>CM073440.1:17500000-18750000 GCA_037074515.1 Mimosa bimucronata | reverse complement strand
GACATTTATGGGAAATTTCCAAGACGTATATGAGGGAACTTTTCAAAACATTTGTGCTTATTTTCAACATCAATGTGAGTATTTTTAAGTCTAAAAAATCATGGAATCCAAAACTAAAACATCCAAAATTTCACAACTATATTTCCAAGACACATATGAAAAATTTCCAAGACACATATGGAGAATTTCCAAGACACATATGAGAAATTTCCAAAACGTTTGTACTTCTTTCAATAAGGACATTTTGGTCTTTTAGCTGAAACATTTAATTTCACTTTAGTCCCTTGGGGGTGCAGTGAAATTTCAGAATGTTTTGGGGGGAATCTGAAATTAATTCCTTATTATGGGGGTAAAATGAAATTTTCCCATAAAAATAAGCCGCTTGATCTCTTGGAATGATGGAAGGAGCAAGTTTTGTCCCTCCCCACAAGTCAAGAGTTTTCGAACAGAGCCAAAGCATAATGAATAAAAATAAATAAATCTAAATATTAAGATTTTAATTTAAAAATAAATATTATCAAAATTAAGTTACAAATAATAGATAAAGCATTAAATCCACTGTTAACATAGAATTATTGTCTTTTAAATGAATATAAGCTATTGGTTAACACTCAAACCATTTTATGAAATTGATTCTTAGAAAAGACTAAGTAATTAACTAAAGCTTTGCAACATAATTAATTATTAATGTAAAAAATTGTTAATATATATTAACATTATACAAACAATTTTAAATAAAAAATAAAAAGCTTAATGGTGATGCCCCTATTTTACCTTTTTAGGCTCTTAACCCTATATAGTCTGCCCTTTTAAACCCACTTCCAGTTTAAGGTTCAAACCTCAAATTCGACTCTAGTTTTTTCAGGCCTAAACAGCCAACTCAACGAGCTCAACCAGTTTTCATGGCTCTATTCAAAACTAAAATAATGATGAACTATAAAGAAAAAATATTGTATACCTTAACACGTGCCAACTCTGTGGTCCAAATAGAGTCATTTGAAGAAGAAGCAGGGAAGGAGAACAAATTGTTGAAATAAGCAGAAGGAGACCTGGGTTCAATGTGGAATCTCTTGCAGAATGGAAGCCAATGCTTAGCAAAAGAAGAAGCTTCTAGTAAAGCATAGAAGGTTATCTCAGAGGCAGCATCATCAGAGAGATAAACACTAAGCTTCTCGGAGGGATAATCATAAGCCATAACTGATAAAACAGTGTTCATCACCATCATTTGTGGCTCTTTCTCTGGGTCCGCCGTACACACAAACACGTCCACTCTTGGTAAACTATCCTCATACCTGTTCAATACACACAAATTATAGCGCACACACACACATATGCTATTTTCAGCCTTTAATATAATATCGACTCTGATGAAGAAATTAAACTACAAATTAAATCTTCTACTAAGATCTTATATTAGGGAGAGGAGGAAGAGTGTGTGTGTGTGTGTGTGTGTGTGTATATGTATGTGACCTTTGAGAGAGTGTGTTTTTGAAGGTTTGTCTGAACAAAGGGTTCCATTTGAGGGCTTGAGTGACAACCCAATAGAGTCCGAGAAATAGTTCAGCACAAAGCAACCCAACCTGGAAGACGACCCTAGATTTCTCATCACTACCATCATCATTATTATCATCTGCTTGTTCTTCTTTGCCACCATGGATGATAGTGATGAACAAGCGTGAGAATCTGTAAAGCCAGATTGAGGATATTCCGAGGAATAATGAAATAGAGTAGAGTCTGTATGTTATGAGATACACATTTGTGGCTCTCTTTGTCTCAAACAGTGGATAACACATCTCTCCCACCTTACCTATCCTTGTTTCTTTTCTCTCCTCCTGTGCTTTTTATTTATATTTAGCAGCTACTCTGTGCGGTGGTATGGGAGCACATCAAAATTTACAACTACCCAAATTTCAATTTTAAAATTTCAACAGATGATTTTTAAATGAAAATTATTGTTTAAAAAATAAAAAATAAAAAGGTTATCTATATTCTAGAATTTATACTCATTAAAATTATTGCTTGATAAATAAAACATAAATCTGATTAGCTCAATGAGTTCACATGCTCATCAGAATTGTTAATTTTAATTAATGGCTGATTTGGACGGAAGGAGGGATCATAGTCAATAAATGAATCTTGATTAATTATGAGTTTGATTTATATGGGTAAGACGTAAAATTTATTAATGACAGAATAAAAAAAAAAAAAAAAAAAAAAAACACACACACACCCCAAAGGGCACTTGTGGGAAAGAAAAGAAAACGAAAAGAAAAGAAGAAAATGGCCCCATTTGTTATGTGTATGTGTGTGTATATATATATTTATATAAACACACAACACACGGGGTACACATATATTATAAAAACAAATGAGGATCATGCAACCCACACTGTCAGATTCATTAATTATAGATATTTATAATTCCACCTTATTTTTATTTATAATTCCAAATTTTTCAAAAAAATTATTTTTATTATAAGTCCAGTTTAGGAGTGTGACTATTTTACCCCTATTACATGTAAGAAAGAAATAAAAACAATTCATATTGGTGTTGTGTGTAACTCTTCTAACCGCCTCTTAAATGAGCGTAAGATTGGAAAGATTATAAAACAAGACATATTTAATATTATAATTTTTACTCTTTAGTATGTGAAAATTATTTAATATAGACTTATAAAAGAGATAGAATAGTGTGCGTGTGTGTAATCCCATTTCCTTTCTATCCACGGAGTGGAGAGGGAGGGGATGCTCTTTTCATGAATATAGGGTGTACTCCTTTGGTCCTATTTATAGGGCAGAGAGAGAATGTTTTATTTGGTTTTATATATAAGTCATCTCATTAAATATTTAATTTGAATGTACAAGTTTACCCTTCATTTATTATGTGTTGACTTTATTTTCATGTGGTATAGTGGATATTTAATATGGGTAAAGTCGTAAATTTGTTGGATTTTAGTGAAAAATTAATGAGTTTTAAGGCCTTCCTTGGTCTGTGTGAAATATGCTGGAAGTGACTTATAAATAGGACCAGATGAGTATCATTTAATGAGTTAACTCCTCAACCAATAAATACACTTTTCGAGTATTAAACTTGTGTTTTCATTGTTATGATGAGCGACATCACTTACTATGTCGACAATCACTTCATTGATGGTTTCATTTTAAATAACCAAGCAAGTTAAGGGTTTGTAACACCTCAAATTTTAGAAAATAGAAAATAAGGAGTTATTTAAGATTTTGGGAATGTTACTAAAATATTAAAAAGCATTAAAAATAAATTTATGATGTTTTAGGCATTTTTAATAAATTTTAAGGCTTATTTTCTTTATTAATTGAGGAAAAATAGTTAGAAGATGAATTTAAATAAGGGAATATTTAGAACCTTGGGGGTATTGTTGGATATTTAAAAAGTCTTATAAATAAATTTTGAAATTAAAGCATATCTAGAGAAATTAGTTTGGGAGTAAATTCAGATTATCTAAAAATGGTAATGGTAAATAAAATTAGGGACAATTGCATATAGGTCCCAAGTAAGAGAATTAATTTCAGAAAGGTCCCAAGGAGTTGTTAATGACAACTATTAACAACTGCAATAGCCTCGGTTAACAAGTGAAGGAGTTGTCAATGGACCTGTCTGAAATTAATTCTCTTGCTTGGGACCTATTTGCAATTCTCCCATAAAATTACCATTGAAGGGCAAAATAGGAAAGAGAAAATAAAAATGACAATATCCGTCCCTAGTTCAAAATATCTTCAATTATAAAAGGAAGGGCAAGATGGTAAAATACCCGTTAAAAATATCCATTCTTCCCTTCAATATATACACTCCCACGTGTTCTTTCTTTCACACTCCCTCCCTCTCTGTTGTCCCCTCAAACCCGACTCCCTCCATTCCTCATCTTCTTCGTCCTCTCCTTCCCTCTCAGCGGTGTTCGACGGTGACGAAGGCAAATTATCGGCGGCGAGGAGCTCTGAATCACACCCAACACTTGATTGAACTTGGGTGAGCTTCTTACTCCGTCTTCTTCTCTCTTTCTAGTCCGACGAAATGAGTTTTTTGGGGGGGGGGGTAGGTCAATTGGAAATTTGAGGTTTTAAAGCTTCTAAATTCATAAAACTAAAACTTAGGGTTCGATTAACAAACCCCGAGAAAGATTTTGAGAAATGAAGTAGCTTTGGTTAAGTTTCTCTCAAATTTCACCTTTGGTTCACTGTTCATCCGACGGAATTTTCAATGATTTATGGGTGTTCAATGAACAAAATTTTAATTAACAATGATTAGGAGTAAGTTTAAGTTCCTAGAGAGTACCTTATTTATTGAGATTTCAGATTTTGGGCGAATTTGACAATTCTGTTCTTCTTCTCTCTGTTCTGTTGACCTCTTGGCTGGAATGGTTAACAATTGGTGATTAATTTAAGTTAAGATTAGGATTAAACATATAATGGTTTTGCATGTTAAGTTGTGGTCATTGTTGAGGTGACCAATTCTTGCCTCTGTTATTCTTTCTTGTGTCTTTTGCTCTGTTCGGTGGTGAAAGAAGAAAGAGTAATTGTGATGTTAAATTGTAATATTTCTTCCCCTTATTCTGGTCAGCGAATTATAGTGATGAGGAAGAGGAGTTAATGATATTTTTCAATTAGTTGATATGTTATTGTGAATTATGATTAATGGAGGTTGCTCTTGTGTTTTAATTTTCTGTTGGTTAGCGTTTCAGAGAGGAGGAAGAGTTAATGGTATTAGAACTAAATTACAATTATTATCTTGTATGTTGAAGTTTTGAATGTATTGCTCTATTTGCTGCGATGTGATAAGCTTCTAAATTTCATTACAAAATCATCATGTTTTACTCCGCGCCTGTGAATAATTTGGTGAATAAAATGGCGAAAAGGAAACAAAAGCTTAATGAGAAAGTGGGGCAAAGAAAGAGTTGTAATTTGTATGAAATTTGGAGCTTAATGAATGTTTATAATGTAGTAAATTGAAAAACTCATCAACCCTCTTTCTTTCTTGTATAGGAAGAGGTGCTCAAGTGAAAAAAGGCCAGAGGAAACACACACTCATCAATCAGATTGAAGACCAGCTGAGAAAAAGACTAAGGGACCAGAAGCAACATAACTTCGCCGTGACTTTCGCCGTGTAATCCTACTCGGCCCCTGGAATCACAGAGTTCGCCGTGGACTTCTCCGAGGCGAACAGGCCAAATACTGCGCGTTTTGATTAAAAGAGCTGTTTGAAAGGGGATAAAAGAAATTAATTCAGAGGATTTTCGGGCAGAGCGAGTGAGGGCACATATTTGGGACATTTTGGAGCTTCAAGAGAGAGTGGGGAAGAGCTTGGAAGCTTGGAGGATCTTGGAGAAATTCAAGTTTATTGTTCTTGGGTTCCTTTCTTCTTCCTTCTCCTCTATTTTTCTGTCATGTGTTACTTCTCAATCTTTATTTTCGTTTTCACTCTAACCATGTGTAACTAAATCCCTTTTCTAGGGTTACCTTGAACCATTTGATGGATTGAACCTTGTAGTTCCTTTCTTTAATGCATTGAATGAATTTTTATGTGTGGATTTTCATCTTGCTATTATTTATACAAGTGCTTGATCACCACTTGATTTGTTAAATGGAGTATGTCTCGAGAGAGAGTATTTTGTTTTAGAACTTGGGTGAAATCATGTTAGACTTGAAGTTTATAGTGTTAAATGGATGGTTAGTGCACATTTGCTTGTCCTCAAGCAAAAGAAAATCACATTTTAAATAAAAAGAGCAATGCATATGAAATCTTTAAACAAAGAGCGTTACACCCCCATACTTTGATATTGCTATCAGTTATTATTTCAGTTAATGATTTATCAGAATGAATCACCAAGCCAACAACTTTAAACAATTGTAATCATCCATTAACTCACCTTGACCAAAGGAATAGAGCATAACAAGTACACCAATATGATTAATAAAGAAATACTATGCTTCCTAACTCCTATAGAAAATTTAAATTCTCTTAATTAATCTAGTATGCGTTCAACACAAAAAGGATCCTCAGGCTATCTTTTTTTCTTTTTTTTTTACTTGCTTTTTTTTCTTTTTCTTCTGTCTTTTTTTTTAATTCAATCTTGAGTTGTTGTAGGTCCCATTTTGACGTGACCCTGCACATGGGTGGTGCAGCACCGGTTACTCAGTTACTCCAACATTATCTCAAAAGGCTTTTAGCCCAACTCTTAACCCTCTTTGACTTAACCGTTTGACGCGAGTGCCAACATTGGTGATGAAGTGCCCCCGGTTACTAAGTTAAGTCTAGAAAGGCTAGCGGAGTTGTGTATCCAATTTTTTTTTCACACTTTTTTTTCTCTTTCTCTTTTTTTATAACCTGAATCATATCCTAAAACAAACAACTAAATCAAGATAGTCAAATTTCCTAGAGGAATTAGGAATCAAAGTATTCATAAATTAACCATTTGTTTGGCTTGTTATAAACTACTCATTTTTTAAGGTTTATCTCAAAATTTATACAAAAGGCTAAAGTATATGGCTTAGTTGAAATATTCTTCCTATTATAATATTTTAATTGTTTTTATAGCCATTCTCAAAGATGGGTAAAAGCTCAAAATCTAAATCAATCATAAGCAATGCACTCATTTCAATTTTAACAAATTCATTTTCAATTGCATACAAGAACAAGAAATGCAAGCATGATTTTTAACCCTTCCCCCACACTTAAATTTCACATTGTCCCTAATGTGAATAAAACAATAAGACACATATGAGAGAGGTGAAAAGATAAGGAAAAGTAAGCTAATACTCCCCTGGATAAGTCTTGAAGGAGGGGATGCTTGACTCTAAGACAAAGGAGGCGGATGGTGAGGAGGATGAAGAATGAATTAGGGTTCAATGGGAATGGGGTGTTGGGATTTTTTTTCTTTTAATTAATTTAATTACAAATAAGAAAGAAAACAAAAATGGATATTTTTTTAATTTTTTTTCGAATTGTTTTTTTCAAATGACAAAAATAATCTAAGAATTTAAAATTTAAAATTTGATTTTTTTGTTTTTGTTTTTTTTTTTGAAAAAAAATGACTAAATTAATCTAAGAATTTGAAAATTTGAATTTGAAAAAAAAATTGATTTTTTTTTGAAAAAAAATGACTAAAATAATCTAAGAATTTAAAATTTTGAATTTGAATTTGAAATTTTTTTTTATTTTTTTTAAAATAGCAAAATTAGTGCCATGGCACTTTAAGAAAATGCCGTGGCACCAGAGAGCATGCTTAGCAACCTTTGTATGTGTCCTCTCTGGTGCCATGGCACTTTGGGAAAATGCCGTGGCACCAGAAAGCATGTCATTGAAATTTATAAGTAGTGCCATGGCATTTTGGCAAAATGCCGCGGCACCAGAGAGCATGTTCTCTTGAGTAAACTTTTGGTTGCTAATTTTGAAAAATTGTGTCACGTCATTATCCCAAAAGGTCATGGCACCTAAAACAAAATGTGACCTAAACTATCAAAACAAAAGAACCCCAATTTCCACATTGCCCTCCTAAAACATTGAATTTGACCACCTAAATGCCACCTAGATTTGATATTCCATCTATAAAATCCTTGATCACATTGAACTACTCTCATATTACTCAAGATCACATAAGCCAAGGCAATTCACATATCATTTAATCATTCAAATTTGATCAAAGAATATCTAAATCACATCACATGTATGAAAAGCAAAAAGACTCATGATAACTTGCATAATACAAGAGCAACTTTACTTCCCTGAAACTACAAGTTGCCTCCATCTTTAGTAATTGCTCTTGCTTGCCTCAAATTGATTCCACAGCATTCGATTTCTACCTACAAAATAGAAAAGACCAAACATAAACCTACCTACAAAAATAAGAAAAATTGCAAATGAAAAAGAAAAGTTCAAAACTTGGGTTGCCTCCCAAGAAGCGCTTAGTTTATAGTCATCCAGCCTGACTATTCTGGACTCATGGTGGGTTCTTGAGGTGGATAGTGGATAACAGACAATCCACATTTCCTCCCCAATAATGCTTTAAGCATTGTCCGTTAGTATGAAACCTTTCACCTTTCTTGTTCTCAAGTTCAACATTCTCCAACTCTGATGCTTGCACCACAGTAAACGGTCCACACCATCTTAATTTAAGCTTTCTTGGGAACAACTTTAGCTTGGATTTGTAGAGAAGTACTTGTTGTCCCGGCTCAAAATGTTCTGGAACAATTTTTCTATCTGGTGGCCTTTTTTCTATCTCTTTGTTGAATCTAGCATGCTCATGTGTAATGAGTCGATGATTCTCTTTCTCATTGAGTTGCAGAGTACTGTTTTCAAACATTGGTGGTGCCGCACTAGATGGCTTCAAAGAATAGCTCAATGCCTTAGGGGCCTTAAGTGGCTCAAAAGGTTTGAACTTGGTATGAGGGAATGCTCCAATGTCGAATATCTCTTCACATTTGCCCTGCTTAGCATCTTTAGAATCCTTTTGTCCAATCAAGAGTGCTTCCAAAGGATCTTTGATAACTGGTTCATGATGCTCCTCTTGAATCACATCTCCCAACCTATCAGTGAAGTAACACTGACTATGCTCATCCTCATGAAATCTTAGTGCTTGAGACATGTTAAAGACAACTTGCTAATCATTTACTCGCAAGGTAATTTCACCCTTTTCAACATCAATGAGCGTTCTTGCTGTGGCCAAGAATGGTCGTCTCAATATGATTGGGATTTTCCAATCCACCTCGCAATCTATGACAATGAAATCTGCAGGGAATATAAACTTATCAACTTTTACCAACACATCCTCAATGATGCCACGAGGTCTAGCTATGCTACGATCTGCAAATTGTAGTGTGACCGTGGTGGGTCGTGGCTCACCAAGCCCCAATTGATTGAAGACAGCAAGTGGCATAAGATTAACATTAGCTCCTAAATCACATAGAGCTTTTCTGGCGAAGTTAGTACCTATATTGCATGGAAAATAGAAACTTCCCGGATCCTTAAGCTTGGTTGGTAACTTCCTCTGAATAACTGCACTATATTCTTCAGTCAAAGCAACATTTTCAAACTCATTGAATTTTCATTTCTTGGATAAAACATCCTTTAGAAACTTGGCATATTCGGGCATAGACTCTAATGCTTCAGTAAAAGGGATGTTTATATGAAGCTGCTTGAACATGTCAACGAACTTCTTGAATTGATTATCTTCCTCTTTCTTCTTGAACCGCTGAGGAAACGGAAGTAGAGGTACAAAAGAAGTAAAAGATGGTGCCTTTTGTTTCTTTCTGTCATCCCTATGCTTTTTGGCTCCATCCTCCTGTTCATTCTCCTCTTACTTCCTCTTTTTGATGCCATCCTCTTCCATGACTATTTCTTCAGTGAAATTGTCATATTTTTCTAGAGCGACTTTATCATTAGCCTTATCGCATATTTCACTTGGTGTAGCCGCATCTAATATTTGCTTCTTGCTTCTTACACTGATTGCCTTACATTCCTCAATATGATTACTTTTAGGATTGGGGATTGTATCACTTGGAAGACTTCTTGTTGACATAGCATTCATGTGTGAGGCCAATTGCCCCATTTGCAATTCAAGGTTCTTAATTGCTGTCTCGTGAAGAGAAAGAGTCGCTTTAGTTTCAGCCCTTTCACTTTCTTGGTTAGCTAAGATTTGAGCTAACATCTTCTCCATTATACACTCTCCTTCTTTAGTGGGAAATTGCCCGGATTGCACTTGAAAGCTCGGTGGTTGATTAGGCTTAACACTAGAAGAAGGAAGTTGATTCATGGTCTGTCCATTACTCCAAGAGAGATTAGGATGATTTCTCCATCCTGGATTATAAGTATGAGAGTAAGGGTTATTCTGAGAGTTTTAAAATTTACCCATGTAATTGACAGATTCAGAAGCCATGTAGAGAGGGCAATGGTTCGGCAGATGAACATCATTGCATTGATCACAAACAACAGGGGTAGCATAAATAGATTGCACACTTTGAGAGTTTCCCCGCTTCAATTGAGATTCCAATGACTCAAACCGTTTATTTATTGAAGAGAGAATAGCGGTAATTTGAGATGTAGAGTCGTCTTTAATCGTGGAAACAGGTTGTGTAGTCCTCCTATCAGTGCCTTGTGTATTGTTTGCAGATAGTTGATCCAAGAGTCTAATCACCTCATTAACAGGTACATTGCGGTATCCTCTATTAGTCATTGAATCAACCATCGCCTTAGATTGAGGATTAAGGCGATTACAAAATATCTGAACTACTACCCATTTGTCCACCCCATGATTAGGGCATCGCTTCATCAACATCTTATATCTCTCCCAAGCTGCATAAAGATGCTCATCCGAGTGTTGTCTAAAGCTCAAAAATTCATCTCGAGCTTCTACAGATTTATCATCAGAAAAGAAACGAGCTCTAAACTTGCTTTCAAGCTGATCCCAAGAATTAATTGATCCTTCCGGAAGATTATTAAACCAGTCTCTAGCCGTTCCTTGTAGAAACAAAGAGAATAATCGAAGCCTTAGAACATCTTGAGGAACTCCGTTCTGCTTGAAAGAGTCACAGACTTCCAAGAAATACATAAGATGCTTGTTTGCATCTTCATTGTAGAGCCCATGGAACATTCCGTGCAACTGCAGCATCTTGATCATAACAGGTTTGATCTCAAAAGAGTGTGCTGTCATCTCTGGCATTCGAATACAAGATTGCATGCCCCTCATATTCCAGTTTGCAAAGTCATTGACCGTATGCTCTATCATACTCATCATTAGCCATGGTTTCAGCTTTAGATTCAGATTCAGATTCAGTCTCAGTTTCAGCTTGTCTGTCGTCAATGAATTCCACTCCTTCAAGTACCACTTCCAATCCGTCTGAATATATACGCTGCATATGCCGAGAGTATCAAACTAGAAAAAGAATAAAAACAAAACAAAAACAACTATGAATGAAAATTATAAACTAACCTAACAGTTCAATCGAAATTTACTAACACTAGCCTAGGGTTGACCAAGAGATTTTTACAAATCCCCGGCAACGGCGCCAAAAACTTGTTCGCCTGCAAGAGTACGGATCGTAACGTAGTAATAAATTATCGTCCCACAGAGATTTGTTTTAAAACCCCAATAAAACAACAGGCTAATGAACTCAATTAAGTTGAACAAATCAAATTCTTTTAGAAGCTGGTTTTGAAAACTAATTTTAAAATAAAAGTAAAGAAACAAATAAGAAAGATTTAATTTATCAATTAACTAGGCCTAGGATTAATTCTCACCATTGTATTTCATGAACCCTAATTAATTTCCCTTCCTTTAGTCTTTAAATAACAATCTATGTTTGCCTAAGATTCTAAAGTACTTGAAACGCTCTCTTGAGTCAAAATCAATTCTATACTTTTCATTAAACTTCCTCAATCTCTTCTTACAAATTAATGAAAGTATGCCTTAAGAGCCAACTTTAATCTGACAAAACTAGGTCGATAGATATATCTCTATTCTACCCGACAAACCGTCCGTTAGTTGATTTAAACTTCAAGTCTAGTCTGATTTACCCTAATTCTACATCTAAACTATCTCTCTCGAGTATAATTTAAATGAACAAATCACTCTAAAGGGTGATCAGTCAATTAGAGGCATTAAGAACAAGATAAATCAACATAAATAGTTATTAAATTCTAAAAGAAAAGGAAACAAATTAGGTTTCAATCCATATAAGGTTTGAATCAATCCTAGAATAAATGATTTAGCTACTCATGAATGAATTAAACCAGAAAATACAAAGAGATCCCATGTTTAATTCACAAAAGTAACAAAGAATTGAAGAAACAAGAAGAATCTATTACCGTGGGCAAGAAATCCTTCCAATTTTGCTTCTCAACCTCCAATTTTGCAAACCCTAGATCCAAAGATGTGTGCACCGATGAGTCTAATGATTCTAAAGGGTTCTAGGGTTCAAAGGGGGCTGATTCTCCTTTAATTTTCGTGCCCTAAATGGTTTAAAAGAATAAAAAACGAATCTGTGCGAAGTCAGAATTTTTAGGGATTTTCGCGCCGTGCCATGGCACTCAGGTGCAGTGCCATGGCACCAGAGGCAATTTCCAGCAATTTTCAGCAATTAAACTCCAGCTTTCTCCAATCTTTTCCTTTGCTTTTCTTCTCCTTCCTAGCTTAGAATATCCATTTGTACCTATCAAAATCATGCATAAATGTGAGGGAATCATGCCAATCAAATTTTCTAATAAATTGTCATATTTATTTCAAAAATAATTAAATTAAGCTTATATGACAAATTTGTATAATTTTCTCTAAAAAACTCTTAAAATTCCTTTAATTAGCATTGATGACTCCCCAAATATCTTCTAAATAAGCCCTAAATCAATGTTAAATGGGGAGTCATCAGTTAGTTGGTAATATAGAGATATAATTACTAACCTAACATTGTTCATATGAGGTTGGTGGAGTATTTATGACTTGCATTAATTGTGGCAAGAGGTTGTGCAATTAATGAAGGCACAAATTTGATTTTGACTTGAGAAAACTTCTTCAAATGAAATTGAATCTTGAACTCACACATTGATTCATTATGATGCCAAAAGGAAAGGAATTCACTAGTTCATAAAGTCAAATGGGGATAAGTAACCATAGATCTTAATTATCTTAAAAAGTGTTTTCTAAATCACCTCTTTCCTTTACAATCTTTGTGACTAAAATCTTAACTAGAAATAGAATTTTAGTTGTTACTCTTTTAAATGTTAAATCTTCAATCCAACTTTGCTTTAGCTCAACTTAATTTAATTTACTAAGCCTTCTGTTTGATCGCATTTGTAACCAAATCCCTGTGGGAACGATACTTTCTTATCACTTTATTACTTGGTGCGACCCGTGCACTTGCGGTGCGAATAAGTTTTTGGCGCCGTTGCCGGGGATTTGGTAACAAATCCCTTGGTCAACCTTAGGCTTGGTTATTAATTTCGTTTGAGCTTGTAATTATTTACTTTTCTTTTAATTTCTTTTCTTGTTTATAGTTACCTTTGTTTAGTTTGATACTTGCTTGGTTGTGCTCCTTGTAGGTACCACTTTGGCGCATGCAAACTGTGGAGATCGCCGATTTGGAAGTAGTACTTGACGGAGCTAACATATTTGCAAAAGAAAGGGCCACCAAACCTGAAATCATGGCTGATGATGACTATAACCGGGCAACGGTTAATGACTTTGCTAGCTGGAACATGCGAGGCACTCAATCTTGCATTAGGATGCCTGAAATGCAAGCTCACAACTTTGAGATAAAGTCGGTGATGATTACGATGCTGCAGTTGCATGGGTTGTTCCACGGGCTGTACAATGAAGATGCCAACAAGCATTTGCTCTACTTCCTGGAAGTATGTGGGTCATTCAAGCAAAATGGGGTTCCTGATGATGTTCTCCGCCTTCAACTGTTTCCTTTTTCTCTGTAAGGAAAGGCAAGGGAATGGTTTGACAATCTACCAGAGGGATCAATAACTTCTTGGGCTGATCTGGAAGCAAAATTTAGAGCAAGATTTTTCTCGGATGACAAATCTGTGGAAGCCAGAGATGAATTCCTAAGCTTTCGGCAACATCCTGATGAGCATCTTTATGCTGCATGGGAGAGGTACAAGATGTTGATGAGGCAATACCCTAATCATGGGGTAGATAAATGGGTGATAGTTCAAATTTTTTGCACTCGTCTCAACCCTCAGTCCAAGGCAATGGTTGATTCTATGACCAATGGGGGGGTATAGAAATGTCCCTGTCAATGAAGTGTTTCGACTGCTAGATCAATTGTCTGCCAACAATCCTTAAGGCACAGATAGGAGGACTTCGCAACCAATGACAACACCCAATATGATGGTTTTGGAACTAAAATTATAGCAGTTGAAGTTTAGATTTTGTATATGGAACAATGAAGAGATGATTTATGAAGTTTATGGGGATGATTAGATTGATACTTGGGTGAACTGAATTTATTTAACTAAGCTTATATACAGTGAAGTTAGGAGGCTTAAAGGCTTAATGAGTAAATATGTGGCAAGTTCTTCCTTCAATTTTAGGTAATAGAAAGTGGGGAATAGTTGTAAAAGATTTTGGTTATCTAATCATAAGTAAAAGATGGTTCAAAGGGTGTTACACGTATGTTATTAGTTTCAGTTTTGAAAGTTATTATAGTTAATTGATGATTTATGATTCCAGAAGTTAAGTCAAGGTTTCAGTTTTTGAGGCATGATGATGATAAAGCTACTGTTATGATAGTGAAAGTTTCGATATTTTGCAGTGGCTGTTTAATACATGATTATTAGAGATGTTTAAGATTTTCAATCATGCCTAGAGATTTCAAAATAAAGGTTAATGCTCTTTTATTGAAGCTGGAATTTTCAGGGTTATTGTACGATAGGTGTTGATTAGGAGTGTATTAGAATCTATTCTGGTTATTGAATGAAGTGTTTGCTTCCTTTGTTAATGTTGGCAAAAAGCTTCGACTCTTCTAAGTAAATGTTATAAATAAAGTTTAGTTAGGAATTGAAGTTGTTCAGGGATGTTTTGTTGGACTTTTCTGTTTAGTTTTGAGGGTGTATAACTTTCTGACGTTGAGATTTTTGATTGGTTGAAATGATGCAATAAAGATTGTGTTTTGATGAGGATTGACTAGAATGAGTTAAAGATAGAGTTAGAAGCTTGTGAGACATAAATGACCATTGTAAATAGGATTTTTCTGTGAATAGAAATTGAGAATAAATATTCATAGTTATGTAATATAATTCTTGGTAGTAAGATCAAATGGAGTTGGTTCTTATACGATTTTGTGGAGTAAGGGATTGTGTTTTGAATTTAATTCCATTGGAAACGAAAGTTTCAAGTATTACAAGGTTAATTGATTAAAAAGGGATAGATTTAAGTTGCATTAGTTGAAATTATAATGTTTATTATGGTGGACTTATATTTGATTACTTGCATTGGAGAATTTTAATGGATAATGGCTTTTGATTCTATTTTGGGTTAAAGGTTATATGAAATTGTGATGTTAAGAATTAAACATGATGGTTGTTGTTTGATGTTTAGGAATTAAATATTTTGGTTTAACAATTGTTTAGAGTTGTCGTTTTAAGATGCATGTCTAAAGCGATTTAACTTCTTTGAAATTGAATACAATTGTTTGTGTTTGTGCATAACATATAGTGGGTGATCTAGTCTAGTTTTGGAAACAATAACTGATCTTTATTTCTAGTTGAAGTTCCTAGGTGTTAAGCAAGTGTTCCAAATTGTTAAGACATGATGGAAGATTCTAAGTTATGGATTAAATCCATGTGTATGAGATTGGAGATTTGAGACTTGAAAGGAAAAGTATACTTTGATAGTTAAAGAAGATCGTATAT
The DNA here is from genome assembly GCA_037074515.1 of Mimosa bimucronata. NCBI lineage: Eukaryota > Viridiplantae > Streptophyta > Magnoliopsida > Fabales > Fabaceae > Mimosa > Mimosa bimucronata. The sequence goes on along the minus strand of CM073440.1, from coordinate 18,734,621 downwards.
ATGAATATTATGTTGTGACAGAATGAATTTAGGGATTAGGAACTGATTTGTTTTAAGATTTTGTTTTAGGATTCAAAGTTTACAAGTATTGATAATGACTTATCAAGGTTGTGCGGAATTGATTATAATTAGGTTTGAATTGGAAAGTCTCGCTCTGTTCCTGTTCTTGAAAGTTTTGATGATGGAATCGAAGAAGCGAAATAAATAGGATTAATGTAGGCTTGGTTTATGAATCTTGAACTAAAGAATTAAGTTGAACTTGATGTTGAGTTATGTATTAAATAAATAACTAGGGTCTTTACGGAAAAATTTTATTGAAACTATTGGTCAAACATTGAAAATAAGAAAGTTTGATGTAGGTAAATTATCAAAGGGATCTTAGAGGGTCAAGATCCTAAATAAGTGTGGGTAAATTATAATTTGTTTAAATGTAAAGACTTGGTTAGTATTAATTAAATTAGGCATCGAGAGAGACGTTGAACGATCATAAATAAGTATAGTTATTTATACATTACATATTATGTGTAATTATAGGGAATGATAGTGAAATGGGTGTCCAAAGCATTCACAAAGGAAAGGAAACAGTAAAGGACTAAGTTTGGCAATCAGGTAGTAGTTTATCTTATTACACTCAAATTGCATGTATAATTTTGTAATACTTGCAGCATTTAAGTGGTATGTCTTTTATTCCTTTCATGTTGGAGTACTCCAGGCTTAAGAGGTTTGCTACCCCTTTGCTAGATCAGTTTAGTTATAGCTTTAAATATTATAACGAGATGTCCTGCAGGTAGAACCTCCACTAGTTAACGAAGATATCGTTATCAGTGGTTGGTAGGTGCAGATCGCACCCAGACTAATAGGATAAATACTATCATTATTTGCAAAGGTTTATAAAATGTATACATGACAATGCATGCATGAAATTTATAGTGAATGACATAAACTGCAGTGAATTGCTGTTTCAGAGAAGCTGGGAGATAGTGCAATGGTTGAGTTAAGGCAGGATTGCTTGTAGAAGATGAGATGAAGAAAATAAGATTATACTTTGAAAAGTAAGAATATCTGCGAGAGTACAGTACCATGGTAGTTGAATATTATAGTAGTGTTATCTGTATATGATATAAAATTAAATTATTAAATTAATAGCAGAAAGTATAAAAATTAGAATTGTATAAATTTATAAAGGAATTTTAAATTCCTAAGTATTATGAATAAAGAATAGATACCCTAAGAGGATTAATGTACTTTTAATTGTTTTATGAACCACTTTGCTTTAGACAAAGTTTTAAATTTTTCAATTAGTCCGAAAAGCGCATTCCAATAGAAAGAATGTTGGTTTAATGTTTGAAAAGAAAAAGTTTAAATTTTTCGTATTTTTGGGCTTCTGACACTGAAGAGTGGTTGTAATTCGATTAAAAATTCTATAGTATAGTACAAAATTTTAGATGTTACATCTAACTTGATAAAGTTGAGTTAAAAATGTTTCATTATCCATAATAGTTTCCATAGTTTAGGATTATCATTTTCTGTCATGAGTGACTTAAATTATTAGTAATTATTACTTTTATCTTGTTTAATAACGTGGATGACAACATAAATAATTGGAGTTGGCTTATTTCATTTTCCTTACTCTTTTTCCATGTCATTCTCCTACTTAGCACCGTTGAACAATATTACATCTTTTATAGTCAAAATTTAATATTTTATGAAATTATTACAATTTTATATGAAAACACTTAAATCAAATTTAGTAAATTTTTTTTTTTGATTAATTGTCGTTATAAATTGTTTAGATCAAATTTTAAAAATTCAAGTTATCTATATACTTATATATAAAATTATAATAACAATTCAATAAAATATTAAGTTTAAACTGTAAAATTATAATCAATGGGTGACGCCAATGCGAAACTGATTGCAAAAGAGGGGAAATTAGCCAAATTAAAATTACTTTTCGAAGAGGTCAGGTCAAATTTTTGATAATTCCATCATACATGATTTGGTTGCAAAAACTTTTGGATAGGTATCTGACTTGTCCGAGGTTTGGCATATTTGTAAGCACACATGTCGTCAAAAATAGTATAGAAAATGTTGTCGTTCCAACATGGACTAAGGCAAAAGTGGATTAATTATCACAATTATGTTATCAATTAGGTTAAGTGAAATATTTTTGTATTTTGAATATCAAAAGTACCTAAACTGAAAATAACTTGACAAATACTAAATTAAAACTTTAATTCAAGACAAAAGCAATCCACTTTGTATTTTTGATGCTTGATTGACCCTCCTCTAATGATAATTAATGAATACTTAGTTCATGTTTAAAGTCATATCCATTTGAATAACTCTCTCAAGCTTACCCATATCTTAATTAACACTAATATGTATAATCTCTTACTATATATTATGTTAACTAGCCTTTATAAACAACACACTTCAATTTCACAAAGCTTGGTTAATGAATATCTCTATCTCACTAACACACTTCCAATTCTAAATTAGATTTACAAGACAAGTTTGGATTTAATCTAGTTCTCTACCTAATTAATGCTCTCTCAAGTCACTTCTAAATGTTGGCCACCCATTTAGAAAACATTAAGCATAAATTAAATCTACAACATAATAGTCATTAATCATTAAAAGAAAAAGTGGTTCAAGCATCAATCCATACAAGCTTCAAAATAAACCTAGAACAAATTAACTAGCTACTCATAGCTACAAATGAAATCATAAAAGTCATCCCATCGGCAACATCTAAGCAAGAATCATATCATATAATTAAAAGAAAGAAGAAACGGAACAATACATTGTTAAGAGCACTCCCTAAAAATGTTGTTCATTCTCTCCTTCCTTTTCAGTTAAGCTCTCCAACCAAGTAGCTCGGCGGCGGCGGCGACTCCGTTCAGTGACGGCGGCTTCGGCGGTGCCCTCCTCCCATGAGGGAGAAGGACCTAAATCCAAGCTTTTCTCCCCTCAGATCTGACTCGCTCCCTCGCTGGTTTGCTCTCGAAGATTGTGGCGAAGATAATGGTGATTGAATCTGCACAGTGAACTCGCCGTCTCTTTCTTCTACTCACGCGTTTTTAATCCTTTCTTTTAGGTCTTGCCATTTCAATTAAAAAAAAACGGTGCCGTATTCTCTAAATGACAAAAGTGAGAATTAAACAATTAAACTAAAAGAAATAAAACAAAAGGAAAATCAATATAGTAATATAGCTATTAATATAAATAATAAATAACTAAAAACTGCAACTACAGGATTAAGAGGACTTTGAAATATTTTTGTTTTTTTTAATATCCTAAATTTAATTATTTCTATTTTATTTAAAATTAAGATATTAGCAATAAAATCCCCCAAATAAAGCTCCAAATCAATATCCTGTCAAAATCTCAAACAAATCCCTTTAATTTTGCAACAATGACTTCCCAAATAAATCAAAATATATATTAAATCTAATTAAAAATGGGGAGCCATTAGTATCCTATATTTGAACTGAATTATGTTAAAAAGGAGAATCAATCAAAAGAGTAAGAGTTCATTTGGTTCATATAAAGTATTTTGATGGAAACCAAGCGTAGTTGGCTTAGTGATTACACTACAAAAAAACCTCAAATTACCGACAGAATAAATTTCCGTCGGTAATTTTATTAATTATTAATTTATAAATAAATTATTATTTTAATTTATAAATTTTATATTAAAATAATTAATTACCGACGGAAATTCCGTCGATAAATTTACCATTATTTTATAAATAAATTATTATTTTAATTTATAAATTTTATATTAAAATAATTAATTATCGACTGAATTTCTGTCGGTAATTTTTTTATTAATTGTTATTTTATAAATTATTATTTTAATTTATTAATAATATATTAAAATATTATTTTATAATTAAAATATTATTTTTATTTATTTTTAAAAATATTTTATAAATAAATAATATTTAATAAATATTAATAAAAATTAACTTATACACGTATATGATATAAATTTTTATAAATTTAATTGTAATTTTTTTATTAAATAATATGTTATTGATTAATAAATATTAGTAAGAAATATGAAAAATAATTATAATTGAATTATTCTTATTAAAATAATTTAATAATTATAATTAAAATTATTATTATAATTTAACTGTAAATTATATATTAATAATTTAGATATAATATAATTATAATAGTGGGAGTTTGAATATTATAAATATAATAGTTTGCAAATAATATCACATGGTCTTTATAGCTCAACTGGTAATAAAGGCATCAGCACGCGCGCAAGAGGTTGTAGGTTCAATCCTCAGATTTGCCACAATTGAAGACAATTTGTGGAGGTGACACGTAGCAGAATGTAGAGGCGACACATGGAGGTACATGAGAGTGACATGAGGCGGCCAAAAAATGGGAAACGTGGCATATAATTTAATTTTTTTTTTTAAATTTTCCAGTTTTTTTGTAGTGTTACCTCACTTTGCCATTTAAACAAGTGTCCCGAGTTCGAGCCCTGGGAATGCAGCCTGCCTCTTGGCCAACATTTTACTCTTAAGTGGATGCCCCGGTGCGGATTTGGATTAATCTGAATCCGTTGAGTTCCTCATGACATAGGGGCTAACCCAAGATATTGAATTAAAAACAAAAAAAAGTATTTTGATTAAATGAATGGAATTTAATGGAAACGAAGATTTGAGGGAGTTACACATGTTTGGTTGACACTCAAATGGAAATGAGTTTGTGAAAAATTTATGTTTAATATTACGAAAATGATTAATAGGAGAAGGAAAAATGTGGATGACTTTAATTCCCTTCTTCCAAATTCAAATTTATATGCTACAGTAAATTGGAATTTGACGAACAGCCTTCACTTTTTCTCTTTTCTTTCATCACCTCTTTCATCCATTAATTATTTCAGAAAGCTTCAAGTAGAGCTCCACAAAAGCAATTTTTTTTTCCAAAAAAAAAACCAGAGCCATTTTCTCTTCTTCCGCAAACCTCCGCTGTTGTTATTTTCTTTCCCCGGTATGTGATGGAAAGTAGATTGACACCAATTTTACTGGGAAGTCATTTTCGCATGTCTAAGGCAAGTTGGATTTGTCTTTTTACCAAAAAAAAGAAAAAAAAGAAAAAGAAAGTTGGAGTGGCATTGAAAAATCAACTTGCGAATAACTTCGGCAACCAAAAGCATTTTGTTTGGTGGGATTGCTTGATTGTCCTTTTCTCGCCCCAGAAATTGGTGAAGGCGTGAAGCAAACGGGCTCAAGAAAAAAAGAGAGAAGACAATTCCTAATAAATTGATATTCCTCGGAACTCGGAAGCTGCTTGGCGGCTATACCTTTCATTCAATAATACGGCCAAAGAAAAGTAAGCTTAAAAAACTTGGAAGCATTACCTGATAATGATAGGTGAATTACTTAATGATAATATCTAGGGGTGTTCACGATACGGGACGACCCCGTCCCGAAGAAAAGTGTTCAGGACGGGGTTCTTATCCCGAACTTATCCTGGTCTTGATCGGGACGGGATAAGCCTTGTCACAAAATTTTTTCCCAATTAAAAAAATTGACTCAAAAATCTTTTTTTTTTTGCAGAGCAACACACTTGGTGGGTGATTTTATAGCATAATTAAATCTCGTCCAGTGCCATAAGCACTCCATATTAATACATAATAAACCAAAAACATAATAATTAGAGCAAAAAAAGTAGCAACAACTACACATTTAAATAGAGTTTAAAAAAAACTTCAAATGTGATGTGTTACACATAGAGCATAGTGGCAGCGGACAAGAAATTTGAGATCAATGAATAATTGGAATTTAGTTTGGAAGTTAGAGTTATATAATTTTTTTTTTAAAAAAGTCATATATATTCACACATGAGACAGATGACACATGTATGTTTTTTTTAAAAAAATATGAACATACATATATATATATTCGGGACGGGACGGGGTCGGGACGACCCCGTCCCGAGTCCCGTCCTGAAATGGCCGGGACGGGACAGGACGGACAGGGACAGGACAATGTTGAACAGCCCTAATAATATCAACATCTTTTTCACTCTTATATCATCTATTACTACTATTATACATCAATTACTATATGTCAATATATTAGTATCATATTTATAACAAAATATTCCAGAAGTCCTAAATTTATATCTAATTTGAAGGTGAAATTATGTCCTAAATGTAAGATATTTTTCTCTTCTTATCTCTTATATATATTTATATTTATCATTTTGATGTAAATTAATTTTTTTTTTACTTGTACTCTAACATAAAATCTATAGTTGATAGAAGTATTGTAGAGAGGCTATGTCACATATATTATAATTAAATAGTTTATTTAGTTTCATTAATCTCTCTAAATTTAATAAATAATATAACTTACATTAATACAAGTTGTAAATGAAAGAACTCATTTTGCCAACTATAAGGCAATGAAAACGTAACTAGTGTATAAAAAAAGAAGCATTGTTGAACTAAAACTAAAAAACATTTCTACGAATTTAATAATGAAAAATAAAATGAGAATTTTAATTTATGCTTTTGACGGACATGTGGGATATATGTCCAAGAAAAGGGAAGTTTTTCTGTAACTTGCACGCACTACAAAAAAACAACGAATTTCCGACGGAATTTAGCGACAGAAAAAATTCCGTCGGTAATTTCCGACGGAAATTCCGTCGGTAATTTAATTAATTATATTATTTTATTTATAAATTATTATTTTAGTTTAAATTAAATATTAAAATATTATTACCGACGGAAATTTCCGGCGGAATTTTCGTCGGTAATTTAATTAATTATTTTATTTTATTTTTAAATTATTATTTTAATTTATAAATAATATAATAAAATATTATTACCGACAGAAATTCCGTCGGTAACTTTAATTATTTATTATTTTATAAATAATTTGTTATTTTAATTTATAAATAATGTATAAAAAATATTAAATTAATTTATTTTAAAAAATATTTTATAAATAAATAAAACATATTTAATAAAAATTAATATATATACACGTATATAGATATAAATTTATTACCAAATTTAATTATAATTTGTTATTAAATAATATATTATTTTATAATAAATAATTAAATATTAGTAATAAAAACGAAAAATAATTATAATTTAATAATATATATAATAAAATAATTATTTAAAAATTACATAAAATAAAATTAAAAATAATTATTATTTAATAATATAAAATGAAAATATTAAATATAATGGATTGTATATGAATATAAAAATTATTTATAAAAAATAATAAAATTATTAATATGTAAATTATATATTAATCATTATAAAATATTTCATAATATATTAAGATTAAATATAATTATAATAATGGGAGTTTAAATATTATAAATATAATAATTTGCAAATAATTTCACAAGGTCTTCGTAGCTCAACTGGTTAAGACATCAGACATGCCCCAACAGGTTGCGGGTTCGAATCTCTCCAATGACAAAATTGAAGGCAATTTGTGGAAGCGACACGTGGCGGCACGAGAGAGCGACACGTGGTGAGGTGTGGGGCAGGGACACGTGGCAGCACGAGAGAGTGACACGTGGCGGCTTAAATTTTTAAAATTTTTTTAAAAAATTACCGATGGAATTTCCGTTGGTAAATTTACTGACAGAAATCCGCCGGAAATTTCCGATGGAAAAAAAATTCCGTCGTAAAATTTTTTCCGACGGAAATGTCGATTTTCCGATGGAATTCCGTCGGAAAATTGTTGTTTTTTTGTAGTGATGCAATAAAAATCAATATATTAAAAATATCAATATATAACAATCGAATATTTACAAGTTATGCATTGAAAATTGTGTTACGGCTTACGGAAATTTACATATATATTCTGATTAGATTTAAATTTTGTTGGCAAAAAAAGGTCAGATTTAAATTTTGAGATTTTATACAGATAAATTATGTATCTAAATGTGCACGCACATGCTTAATACTCTCTCTCTCTCTCTCTCCACATGCTTAATCATCTCTTTTTTTTGTATAAAGGACAATTTTCATAAAAGATAAAATGCATTACAAAGATAATAAGCATTTAAATAAAATTAAAACATTGTCCAAATGCTAAAGAACAAGAATTCATAAACATAGAAAGATCTTGGCTCTGCATGGAGAAGACGCTGAAGTGGCCAAAGACTTGTAATAGTTTCTGAATATCAACACCTATAACATCATTCTGATTCATTGAGAGATGATGCATAGCAGTTACAGAAGCCGAAGAAACCAAAGTAAAAGATTGTTGTGGAAGTAGAAGACCACTTGAGAAGATCCATTGAAGAGCTGCTCGCAAACATCTCATGTAAAAGGAATATGCATGAAGCTAGATGTTTTTCCATTGGAAAGCTTGTAACAATGCTTGGTCAAAGAAGATTTGCATATTACATGTCAAACCAGACCTAGATCGAAATTTGTGGGCAAGCACACACCAAGAATTTGAACTGATTAAGGTTGAAGGATTAATATGGTGAGATAGATGGTAAGCAGAATAGTTAACTTATGGGGTCTTAATTTGAGAATTGAAGACTAGAGAGTTAAAAGAAAAAGCTTGCCTAATTTGATTCAAAAGTGTGAGAGGATAAGCTTTAGAACCTTTATGAAGAATTGAGTTTCTCAACCACCAAAGATGATTAAGAAGGATAATGATCTTCTTCATTTCATCAATCAATCCAACCTTGTGAAGTTGAAGAAAGGATCTACAGAGCCATTCTTTAAAGGAATGAAAGTCATTCCAATTTGGTCTGATGGAAAGTGTGCTCCACCAAACAGCCTGAGCTAGTGGACATAGAAAGAATAAATGCTCTATAGTTTCATCCTTATCACAACCAAAAGGGCATAGGTAATGAACCTACATATGGTGCCTGAGTAACTCATCACCTGAAGGAAGGGCTTTATGGATCAATTTCCATATGAACAGAAGGTTTTTCATAGGTAAGCTAATGGACCATAATAATTTCCAGAAAGGATCAATTGTCATCTGATAGGAAGATCTAATTAATATTGAAAAGCCAACCTTGACTGAATATTGTCCATTGGAAGACTTGTTCCATATCAAGAAATCTGGGGAATTGGTATAAGATAGCAGCAAAGATAGAATGGCTGAAGCTACAGTTGGAGAGTAGAGCTGCTTGATCAAAGAAGAATTCCATTGAGAAGGAACCCAAGAAAGGTGTGAATGCAGAAGTAGATCACTGACTCGTTGACATTCAACTGGAGATAGCAATCCTGATTGCATTAGCCACCAAAGATGGTTGTTGGTTGGAATAGATGAACCAGTACCAACTCTCCACTAAAGATTCCCTAGAATGATCTACTTAACAATCCTTTCCAAATCCAAGATGAATTGTATGGCTGTTTAATTATTTCTTTTTTAGAAGTATCAAAGTACTTGACTTGCAAAGTGGAACCCAATAAGGAGGATGATGGGGCTGCAAGAATCCTCCATAACTGCTTGGCAACAATGAAACATTAACAGTCTCAGTTTGTCTTAAACCCAAACCTCCAACTGATAAGCTCCTAAATTTCATAACAAACTCATCATGTTTTACCCCGTGCTTGTGAATAATTTGGTAAATAAAATGGTGAAAAGAAAACAAAAGCTGAATGAAAAAGAGGGCCAAGAAATATTTGTGATTTATATGAAATTTGGAGCTTAAAGATTTTATGCACGTTGGTAAATTGTAAAACTCATCAACCCTCTTTCCTTTTTGTATAGGAAGAGGTGATCAAGTGAAAAAGCCCAGAGGAAACACAAATAGCATTGGAACTAAAGACTTGCTGAGAAGAAGACCAAGGAACCAAAACAAGGTGACTTTGCCACGGCGAAGTCACAGCGAGTGCATTCCAATTCGGCCTCCAGACAAGAAAGTTCGCCGTGACTTCGCCACGGCGAGGTCACGGCGAAAATGCCAAATACTGCGCGTTTTACTTAAAAGAGCTGACTGAAATGGGATAAAAGGATTTATTTCAGAGGAATATCAGGTAGCACGGACTGAGGGCATATTTTTGGGACTTTTGGAGTTTCAAGAGAGAGTGGGGAAGTGCTAGGCAGCTTGGAGGTTCTTGGAGAGATTCAAGTTCATTAATCTTGTTTTCCTTTCTTCTTCCTTCTTCTCTATTTTTCTGTCATGAGTTCTTTCTTAATCTTCATTTTCGTTTTTAATTTATCCATGTGTAACTAAATCCTTTTTCTAGGGTTACTTTGAACCATTTGATGTATTGAACCTTGTATTTCCTTTCTTTAATGCATTGAATGAATTTTTATGTGTGGATTTTCATCTTGCTATTATTTATACAAGTGCTTGATCACCACTTGATTTGTTAAATGAAGTATGACTTGAGAGAGAGTATTTTGTTTTAGAACTTGGGTGAAATCATGTTAGACTTGAAGTTTATAGTTTTAAATGGATAGTTAGTTGGTAATATAGAGATATAATTACTAACATAACATTGTTCATATAAGGTTGGTGGAGTATTTATGACTTGCATTAATTGTGGCAAGAGGTTGTGTAATTAATGCAAGTAGAAATTTTATTTTGACTTGAGAAAGCTTCTTCAAATGAAATTGAACCTTGGACTCACACATTAATTAATTAGAATGCTAAAAGGAAAGGAATTTACTAGTTCATGAAGTTCAATGGAGATAAGTAACCCTAGATCTTGTTTTTTGTCTTAAAAAGTTTTTTCTAAATCATCTCTTTGCTTTATAATGTCAGGGACTAAAACCTTTACTAGAAGTAGCATTTTAAATGGAAATCTTTTACATTTTAAATTCAAACCAAAAATTGATTTGGCTCAACTTAATTCAATATACTAAGTCTTCTGTTTGATCGCATTTGTAATCAAATCCCTGTGGGAACGATACTTTCTCATTACTTTATTACTTGGCGCGACCCGTGCACTTGCGGTGTGAACACCAACAGTGACAGGCAAGAACAAATGAGATTTTGAAATCAAATGCATTTTTTTGTGATTGTCAGAACAGCCCCAAAAGAAATCAATGGATCGATTGTCAATTTTCTTGCAAATATAAGGAGGAAGTTTAACACATGACAAAAGGTATATATTAGCTGCAGACATAACGGATTTGAGCAATTGCAATCTAGATGCCTGAGATAATAATTTTTCCTTCCATGAGGCAGTTCTTCGGCTAATAGCATTAAGGACTTGATCATAAACTTCATGTTTCGATCGTCCAGGATTAATCCAAGTGCCTAAATATTTTCCAAGCTTTGGAGTAAAAGACACCCCTAAAAATCTAGCCAAGGCCGTTCTACTGTCATGAGAAGTGCTCAGACTAAATACTAAGGAAGACTTACTTTTATTGATCTTTTGACCAGACCAACTACAATTCCTGTCCAGAATCCGTTTAGCAGTCTCAAAACCATGTCTATTGCTTTCCATGAAGAACAAAGAATCATCAGCATATAATAAATGAGATATAGGAGATGCCTCTGAGCAGATTTTAATCCCTTTCCAATTGTCTTGAGATTCTGATTGATGTATCATGCAAGATAGAATGTTTTATGCGATGATATATAGATAAGGTGAAAGGGGATCTCCTTGACGTATTCCACAAGATGGAGTAAGAGAGAAGATGATCTAACCATTAAGTTGAATAAAATACTCCACAGTAGAGATACATTGAAAAATTAGATTCAACTATTTATCTGGGAATTTTGATGAGACAGGTGATGATAAATTGCCAAGATAACCAATCAAAAGCCTTTGAAAAGTCAACCTTAAGAGCTGCTAGCTTTTTCCTGTTCTTCCTCGAAGAGTGAATTTGTTGAAGGTAGTCCGCCGCTAACATGATATTATTAGTAATCAATCGGCCCTTTAAAAAGGCACTCTCATGGGGTGCAATCAATTTATAAAAAGGACGCTTTAACCTATTATAGAGTACTTTTGACAATATCTTGTAGGAGACATTACTCAAACTAATTGGTCTGAAATCTTCAAAACTCTGAGGATGGTCAGATTTAGGAATGAGAGTGATATTTGTTTTGTTCATAGATTTCAAAAGGAATTCAGAGTTCCAGGTATTGATGACCATTGCAAAAACATCCTCTTTGACTATAAACTAGTTTCGTTGATAAAACTCAGCATGGAAGCCATCTCGTCCAAGAGCACTATCTTTAGGTAGATCAAAAACTGCTTGCTTGACTTCTGAGAGAGAGATATCTTTCATTAAGAGTGATATATCATCATCTTCCAAACCTAGAACTGGAAGATTCTCCATCTGAGAAAGAAGATCAGGGAAAGATAAAGATTCGTGACCCCTAAAAATGTCAGAGAAATAAGAAAAAGCCATTGATTTGATCTCCCCTAGGTCTGAGGTCCAAGTTCCTTGAGAGTCCTTCAATTTAGTGATAGAATTCCTATTTCTTCTCTTGTTAACAAAAGAGTGAAAAAAACTTGGTGTTTCTTTCCCCTGATGTATGCCAATTAATCTTGGTTCTTTGACACCAAAAACTCATTTCACAATCATACAAGAATTCTAATTCATGCCTCATATTCATTAATTCAGTGCCAAAAGTCCAATATGCCGGATCATCCAAACAGATAGCTTCCGATAAAGACTTGATTTTAAGTTCTAAATGTGAATGGCAAAACTCACAAGAGGGGGGGTGAATTGTGCTTTAAAAAAATTAAACTATAAACTCAAAGACAATCCTTTATACTGGTTCGGCCAAACACTGCCTACGTCCAGTTCTCCAACTCCTCGTTGGGTTCCACTATAGCACAGGTTTTACAACACGGGTTCACCTGCCAACCTTTACAAAACAGAGTTTTAGACTTCCTCTAAACGCTCCCCCTTATAAGCTGTAAGAATACAACCCTGTTCTAAAGTCCCAGACTTTAGAACAACCTCAAACAGTAGATGATTTCAATAAATGAGTTCACTTAATGAACATATTTTGATAAACACTGAAGTACAAATAAACTCACTAAGAGTAATAAAGCTTTGAGTAGTAAGTAGATGAGAATAATGAATGTAAGTTCGTCAGTTTGTTCTCTACTTCATAAATGTTCAAGTCTTGGTATTTATATCTCTTTACACCTTTGCCTTTTTCCTTCAGCTCCAATAGATCGTTTGAATATGTTCGTTGAGCCCTATTAGCAGTTGGCAATAAATGCTGGTCTTCATTTCCGTCAACTTTCTTTTCTTGCTTCATTTAATTCTTGCAGAGAGTGAGCTAAGAGAAGCAGAGTCTGTGAGTAACGATCACCTGCAACATTATACTTTCATAGCAGCTTTTTCAGTAGCGCTAGCTCCCTTGGCTATCGCTAGCTTCATAGTGTTAGTCCTGCACTTAGCTAAACAAGTATTCAAGTGAAGCACAGTAGGTGTTATCGCTAGTGAAATTCATTAGCTCAATGTTTACAAACAATGTATTAGCTATCAGAATGTCTAAGTTATTTCAATAAGTGTTTTGTTATCGATAGCTAATCTCGTTATCGCTAGTGACTATGTTATCGCTAGTTCATTTCATTAGCTCAAGGTGTTTGCTGTCTGAATGTCTAAGTTATTTCAAGTATCTGCTATCTATAGCTAACCATGTCATCGCTAGTGACTATGGTTCATTACTACTAGCTTTCTTTATGAGGCCTTAGCGATAGAGACAGAGCTTAGCAATAGGAATATTTTCTTTTCTTCAGATTATTGCTAAGTCTTCATTAGCTATTGCTATCCTAAGCTTTTTATTTGTTAGCGATAGGTTCTTGGCCTAGCGATAGTGTATCTGTTATCTATAGGATTTTTACTTGTTCAGAGTTCAGATAACCTACACTTCTTTTACTTAGTCTTTTAGCATGATTCTTATCTCAGTTTATTCCAGACTAAGTTGTACGCTATCTGTTCATTTTACTTATGTTATCTATGGGGTCCAGTCCTCATCAAAACTTAAGATTCTAACACTAAATCCTTTATTCTCTAAGGGATATTACCTACTCTTGCTTTGTTCCAATTATGCAAGGAGGATAATGTAGATTGAAGCTTGCATTGCATCTTTACTCGATTGACAGGCATAGCTTTTGTAGCTGCTTTATCTGCCTGAAGTCATGTAAACCAGAAATGAATTAACAAATATGAAGCAAGACCTACTCCCTCCCATCCCAGGAATATTGAAGAGAGTTATCTCCAGTCACCAACATTGGCATAAAAAAAGTAAGAATGGTAACTCAGGGAACCATTAAAAGGATTTGACCAGCAGGAACTAATAATTTCAGAGCATTCCTTAAAAAGATACCAATAAGCTTCAAACTTTCTCTACCGATGATGAGGTTTAGATAGTTTTGTATGCACTATAAGAGGGCTATGATCAAATGCTCCAATAACTAAAGTATCCACAAAAGAATAAGGGAACATATAAGCCCATTGCTTATTATAGAAGGCCATATCCAACCGTTCCAATGTTAAATTTCTACCTTTTCTATTATTGGTCCATGAGAATTTCGGTCCTTTGTACACCAGTTTAATAAGACTGCTTTTATCCAAGCACTTAAAGAGCTTTGTCATAGAACTTAAGCTGCCTTTATTACTTAATTTATCTTTGGAATTGTACAGGTGATTAAAATCTCCAACTAATAACCATGGTAAATCAACATTAGGATATATGTAAGCAAGCCAATCCCACAAGAGGTGATAATTAACAGAATTCGGGGGGCCATATACAAAAGACAAGTAACATTGAAGAGAGCTTTCATTACTGGATACTCTACAGTGATAGACATGACTGGACAACTCCAAAACATCAACATTAAAATCAGTTTTCCATGCAACTATAGTACCACCACCTAAGTTAAGGGCATCAGTACCAACAAAAGATGAGAATCCTAGCTTCATCAGATGATTACAAGCATTGTTAACTGAAACTTTAGTTTCGGATAAAAAAATAAAGTCTGGGTTAAAGGTTTCAACTAACCGCCTACATCTTTGAACTGTCATCGCTTTCTTAAAGCCACGGCAGTTCCATCTTAGGAGTTTCATGGCAACTTGGGAAGCTTTTTTTGGGCTGCTTCCCTAGCCACTTTGACAGAATTAAGAGACTCAAAAAGAGGGGATTCATGAACATATGAAAGCATTAAGTAATCCATTAGATCTGGAATCAAGGAAAAATTGGGTTGACATGCTTTCTTAGAGGGAGGAAGAAGTGCAGCAGATATCTCCCACGATGGCCTTCTCTTCCTAATATTCGTCTCTGTTGAACTCCTTCTCAAGGCATTCTTTGTTAGTGAAGGAGGAACATCTCCCCCATCAGGCATATTCAGCATCAAACCATTTGTGAAGGCCTATTTAAAGGAGGATAAACATTCCTTCTTGACTGAGGAAGAAGGAACAAGATTCTCATACAAAATTGTCTTCCTCATTTTTGGATCATCAATGTTAATATTACGAGTCATATGTTTATCCTTAAAAGAATGCCGAGCCTTTTTGAAATGCAAGCCGTTGTTGATAGGAATACAAAGATTAAGAAAAAAACTTTGTTGATGAGCATCATTCCTTTGTTGCCAAAAAGAAAAGAACCGTTGCTCATGATTGCGCTTTCTATCATGAACAACCCACAAATGAGGTCGTTTACTAGCTGAGCAATCTTGAACCACATTTTCCAGCATCCTTTTACAACTGCTACCACTTATCACACCCTCATTTTGGAACCTTTCTTCCTTAGGAAAAGACACTTTATCGGTCAAAACATACTTACTCCCTTTATGAATCAAAACAGAAGAGCGTGACTGCTACTAAAAAATGCACTTTCCAATATAATCCTTCAAAAGACGAGGCCATTTCCTATCCAAGAATTCCACATCAAAATTTTCAAATTTCCTCTTACACATGATCTCACTCATCTCAATTTCAAATTTAATTCCAGTTTCTTGAAAAATTAGAACGATACCATCCATAGAATTCATCATATTCTACATTAACAGATTTGTTGCCAACAACTGAAACTGTCCCTCTAGGTGAACAATAGGAAAAATTCACAATATTGAGCGACATGTCCAATACTTAGACAATTTGGACAGAACCTCCCGATCTGTTCCAGAACAAAAGATACTTTCCTTACTTGACCATCAAGTAAAAAATGTTTACCAAGATTGGTAGGCTTTAGCTTCAACCCAGAGAGATGAATCCGGAGACGAAAACCATAATCATTGAATGGACATTTTTCATCACAACAAATGAACTTTCCCAAATTATCACCAAGATATTTTGCTGTCTCCTCATTGTATAATTTTAAAGGCAAACCATGAACTTGAATCTAAATCGCAAATGAATGATCAGAATCTTTACCTAAAGAAATATTTGGATTCAGCGGAATCAAAGTTATAAAATAACCCTGTAAGAGCTATAACCCATGATTAAGCATAAATGATAAATCCTCTTTGAACTGAAATTAAAGCAAGAATGAATTGTTGATCTGCTTAATAATTGAAACCCATCCCTATAGCTTCCAGTGAATCATAATCAGGTGATAAATAAACATTTTTATATATTTTATCCCACCTCATTCTACATTATGGAAATAATTTTAGGCCTTCTTGGACGAATTAAGAAATATTTGAATAATTAGCCAATTTTAAGAAATAATGTAAATCTGAATTAATAATGAGATTATTGGGTCTAAAATTGTTAATATTCTAGTTGCCTATTTTGTGATTGATAAATTATTTTTAAATATGTGAAATCACAATCTCATTTAATTTTTGTAGGTCAAGGAAGAGGAGATTAGAAGATCCTACGGTGGAGAATGAGTCTTAGAAATTAAGAGGGATCTATTGGCTAAAATTTGATAGATTAATATAATCTTATTAGGTCCAAATCTATACCTAGATTCTCCTATATTACTTATAAAAGATGCCTAACGCTCATCATCAAGGAAGCCGAACAAACTCACGCTCACGCCAACACCGCACACCATCTCCTTCCTCAGGGTCATTCACAAGCCATCACCCATATATACATCATCCACCCCACCTACAATCAAACACCTACACCATAAAAGTCCACTCACTCCCAACCATCTACGTAGCCACAGACCCACACAAATCATTGTTCCTCTCAGTTCCCTCATTTAATGACGGTAAATTCAATGGAAGCGTAGATAATTGGGAGGCAATTTGGGAGAAGCATGGAGGAGACTAGAGCCTAGGCTTTGCAATTGAAGACTACAAGGGAGTGATTGTCCTTTTATCATTTTTTATCCAGAACTTAAGATTGTTTAGTTTTAAATAATTTTAAGTTGTAATTTTTGAGGTTAATCTAGTTCTAGATTAAAGACTCATTTGTTCTCTGGATTGGATTGATGTTTGGATTCTATTTGTGCTTTATCGATTGTTGGATTTTATGTTTACAAACCCTTGCATTGGCAATTAGATTTATAATTGAGTTCTCATTATTAATTTAATTGTCTCTGTGATTTCTATTGCAAATTTGGGTTTTTATCCCTTGATTGTTTAATTGAGTGGTAGGTTATTTAATTGTTCAATTAGATAATCTGAAATATAATTTCCACAATTTCTTCAGTTAAATTGTATTGGTTTTAATATATTTAATTAACTAACACTTAGTCCATTATGAGTTCTCTAGTGGGTTTGGTGGTGTTGTAATGAGGGTTTCCCATACAATACTTAGGTAATTAGATATATTAATTCCAATCTTTGATGATCTCCTTTTAGTCTAATTAACCCATTTAGGCTAAGAAAGTTAACTCAATGTGATTCCTAAATTGTTCGCAATCACCGTAACTGAATCAGATTTAAACTTCATTTTCTTTGTTAATTATTAATTAGTTTCTTTGATTATGATTTTAACATCTCTTTCTAAAAAAAGAAAACCCGAAAAATGACCTTTGCATTCATATAGGTAAGTTTCATTTTTAGGAGTTAGATTTGCATTTTAGATTAGGTCCGTCATTTTATTGCATTTTTCACCTAAATTTAATCCTAGAGAAAATCCACAGATTGCTCCTTGGGAGAATGACCTAGGTTGCCACTATAATACATTTGTAGTTGGACCTAGTTTTAATTGATTACTTTAGTGACAAAAGTAAGGATATCAATTCTGGCGCCGTTGCCGGGGAGCAATGGTTAGACTTTGGGGTTATGTTTTTAGGTGATTTCTTAGGTAGTTTTATTTCTATTTCTATTTTTATATTTTTAGATCCATTTTTTTTTAAAAAAAAATCTGTTTGAATTTGATCATTCTTGTGATGGCTTGGAATAATTCATCTTATGGAAATAATTCTTATAATTCCATGCCTTGTCATTATCACTATGATGTTCAACAAGTTTGTGATCCATATATATATAATTCTGAATGGTGCTATCACTAAAATTTTGAATATGTGAATCAGGTTGCTCCTGTTCAAGAAGATTCCAAGCTGGAGAATAAGCTAGAAAATATGATGAATGTTTTATTGGATAGGCTAGACTAGAGAAATAGAGAACAAGAAAGGGAATTGCAACGTAGACAAGAAATTCAAACTCTATATACTCAAATTGAACAACTGTCTAATGCAATTAATAATTTGCAAAATGGAGAATTTGAAGTTAATGGTGAGTTTCCATATGGTAATATACTTTCACCTTCTGATGATTCATGTCCTTTTTCTTCTTCTACTTCAAATGATGGCATTATTGGTACATTAACTGAATATGCATGCAAAGATGTTAATTCTGAATTGACCGGTTCTATTGAGTTAAAACCTATTGAGCCTTATAAATGGTGCATTGATGCTTCTTCATATGTCTCTAGTTCTTTGAATTCTATTGATTCTAATGATGAGATTGATGAAGAAATTATTGTTGAATCCCCATACACTATTGGTTTTATAGATAATGTGCTAGACACTAATCATGATGACGCTTTGAATGATAAAAATGATATCTCTGTTGATTTTATTGACACTGTTAATGCCCTTGACATGACTATTGCTAATGGAAATATTATTGAAGATAAGTGTGGGGGAAGCTTTGATTTTGATATGAATTTAGATGGTAAGAGCATTTTGCATCATGATGTTCCACATGTGGAATTTGTCTTATCTGATGAGAGTAAGCACGGCGAGACCATCTTGAGTGATCATGTGGTTCATTTTTTTAGAGAATTTGACTCTCACTGAGGAGAGTCATATTGATTTTGTAGGTTGTTCAAAGTATTTAGAAGTTCCAATACTTTGTCTTGATAAATTTATTTTTGGATCTTCGTTTATTTTTGACAAGTCTCTTTCTAGTGAGCATATCTATGTGGGACGAGTTACTGCTTGTTGTTACGATGTTTTGCAGGTACAATGATTGATTCCTCCCATCCAGACACCTTACATACTTGAGTTGATGAAGCGTTATTTGAGAATCATTAAGAAAGAGATGTTTGCTAAAAATCACAAGAGGACAACGATGGTGCTTTCATGTGACCTACAACCAGACAAAGGAGAGAGATCGATTATGCTACTTCATTTGGGTCCTCAAGCTATTGATAGTCTGGTCGTATTCCTTCCTTTCTCGTTTACTTGCATTGCTCGTTGTTATTAGTTAGATATATATTTTGCCTTGAGGACATTGCATGGTTTAAGTGTGGGGGAGGGATTCTGTTCTTATTTCTAGTTTTTGTTCTTTGTTTTTAAAATGAGGAAAAGAACACTAATTTGGTTTTTACTTTGGTTTTTGTTCCTTGTTTTTAAGAAAAGAAAAAAAAATTGAATGTGAAAATTGCAAGCTTTAAGTGACTTTAGTATGATACATTCTTAATTTGAAAAGTGATTGATCATGTTTTAAGTAAATGAACTAAGTGACAATGAATTTGACTTAGGTGGATCTAGACGGGTAATCTATACCTAGTGAGGTTGAGCCTATTGAATATATTTATCCTTTATATGTGTACCTCTTATCTCTTTTCTTGATTTGGAACTTGATTTGAATCTTATTTGAGGCCACATTATATGTACAATCATAAAGATGATGAAGGCATTCACTCCACTTTAGCCAGATAAGCCAAAAAGCCTACCCATTCCATGCATATATCATATGTTTAGCCCCTTTAAGCCTATAATTTTTCCTCTCAATCCATACAAAAAAAAAATCCTACCCTTTTGAATATTTTAGAAGATGGAGAGCATTATGTTATATTTAGTTTGGATGGAAAGACATGTAAAGTATGGAGTTTGGTCGATTTTGAAAAAAAAAAGAGTTGAGAAGTGTAAAAAAAAAGAGGAAAAAAAGAGAAAAAAAGAAGAAAAAATTGACAAAAACGAAGAAGAAAAAAAGGAAAAAATGAAAAAAAAGAGAATAAGAGTATTGACCAAATCCAAATCAGTTTAGTTCTTTTCGTCCTATCTTCTTTATTACATGATCCTCTTCATATTCTAAGGTATTCAATTTTTTATCCCAGACACTATTTCCTTCTCTTCTTAACCTGTACTCCATTACACCATAATAAAAGTCCTTTTCGATTTATGATTGAATTAACATTATTAGTGGTGGAGAACTTAGATTCTTGTCAAGCCTATGGAAAGAGAATTGAATAAGGTGGTTTTGAGTGTAAACACAAGCCTATACACATTTGAGTGATGAGTGACATACACACTATCCTTAGTGTGGGATTTCTAGTTTAGGCTTCATTTGTCAAATAAATTGCCATGATGTTTGTTTTCTTGATTCATGGGAAAATCACTTGGATAAGAGAGGTGTTGAAATACTTTAGTTTACTTCTTGCTTATAATTAAACATTCACCTAAAAGAAAAAAATTTGTTTTTGACTTGCTTTTGTTTTTGCTTTGTTTTGTTTC
The DNA here is from genome assembly GCA_037074515.1 of Mimosa bimucronata. Classification (NCBI taxonomy): domain Eukaryota; kingdom Viridiplantae; phylum Streptophyta; class Magnoliopsida; order Fabales; family Fabaceae; genus Mimosa; species Mimosa bimucronata. Next base: position 18,713,798 of record CM073440.1, on the reverse strand, counting down.
CCTCTCTTGGTCTTGATTTGCTTTGCGCAGGAGTGCAAAGGATAAGTGTGGGGGAATTGATAAATCAACATTTTTATATATTTTATCCCACCTTATTCTACATTATGGAAATAATTTTAGGCCTTCTTGAACGAATTAAGAAATATTTGAATAATTAGCCAATTTTAGGAAATAATGTAAATCTGAATTAATGATGAGATTATTGGGTTTAAAATTACTAATAATCTAGTTGCCTATTTTGTGATTGATAAATTATTTTTAAATATGTGAAATCACAATCTCATTTAATTCTTGTAGGTCAAGGAAGAGGAGATTAGAAGATCCTACGGTGGAGAATGAGTCTTAGAAATTAAGAGAGATCTAGTGGCTAAATTTTGATGGATTAATATAATCTTATTATGCCCAAATCTATACCTAGATTCTCCTATCTTACTTATAAAAGGAGCCTAACGCTCACCAAGGAAGCCGAACACGCTCACGCTCACACCAACACCTCACACCATCTCCTTCCTCAGGGTCATTCACAAGCCATCACCCATATATACATCATCCACCCCACCTACAATCAGCCACCTACACCATAAAAGTCCACTCACTCCCAACCATCTATAATAGCCACAGACCCACACAAATCATTGTTCCTCTCAGTTCCCTCATTTAATGACGGTAAATTCAATGGAAGCGTAGATAATTGGGAGGCAATTTGGGAGAAGCATGGAGGAGACTAGAGTCTAGGCTTTGCAATTGAAGACTACAAGGGAGTGATTGTCCTTTTATCATTTTTTATCCAGAACTTAAGATTGTTTAGTTTTAAATAATTTTGAGTTGTAATTTTTGAAGTTAATCTAGTTCTAGATTAAAGACTCATTTGTTCTCTGGATTGGATTGATGTTTGGATTCTATTTGTGCTTTATCGATTGTTGGATTTTATGTTTACAAACCCTTGCATTGGCAATTAGATTTATAATTGAGTTCTCATTATTAATTTAATTGTCTCTGTGATTTCTATTGCAAATTTGGGTTTTAATCCCTTGATTGTTTAATTGAATGGTAGGTTATTTAATTGTTCAATTAGATAATCTGAAATATAATTTCCACAATTTCTTCAGTTAAATTGTATTGGTTTTAATATATTTAATTAACTAACACTTAGTCCATTATGAGTTCTCTAGTGGGTTTAGTGGTGTTGTAATGAGGGTTTCCCATGCAATACTTATGTAATTAGATATATTAATTCCAATCTTTGGTGATCTCCTTTTAGTCTAATTAACCCATTTAGGCTAAGAAAGTTAACTCAATGTGATTCCTAAATTGTTCTCATTCACCGTAACTGAATCAGATTTAAACTTAATTTTCTTTGTTAATTATTAATTAGTTTCTTTGATTAGAATTTTAACATCTCTTTCTAAAAAAAACCCCAAAAAATTACCTTTACATTCATATAGGTAAGTTTCATTTTTAGGAGTTAGATTTGCATTTTAGATTAGGTCTGTCATTTTATTGCATTTTTCATCTAAATTTAATCATAGAGAAAACCCATAGATTGCTCATTGGGAGAATGACCTAGGTTACCACTATAATACATTTGTAGTTGGACATAGTTTTAATTGATTACTTTTGTGACAAAAAGTAAGGACATCATCAGGGCTTGCAATTTTGAGGCATATACTTTGCGACTATCTAAGATTTTCGCAATACCATGATTTCCAAACTCATCACACCGAGAAGAAGACATAATGAATAAATCAATCTCTTTTACCAAAAAAAAAAAAAAAGGAATAAATCAATCTCAATCTACCCACCAGATCACCAGAACAGCCCAATGTAATCAAGGTGATGATATTTCAGTCAACGAAAGCAACAGTAAATGCTTTCCTCTGCCAAAGATTAATCCACATAAACCATCAAAGACTGGTAGTCATGCAGAATCCAGAGTATTTAAACAAGAAGAACAGTGGTAGTAGGACCAGAGCAACAAACTTCCAATTAAACACCAGAGAAAATCCACATAATAATCAAAAAAGGATGACCAATGATCAGAATTTGATGCAGCACAGAGAACCTGCAGCAGATGGTTTTGGGTATCTCTAATTAAGAAACCAAGAAAATCATACCAGAATCAAAAATGGGAGAGGAAGATGATCGCTGCTGCCATTTTCAACGGACAAGCTCAGATCCTGAGCTATACTTTCATGCATGCAAACTGATAACTCACATAAACTCGATGAAATTAGAGAGACATAAGCTCTTCCATGGCAAATACTAATTGATTGATCAAATCGATGCTAGCCATCAATTTTTGAAACCTGGTGAAGAAATCAGTAAAAAACAGAGAAGAGAGGTGCCGGGCAGAGGATAGGCCAGAGAAGTCGACAACAGGTAGATACAACAAAAATGTCGACGGCAGCAGCTAGGATAGAGAGCGGTATCTCCCTTTTTTCAATGGGATCAGATTTTCAGAAGAGTCTTAGAGAGACAAAGCTCTCCGGCTTTACTTCACATGCTTAATCATCTCTACTCTCAAGTAACTGGAAAAATACACCAACATAGGTCCACATTTTGTTGAAACCAGTTTCGCTGCTCGTCGGAAAGATGAGTAGAGGGCGCTCCTCTACTTTGGATTGTTCATATTTGAATCTCAACGATCCAGATTTAATAATTTTAAATTTGTGATTTTTAAATGAATAATATGTTTTTTGACAAAATGATAGTTGATAGATTATATTCATTTTAGATTTTGTAACCATAAAAATAACTGTTTTATTAAAATCACAAACTTAAAAAAAAAATTAAATCTGGACCATCTAGATTGGATATGAACGGTCCATAATGTAGGAGAGTCATCTACTCATCTTTTAGACGAGCACCGAAACTAATTCCCATTTTGTTAGCTAGTTCCACAAGCTCTTTGCAATAGTGCGCGCGTGTGGAGCCTGAAATTAGTTATCTTATGTGGAGACTTTCGATAGTATTTTTCTAACACTGTCCACATTAATATTATAATAATTTTGTTTTTATTATATTTCAGAACTTTATCACAAGGAAAGGGACTGACCAAGTCTTTTCACTTCTAAATTTTCAAAACGATTTTAGATGATAATTAATAAAAAAAAAATTTAGAAAAGGCAACTTAACTGTATTATTTTTTTAATTATATTTATTAATTAAAAGTATGCCCATGAATTATTCAAATTAAATTATAATATATACTCCTTTCCTTTACGTCCTGAATATATGACATATTTATATAATAAATTTGATTATATAAAAGACGTTAATTAATTCAGCAAATATGACTTTTTTTTAAAACACCATAATTATCTTCCCTAATTCCTTCCATCCCCTCCCTTATTTGATCGTTGTTGGATGCATCAGCGTCAATAGCGGCAATGTAGGAAAAAATCGACTAAAATTAGAAATAAGTCCTATTTGTATGACCAATATCAACTCCCCAAATATTTCTTCTAAAGACATGAAAAAATAATATATATGATAATGAGTTTAAAATTCAAAATAAAGCTCAGATTCATAAACTACTCCTTAAAAATCATGATCGAACATTACATGTAATTAAAGCAATCAAACACTATATAGCAAAACATAAATACCTCACTTATTCCACAATTGAACATTACATAATCTTCCATTGCAAAGATAATAAGAGCCTAAGTTAGGTTCAAGGCCTTAAAGAAAACACAAGCACTTAAAGCAAATATGGTAGATTTAATGGCAACGGATGTTGGTAATCTGCCCTTGTCCTTCCTAAAGAAAAGGCCTTCATATATTGGCACATTGATGAGAACAAGAACCCCACATAAAATAAATTGCAACATCACCTTCTCCAAAACCCTAAGAAAGCCACCTCCACTTATAAGAGCTTCCATTGATACTCCAAGAAAGCAAAAAAGATTGAGCAAAGCAAGTGTTGCTAAGAGAGTGAACATTGGAGAAGAGGCTCCAAACTCCATAATGTCCTTCTCGTAGCGTTGTGAGACTTCTTCTTCAGCAACTTTTGATGTGATTATGAAGCCTGAATCTAATGGAAACCCTAGAAGCTTCAAGGTGGTATCCATGAAAGCAAAGAAGTAAGAGCTTGTTCTCTTGTACAGCCATATTCTTTGCTCGTTCCACCAACCTTTAATTGTGCCTCCACAACTCAAAAACTCCAACAAGCTGTAAGTGGTTTCCGCAACTATTACGTATGCGAAGGGTATGAACCATGGGCTTGACATCTGATTAAATAAATAATCAACCACCACAGTTCATTTTTGTCACACACATATATATGCATTCATTTTATATCATATAACATAATTTGATCAAAATATACATATATGCTAAAATCATTTAACCGTGCAAGAATATATTTATTTGATCCTTGTAGTTTCTGGGGGCTCGATCATAACTTTATCAGTGTAGTTCAACCTGTACGACTCAATCTCTCAAGTTTCAAACATTTAATAAATAGGTCCCTAAACTTTAAAAAAATATTAATCTCTTCAGAAGCTGAATTGTAACAAAGGCATGGAGTGTAGATAACAATGAATTGATAGCTAAATTAAACTCAAGGGGTTGAATTGCATTAAATCTCTATTGATTTAAATTTTATGGATTGATTTGTAAACGAGCAAAAGCTATGAGTTAAAAATGATTAATTTTTTAAGTATATAGTTTAACTTTGTCTCTGTTTTAGAGCCAGTCCCGAATCTAAATAAAGAAGGAGCATTTTGTTAAGTCTCAAATCCAAATAAAGTAGATTTACTATCTAATATATATATAGCAGCGGTGTGGAAACAAAGATGATCACAAAAAAATGGCGATGTTCATAAGGCTAATGAATGGAGATAAATATATATGGATCATACCTTTGGAAATAAGGGAATGCCTTTAAGGAGGCAAAGAGAAGGGACAATGGAGAAACAGAGAGTGGCTAAACTATTGGCTGCCCATAAATCATAGCACAAGTACACCATTTGAAGGCCCAAACTGATTTTTCCATAACCATACCATGCAGGACTGTACTTTGACATTAGAACCTGAAGTTGACCCTCTGACCATCTCTTGTGCTGCACTAGTGTCTGCCCCAATGTGTTTGGAGCCACCCCTAAGAATGCCTTCCCCTTTGGATTGCAATACACTGATTTCCATCCTCTGCCCTGTATACTTAATCCTGTTATCACATCCTCCACTGCACACCCATATACCAGCCCCATCTGCTCTCAAATTAATGAGTATTTTGTATGTTGTGTTAGAAATATTACTTGTATAGAAAGGTATAAACTTGCTCTTTAGTAGTTAATATATGAGTTAGAGCATTAATTACTCCTCATGGAAACTCCTTAAAATATGTAATTGATAAGGATGTTGTAGGAAAAAAAAATCTACTTCCTTCATATATTAATGTATGACCTATTTAATTAATTTGATTAGATTAATAAGGATTAAACTAGTTATCAATTTATTATTAATAAATATGACATTTTCCCCTAAATTACCCTTATGATGATCCTTGGCTTCAATCATTATTGCAAAAGAAAAACGCACCACCTTGTTGAAAGAGTGTTAATAGTGGGTAGTATGTGGAAATCGAAAATGATAAAAATGGGAAAAAGATTTTATAATTAGGACCAAAACCAACTCTTCAGTTAGGTCCTGCACTAAAGATTGAAGAAGTATACAGTATAATTTAACAGACAAAATAGACTGAGATCTTTTATTTTGAATCAAAATCAGTCTCAACTAGCCCATATACTACGCATCATAGGTAGTGTGTGTGTGGGGGGAGGGAGGGAGGGGGAGAGAGAACCTGTGCTCCCCATAGTGTGCTTTGTTCACAGGTGCAGCTAGCAAGAGGTTTTGATTCTTGTTCTAATTTAAGCAAGCTTGCTTCCATGAATGGGTCATCCTCGATTTTCCAATCAATAACCATGTGTTTATCACTGAACTTCCTCCCACAAAGAGTATCTCTCCTGTGAAAGCAGCCTGATCCAATATACATTGGGCCCCCACAACCATTGGCACCATGAAATTCTAGCTATATATATACAATTCAAGTTTTGACACATAAGATTCAGTGCAACGTTAGGCTTAAGAGTTAAGACATTATAAGGCTCCATATTCATAACCAACCTCAGTAATAACTCGTAGATCACTCCCGTATAAGTCATTCTTGGTGACACCCACGAAGTACTGTGGGAACTGCACATAAGCTATTTCATGGCCTTTCTCTTCGTCCATGAAGAAGCACAGTGCGTCTCTCACTGATTCTGAACTGTTTGAGTACATGTCACAGTCCACATTCATAATGATCTTGCCGTTGCTAATCTTTGAAGACACCCTTATCTGCATTTTTCACCAACATTTGACCATAGTGAGTTATATATATACTCCATCATGTGCTTATTACAAGAGTCCGACAACCAAATTGCGCTTCTTAAGAAAGCTGTTAAAAATCTTAAGTATGTCTGAAATAAAACTTTTTTCCTATATTACCCTCATTTATATCTTGCTATCATCTCATTTAAAACATTGTCACCCCCTCCTCTCTCCCCTTGTAAATATAAGCATCACCTATCATTTATTTGATGCAATATTTCAAATTAGTTAGGGGAAAAATAGGAAAGAAAATACATTAAATGATGTGACAATCCATGGTGAGCTCTTTTATTTTTGGATCAAATCAATTCAAAATTTGAGCTCTTATATTAAAGACAAGAGGGGGAATATATATCCACTCCTAAGTGTATGACTTATTTTCCTAATTTGATTAAAGAATGTTAATTAGTTCAGTTTCAAAGTTTAGGGAAAACACGCTAATTATCTTCTTTAATTTCCCTATCCCTCATACTTCCTTCCTATTGAGTGAGCATCAATAAGGGTAATTTAGAAAAAAAATTACAAAAGTTAGAAATACGGGTGAGTATCGGTTTTTCGGTTCGGTTTTGGAACCGAAAACGTGAAAAAAATGAAACCAAAACCGAAAACCAAAAAACCGAATTGTTTTCGGTTCGGTTTTCGGTTTTTTGAGCTTTTTTTTTGCAAATTTGGCCCATACGAAAATTCAACAAAAAAAAATAAAAAAAGATTTAATTTATCTAAATAGTTATACAAATTCTACATCTTGCCCAAACAACTAAACTATTAATTCAACATGTCCAAAAACAAAGACATGCTTAAAATTATACAAATTATACATCTTGTCCAAAGCAACTAAACTATTAATTCAACATGTCCAAAATGAAAAGGTTAAAACATTCTCATTCATTTCCTGAAATTTAAACACCGATTCAACATTCCTTGCAGAACATATAATAAAAGTCAACAAAACAGAATAGAAAAAGGAAACTGTAGAGGACAAACGATTCTAAAGTCGATCAACAAATAAAATTTTGATAAATTCCCAAATTACTAAGAAATTATAGCGACAAAAGCCATATTTAGTTGAAAGGAATTAAAGCCTTTAATTGATTCAATATATATAAATAGTTATACAAATTCAATGTCTTGTCTAAATCAACTAAACTATTAAGTTAATATGTCCAAAACAAAAAAAAATTATGCTTAAAACATAACAATATTGAATTGGTTCTTTAACTGTCAAAGCACATTATGTAATTAATAAACATTTTGTGTTTTTTCCCCTAATTTCACATGTTTAAAAAGTGTTTATTTTTCTTAGAAAGCATATTTTATTTGTTTGGATTTTGAGATATTTGTTTAGCCTTACTTCTTATCCTATTTTCAAATAAAAATTCTAGACTTTTTTAAATAGGATTATTTTTTTTTGGTTTTTCGGCCGAAAACCGAAAATGGGAAACAAACGAAACCGAAACCGAAAACTGAAACCGAATGCATTCGGTTCGGTTCGGTTTTTGCTCAGCCCTAGTTAGAAATAGCTAGATCATGCATTTAGAACCAATATCAACTCCACTCGTGATGGAGGTAAAGCAGTGGAGCAAGACGAGGCGTATGAACAATTTGGGTCTTGGATGCAAGTCTAATGTAGGAAAAGCAGGTCTAACAAAGGAGACAAAACAGCTCCTGCTTACGCAGCCAAAACAGGAACCTCGGGATCGAGGTTTGATATCCTAAGAGAACATCAAGATGGGGATCCCGCTACCAACTACGTAGCTTGGAGGAAAGTCAATGATTCATCGGTGCAAAAGAAGACAGTACAAGCTAGCAAACAAAAAGTAATCCCTCCAAAGACTCCAGGCAAAGATTGCGTCTTCAACTCCCTAAACTATGTGGTAAGACAGGCGTCCTCAGAGTTGGATGCTAATTACAACACTGCCATTTGTGTGGAGGACCCTAGGCACCCGGCCCAAAGGCCAAGCCAACAGGGACAACCAATTCTTTTGGGTCACTTAGATCCAATCATGGCCCAAACCTAAAAAAAAGCCCTAAAGCAGAAACCTCCAGACTTAGGCTTAAGTCATAAAGGGGTCAAACTACAAAATGGGTTATTAATATAAAAGCTGGGGAAAAAGCCATTATAAGCCCCAGACATTATATCAGATCAAGCCCTCAAAGAAATAGCCAAGAGCCTGCGCCCGTCCATGGACGATGAATCATTTGCACTACTAGTAGAGGCAGTTGATTTCTCCTCTTCCCCTTCTTTATAATTATTTTATGTCAATAATTACATGGAATTGTCAAGGAGCCTCAGACAAGAGGTTTCCTTCCATTTTTAAATTATTAGCTGCTAATTATAAAGCTGAAATCTTTGTTATTGTGGAACCTCACATACCAGGACTCAAGGCAAACAGAGTAATCTCTAAACTTGGCTTTCAACACTCTCAAAGGGTGGAAGCATCAGGTTTCTCGGGTGGAATATGGTTGTTATGGTTAGAAAGAGTTGAGATCAAAATCATCATGAATCCCAAAAGTATTTATGGCAAGATCTCCAGAGAATAGCACCTGAATCCTCCACCCTGTTGTTGATTACTGGTGACTTCAATGCAATTACTTCTAGTACAGAAAGGAAGGGAGGACCAAACCGAGTGAATCATGGTTGCAGTCTATTTAGATCATACATCAATCAACAAAGCTTGATCGATATGGGATTCGTTGGGCCAAAATATACTTGGAGAAGGGGGACCTTAATGGAGAGATTGGATAGGGCCTTATGCAATTCATCCTTCCTTAGATTGTGAACCACCTCCCAAAAATCAGATCAGATCATAGGCCAATTGCCATAAATATGGGCCTAATTCGCAAGCCTAACTCGAGCTTATTTAAATTCTTAGCCTCATGGTTAACCCATGATGAATTTCCTAAGTCAAGCAGGCTTGGGCAAAAGGACGCAATGTGGTGGAGAGCATAAGCATTTTTTCCAAGGAAGCCCAGGCTTAGAATCATGAAACCTTTGGACAAATTGGAAACAAAAAACGTCGACTCCTATCCCAACTATCGGGACTGCAGCGCAAACTTGAGGAATGCCCCTTCTCATAATTTCTTTTAGGCCTTGAAAGATCGCTGATGGAAGAGTTTGAACATATGTGCTTTTAGGAAGAACTCTTATGGATTCAAAAATCCTCGTCTGATTGGGTTTGCTTAGGGGACCGCAACACTGCATTTTTCCACATGAGAGCCCTTATCAGGAAAAGACGCAACAAATTCTCTCAACTAAAGCAAGCTAATGAAACATAGATCTCCCAGGAGGATCTGCTTCTTACTCGTGTATCTCAATTTTATAAGGATCTATACTCTCTCTATGATCTAACCGTCTACACTCTGTCGATAAAGGGAAATTTCCCCTTTTCTCCCAACCTTAGTTTAATGCCATTGACAGGATGGTAGATTTGGACGAAATCAAGACGGCTATATTTGAGATGAAACCCCTGAAAGCTCCAGGCATCAATGGTCTTCATGCCCTCTTCTACCAATCCCAATGGACCAGCCTCCTCTCTTTCATTCAGAGATTTTGGATAGGTACCCCCTGGACCCAAGTGTCAACAGAACCTTAGTTGCCCTGATCCCAAAGGTTCCAAGGCCATCCCTTGTCAATGAATTCCGCCCAATCAGTCTTTGTTCAATGATATACAAAACCATTACTAAGGTTATAGCCAACAGACTGAAAGAGATCATCCCAACCCTTATAGGCCCCGTACCAAACTAGCTTTGTTAAAGGCAGAAATATCACAGACAATATAGTGATTGCTCAGAAGATCATCCACTCCATGAGGAAAAAAACAAGGGAAAGGGGGATGGATGGTGATAAAAGTGGATCTAGAAAAAGCATTTGATCGTCTACTTCATCTGAGGCACTCTCTCAGATGCAAAACTCCCACCTAACCTCATCAATATGATCATGGAGAGCATAACTACACCCTTTATGCAAGTCCTGTGGAATGGGAAACGACAAAATCCTTTATGCCTCACCGGGGTATTCGCTAAGGAAATCCAATTTCCCCATACATTTTTGTGTTATGCATGGAGAGACTATCACAGGCCATTGAGTCGACTATCCAAGCAGGGAAATGGAAAACAATCAAATTGGAAGAAAAGGAGTGCCATTGTCGTACCTAGTTTTTGTCGATGATTTGATCATCTTCGTCCACACTACTGAGTATCAAATCTCTGTCATCAAAAGGACCATATCTGAGTTTTGTAGAGCTTCCGGCCATCAGGTGAGCTCTTCCAAGACAAAAGTCTATTTCTCCAAAAATGTCCCAAACAATACAAGAAGAAGAATCTGCAGGAAGCTAGGGTACCAGGAGATGCAATCCTTAGGCAAATAGCTAGGAGTTCCTTTGATTAATGGCAGAGTATCTTCCTCCACCTACAGATACATTATGGAAAAAATGCAGGCTAAACTTGCTGGATGGAAAAGCAAATCCCTCTCATTAGCAGGGCGACTCACTTTAGCAAAAACTCAGTGCTTGCATCGATCCCTCTCTATATGATGCAAAGCACCTTGATCCCATCCAGCTCTTGCAAGGACATTGAAAAAATCATGAGGAAATTTATTTGGGGACACTTAGAAGGCCACAAAGGAATCAACTTGGTCAAATAGAGGGACATATGTCAGTCTAAGAGGAATGGGAGGCTCTGAATCCTAAACCTGGAAGTGCAAAATTGAGCTTTCATGTCAAAGCTAATCTATAGAATGCACACCGAGACACATGCACTATGGGTGAAAGTCCTATATATTGGGTAAATAATTGGTCAAGTTGGAAGAAACTATACCCAACAGATGCTAGCCCTCTCACTTCTGGCAGAACATAACCAAATGCTAGGAAGAGACTTGCTTTAACATTAAATGGGACCCAGGTGATGGCACAAGAACTTGCTTGTGGTCCGACTTTTGGGTGGAAGATTACGGCCCACTTAAAAGACTTTCATATGCAGATATCCCAAAATCGGACCTGACTAAGCCTATAGCAGAATTCAAAGAGGGAAATGATTGGTGATGGAATTGTTCAACCACCTCCTCCCACAAGAAGTGATCAACGACATATCAAAAGTCCTCATATCACCAACTCTAAAAAACCAATCATGTTGTTGGAATTTAACTGGCTCGGGGCAATTCTCAACAAAATCTGCCTATGCAGCCTCCCAATCTCTGCTATGGAATGATAAATGCCCTCTTTGGGATAAGGTGTGGAAACTACCTTTGGCTCAGAGAGTAAGAACATTCACATGGCTTCTTCTCCAAGGCAAATTGCTCACAAATGAGGAAAGGTGTAGAAGAGGCTTCACCCAAGACCAAGGACGTTCACTCTGCCACAAGGGGGCTGAGTCTATCACGCACATATTTAGGGATTGCCCCCTATCAAACTCTGTTAAGAAGAAAATCCTTCCTAGCGATATGTTTGCAAATTTCCTAAGAATGGCCACCCCATCTTGGCTAGGTGTCATTCTTAAAAAATGTGATTTAGATGACTCTTGGAAGGTGGGTATTTGTATCACCCTCTAGAAACTTTGGGAGATTAGGAACAATAGAATTTTTAGACAGGAAAATTATACTGTTGATGGCATACTAGCACACATTAAAGCAATAGCTAAGAACACACAGGGGAGCTTTTGCCTGCTGAAACAGATATTGTAATGCAAAGCTCACACCACCTTTGTACAGCCTAATTTTGATTTAATACTCATTTCCTAAACAAAAAACTCCGCTCTTGATATCATACTTTAGAAACTTTGATGGAGTATTAATTATAAGAGATGAAAATTGATGGACTATACCAATGAATTCATGGCTCCAGCTTTAAAATTATGGGGATATTGGGGTCTCTTCTCGCGAGCCAAGTACACCAGCGTTGGCATAACACACCCATCTACATCTTTCGAATTCTGAGCATCTTCTCTATGAAGTAATATCTACAATAGAAAAAAAAAAAGTTGCATTCGTATGACATAAAGAGCAGAGCAGATTAAAATGATGCTTGTGAAATTAAGTTGACAATATATATAATAGATACCTGAAGAATTGTATCATGGTCACATCGAGAGGAAAAGGAATCCCACTGAGAAAATCCCTTGTGCTTTGAAAGTACATCTTTTGGTACTTGTCCCGACTTGGTTGCATCGTCAATTCGTCTTTCCATATCTTGGTATAGTTTCTGGTGGCAGAGTAAGGAATTAGAGAAACTTCCCATATGGGAAAGAAAACACATACACTTAGGTATGGATATAATATGTATAGGATTATATAGTATTCAACCTCAGTATATTTTTTAGTAACACTAATCATTCTAAGTTAATTTTCTAATTTATTTAGTATCTTAAATTATTTTTCCTGTTACATTTAGTATCTTAAAATAATTTTGTGTTATCATAAAGTACTTTCTCAGAACAACTCAATATTATAAGTTTAGGATGCTTTGTTACTATTGAGAAAGATACTTTTAGGGTAAGATTGTACCTAAAATTACTTTAAGATACTGTGTGCAATTAGAAAAATACTTTAACTCAGTAAACACACTAAAAATTAGTTTAGAGTACTGAATAGGCCTAGAAAAAAAGAAAAATACATCGGGATGCATGCGAATGCAACTTGATCCTGTATATATGTTACCTTAATATGTGCAAGCTCTGTGGTCCAAACGGAGTCTTCTGAAGAAGTGGAAGATGACAAAGAGTTAAAATAAGCAGAAGGAGACCTGGGTTCAACGTGGAATCTCTTGCAGAAGGGAAGCCATTGCTTAGCAAAAGAAGAAGCTTCTAGTAAAGCATAGAAGGTTATCTCAGAGGCAGCATCATCAGAGAGATAAACACTGAGTTTCTCGGAGGGATAATCATAGGCCATTACTGATAAAACAGTGTTCATCACCATCATTGGTGGCTCTATCTCTGGGTCTGCCGTGCATACAAATACGTCCACTCTTGGCAAGTTATGTTCGTATCTATTTCATAACACCCCATGTTAAGACCACGTAGGATTCAAATACAGACATATATATAATACTATATATCACACATTTCCCCTGTTTCGATGTATAGGACTATCTTTTTTTAGAAAGGGTTTTTAGCAACCGGTTACGCAGCTAATTAAGCGGATATAGCTTAAGCAGATTAAATGGTCTAGATCTGCTTTTTTTTTTTTTAAAAAAAATGTTTTTAATAAGTATTGGATATAAAATAAAGATAATTATTGAATTATTTTTTTCAAAAAATAATTTTTACTTAAAAATTGTCATTTAAAAAATCATTTATAGATTCTATGGATAAGATCTGGATGACTCAGATATGTTCAGCTCTTAAGCAAGTGCTTAGCATGAACTAAGGATGGGTGTTTTTACCCCTTTTTTCACCGTCATGTTTTTATCGTTTTATAAGGAATTTGATAGTTTTAAGAAATATTAAATATTTATCTTAAATGTATACACATATTTAATAAGGGTAATGAGAGACGATGAAGATTAATATGATGTTAGAATTTAATATATTGAATAATATATTAATACTAACAATTACTTGAGTTTTATGACATATTTCATAGTGTTTTAAGCTATTTTTAGGAAAATTTTGGGAAAGTTCCTATTAAAAATTTTATTATTGAATAGAATCTGATATTCTTTTATACCTTGTAAGCAGTGAAGTATGGATGCTAAAAAAATTTGTATATATTATGTACTCTGACTTAAGTCTTTCTCATTAATGGAATTTTTAATGGGAGACTTTTCCCAAATTTTTAGTCGTAATGTGTGTGAACTAAGTTAAAATAAGGCATGTTCAGACCAGTAGCATGAAATCTCATGAACTAGGTTGATAAGGTGGAACTTGATGGCCTCTTGTAAAACTTTAAGGTTTAATATGCCATCCAGCTTACTCCTTCCATTTCTAATAGATAGGCTTAATTACCTAATTTGATTAGATTCATGATATTAGATAAGTTAGTTAAAATTACATAATATTATTAAACCACCTAACCACCTACCTTTATTCACACCCACAATTCCTTTTTTATTTATTATTGAGGAGTATCAATAGAGATAATATGAAATATTGTGGTGAGGTGAGGAGAGGAGAGGGGATTTATATGTATGTGTGATAGGATTGGGGAACATAGGAAATTGTTGAGAAAATTAGAAATATGTCTTTTATTTTGGAACAAGCTTACATATCCAAATAGGTCCTATATTTAATAAGGGGTTGAGTATTATTTAAAAAAGAAATTATGAATTATGTAAGGGGAGAGTTGGTGGACAAGCGGCGAGCATGGCTTGGATCAATTCATTAATTAATTGACAGTGCATTAATTCAAAAAATTATTTAAAAACTAAGTGGCGGTGTAACTTTAATTTAACAAATAATGAGTCTTCTAAGTTGAAGGATGTTGGTTGTGAGGAATTGAAATTCACGGAGAAACCTAGGGTTGGAGGCGGCTAATAAACAAATCTAATTAGCCTAAGAAATTCAACAGAGTAGTTGTAATGAAGAAAAAGTCAAAATTACTCTTGCCATAGTATTGCAAAATTGGGGTATAATTTTTATCTAAGAAATCATATATATATATATATGTATATCAAATTATAGTAAAATTTAATATTTCTAACATTTTTTTGTTCGAACATGATCCAATTAAGGATACCTATTAACAACCTTTTTTTTAATTATCAAATGAAGAGATATTCTTAATTGGATCATGTAATGTTTGATTCAATCACACAACTATTTATGTATAAAAATCTTCGTTTTTGGGATGATATTGGTCAAACAGCCAAGCGATAGGGTTGAAGTACAGTATAATGATAAACACTACTCCCATGATCCTAAATATTGGACCGATTTCGGGAGATTGTCTTTGTCCTAATTAGAGGGCCTATTCTAATTTTTGCCAATGACTAAAATTACCCTCATTGATGCCCCCTCAACAATAATCAAGTGGAGATATGAGTTAAGTTATATAATTGGAGTGTTTAGGAAAAATCATGTCATATCAAATAACTTAACTAACAACCTTAATCGAATCAAATTAGGTAAATAGGTCCTATATTTAGGACCGAAGAGAGCATCTCGCTACATCTATATCATTCATTTAAACTAAAGAGAAAAGGACAAATAAATACTTTTCAAATTTCAAAAGCCCATAAATATATCTCAAATATGAGAAAGGATATAAGAGGGATTTTTTCCAAATTAGAATAAATAAACTTGAGGCATTAACCACTCCAGTTATGGTATTAACCATTCAAATAAAGACATTAACCACTTCACACAATCAGAACTTAGCATCAATTTCACTCACAATCGTAAACGTTGTTAACCACTCGAACAATGGTATTAACCAATCGAAGTCTTTTTACTCCAAATTACTTATACTAAATTGGGAACAATCCCTCTTATGTCTTTTATTATATTTGAGGTATATTTCTAAGCTTTTGAAATTCAAGAGGTTTTTATTTGTCTTTTCCCCGAAACTAAACAATATTAGCAGTAATATTTTTAAACGCCTTTCTATCTAAATAGTCTCATACCTATACTTAATTAATTAATTTGAATAGATTAATAGGACTAGTTAAGTTATTTATTTTTAACATATATATATATATATGGTTTAATTTTTTTAAAGTGTTCTTTTCAGTTATGTGATGAAAAATCTCTTAACTATGTGAAATCAATAGAGATAATTTGTAAAAAAATTATTAATTTAGAAGATAAAGTAATTGAAGTAGGCAAGAAAGGAAGACATTATATGTTTTTACCTAACACTTATATTTTGAACTAAAAAGAGTTTTGTAAGAAAACACATTATAATAAGAGGAGGAGGATCTGAATACTTATTCTTTCATAATAGTTTGGAAAAAATCCTTTTCTAATCTAGCCGCATGTAAGCTCCATACAATTAAGTTTAAAATCGTTAGTATGATCTGTTTGTAACATCACGTCATTAGTGTTTGTCTCTTATACTAGAGGGTCTAAGTTTAGTTAAGGCAACAAATGTTTAGTGAAAGAAGAAGAAGAACCTTTGAGAGAGACGGTTGTTGGAGGGATGTCTATAGACAGGATTCCATCGAAGGGCTTGAGTGAGGATCCAATAGAAGCCAAACCATAACTCAGCACCAAACAAAGCAACCCACATAACCCAAATTGAAAATTTGTTCTCACCATCTTCTTCTTTTTGGTCTTGACCAGCACCGCCATGGATGAACAAGTGAGAGAATCTGTAAGCCCAGATGGAGACTATTGCAGCGAATAAAGTGATGGCGAAGAGCCTATAGACAATGTTCCTTCCTCTGGGTCTCACCGTCTCAAATAATGCAACATAACCCTCACGCCTCCCCGTCATCATTGGTTTTAGGTTCCTTCCCTCATCAATATCATCCTCATATATATATATATATATAAGAATTACATACACATGGGTCCCATGTACCAAAAAAATCACAAACAATTCTGTGAAAATCATAAAATTTATATTTATTTGAAATACTGAAAAGCCTATGTGAGATCGAAATAGTTAATGCCACTGATTAAATTATCAATAATAACTTTATTTTAAAAAGTTATCAATAACAACTAAACCAGCGATATTAACAACCATGGCTTAATCTCACTCATGTGTATGTTTAATTTAGTAATTGATTTAGATAAAATACTATTCTGTTCTTTATTATAAGTCCAATTACCGCAAATTTTTTGTTCCTAAATATAAGTCTACTTTAGGATCAATTAATGCTATTGTGACTATTTTACCCCTGTGTTGGAAATAGGGATGATTAGAGAAAAGATTTATAATGCATAAAATATTATTTTAACACATATTCTTAAATGAGGGCAAAGTTGAAATTTTTTTTAAAAACATGACATTTAATGCTATAACTTCCATTCCTTGGTATGTAAAAAGTAGTTAGAGTTGACTTATAATAAGGTACAGAGTGGTACATGATTTATACTCCCTCAGTCCCTATATATAAGAGCCAAAAATTTGAATGGTTTTGTCCCTTTTTATAAGAGCCTGGTACAATTTGTCAAAGCATTTAACGAATTTTTTTCCTATTTTACCCATCATTATTCTCTCTATTCACATTCTCTTTCATACTCATTTATAACACTATTATCACATTTCTCTCTTTTACATAAATAAAGGCAAACTTGATAAAACAAAATCATTTCAGACATATTTATCTCTCTCAACTACTTTCTTAATCTGTGTGATTTTACCTCTTTGACTCTTATAATAAGGGACGGAGGGAGTATTTTATACAGACTTTGTTGTACTTCTTTGACCTATATGTGTGATTCCTTTTGCAGTATTATAGCATGCATCGATCATCTTTAATACTCCCTCTGGTCCTTATTATAAGGCACCAACTACCAATTCTCACAAACCAAGGAATGGTAGTTGGGTCCTTAAATCTAGGCTTAATTGACCATGTTTTCCAACTTCACCCTTCATTAAATGATACAACTTAACATTTTAAACTATGAACATTCATTAATGACAAGGGTAAAGTAGGAAAAATGTAATTAATGTGGCGGTTAGTGCCTTATAATAAGGACCAAAAATTTTGTTAGTTGGTGCCTTATAATAAGGACCAGAGGGAGTACTATTATATAATCCAAGCCGCAGTCACTCACTGGTGGAGATTATTGGCCGACAATATGATGGTTTCTCTTAATTTGTTAGTATTAATTTATCAATAGCTCCATCGATTGGGTCAAATTCATGACATTGCATATACAACTATGCTTACTTGTCTTTTCCCCCGTGGCTCCTTGGTGGTAGTTGGCTCATGAATTATGATCCAGCATGAAAGATTAAAATATTATGGGAAACAGGTTCCCCAATCAAAATGGTAACCAATTCACGATGTTAACGTTATGATCCAATCTCATATACTCTTTTGGTCATATTTATAGAGTATATAAGTTTTCTAAAATTCAGAATTAAGAAAATATTTTCACCCATCTTGTTTTAAAATGCAATAATTTTCTAATTTTATTCCTGTTATATGTGGAAAAATGAAGGGAAACTAAGAAGTTCCAAACAATTAATTAAAGGTAAAATTAAATATTTATATAATAAATTTAATGAGTTGACTTTAGTTATATTCTCTAATAGAAAAAGAGAAGAGAGGTCTCAGATGATTAAATGAACAACAACAACAACAACAAAACTTTATCTCATTAGATATTTTTTTTTCTTTAATTGTGTACTTCTCTTTTCTTTTGGATATGTCTCGTATCAAATAAAGAATGAGAGAAAACTTCTCAGAATTGTGTGTAAATTCAAAAGGAAAATTACACTAAGTTCTTCTTTAAAAAAAAATAATACATGAAAAGTCGTATAATAATTATATCTTGAACAATTATTATGTTCTATTGGACTTCAATGTAAGAGACAAAAAATAGCTAATTACTCTCTCCGATCCTAAATATAAGATCACTTTGACTTTTTTTTGTGGAAGTTAAGGAAACAAATTAGACCGCTAAATTATAACATATGTCACATGAAATTAGATTATAGGTTAGTTTATAAGTAGAATAAATTAGTTTTGAAAGAAAAAAAGAAGTCAAAATAATCTATAATATATATATATATATGTGTGTGTGTGTGTCATTAGCACTTTGACTTATGACAAACTAGTTTAATCTTATTGGTCTATGTGAGATATATATCGGGTGCTCATGAGATTAGATCGAGGCAGAGGCTAGGAACTGGATGGCTAATGATAGAAGTATAATTCTGCCATTTTTGTAGTTTACCAATTTTCTGGGTCAACTATATAGCCTTCGTGGGAAGATGTGTTTTAACTTTTAAGAATTCAATCAAATTTGGTCAACAAAGACGGTTGGATAAACCTTACGTTGATTTTCATGGCATTTTTTATATAATAACTTTCTGACTGTAGAGATTTAACTTTTCAAAAAAATCAATTAGAGTAGCTCTCTTTAGATACTCCCTCCGGTCCTAAATATAATAACACTTTAATTTTTATTTATGGAAGTTAAGGAAGCAAATTAAACCATTAAAGTATAACATATGTCACATGAAATATGTTAGTTTATAAGTAGAATAAATTAGTTTTGATGAAAAATTATTTTTTTTGGGACTAAAACTACTTTTTTTAGGATTAGAAAAATGTCCCAAGTAAGGAGATTGTAATGTATTTCCGTTGGGAGCTCTCTCCCCTGGGGTCCCACCAAAGGTGGGCGTACCTTTCGGGCCTATTCGATTGGGGGCGCCAGGACTAGTCGGTTGTCGAGGGCCCATACTGGTAAATCCGGCGTTGGCCTTCAGGTTAATGCCGGATACCTGGACGGTGGTGCAATCGAAGGCCAAAAATGGTCCAAGCATTCATAAAAAAAAAAAAGAAAAAAAAAAGTCAAAAAAGTCAAAGTGGTCTTATAATTAGGACCGAAGGGAATAGTCTGTATTTACGCATACTGAAACTGAAAATCTCACTAAAACGGCATAAGTTTCTTTTATAAGGATTAACACGTGAATTTCTTTCTTATAAATTTTTTTAATATATCAATTGGTAATTAACGCATTTTCCGGATCCTATTATCATCAAATAACCAAGCAACTAACTACTCAACTATGTGTTCATTCTTTCTTTTAGTTTTGTCTCTTAATAATACTACTCTATTTTCAAATATATTGCATTTTTAACTAAAAGGTGCTAATTAAAAAATAATTAGGTATAATTACATTTTAGAATTTTTAAACTTTAACCTCCTTTAACAATATGATTAATCTACTACCTTCAGTCATTAATATAAGTTCCACTTTTTAATTTGAATTATAAAATATATATTATATTAAAGAATGGAGTTAGTATTGTTGTAAGCCCCCAGAATTTCCCTTTGACTCTAAGAAGGCCACGTCTGATCTCTTGAATCCAAGAAGTGGGCCCGACCACGAAAGCCCATTACGTGAATCGTCATATCCAAACACCCCTAGCCCAATGAGTATGCATGACTTTCTGCCGCCAAGAGACATCTACACACGGGAAGTCCGCTCAGTGTCGAAGAGTGTCTTCCACAACCAGGCCCAAGAAGCTCGACCTAACAAGAGACACTCCCAGCTACTAAGTAGGCCCCTCAATGGGGAGATCTGAGGAAACAGGGATGCCCATTCAAAAAAATACCACATAGCACTAAAGGATCAAGAGAGATCAGAGCCCTTGGGATTTGGAAACTGCTAAGCCCTTCTCGTTGAATTAGTCCCATGAAGCCTCCAACAGAAGGATTGTGCTGAGAAAAAAGAGGAACTACACCCCCGCGTTTGGGGGAGACCGTTTTTCTTTTCGAATACAAGAAAAATAAAATAGAAGGATCCAGTTTAAAAAAGGCACCTGACCAACATACTGAGAACATACAGTGATCTGAGCTCCGAAGTTCATTCAAATTCCTTTGTTCTTGTTGCTCTCATTTTTAATCTTGTTTCCATGTATTCATCATTAATCTTCTTGCTCTTGAAACTCATTATACCATCTCTATAATTCATTCCCGAATTGCTGGTGACCCATTTATTTTAATTCTTATAATCCACTTAAAAAGTGAAAAACTATATAAAAATACTCTAAATTTCATTTGATCCGTTTTTCAACCACCACATACATAATTTTTTTCTACCAAAAAGGTAGTATTATAAATTGAAGGGGAAATTTTACTTAGCCCATTCTCCAACAATTTAATGTCAAACACTCCCCATAAAATTCTGAAACATCACTACATCCTATATGAGAGAAAATGAAATAAAATCTTGAGAGTCATTTGACTTAATCGCCCTTAGATCATTTGCAAGATAAATATAGGAGTTTCTGAGATACATATATGAATTTCCAAGACCAATCAAGGTAGTTTCAAGACAATAAGTGAATATAAAACAATAAAGGATAAGTGTCATATTTGCCCTGAAAGATTCAACTAAGGATCGTTGAGTGTCTGGAAGTTTTTTTGTGATCAATTTTGCCTCGGACGTAATAAAAATGGATCAGTTGTCACCCTGAAGTAAAGGTCCTAACCGTCAAAGATTAGTTGACTTCATTATGGTGATGTGGCATGTCCAGGTAGCAATCCACGTCACTTTTTTTAAAAGTCAAAATACATCATCATCTTCTTCCCTCCCTCCCCACTGCCCCTTGATGTGAGTACAAACTTGCCTACGCTGGTGGTGCCATCTAATCCAAACAACGGCTTTATTTGAGCAATAAAGTACTACAAGAATAAAAAAAACTCATTCACCCCACACTGCCAAAATTTATTTCTTCTCCCCGTCGATCTCGCTTCCTTCTTCATAATCCAATAAACCGAAATATCGGCGTTGAGATCATCAAAACCCTAATATTACTTGAAGTCCATATACAGTTTCTCCCATCCATTAGATTCACGGCTAGAGATTTCATAGTGCTACCTGTGGTTTTTCCCTTTGATGGCAACCCCACCGCCAGTGGATCTCACTTCGATTGAGGGATCTAAAATTCTGATTCACTGAGGCAATTGAACCACAATATAATCAAACCTTGAGCTTGGTAACTTCCTCACAACAACAAAAGGACGGACCCTCCAACATTCTGTTGGTAATTATTGATCTGCTCATAAGAAAAGCTTTGTTTCTTAGTTCTTACCCCCCACCGAATAGAAATGAAACATCAGTTCCTCAGCAAGACACAATGATGTTATCGTCCTCGTCGGTGGTGGTTGTTGTACGCATTTTGGCGACGAGGAACCTCTACTTGATGAGCTTAGGATCCACCCTAATCAAATCTGAAAGAAAATCGTAACAATACTCAATCCAGATCGGGTAAATTATGTCGTGGTCAAGGATTCAGATATGTTGGAGCCGATTCTTCTCTACAAATCTACTGGGGAGGGAGGGAAGAAGATGATGATGTAGCTTGACTTAAAAAAATAGTGATGTATATTGCTACCCTAACATGTCACGTCACTGAAGTCAACTAATCTTTGACTGTTTGGACCATTAATTCTGGGTGATATTGATCCATTTTTATTACTTCCGAGGAAAAATTGATTCCAAAAAATTTCGGACACTTAGCGATTCTTATTTAAATCTTTTGAGATAAATATGGCCCTTATCCCAAACAATAATAGTTACAAGAATATGTGTCCTTTGCAAGAATTAAATTGTGAATTTTCATAACAGTTGTTTATTTCCAAAATACATCAAGGCGTTTCTTCGACACTTATTTCCAACACACATGTAAGTATTACAAAGCACACCTAACTTGTAAATTCATTAAGGTATGTTAGAAATAAACATATTTGTAATGAAAATTCTCATTTTTGTCTTACAAATGACACATTTTCTTTTAAACATTGTTTCTAATTCATTTATTGTCAGGGAAATAATCTTCACTTGTGTTGGAAATATACACACTTATCTTGAAAATTCTCATATTTGTCGTACAAATGACACATACATTTTTCTTTCAAAAAGAGACAAGGATAATAAAGTTTGATTCTTAAGATTTTATTTCATTTTTCCTTAGAGGGTGCAGTAATGTTTCAAAATTTTATGGGTGTTATTTGAAATTAAATTGCTTTAATGAAGGCTAAGCTTTTTATTAAAATCCTAATTTTTTGTGGTCATACATATATAACATTAACCTTCCTTGCAACAAGTGCGTATAGCCCAAGTGAACAGATGAAGCAAGCCTCACACTACTGGGCTAAGTAAAACGCTAACATAAGAATTGACCATAAGCTTGCCCGACACAACAATTGGCCACTTTATATGTAGTTTATTCCTTACAAAATCAGCATACGAGATCAAATTAAGGTATAACAAATCACCCTTCATCACTAATAGTAACAAATAAAAAAATTGTTGTCATATATATATATATCATTTTCAATCGTTAATAAATAAAAATTAGTTAAAATAAACTTATAAAAGAGATAGAATTGTGTGCGTGTGTGTGATCCCATTTCCTTTCTACCCACAGAGTGGAGAGGGGGATGATCTTTTCATGAATATAGAATGTATCGTTTAATGAGTTAACTCCTCAATCAACAAATGCACTTTTGGAGTATCAAACTTGTGTTATCATCATTATGATGAGCGAGATCGCTTACTGTCTCCACATTTCATTTTAAATAACCAAGCATGTTAAGGGTTTGTTTCTTTTCTAACATATCTAATTTGATAAAGTTGAGTTAAAAATGTTTCATTATCCCTAATAGTTTCCACATTTATGATTAATCCTTTTCTATCATGAGTGACTTAAATTATTAGTTTTATCTTATTGAATAATGTGGATGACAACATAAATAATTGGAGTTGGCTTATTTCATTTTCCTTACTCTTTTTCGATGTCATTCCCCTACTTAGCACCATTGAACAGTATTATATCTTTAATAGTCAAAATTTGATATTTTATGAAGTTATTACAATTTTATATGAAAACACGTAAATCAAATTTAGTAAATTTTTTTGTAATTAATTGTAGTTATAAATTGTTTAGATCAAATTTTAAAAATTAAAGTTATTTATATACTTATATATGAAATTATAATAACAGTTCAATAAAGTATTAAGTTTAAACTGTAAAATTATAATCAATGGGTGACGCTGTGAGAAAAAAGAAGTGTAAGATAATGTGAACCTGCTTGCAAAAGAAGGAAAATTGGCCACATTAAAATTCACTTTGTAACACCCAACTTTTAGAAAATATAAAATAAGGACTTATTTAAGGTTTTGGGGAATGTTACCGAAATATTAAAAAGCATTGAAAATAAATTTATGATATTTAGGTATTTTTAATAATTGTTAAGGCTTATTTTCTTTAAGAAATAAAGAGAAATAATTAGAAGATAAAACTTAATTAGGAGAAAAGAGATAATAAGGATTTATTTGAGGTCTTGGGGCGTCATTTAAAAATTAAAAAGCCTTATGAATAAATTCTTGAGGTTAAACGTATTTTTAATAATTTCTAAGGTTGATTTTCTCCATTAATTGAGGAAAAATAGTTAGAAGATAAATTTAAATGAAGGATTATTTAGAACCTTGGGGTATTGTTCGATATTTGAAAAGTCTTATAAATAAATTTAGAAATTAAAGCATATCTAGAGAAATTATTTTGTGGACAAATTCAGATCAATTTGTAAAGGAAATGATAATTAAAATTTTAAAGAATGGTATAAAGGGAAAGAGGAAAAACAAAAGAAAAGTAAAAAGACAATATCTGTCCCTAGTTCAAAATATCTTCAATTGAAAAAGAAAGGGTTAAAATTCACTTTGTAACACCCCAACTTTTAGAAAATATAAATTAAAGACTTATTTAAGGTTTTGGGGAATGTTACCGAAATATTAAAAAGCATTGAAAATAAATTTATGATGTTTAGGTATTTTTAATAATAATTGTTAAGGTTTATTTTCTTTAAGAAATAAAGAGAAATAATTAGAAGATAAAACTTAATTTGGAGAAAAGAGATAATAACGATTTATTTGAGGTCTTGGGGTGTCATTTAAAAATTTAAAAGCCTTATGAATAAATTCTTGAGGTTAAACGTATTTTTAATAATTTCTAAGGTTGATTTTCTCCATTAATTGAGGAAAAATAGTTAGAAGATAAATTTAAATGAAGGATTATTTAGAACCTTGGGGTATTGTTCGATATTTAAAAAGTCTTATAAATAAATTTAGAAATTAAAGCATATCTAGAGAAATTATTTTGGGGACAAATTCAGATCAATTTATAAAGGAAATGGTAATTAAAATTTTAAAGAATGGTATAAAGGGAAAGAGGAAAAACAAAAGAAAAGTAAAAAGACAATATCTATCCCTAATTCAAAATATCTTCAGTTAAAAAAGAAAGAGCAAAATAGTAAACCACCTAATTAAAATATCAACTCCTCATTTTCAATATATACACTCCACGTGTTCCTTTACTTTTCCCTTCTCCCTCTCCCTCTCAAAACCAATACACCCTCTATTCCTCTCACTCTCTCCTTGTTCTCTCACCTCTTCTCTCTGTTCCTTCGAGTTCCAGCAAACGGCGACGGCGATCGGCGGGTTTTCAGGCGACAGGGAGCTCTAAACCTTCATGCAATACTCGAATCGTCCTTATGTGAGCTTTCTCTATCAACTCCTACCCTTTATTGCTTCATTCCTGATCGTTAGAAGAGAAGATGAATTTCAATTAAGGTTGGGATTTTAGGGAACTTTACTGATTAAACTGAAGCTTGATGTTCAATATAAAAGTTTCCTAAAAGAATTTGAGTTTTATTTGATTTGTTGGCTGAATTTCTTGAATTTCCTCTCTCTCGAGCACTGTTCATCAGCGCTGATTTGGGGGTGATTTTGAGTGCAAACAGAACTAAGGATTTATTAAGATTAATTAAGAGTAAAATTAAGCTAAGAAATCGAGTGGTATGTTGAGTTTTGGTGGTTTTGGATTATCCGATTTTTCTTCCCTTATTGGTTTGAATTTCTGTTCTTTTTTGTGTTGTTTTGATTTTCTGAGATTGATGAGAAGAAGATGGAATTGATATTGATTCTGGATGGATGAGTGTTATTATAGTGCTAAATGTTCATTTCTTTCTTTCCTCTTGCTTGCTCTGCCGTGATGTTTCCGTGTCAGGGGAGGGGAGATTTTGTTGATGTTAAACTTGAAATAGAGATCACTGGGTGCAAGTGAAATTTGAAAGAAAATTTTGTCCTTCCTTCTATGTGTGTGTAGTCGGGTGTGCAGAGAAAATGAGGAAGAAAGAGGAATATTTGTTATTGTGGTTGCAGGTTCGATGAATGTTACTTAGATTAGTTGGAAATGAATTACCTACTTCTTTCTTTGTAAATTGTTGTGTAAAGTTGTATAATATGAATTTGTTCTCATTTTCAAAGTTCTTGTTCTGTGCCTACTCATTGTTCTTGCTTTAACCTGAAATGAAGAATGGGATAGGATAGAAATAGTATATGGTTTGGTATGTTTGGTTGTATGCTTTGCTCAGTCCTATTTAAAGGATGGATAATTGAGGTGTTCAAGCTGATTTAAGGGGCACTGTTTAATTAATAAGGGATTGATTATTTTTTTTAGTGAAGCTGAGAAGAAGGAATGGATGGAGTGAATCAGATTTTAATGCGTGATGTTTTATTGCTGTATGGTTCATTTTGAGTTGAAGGATAGGAATTTGAGATTTTGGTTATGTATGCTCTGTTTTCGGTTATGTTTGAATTGAAATATGAAGCTTTGATTTCTTGGATGAAAAGCTGTTTTAACAAGAATTTCTACCGAATAATTGGTTTAAATGAAGTTGAAAATGTTCTTGGAAGATAAAGGAATTTAGTATATATTGATATACATAGATGTTAATGGAAGTGAATGATTTTTATGTGAAAGCTAAATTTATGTTGTTAAATGAAAAGAAATGTTTGTTTAAGAGGAAATGGAAGCATTATTTATGTTTGGTGTTTTAAAAAGTTAAAGGACTGAAGTAAATTTGGAATTTCTTTATGAGGAGCAAGTCAAGAGATGTAAGCTAGTTATTTGAGGTCTTTAGATTTCTTTGATAGGTTAACAATGAATTAAATATCTAAACCACACTTTAAATATGTTTACAGGTTCTTAATTAGGTTATGATCTCATTAAGTTAATAAAGTTTCTCTGCTTTCCTTCTTTGTTTAGACAACTTGTGTGGAAAATCAAAAGTTGAGGTTTGATGAATCTAATAGTTCCAATGGCTTTAAAATGTTAAAAATAAAATTGTATTAAAAATTATTTAAGTATGGAACTTGATTGTGATTGTTTGGTGAGTGGTTTGAATTGTTAATTAAATCTGGAAAGTTCTAAACTTGTTAGGTTTAAGGCACCTAAAGAGTCAAGCAATGGACATATATTTTTAGTGTGTTATGGGATTGTAAAGATTAAGATGTTGATAAGAATTGTTACTTGATGATAATTTTAAGTAGTAAAAGAGGTAGAATTTATTGCTTATGATTTGTTAAAGTTGATGATTTTCTCTTGTGATAAGTTGTATAAATGAATGTAATAAAGTCTAGTTTAGTTTAATATGAGTGAAAATTTTAAGTTAAAGATTAGTATGGGTTCATTGTTAAGTCATGACTTCATGGTTCCATGTGTATGGGCTTATTGTTGTCTTTTATTGTTGATGTTAGTTAATTAGTTTCTGGTAAAGCATTAGCAACTGTTAAGATCAATCTATAGACCTCAAAATAATTAAATTCATTAATTAGTTGAATCAAGAAATCCTAGTGATAACTTCTGGGAATTCATGTAATGTTAGCACATTTTCCTTGAGTTTTATTCAATCATTGATAAATTTTGTATACTCAAGATAGGAAAATGTTCATTTGATTTTTGGTTGCACATCATTGTATATTTATGTAGATTTTGATTATTTTTATAATTAGTTTCTTATGTTGTTTTATGTAATTCTTGTAGGAACATTTTGACGCAATAAACAAGAGATTATAGCCCCTCCACCAAGCTCCCAAGTGAACAAAGCAGAGAGGAAACCAGAGCAAAGGACCAAAATAAGTGGGACTTTGCCGTGGCCTCGCCACGGCGAAACCCACGGCGAACAGCATCAGTTTCTACCCAGTTTTTGGTTAGCTCGCTGTGAGCTCGCCGCGGCGAAGTCATGGCGAGCGCAATGCATTTCTGGAATTTTTGGGAGTTCACCGTGGCCTCGCCGCGGCGAAACCCACAGCGAACTGCGTATTCTGCTGCGCGTTTTGTAAAAAGGGCGGACTGAATGGAAATAAAAGCTGGGGTTTCGAGCTCATTCAGCATTCTTAGACTTTTGGGACATTTTGAGAGTGTTTTGCTCTGCTAGGGCTTGGAGCTTGGAGGGGATTGAGCTTGGGCTTGGAGCTTCGAAGAGATTTGGGCTTCCTCTCTTGGTTTATCTTTTCCATCTTCATTCTCTTCTCTTGTTTGGTTTTGTAATATTGTATATATATGCTCCCATGGGGTTGTAGAACATGAGTAGCTAAATACTTTGATTCTAGGATTATTTTGAACCCTTGTATGTATTGATTCTTGATTCCTCCTCTTATGTTGTGATTAATGATATCTATGTGCTTATTTTACTCTGTTCCTAATGCTTCTAAGTGCTTGATCACCATTTAGATGTTGGGTTCACTTGATTTATGACTCGAGAGAGCTAGGTTGAGTGTAGAACTTGGGTAAAATAGTGCAAGAACCTGAATTTTGCATGGATGGATGGTTTTGTTGGTAAGATAGAGATATACTTACTAGCCTTGCATAGTCACATTAGGGTTGGAGCATGAGAATTAGGTCTTATTAACTTGTAGCAAGAGATTGTGCACTTAATAAGACTAAACACTTGTCCTTGACTCGAGAGAGGGTTTACAAGTACTCTATGAACCCTAGAGTAGCACATGGTTTCGTTGAGAGCTTCTTTGAGGGGAGGTTAATCGAGTTTTAAGAAGTACAAGGGGGATAGATAATCTTAAGACCCATTTTATCCTTGAAGTTGGAGAATCACTTGTTTATAGTTTTATTTTCATTTAGCATAGGTTTATTTTCTTAGTTAATTTTCAATCTCAACATTTGTGTCACTCAAATTGGGCCGAGAGTGTGACAATCATTGTTTGATCGGGTTTTGGACAAATCCTCGTGGGAACGATACTTCACTCATCACTTTATTACTTGGCGCGACCCGTGTACTTGCGGCGCAGGGCGAACACCTAGTAATCAAGGTTATAAATAAAAGAATATAAATAACATGTAGACAAGTACTCTAAGGATTAAAGAAAGGTAAAGCTCCTTAAAAAGAACTATTCTTGAATTAATTATTAGTCAAACATTGAGAATATGAAATATTAATCGGAATAGAATAATTAAAAGTGACCTTTTAATCTTAAACGGTCAGGCTAATTATAACAAGTTAAGTTGTAGGTAATTATTATTAATGTGGAAGAAAAATATGATCATTAGAAATTTATTTTAAATCCATTGAATTTAATTAGGTAAAGTAAGTTGTTATATATGTTAATATATGTAAATTTGATTTAAGTAATTAAAGATGCATTGATGCTTGTGCTTGTATATGCTTGTATTGTTTGATGCTTAAGTATGTTCTGAATTGCTTTAGCTTCTATGTGTGCTTGTTGTTAATTGATTCTTGACATCTGTACGTGTTTGTATCAATTGAATCATTGGTTTTCTTTATTAGTAACAGGAGAATTATATATAAGTTAAGTAAAGGAAAGCTATTCTGAATGCTGGTATTAAAGTATATGATTGATAAGCTCCTAAATTTCATAACAAAATCATCATGTTTTACCCCGCACTTGTGAATAATTTTGTGAATAAAATGGTGAAAAGAAAACAAAAGCTGAATGAAAAAGACGGCAATGAAATATTTGTGATTTGTATGAAATTTGGAGCTTAACGATTTTATGTACTTTAGTCAATTGTAAAACTCATCAACCCTCTTTCTTTCTTGTATAGGAAGAGGTGATCAAGTGAAAAAACCTAGAGGAAACACAAACAACATTGGAACTAAAGACTAGCTGAGAAGAAGACCAAAGGACCAAAAACAAAGTGACTTCGCCGTGGCGAAGAGTGTATGACAATTCGGCCTCCCAGACCAGATGTTCGCCGTGACTTCGCCACGGCGAGAACACGGCGAAAATGCCAAATGCTGCGCGTTTTATTAAAAGAGTTGACTGAAATGGGTTAAAAGGATTTATTCTAGAGTAATGACGGGGGGAACGGACTGAGGACATACTTTTGGGACTTTTTGGAGCTTCAAGAAAGAGTGGGGAAGTGCTAGGAAGCTTGGAGGATCTTGGAGAGATTCAAGTTCATTGATCTTGGTTTCCTTTCTTCTTCCTTCTTCTCTATTTTTCTGTCATGAATTCCTTTTCAATGTTCATTTTCGTTTTTAATTTCTCCATGTGTAACTAAATCCCTTTTAGGGTTACTTTGAACCATTTGATGGATTGAACCTTGTATTTCCTTTCTTTGATGTATTGAATGAATTTTTATGTGTGGAATTTCATCTTGCTCTTATTTATACAAGTGTTTGATCACCACTTAATTTGTTAAATGAAATATGGCTTGAGAGAGAGTATTTTGTTTTAGAACTTGGGTGAAATCATGTTAGACTTGAAGTTTATGGTTTTAAATGGATGGTTAGTTGGTAATATAGAGATATAATTACTAACCTAACATTGTTCATATGAGGTTGGTGGAGTATTTATGACTTGCATTAATTATGGCAAGAGGTTGTGTAATTAATGCAAGTATAAATTTGATTTTGACTTGAGAAAGCTTCTTCAAATGAAATTGAACCTTGAACTCACACACTACTTCATTCACTACTACAAAATACCCTTTTCATGTCACCAATTAACGTCACTTAATTGTAAACCTGACATGAAAAAAAACGCGGTGGCATTTTTGTAATTAAGTTGGAGGCGGAGGGAGAAACAACGTCACATAATTTGTCAATATGTGACTTTGAAAGAAACAACGTCACACTTTGTTAAAGTGTGACGTGGTTTCTAGGTTTCTCAAGAAACAATGTCACACTTTAATAAAGTGTGACATTGTTTCTCAAGAAACCATGTCACACTTACCTAAGTGTGACGTGGTTTCTTTTCAAATTTCTGGCCCCGGGATATTTTTCATTCTGAGCACCAAAAACACCAATTTGAAAAGAAACCACGTCACACTTAGGTAAGTGTGACATGGTTTCTCAAGAAACAATGTCACACTTTAATAAAGTGTGACATTGTTTCTTGAGAAACCATGTCACACTTACCTAAGTGTGACGTGGTTTCTTTTCAAATTTCTGGCCCCGGGATATTTTTCATTCTGAGCGCCAAAAACACCAATTTGAAAAGAAACCACGTCACACTTAAGTAAGTGTGACATGGTTTCTCAAGAAACAATGTCACACTTTAAAAGTGTGACATTGTTTCTTGAGAAACCATGTCACACTTACTTAAGTGTGACGTGTTTCTTTTCAAATTTCTGGCCCCACGATATTTTTCTTTTTAAGCCCCAAAAACACCCCTCAGCTCCCCCCATTAAACCCAGCTCCCTCCTTCCTCATAGCTCCCTTCTCCTCCCCCAGCATTCATAACACCCACAATCTCACACCCCCTAAAGTCCCCCCCGGCGAAGAACCCCGCCCCAAAACCCCCTACCCCCCCCGGGAACCCCATCCGTCCCTCTCATACAAATACAAAGTCCTCACCTTTCAACCTTTCTTAGGGTTCCTTTGTTCTTCTTCTTCTTCTTGCCAAAACCTCAGGGCTTACAATTCATACATTTCCAATCTAATGGCGAAAACTAGACCAGGCAGAAAGGACTTGGACTCTTATACCATCAAGGGTACAACCAAAGTCATCAGAGGTATAAATCACTATCCATTTCTTCTCATGAAAAAAAATATTCAGTTCTGTTTCTCTGTTAAAAATCATTCCTTTATGTGATTTTCTGAGTTTCGATTTTCAAAGATGTGATTTTTATGCTTTTGTTGTTGGTGGAATTATGGCGTTTTGGAGAATTGGATTCCAATAATAAATGGGTTTCTGTTTATTTGGTTTTACATATTGAAGGTATTGCAAATGCGAGATGCCTTCTAACCCGGACGACCTCCTAGTGCAATGTGAAGGGTGCAAAGATTGGTAAAATCATTGTATTATGCTTCACTTTGCTCACTCTGAAATTCTTATATAATGTATATATATCTGTTGATCTGCATTTGTAGAGTTTCTGTTTCTATGTATAATGTATATGGAGAAAAACAAAAGCAAAAGCAAAAATATGGGATTTTTTTTTATAAAAAAGAAACCATGTCACACATTGATAATGTGTGACATGGTTTCTGGGAAACCACGTCACACATTATGTAATGTGTGACGTGGTTTCTTGGTCGAGAGAAACAATGTCACACATTACATAATGTGTGACGTTGTTTCTCTGAAAAATTTAAAAAAATTATTCTTCTTCATACTTATCCACGTCACACACTGGTTAAATTGTGACGTTGAAACTCTGACTTTCCACATCACATATTTTTGTGACGTGAAAATTCCAGTTTTCCACGTCACTTGATTCAATGTCCCCTGGAAAAGTGACGTGGAAACCCCAAAATTTGTGACGTGAAAACCCTGTTTTGTAGTAGTGATTATAATGCAAAAAGGAAAGGCATTTACTAGGTCATAAAGTTAAATGGGGATAAGTACCCCTAGATCTTTTTATTTGTCTTGAAAAGTGCTTTCTAAATCACCTTTTTATTTTATAATCTTTGTGACTAAAACCTTTATTAGAAGTAGAATTTTAAATGGCAATCTTTTACACTTTGAATCTTCAAACCGAAAATTGATTTAGCTCAACTTAATTTAATTTACTAAGCCTTTTGTTTGATCGCATTTGTAATCAAATCCCTGTGGGAACGATACTTTCTTATCACTTTATTACCTGGTGCGACCCGTGCACTTGAGGTGCGAACAATGATTATTTGAAAATAAAAGTAGCTTGTATTTAAAATTTAACAGGGAAGGGGTAGAAATAAAGGTAGCACTATAGGAACGTGAGAGAAGCTGAATAAAATTTGTAAACATAGGTATTAATTTATTATCTATATATTTCTTGGAAATATATGTAAAGATAGTGAAATTAGTACATCAAGGCATCTGGAACAACAGGAGCCAGCAAAGGTATAAGCTTGAAATTCATGTAGCAGTTTATTTCATTATCATTAAAAAGAATTGTATGTATAATTTTGTATATCTGTCGCATTTAAAATGGTATGTCTTTTATTCCTCAGTTGGAGTACTCCAGGCTAAGGTAGTTCGCTACCCCTTTGCCAATTTAGTTACGTTATAACGGGATAGTTATAACGAGAAATCCTGCAGGTAGAACCTCCACTAGTTAACGAGGATATCGTTATCAGTGGTTGGTAGGTACTTAAGTCACCCAGATTAATAGGATAATTGAAATCATTATATGTGCAAATTTATAAAATATATACATGTTTTTACATGCATGAATACCATAGCTAATGAGATAAATTGCGGTAAATTGCTGTTTCAGAGAAGCTGGTAGATGATTAGATGGTTGAGATAAGGCAGGAGAGCTGGAGGAATATAAGATGAAGAAATAAGATTATATGTGAGAAAGTAAGAATAATTATGAGAGTGCTTTACTATGGTGGTCACATATTTTAGTAGTGTATCTGTATATAATATAAAAAATTAAATTAAGTTTATTAGTTGAAAATATAGAAAATAGAAATATATATATATACACATGTATAAAGGGATTTAAATTTTTCAAGTACCATAAGGAAGGGATGTACTTTTAATTGTTTTATGAACCACTCTGTTTTTGACAAAATTTTAAATTGTTTAATTTGTCCAAAAAGCCCATTCCAACAGAAAGAAAATTAGTTTAATATTTGGAAAGAGAAAGTTTTAAATTTTTCGTATTTTTGGGCTTCTGACACTGAAGAGTGGTTGTAATTCGATTAAAAATGCTATAGTATATATAGTAGAAAATTTTTAGGTGTTACACACTTTTTCAAGAGGACAGGTCAAATTTTTGATAATTCCATCATGCATGATTGGGTTGCCAAAACTTTTGGATAGTTATCTTACATTTGAAATGAATTCTGTTAAAAAGGAGAATCAATCAAAAGAGTAAGGGTTCATTTGATTCATATAAAGTATTTTGATGGAAACCAAGCATGGTTAGTGTAGTGATTATCTCACTTCGTCACTTAACCAAGGATCTTGAGTTTGAGCCCTGGGGATGCAGCCTACCCTTTAGCTAGCACTGTACCCTTAAGTGGGGGCCTCGGTGCAGATCTGGATTAGTCTGAGCCCGTTGAGTTCCCAGTGACACAGGGGGCTGACCCATGCACTACAAAAAAAAGTATACAATTAGTAACGGTTTTTTTGTCACGGTTTACCACAACTTAGACCAAAAACCGTGACAAACCTTTTTTTAAAAAAAATATTGTAATGGTTTAAACCGTTACTAAACTCAGTAACAATTTAAACCGTTACTAGCCGTGACAAACTACTTTGTCACAGTTTAAACCGTTACAAACTTTGTCCTATTTTGCCACGGTTTAAACCGTGACAAATTATGATAAAACCTCCTATATAAACCCCCCCTTCATTCACCTTACTTTTCACACACTCTTCTCATCTTCATTCTCTTCTCTTTTTTCTCTCATCCGGCTTATATAAGTCTTATTCATATTTTTTTGGGCAATTTCATTTCAAACCAGTTATCTTATTTATTTGGTTATAATTTTTTTATTTTTGTTGCAGGGTGTCTATTTTAGAATAATGAGTAATATTATTCTAAATAAAAATACGATCAATTATTTCTGTGAATATTATTTTTAAGGAAAAGTTTAAAAGAAAATTAAAATATGAAATATCAATTTATTTACCTAGAAAGAAAAAAAAAATTATTAATAATTTAATTTAGCTAAAATCTATAAATTCTTCAAAAACGAAACAAGTAATCAGTATCACAAACCTTGGCTTATTTATATGGATCCGAGACAAATATTCAGAAGAATAACTATAACTAGATGTGTCATGGTTTAATAGAAGACTTGTGGCAAATTTGTCACGTAGCTTGTTTAAAACGTGACAAACTATGTGTCATGTGTGTAACGGTTTGAAAAACCGTTACTAATTGGCTTGCCACGGTAGGATTTGTCACGGTAAGAACCGTGATATATCAACTTTTTTTTTTGCAGTGATGATATCGGATTAAAAACTAAAAAAAAGTATATTTTGATGAAATGAATGGAATTTAATGGAAAGGAAGATGTGAGAGAGTTACATGTTATGTTTGGTTGACACTCCAATGGAAATGAGTTTCTGAAAAATTAATGTTTAATAGGATGAAAATGATTAATCGTAAAGGGCAAAAAGTATATGACTTTAATACCCTTCTTCCAAATTCAAATTTATATGCTAAATTGGAATTTGATAAACAGCCTTCACTCTTTCATCACCTCTTTCATCCATTAATTATTGGGAGAATTGCAAATAGGTCCCAAGCAAGAGAATTAATTTCAGACAGGTCCATTGACAACTCCTTCACTTGTTAATCAAGGCTATTGCAGTTGTTAATAGTTATCATTAACAACTCCTTGGGACCTTTCTGAAATTAATTCTCTTACTTGGGACCTATGTGCAATTGTCCCTTAATTATTTCAGAAAGCTTCCAAATATAGCTCCACAAAAGCAACTTTTTTCCGGGGAAAAAAAAACCAGTGCCATTTTCTCTTCTTCCGCAAACCTCCGCTGTTGAACCCACCAGATTCAGTGAGAGTGGCAACGATAGCATTTTCGAAGCCAACATGCAAGAGAATGAACAGGTACTAATGGTATGGATCGAGGGGCAGGTCGAACTTTCCGTCACCCATATGAGTGGCTATTATTTGGGAGGGAAAATGAGGTAGTCATCAATAGATATGGAATAAGGGTGGACATTATTTTTCCCCCGGTTTGTGATGGAAAACAGATTAACACCAATTTTATTGGGAAGTCATTTTCGCACGTCTAAAGCAAGTTTGATTTGTCTTTTTACCCAAAAAAAAAAAAAAAGTAAGTTGGAGTGGCATTGACAAATCAACTTCCGAATAAATTCTACTTTTCTCGCCCCAGAAATTGGTGAAGGCGTGAAGCAAACGGGCTCTAGAAAAAAAGAAAGAGAAGACAATTCCTAATAAATTGATATGCCTTTCATTCAATAATACGGCCAAAGAAAAGCAAGCTTAAAAAACTTGGAAGCATTACCTGATAATGATAGGTGAATTACTTAATGATAATATCAACATCTTTTGCACTCCCACTATCATCAATTACTAATATTATACAACTCTGTTCCTTATTATAAGTCCACCCTAATTACTTCTCACTTACCAAGGAGTAGAAGTTATAGTATTAAATATGTCATATTTTTAACAAATTTTCCAACTTTGCCATCATTTAAAAATAGGTGCTAAAATAATATTTTATGCATTATAAACATTCTCTCTCATTTTCCCTATCTCCAACATAAGGATAAAATTGCCACAATAGCATTAATTAATCCCAAAGTTTACTTATATTTAGGAACAAAAAAGTTGTGGTAGTTAAACTTATAATAAGGAACTGAGTAATACATCAATTACTATATGTCAACATATTAATATCATATTTATAACAAGAGATTCCATAAGTCCTAAATTTATATATAATTTGAAGGTGAAATTATGTCTTAAATGTAAGATATTTTTTCTTTTTATCTCTTATATATATATATATTTATATTTATCATTTCGATGTAAATTAATTTTTTTTGACTTGTACACTAATATAAAATCTATAGTGGATAGAAGTATTATAGAAAGGCTATGTCATATATATTATAATTAAATATTTTATTTAGTTTTATTAATTTCTATAAATTCAATTAATAATATGCTAACTTACATTATTACAAGTTGTGAATGAAAAAACTCATTTTGCCAACTATAAGGCAATGGAAACATAACTAGTTTATATAAAAAAAAAAGCATTGTTGAAATAAAACTAAAATATATTTCTACGAATAATAATGAAAATAATGAAAAATAAAATGAGAATTTTAATGTAGAGAGTTTAATATGCTTTTGAGGGACATGTGGGATATATGTCCCAAGAAAAGGAAGTTTTTCTGTAATTTGCGCGTAATAATAATCATAATCAATATATAACAACCGAATATTTACAAGTTATGCATCGAAAATTGTGTTGCGACTTATGACAATTACACATATACTACTCTATTCTTTATTATAAGTATACCCTAACTACTTTCCAACTTTATCCTTATATAAGAATATGTATTAAAATAATATTTTATACATTATAACCCTTCTCTCTCATTTTTCTTATTTCCAACACAAGAGTAAATTAGTCACAATAGCATTAATTGATCCCAAACTGGATTTATATTTAAGAACAAAAAATTTGTAGTAGTTGAACTTATTATAAGAAATATAGTAGTAGTCTGATTAGATGTAAATTTTGAGATTTTATAGAGATAGATTATGCATCTAAATGGGCACACACATGCTTAACTCCCTCCCTCCCTCCCTGTGTGTGTGTGTGTGTGTGTGTGATACTACAAGCTTAATCATCTCTACTCTCAAGTAACTGGAAAAATACACTAATGTGGGCGCACATTTTGTTCGCTAGTTTCATAAGGCCTTTGTAATAGCGTGCGCGTGTGGAGCCTGAAATTAGTTGTCTTATGTGGAGACTTTCGATAGTATTTTTTTTAATTGTGTGTATGCCCATGAATTAGAGACTCTACATATTAATAGAGTACTCGACTCCTGTGGTATCAGAGCCAACCCGTCTTCGCAGAGAGCAGAGTATAGATATTGTTAGTACAGTGAGTAAGGAAGAATTTCTCTAAAATGGACCAAACTTCTTCTTCTTCTTCTTCTTCTTCTTCTTCTATTGATGAAACTACTCGTCTCTCCTCTACTCTCTCTATTTCCAATCTTCCCTCTTCAATCAGACGCACTTTGTCTAGTAAAATAGACCATCTAGTGAAATTTACTCATATCCCAGATAATGCTCGTGTACATCCTACAGAAATGCCTCTTTTAAGCCCTTACTCTTTATACCATCGTGAACGTTCTACTTTCCGCCACTTCCGTACTTTGATTTCCAGAAATACCCCACCAGTAAAAGAAATAGTTCAAAGTTCCAAGTTAGACCAGTGTGGTCTTCCTGCCACCTCTCAAGAACAGTATGTCACCCTTGAAATTCCTCAAACCCTCATCAACTCCTATATTCAACAGGGTTATACTCATCTTCATCTAGGTGCTGTTCGCTTGGTTCTCACTCCACATACCAGAAAAGGCCTACCTATCTCAGCCAAAGTTGCTCTCCTTGACACCTCCTTTAAACAATACCAACATGCTTTGTTTGGTGCTCTTGTCACTACCCTTAGTAATGGAAGCCTAGTTCTGACCATTGCCCCTGACTTTACCATGAAACTCACTGATGAAACCCTCTCCACCAGACTTAAAATCCAGGTTCAAATTGTTGGAGCAGAACAAAATTCTCAAGCCACCATGGCCACTCTTCACCACCAATTGATTTATAGAGTCCAGAATCATGCTCTGGATCTTCAGCATCCACAATCTACTGGTGATGCGTTACTCATGTTTACTGATAGAGATCATGGTCCGGCTATTGTCAATATACCTAGACAAATTAAAAATCAGGAATTATCCGAAATAGTTCCTCTTGATTGGATTACCAATTATGAAAGGGAATTTGGTTCTATTCCCAGAGATGTTCATACAACTGCTCCTCCACAGATCTCTCGCATGCCTGATGGTATTGTCAGGACTCTTTTTCAGAAACCTGGAACTGAAGGAACTCCTTTACGGAGAATATGCTCTTTGGCCCCTCCTCTTCAGACGCCAAAGGTGATATCTCTAGTCCGTCCAGTCTACAAGAGCAAAGAAAAACCCCCAGTTGGCCATTTTCGTGCTAATGGCCAGCCTGTTTTTGTCTCTCATGTTAATGGACATTTCATCCGGGATCTTGATTATAGGATGTGTGAACCTGACTGTGACTACCAATATTCCGGGTTTTGGGATCATTCTGATGATGAAGATCTGGTCATTTTTGGTAACACCAAGAAAACCACCAAGTCCAGGATCAGATGTTCCAATATTCACTCCCATTACAGAAAACCGGATCAAGATGGATTAGGTTCTCAGTGGATCACCCCTCCTGCTCCAAAAGAATCTTCCTCAGATCTTACTCTTTGGGATTTACTCAAAGAACTAGGTCATGATGACCTTGCTGCTGATGTTTTCCCCATTACAGAAAAAAGTAAACCCTCTCCAGCTCCTCTTATCATAACACCACCATCACTTTACACTGCTCCTATTGTTCCTTGTATCGCCATGATGAGATCTGAAACTTATGACGAACAGTTTCCTCCTCTTGAAGTCCATACTCAAGAAGCAACAAAGGTCACACGACGACCTTATGTTGTTCCTACTCAAGTCTCTCCACATGGTGTCAAAGAAGCCTCTCCAGCGAAAGAAGTCCTTAATTGGCATACTAATAATGCAGTTAACCAAAATAGGTTTCTTCATCACATTGATTCAAAACTTGACCATTTAACGGAGACACTTACTGGACAGATAGATACACTAGCAGACGAAGTACCAATCAATCATGCATATATGATATATTTACATAATTTGATTATATAAAGGATGTCAGTTAATTTAGTGAATGTGACCTATATTTTCAAAAATACCATAATCATCTTTCCTAATTCCTTCCATCTCCTCTCTTACTTGATTATTATTGGATGTATTAGTGTCAATAATGGTAATGTAAGAAAAAATCGAGAAAAATTATAAATAAGTCCTATTTTATAATACTAGCATCAAGCCCAAACATTTCCTCTATCAAATACATGAGGAAGTAATATATATGATAATGAGTTTAAAATTCAAAATAAGGCTCATATTCATAGACTACTCATTAAAAATCATGATCGAACATTACATGTAATTAAAGCCAATCATCAATAAATCTATAGCAAAACATAAATACCTCACTCATTCCACAATTCATAATCTTCCATCGCAAAGATAATAAGAGCCTATGTTAGGTTCAAGGCCTTAAAGAAAACACAAGCACTTAAAGCAAATATTGTAGATTTAATGGCAACGGATGTTGGTAATCTTCCCTTGTCCTTCCTAAAGAAAAGGCCTTCATATATTGGCACATTGATGAGAACAAGAATCCCACATAAAATAAATTGCAACATCACGTTCTCCAAAACCCTAAGAAAGCCACCTCCAATTATAAGAGTTTCCATTGATACTCCAAGAAAGCAAAAAAGATTGAGCAAAGCAAGTGTTGCTAAGAGAGTGAACATTGGAGAAGAGGCTCCAAACTCCATAATCTCCTTCTCGTAGCGTTGTGAGACTTCTTCTTCTGCAACTTTTGATGTGATTATGAAGCCTGAATCTAATGGAAACCCTAGAAGCTTCAAGGTGGTATCCATGAAAGCAAAGAAGTAAGAGCTTGTTCTCTTGTACAGCCATATTCTTTGCTCGTTCCACCAACCCTTAACTGTGCCTCCGCAACTCAAAAACTCCAACAAGCTGTAAGTGGTTTCCACAACTATTACGTATGCGAAGGGTATGAACCATGGGCTTGACATCTGATTAAACAATCAAACAAGTCATTTTAATTTGGTCATAATTTATGCATTCATTTTATAACTCAATTTGATCAACACACACACACACATATCATAATCAATATGTGGGTGAAGATTTTTATTTGATCTTCATTGTTTTTGGCCCCATCGCAACTTTATCGTTGAAGTTAAACTCGTCTAACTCAATCTCTCAAGTTTAAAATATTTAATAAATAGGTCCCTACATTTTAAAATTATCTAGTTCTTCATGAGCTGAATAGCAACGAAGGCATAAAATGTAGGTGCCAACAAATTGATAGCTAAAAATTAATGTTGCACTGAGTCACTTAGCTTGAATTTCATGAATCGAGTTATAAATGAATCAAAACGATTTAAACTAAATGATTTTTTTTTTCACTACAAACCATCTCTGATAAAATTTAACTCCTCATATGCTTCATATAGTTAGTCCCAAATCCAAATAAAGAAAGAGGGTGGTGTTAAGCCCTCAACTACTGACATAAAACTTACGTCAAATTTTTTATAGATATAGATGTACTGTCTAATTTATAATGGGGATGTAGAAAAAAAGATTACAATAAAGAAATGGCGATGCTCATAAGGCTAATGAATGGAGATATATAAAGAGAGATCATACCTTTGGAAATAAGGAAATGCCTTTAAGGAGGCAAAGACATGGGACAATGGAGAAAAAGAGAGTGGCTAAACTATTAACTGCCCATAAGTCATAGGAGAGGTACACCATTTGAAGACCCAAACTGATTTTTCTATAACCATACCACGCAGGACTGTACTTTGAAATCAGAATCTGAAGTTGCCCCTCTGACCATCTCTTGTGCTGTACAAGTGTTTGCCCCAATGTGTTTGGAGCCACCCCTAAGAATGCCTTTCTCTTTGGATTGCAATACACTGATTTCCATCCCCTGCTCTTTATACTTAATCCTGTAATCACATCCTCCACTGCACACCCATAAACCAGCCCCATCTGCTTTCAAAGTATTCATCAGTATTTTGTATGTTATGTTAGAAATATTACTTATATGGAAAGATATACACTCCTTTCGGACTTTAATATAGGTGCTAGATTTTTTAAAGATTCCTTAATTATGTAATCAATGAATAGAATGTTTTGGGGGAAATACTTCTATGTTCTTTAATATAAAACTTATTTCAATTTGATTAGAATAAATGAATTAGCTAGGTTATTTGATTATAATAAATATGCTATGTTTTTCCTTAAAATAACCTCACATTAGTTTTCCGCTTCAACCATAGTTGCAAAAGAACACACCACTTTAATGGGGGAGTATTAATAGGGGGTAATTTGGGGAGAGTGATAAATATAGGAGATATATGTTATTATTAGGACCAAAACCAACTTTTCAATTAGGTTATTTATTAAAAATCGGGGAGAAGTATAAATTTGTCAGATAAAATAAATTAAGATCTTATATGTTTGATCAATTCACCCTAACTAGCCCATATACTCCCTCCGTTTCTAAATATAAAATCTGTTTGAGGGGGTGAGTTTGGTCCTAAATATATAATATCTTTATAACTTTTCCTAAATTTTTCTCAAATTATCCCTATATATAGATGCTAATAAAGAAGTAGGAGAGGGATGGTAAGGATGAACATAGATAGTAGTTAGGGTATTTGATAATATCATGTACTTTAACTCACTTAACAAACTTCCTTAATATAATCAAATAATGTAAATAGATATTATATTTAGGACCGGAGGGGGTATTATGCATCCAAAGTAGTGTGTGTTTGTGTGTGTGTAGAGAGAGATAACCTGTCTTCCCCAAAGTGTGTTTTGTTCACAGGTGCAGCTAGCAAGAGGTTTTGATTCTTGTTCTAGTTTAAGCAAGCTTGCTTCCGTGAATGGGTCATCCTCGCTCTTCCAGTCAATAACCTCGTGTTCATCACTGAACTTCCTCCCACAAAGAACATCTCTCCTGTGAAAGCAGCCTGATCCAATATACAATGGGCCCCCACAACCATCGGCCCCATGAAATTCCAGCTATATATACAATTCAAGTTATGACATAAAAGATTTAGTACAACGTTAGACTTAAGACAAGATAAGGCTCCATATTTAAATTAAAGTATAATTTCCTTCTAATAATGTGTTATCACTTATTACTGACCTCAGAAATTACTCGTAGATCACTACCGTATAGGTCATTCTTGGTGACACCCGCGAAGTGCTGTGGGTACTGCACATAAGCTATTTCATGGCCTTTATCTTCGTCCATGAAGAAGCACAGTGCATCTCTCACTGATTCTGAATTGTTCGAGTACATGTCACAGTCCACATTCATAATGATCTTGCCGTTGCTAATCTTTGAAGACACTCTTATCTGCATTTTGAACCAACATTTAACCATCGTGAGCTATATTAATATACTCTATTTATCTATCTATCCACTATGATTTATTTATTTAATTTGATTTAATTAAGAATGCTGGTTAAGTTAATTTAGATAACATATTTTTTCTTAAATATTCTAATTATCTTCTTAATTCTTTGTCTTTTTTCATTATTGTTGAAGGAGTATCAATGGAGGAGATGATTTAGAAAAAAAGAAATTAATTAAAATTAAGAAAGTGTCATGTATATAGAAATCAAAATTAACTTCCTAATCAGATTCTACGTTAAATATGGGAGGGAGTATACATGTTATTTATTAATTCTATGTGATGAAAATTGATGGACTATACCAATGAATTCATGGCTCCAGCTTTAAAATTATGGGGATATTGGGGTCTCTTCTCGCGAGCCAAGTACACCAGCGTTGGCATAACACACCCATCTACATCTTTCGAATTCTGAGCATCTTCTCTGTGAAGTATTATCTACAGTAGAAAGAAAAAAGTTGCATGCGTATAAAGAGAAGAGCAGATTACAATGATGTTTGTGAAATTAAGTTGACAATATATATTTATATATATATATATATGATAGATACCAGAAGAATTGTATCATGGTCACGTCGAGAGGAAAAGGAATCCCACTGAGAAAACCCCTTGTGCTTTGAAAGTGCATCTTTTGGTACTTGTCCCCACTTGGTTGCATCTTCAATTCGTCTTTCCATATCTTGGTATAATTTCTAGTGGCAGAGTAAGGAATTAGAGAAACTTCCCATATGTGTAAGGAAACACATACACATGGGTATGAATAATATATATGTATAGGAATAAATAGTATTCAACCTCATGAAGTATTTTTTTTAGTAACACTAATCATTCTAAACTAATTTTCTAATTTATTTAGCACCTTAAATTATTTTTCCTGTTACATTTGGTATCTTAAAATAATTGTGTTACTATATCGTGCTTTTTCACAGTACAACTCAATATTATAAGTTTAGGATGCTTTGTTAATATTGAGAAAAATACTTTAAGGGTAACATTGTACCTAAAATTACTTTAAGAT
The DNA here is from genome assembly GCA_037074515.1 of Mimosa bimucronata. NCBI lineage: Eukaryota > Viridiplantae > Streptophyta > Magnoliopsida > Fabales > Fabaceae > Mimosa > Mimosa bimucronata. The sequence goes on along the minus strand of CM073440.1, from coordinate 18,669,725 downwards.
ATTGCGTGCAACTAGAAAAATACTTTCACGAAGTAAGCACACTAAAATTAGTTTAGGATACTGAATGAGCCTAGAAAAATACATAGAGATGCCAATGCAACTTAACCCTGTATATATGTTACCTTAATATGTGCAAACTCTGTGGTCCAAACGGAGTCATCATCTGAAGAAGTGGAAGATGACAAAGAGTTAAAATAAGCAGAAGGAGACCTGGGTTCAATGTGGAATCTCTTGCAGAAGGGAAGCCAATGCTTAGCGAAAGAAGAAGCTTCTAGTAAAGCGTAGAAGGTTATCTCAGAGGCAGCATCATCAGAGAGATAAACACTGAGCTTCTCGGAGGGATAATCATAGGCCATTACTGATAAAACAGTGTTCATCACCATCATTGGTGGCTCTATCTCTGGGTCTGCCGTGCATACAAATACGTCCACTCTTGGCAAGTTATGTTCGTATCTATTTCATAACACCCCATGTTAAGACCACGTAGGATTCAAATACAGACATATATATAATACTATATATCACATATTTCCCCCTGCTTCGATGTATAGGACTATCTTTTTTTAGAAGGTGCTTTTATCAACCGGTTTCGCAACTAATTAAGCACTTGTAGCTTAAGCAGATTAAATGGTCTAGATCTGAATTTTTTTAAAATTTTTTTTTAATAAGTATTGGATCTACAATAAAGATAGTTATTTAATTATTGTTTTTTCAAACATATTTTTTACATTTAAAAACCATATATAGATTCTTTAGATAAGATCTGGACGACTAAGATATGTTTAGCTCTTAAACAATTGCTTAGCAGGACCGAGGGACTGGTGTTTTTACCTTTCTTTATAAGGAATTTGATAGATTTAAGAAAAATTAAATATTTTTCTTACATGTATACACATATTTAATAAGGATAATAAGAGAAGAGGAAAATTAATATGATGCTAGAATCGAATATATTTAATACTCCCTCTGGTCCTAAATATAAGATCACTTTGATTTTTTTTTTGTAGAAATTAAAAAAGCAAATTAGACCACTAAATTATAACATATATCACATGAAATTAGATTATATGTTAATTTATAAGTAGAATAAATTAGTTTTGAGGAAAAAAAGATTTTTTTGAGACTGAAACTATTTTTTTTTACATGAAAAAAAAAGTTAAAGTGGTCTTATAATTAGGACCGGAGGGAGTAATATAGTAGTACTGAAAATTGCCTGACTTTATGAAAAATTTCATAATATTTTAAACTATTTTTAGGAAAAATTTGAGGAAGTTCCTATTAAAATTTTATTGATGAATAGAATATGATATTTTTTATACCTTGTAAGCGGTGAAGCACCGATACTAAAATTTATATAAATATATATATTATATACTTTGATTTAAGTCGCGGTGAAGCACCGATACTAATATATATATATATATATATATATATATATTATATACTTTGATTTAAGTCTTTCTCATCAATAATATTTTTAATGGCAGACTTTTCCCAGAGTTTTTAGTTGTAATATGATGCGTGAATTAAGTAAAAATAATTTATGTTCAGACTAGAAATAGTATGAAATTATTACCTCCAATTCTAATATAAGAGTCGGTTGAATTTTTTTTGGAAATTAAGGAAGCAAAATAGACCCTTAAATCTTAATATATATAACAAGTAATTAGATTATATGATAGTTTATAAGTAAAATAAATTAATTTTGAGAAGAAAAACAAATATAAACAATTTAAAGTAGTGTATTTTGTATATCTATCTTTTTCTAAAAAAATCATTTGACTCATATAATTAGAATTACAATCGACGGATATGAATTAGGCTGATAAGGCGGAACTTGATGGGAGTGTCTAACCTCTTATAAAACTTTAAGGTTTTATATGTTATCCAGAGTCTAGTTAAAAAATAAATTATGAATTAGGTGGTGGGAAGAGTTGGTGGGCCGCATGGCCGCCACAAGAGGCAGCGGCATGGCTTGGATCAATAAATTAATTGATAGTGCAGTGGTTCAAATTTTAATATAATCATTTAAATACTTAAACCACGTTTAAAAATTATTTAAAAACTACAATTCCTTTACACCAAGAGTGATGGTGTAACTAAAATTTAACAATGAGCCTTCTAAGTTAAAGGTTGTTGGTTGTGAGGAATTGAAATTCACGGAGAAACCTAGAGTTGAAGGCGGCTAATATAACAATCTAATTAGCCTAAGAAATTCAACAGAGTAGTTGCAATTAAATAAAAGTCAAAACTCTTGCCATAGTATTGCCAAAAAAGGCGGCTAAAACTCTTGCTAAGAAATCATATATATCAAATTATAGTAATATTTAATATTTCTAACAATATTTTCTGGTACGCACATGATCCGGTTAAGGATACCTCTTAACTACGTTTTTGTTTTTTTTTGTTTTTGCAATATCAAATGAAGAGACATTCTTAATTGGATCATGTAATGTTTGATTCAATCACACAACCATATACTCATCTGGTCCTATTTATAAGTCACTTCCAGCATATTTCACACAAACCAAGGAAAGCCTTAAAACTCATTAACTTTCCACTAAAATCCAACAAATTTACAACTTTACCCATATTAAATATTCACTATACCACATGAAAATAAAGTCAACACATAATAAATGAAGGGCAAACTTGTACATTCACATTAAATATTTAATGAGGTGACTTATATATAGGACCAAATAAAACATTCTCTCTCTGCCCTATAAATAGGACCAGAGGAGTATAAAAGTCTTTGTTTTTGGGGATGATATTAGTCAAACAGCCTGCGATACGGTTGAAGTACAAAATAATGATAAAAGCTGTCTCACTACACCCATCATTCGTAAAAACTAAACAATATTACCAGTAACATTTTTCAAACGCCTTTCGACTTAAATAGTCTCATACCTATACTCAATTAATTTGATTATATTAATAACCTTAGTTAAGTTATTTATTTTTAACAAATATCTGGTTTTATTTTTTTTAAGTGTTCTTTTTAGTAAAGTCTATCTTTATATGAAAATTAACTTAAATATGTGAAATCAATAGAGATAATTTATATATATAATTATTAATTTAGAAGATAAAGTAATTGAAGTAGGCAAGAAAGGAAGACATTATAATTTTTTACATTAAAACTTATATTTTGATCTAAGAAGAGTTTTTTTTAAAGAAAACACATTTTAATAAGAGGAGGAACTGAAGTATTTATTCTCTTTCATGGTAGTATATATGAAAAAAAAAATCCTTTTTTTAATCTGGTCCCATGAAAGCCCCAAGTAATTAAGTTTAAATTCATTAGTTTGATTAAAAAAAAAAAAAAGTCATTAGTTTGATCTGTTTCTAACATCACGTCATCTGTACCTGTCTCTTATACTAGAGGATCTAAGTTAAGGCAATAAATGTTTAGGGAAAGAAGAAGAACCTTTGAGAGAGACGGTTGTTGGAGGGATGTCTAAAGACAGGATTCCATCGAAGGGCTTGAGTGAGGATCCAATAGAAGCCAAACCATAACTCAGCACCAAACAAAGCAACCCACATAACCCAAATTGAAGATTTGTTCTCACCATCTTCTTCTTTTTGGTCTTGACCAGCACCGCCATGGATGAACAAGTGAGAGAATCTGTAAGCCCAGATGGAGACTATTGCGGCGAATAAAGTGATGGCGAAAAGCCTATAGACAATGTTCCTTCCTTTGGGTCTCACCGTCTCAAATAATGCAATATAACTCTCACCCCTCCCCATCATCGTTCTCTTCGGGTTATTTTCCTCATCAAAAACGGCACTTTCACTCTCATATAGGAATGACACATGGGTCCCACATACAAAAAAAAAAAATTCACATTTCATACTCATCATAAAAACAATAAAAGGACTTCTCGTGTTAATATGGAACATTCAAATTTATTTTAATAGTCCATATTCACTTTAATTTATTTCATATTTTTTAGTAATTTTTTTAATTTAATGGATACAAAAATAAAAAATAAATTAATCTTATAACTATAATTTTTAAAAAACTAAATTTATAATTGAAAAGATAATCAATTAAAAATTTAGAATTTGAATCATCCATATCATTTTTTGGATGGGCAAACAGTTACATGAAAATCATAAAATTTACATTTATTTCAAATCCTTAAAAGCCTATTTGAGATTAAATTATAGTTGTTAATGTCATTGATTAAATTGTCAATAATAACTTTTTCTAGAAAAAAAAGTTGTTAATAACAACTAAATCAGCGACATTAACAAACATGACGTAATTTTACTCAGGTGTTTAGCAATTGAATGTAAATAAACTATTTGATAACTTTTATGGATTTTGTTGTATTTCTTTGACCTATATGTGTGATTCCCCTTACAATATACTTTATGCATCGTTGCATCTTCAATATTACTCATCTGGTCCTATTTATAAGTCACTTCCAGCATATTTCACACAAACCAAGGAAAGCCTTAAAACTCATTAACTTTCCACTAAAATCCAACAAATTTACAACTTTACCCATATTAAATATCCACTATACCACATGAAAATAAAGTCAACACATAATAAATGAAGGGCAAACTTGTACATTCACATTAAATATTTAATGAGATGACTTATATATAAAACCAAATAAAACATTCTCTCTCTGCCCTATAAATAGGACCAGAGGAGTATATTATATATAATCGAAGCCGCCGCCACTGCTGGTGGAGGTTGGCCGACAATATGATGGTTTCTCTTAATTTGTTTGTTATTCAATTATTTATCGATAGTTCCATTGATTAGGTAACACTCACAACAATTCAATGCATTTACAACTATCCTTATATGTCTTCTTCGCACCTTGGTGGTGATTGGCTTATAAATTATGGTCCAACATGGCAGATTAAAATATTATGGATCACAACAACTTCCCTACTTAAAATTAGAGCTGTGCATCAAGGCTGGCCCTTTAAGGGTTAAAGCCTTAAAAGAGCCGGCCCGAAAAACCCGGGTAGTGTAAATATCCCTGCTTTTCAAAGCCAGCCCTTGAATATTCGGGCTCAGGCGGGCCCGATTACAGTTTACACACTATTTTTTAAAATTTTTATATAAAAAAAATTAAAGCAAAAAATCATTACCGTCAACATAAATATTAATTTTAATTTACAATACAAACACTAACAAGCAACAAACACTAAGAAATTATGAAGCAATGATAACCATTGTCTATATTTTTAAATAAGTCATACAAGATATATGTATATCTATAATTACTTATTTTAATAAATATTGTCCATATTTATAAATAAGTCACTCACTAATAAATTATCAAACAATGATAAATATTGGGAATTAAGTATTATGGTTTTTTACCTTTAATTAATTGTTTTATTTTGTAGTTGTTAATTTTTTTTAAAAAAAATATATATTTGAAAGGCTTAAAGGGCCGGCCCTTTGAAGCCCTCGGCCCTACAGGGCCAGCCCGTTAAGCCCGATTCCCTTTTGAAACCTCCAAAATCAAAGCCCAGCCCTCTAAGGGCCAGAGCCTAAAAGGGTCGGCCTGATGGGCTTGACCCGAATTACCAGCTCTACTTAAAATAGTAACCAATTCATCGTGCCATCGCAATAATCCAATCTCATATAATCTTTTGGTTATATTTATATATAAGTTTTCTAAAATGCGGAGTTAAGAAAATATTTTCACTCATCTTGTTTTAAAATGTAATAATTTTCTAATTTTATTCTTATGTAATATATGGAAAAATAAAGGAAAGCTAAGTAGTTCCAACTTCCAAAACCAAATTAAAAGTAAAATTGAATATTTATATAATAAATTAATAAGTTGACTTAAGTTATATTCTCTAATAGGATAAGAGGAGTGGCATCTTGATAGATGTTTAAATGAACATGAGATAATTTTTCTTTAGCCATTTACTTCTCTTTTCTTTTGGATATGTCTCTTACCAAAATAAAGAACGAGAGAGAACTCTTGAGAACTGAGAGTGAAGTTGAAAGGAAAATTACACTAATAAGTTCTTCTGTTTAAAAAAATAATACATGAAAAGTCCTATAATAATGTCTTGAATAATTATAAATTAAAGTTCTCTTGGACTTCAGCGTGAGAGACAAAAAATTGCTAGTTACGGTATAACTTCATTAGCACACTGACTTATATATCTTCCAAATATAGTTATCAATTATGTCACTTAGACTTGTTAATGATATCACTTTTACTTGTTAATGATTGTACATTGTTTGTCATTTCTCTCACATTCTATTTTATTAGCACACTCACTTGTAAATTATTCCCTTATCACTTGTCAATGTTGCCACTCTTTTACTTTTGAACGATGTTACTTTTATTTGTAAATGGTTGCTCATTACTTGTCAATTCTCTAACCTTTTTATTTTATTGGCATGCTCACTTGTAAGTTGTACAACTATCACTTGTGAATTGGGCCACCTTCACTTTTCATTGGGTGTGTTTGGATCCTACTTTTGGATCCTAGAAGCACATCTAAGCAAAAGTCATTTTAAAAAAAAAATATGTTTGGTTGTACTTATTTTTTGAATGATTTTTAGTTCAAAATGACTTCTGTAACAGCAAAAGACAGAAGTAAAAAAAAGTGGCTTTTGGCTTTTGACTTCTAGCTTCTGGTGGGTCCCACACCTTTTGTTAGGTATTCTTTAATAAAATGGGTAGGAAAATTAGACTGTTAGACCCCTAAAATTCTCAAATAAGATAATTTCTTTTAATCTAAAATTTTCTTTTTTATCTCCAAAAATTTACCATAATAATTTCTAACTACTTTCTCCCACAATATACTTCTTTGAGCTAAAAATATTATTTTTTAAAATTAGTTTCCTGAAAATAAGGGAGAAACTAAGCCTTTAATAAGAATATATGCATATTATATATGTATTATTTAATGACAATAATGCTCTTTTTAGTAATTTTTCATCTAAAAGTGATTTTCAATATAATCATCCAAACATGTTTCTAAAAGTCAGATTGAAAAAAAGTTACTTCTATCATCACAAATCCAAACATAAATCACTTAACACAATCTAACTTTTATCCAAAAGTCACTTCTAAAAAAGTTATTCTGAACAAAAATACGGCAATCCAAACCCAAACACACCCAAATGGAAATGACTTTTTCAATTTATAGCTTGGTTGTTCTAATGAGTTACGTAGTAGCAGGCAGCAACCAAATGAAAATGCATTGACATACAACAAACGGTAATAGTACAATTGACAAGTGATGAGATGATTTGACAGATAATGGAACAATTTACAAGGGACTGACAATAAAATATCAAGATGAGAGAGAGTATTGACTAGGAAAATAAAGTGCTATATAGCTGTTAGCTGTATATAATTTATAAGAGTATGCCGATGAAGGTAAAATGGTAGATGACTATTTTTTTTTTTTTTTGTTTCTCATGTTTAGGTCCTATGGGACTTTATGATTATTTCAACATATATCTGGACTTTTCGTGATTTACTATTTTTTAGGGATTCCTTATTGTGATTTTCTCAATTTTTTAAAAAATTATTATAACAATCTGACAAATTGAAGGCAAAAGAAATCTGACAAACTAGTTTAATCTTATTGGTCTGTGTGTGAACTCAATCAAATTTGGTCAACAAATACGGCTGGATAAACCTTACGTTGATTTTTCACGGCATTTTTTATATAACTTTCTGACTGTAGAGATTTAGCTTTTGAAAAAAAAAAATCAATTGGAGCGGCTCTAAAAAAAAAAAAATTGGGTGTGTTTGGATGGTTTTCTGGAAAAATGACTTATTTATAAGTCAATTTAAAAATAAGTCAAATTATGTAATGACTTTTATATTTGAATGAGCTGTTAAAAAATGACTTATAAGTCAATTGAACTTTTAAACATGTTCGGATAGACTTCTTGAAAAGTAAGGTTAAGATGAAAAATAAGTCAGAATTTGTGGGCCCCATCAAAATAAATTCTTATTTTTAAAAATAAGTCACTTTTTTTAACTTGTACTTATTTCCTCCATGAGTTCTTATTTTTTTCATAAGAACTTATTTTTATAAGTCCAACTAAACACATCAAATTGGGTTTTTTTTTTTATATATAATAATAAGTCTTTTGATGAAAACAAGTACATACTCAAACTTAAACTGAAAATCTCACTTAAACGGCGTAAGGTTCTATTTCTTTTATAAGGATTAACGCATGTGAATTTCTTTCTTTTAGTTTTGTCTCTTAGTATTACTGCTCCAGTTTAAAATATATTGCATTTTTAACTAAAGCATGCTAATTAAAAAATAATTAGGTATAGTTACATTTTAAAATTTTTCCTTAACCTCCTTTAATAATATCAATCATCATTAAATAATCATTCACAACCTTCAGTCATTAATATAAGTTTCGCTTTTTAATTTGAATTATAAAATAGATATTATATTAAAGAATGGAGCTAGTATTGTACATAATATTTTCCTGCCAAAAAGGGAGTATCATATAAATTGAAGGGGAAATTCAATTAACCCCCTTTCAAACAATTTAATGTCAAACATCCCCTATAAAATTCTGAATGTAGGAGAGAAAATGAAATAAAATTTTGAGGATAAAATGATTTAATCCCTTTGTATCATTTGCAAGATAAATATGGGAGTTTTCAATATTCATATGTGAATTTTCCAAGTGTTAACATATGGGAATTCATGCCTTTTGGCATATTTTACTTGAATTTCAAGCCTTTTTGGTGCATTTGTACATCTTTCAACATAGCTCATTCTACTGTAGATTGAAAGTAAACTTACAGAAGCAAACTCAGTCATTGACTTGTCCGAGGTTTAGCATATCCGCAAGCGCACGGATCGTCAAAAATAGTATAGAAAATGTTGTCGTTCCAACAGGGACTAAGGTAAAAGTGGATTTAGGGGTGGAAATAGGTTAGGCTTTTGTAGGCTTTAAGTAAATAGGTTTGAGCCTGATTAAAAATGTAAAAATAAAGCTTAGGCTTGAGCCTGTATGTAAACTTATTTTTAGGCATGAATCTGAGCCTTCAAAAGGTCTGACAAGGCCTGAAAGCCTATTTAAAAGCCTTTTTAAATGTAGATTTTTAAATAGGCTTAAAAGTTTATACTTATAATTTCATATATTACCCTTTAAACACATTAAAACGCATATGTATGCCTCAAAAAGATTTTATAATAAAACTAGATAAAGTAATAATGTTATAATTAATTTAAATAATTTATTTTATATTATATATCATAATAAAAATTACAAAACAATTAAATAGGCAAGGCCTCTAAGCTTGTAGGCTAGGCCTTACGAAAAAAGGTCTAGCCTGTTTACCTAAATAGGCCTAACAATATGCCTGATTATAATCATGGCCTATTTACTAAATAGGCTAAGTTAGGCTTATTGTAGGTTAGGCCGTAGGCCCCTGATAAGGGCCTGGCCTATTCCCATCCCTAAGTGGATTAATTACCGCAATTATATTATCAATTAGGTAGAGTGAGAATTTTTGTATTTTGAATTTCAAAAGTACCTAAAATGAAAATAACTTGACAAATACTAAATTAAAACTTTAAGTCAAAACAAAAGAGGTATAGGTTTATTTATCCACTTTGTGATTCATGATGCTTGATTGACCCTCCTCTGGTGACAATTAATGAATACTAAGTTGATGTTTGAAGTCATATCCATTTGAATAACTCTCTCAAGCTTACCCAAACCTTTATTAACACTAATATGCATAATCTCTTACTACATATTATGTTAACTAGTCCTTATAAACAACCCACTTCAATTTCACAAAGCTTGGTTAATGAATACCTCTATCTCACTAACACACTTCTAATTCTAAATTAGATTTGCAAGACAAGCTTGAATTTAATCTAGTTCTCTACCTAATTAATGTTCTCTCAAGCCACTAATCAAGCAAACAATCTAAATGTTGGCCACCCATTTTTAGCACAAATTAAACCCACAACATAACAATAATTAATTAGCAAAAGAAAAATAGGTTCAAGCATCAATTCATACAAAGCTTCAAAATAAACCTAGAATAAATTAACTAACTACTCATAATAAAAACAAAATCATCACAGAAATACCATAAATTCAGAGATTATACAAGAGAAATTAAAGAGAAATGAGAGAGAAAGAGAGAAAACCACCGAGGAATCTTGAAATCTCCAAACATTTCTCTCTTCTCCAGGCCCCAAATCTCACTCTCAAGCTCACTCTCGCACCGGCTTCTACCCAAGACGGTGAAGCTCGATGATTGAATGCCGCAGCTGGTGCTACCTTGCTCTCACGCGTTGTCGCTCACGCTCAAGAAGATGAAGAAGACGATGTGTGAAGAAGATGGATGTACTGTGAACTCTGCGGCTGCCTTTTCTCTTGAACCCGTGAATTGCTTTTCAATTGGCTCTTAGATTGGATCCATTCAATAGCCCAAACACGTGGCTTAGCTTCTTGCCTTTTTTTTTTCCTTAATGGGCCATTGCCATTGATATAATTAAAACCAATAACGATGTTCTCCCAATTGGCCACGTTGCTAATCTAAAACAAAAATGTAACTTAATATGATGATAATAATATAGAAATAATAATAATAGATATTTTATTTTTAATTTTATTTTTATTTTAAACTAATTATTATTTATTTAGTGCTTTACCTAAACTAAAATATTTTTCTTTTAATTCTAAAACTAAGTTATTTATTATCAAATCCCCAAATTATGCACCAAATTGATATCTCAACAAATCCCAATAAAATCCCTTAATTTTTTATTTAATGACTCCCCAAATTTACCAAAATATATACCAAATCTAATTAAAAATGGGGAGTCATCACAAACTCAGTCGCAACTCAAATTTCTTGATTGTGGCTCACACAAGTGCAGAAGAAAACTAAGCCACAGCTCAAATTTCTCGACCGTAGCTCAGTCGCAACAATAAAACGCACAGCATTTTTTAGACGGGAAATTTAGGGCTTAAAGTGGAGAAAATCGAAGGAGGCTGAAAGATTCAACTTTCTGGCATTCTTTTCTTTGGAGCATTTGGGGTGTTAGGGTTTGGTTCTTGAAAAGTTGGAAGCAAATATTGAGCCTTGGAAGAAATTTGAAGCTCCATTTCCTTGGTTTTTCTTCTTCATCTTCCTTTCATCATCTCCTATTTTCAGTTATGACTGTAATTTTTTGTTGGGTTTGTAGCATTTGGATGATCATGAGTAGCTAAATTATTGTTATCTAGGATTATTTTGAACTCTTGTATGGATTAATATTATATTATTCCTCTCCTTTTGTGATTAATGTTATATGTGTGTTTATTTGACTCTTTGCTTAATGCCTCTAAATGCTTGATTACCATTTAGATGATTTGTTCATTTGATTGAAGATTAAAAGAGCTAGATTGAATGTAGAACTTGCGTGAAATTGTGAAAGAATTTGAAATTTGCTTGATAAATGAATGGTTTTATTGATAAGATAGAGATATATATACTTATTAACCTTGAATAGCCATCTTAAGATTGGAGTTAGGAAATTGGGCTTTATTAATTGTAACAAGAGATTGAGCATTTGATGAAATGAATCACTTGTTCTTGATTTGATAGAGCTTTTACAAGTACATTTTGAACCCTAAGCTAATGCAAATATATATATATATATAGATCCATATATTCATTGAAAACATTTGTAAGATGAGGTTATTTGAAGGTTATAAAATACAAGGGGTTAAATAATCACAGGCTCCATTTTATCCTTAAGGTCAAAGAACAATTGTAGTTATCAACTTCTATTTTTAAAAATGGTTTTCTAATAGTTTACTCAACCAACCAAAATTTGCTCTAACTCAACTTAATTGAATTCACTAAACCTTCTGTTTGATCATATTTGTAACCAAATCTCCGTAGGAAAGATATTTTCTCATCACTTTATTACTTAGCACGACCCATACACTTGCGGTGCGAACACCAAGACAAGTTAAGGTATTTTTAAGACAATAAGTGAATATAAAACAATAATAGTTGCAAGACGATTGAAATTGTGAATTTTCAGGACAAATGTGTTTATTTTTAAAACACATGAAGGCATTTTCTAGACACTTATTTCCATACACATGTAGGTATTCCAAGGTATGCATAACTTGTAAATACATTAAAGTGTATTAGAAATAAACATATTTGTCTTGAAATTTTTCATATTTATCTTATAAATGACACATTTTCTTATCAATGCTCATTTTCTCTTAAACATTTTTTTATTTATTTATTGTCTTAAAAATACCTCTATTTGTGTTGGAAATCCACACACTTATCTTAGAAATTCTCATATTTATCTTGTAAATTATATACATTTTTTCTTTCAAAAAGATAGAGAAAGAGGTAATAAAGTCTGTTGACTCTTCAAATTTTGTTACGTTTTCCCTCAGAGAGTACAATGATGTTTCAAAATTTTATAAGTGTTATTTGACATTAAATTGTTTCAAACGAGGCTAAGCTTCTCATTAAAATCCTAAATTTTTGCGCGCATACATATATAACAACATTAACCTTCCTTGAGTTGGCAAAAGAAAAAAAAAAACATTAACCTTCCTTGCAACAAGTGCGTATTACAGCCCAAGTGAACAGACAAAGCGAGGCCCACACTACTGGGCTAAAAACAACGCAATTGACCATAAGCTGGCCTAACCCAACAATTCGGCCAGTTTTTATATGTACTCCCTCTGGTCCCTATTATAAGAGATAGTCAACCTTTTTACACATACCAATAAAAACATATTGGAATCATTTATTATGGGTAGATTTTACATTTTTACCCATACTCATTTATTATACACATTTTCTCTTCCATCCATGCATTTATTAATACATAAGGGCAGAAATGGAAAACATGTATTTACTACTTTACTTTTGCATATTACTTCTTATATTTTGGACCAAAAAATTTGCATTGTTACCTCTAATATTTAGGACCAGAGGAAGTAGTTTTTTACTTACAAAATCAGCGGACGAGATCAAATCAAGGTATAACAAATCACCATTCATCCCTGATAGTACTTGCTCCATTCCTAAATATAAGACATATTTAGAGATGTGAGTTTGTTTCTAAATATAAGACATTTTTATAATTTTTCTTCACATTTTCCCAAAATTATCCTTATTGATGATCCTTGACAATAAACAAACAATAGAGATAGGGTAAGAATAAAACTATGTTGTTATGATATTTTGGTAATATCATGTAATTTTTACTAACTTAACCAATATTCTTAATTGAATCAAATTAGGTAAATATATCTTATATTTATGAAAGGAGGTAGTAACAAATAAAAATTGTTATCATAGCTATATGCTCATGTTCACTGATCCATTATAGCTTTAAACACAAAATCAATTATGGTTATGCGTTGAGGAGGACTCAATTAAGGTCAATAATTCAAAACTCCTATATAGAAAAAAGCTCGCCAACCAATGGAGTTGATTGTAATGTAAGAGGTTTTGCCTACTTAAATATGAAGTTTCAAATTCAAGTCGTGTGAATGCAGAAAAATGTTTTTGGGAGTTATTTTCAATTGGGCATGACAATATTCAAATAAGACCTCACGCTTCTCAATTGGACCAATAATAGACAAACATGGACTAATTCTACAACCCAAATGGAGATTTTTGTAGTTATCTAGCAATTACTTCCATGGTAGCAAAAACAATGTAATATTTAATCTAAATATATGGCTTAATTATAAAACACTCAGTCCCCATCAATTCTTCAAACAAAAATTAACAAGCAGAGGTTAACTTAAATATTTCAACATATTATCCAATACTTTAATTGACATACATATTTCTCAACATCTGAAAGGTGCTAAAAAGCAAGCCAAGGAGACCAAAGCAACAGATTTGAACAAAACCTGCAATGGTAAGCTTCCTTCATCGGTGCGTATAAAGAGAGCCTCATAAACAGGTTTATTCAAAACCACAATTAAAACGCACAGCACAATCTGTAACCCTAATTGGCTCCACCATAATGATCCCTCAATAATAATCCTCTTCATACCCCAAACTGCTCCAAAAAGATTGAGCAATGCAAGAGAAGCTATGATAGTAAACATGATAGAAGAGTTTCCAAAATAAAAGACCTCTTTCTCGTAGCATTCAAGGATGTCTTGGGAGACAGCCTTATTTGTGACATCAAACTTTGTTTGGGAGAGGTTGAGGTTCATGGAGATGGTATCGATGAAGCCGAAGAAATACGAGGTGGTCCTTCGGAATAGCGTGTTTCGTTGATAGTTCCACCATGCCTTGTATGTGCAGCCACAGCTTAGAGCCTCCAAGAAGCTGTAGGCGTTATTTGCCAGAAATGCATATAAAAATGGAGCTATCCAGGGGCTTGTAAGCTGCATGCATGCAACCAAGAGAGAACAATCAAGGTTAAGAATTTATATTTATAATGAATTCTGCCTCCGTCACCAAATACAAGCATTGATTTGCTAAGATTTTATGTTACCGAATGTCATAAAAGAAATATCAAACAACTAATTGAGTAAGAAGTTGTGCTAACTTAACTAATGATGTTGATACTAATTAACATCATGCAGCTATGTTCAGTACTAGTTGGGAGTGGTTTGATGTCCATTTAGTACGCTTGGCTTGATGACATAATAATTAATAATTAGGGTCTATATTAGATGTTAGGTGGTATCTATCATAAAGAATAATAGTCTTTTAAATTAAAGGGACACATTAACATGATATTACAAAAAAGACCTAACACAACTTCCCACCTACAGGAAAGCCATGACACTACGCTATAAGCCGTTTGACAATAATGTCAATGTTGCAAAGTTTAATTTATATATATGAAAATTTAATATTGTTTTTCAAAGATTCCCCAAGGGTATATTTCTCATTTATCGTGTAAATAATGGTAATGCATTATAGATTACAGCTCAACTACTTCGATGAATAAAATAGGAAAAATGTTTTCAAACACCAACTACTTTTAGTAATTAATGTCACATATACGTGTGTTTGTATATACTTCATGCTTCTATTTGATAAGAGAGAGCAATATTTTATAATAATCGATTAATGAGCTACTTGTGGGAATAACATAATGTGGATCAGAAAAAAAAAAACAAGACAAAAGGGATTATTAATACGAGCTTACGTACCTGTGGGAACAAAGGAATGCCACAAAATATGGAAATGGGAAGGAGAATAACATAAGAAAGAGTTGGGAGAGACATAGGACCCCAAAGGAAGTAGACACTGTATCCCATTTGTAAACCTAAGCTTAACTTGTTGTGTCCATAAATGAAAGGACAGTATTTGGAGAAGAAGATATGAGACAAGCCATATCCCCACCTCTTGTGCTGAACAAGAAGCACATCAAAGGTTGTAGGAGCTATTCCCAAGAAAGCCTTTCTTTGTGGGTTATAGTAAATCGATTTCCACCCCCTGCATGTTATCACAACACCTGTCGCTGCGTCTTCTGCAGCCATCCCATACACCAGTCCCATCTGCGCACATTCATTCCTTGTTACTCTTTGCTATTTATATACACCACACACACACACATATGTACGCTTTATAGTAGTATCATATATATACCCACACACACTCCTCATGATCTATTTATTTATAAGGCGAAGAGAAAATGTTCTTTGGTTCTACTTAAAAATTATGTCATTAAGTTTTTCTACATGAAAATATGATTGCCTAAGAGAGGTCATAAGTTCAAATAATAGAAACAACCTTTCTGTTTACAAGGGCAAGACTGTTTAAATCTGACCCTTCTCAAATCACCTAGTTAAAGCATTGTGCATAGAGTCACGCATGACTTTACTCTCTTTAAATTTTAAGGTGGGTTAGTAAGATTTTACTCAGTTTTGGTGAAACACATACTGGGAATAACTTATAAGTTGGACCTGAATACAAACACAAACCTCTTTGCCCCACAGAGTGCCCTTCTCGTAAGTGCAACTAGCAAGAGCTTTTGATGCCTCGATTAACTCATCAACTGTTCTTTTGTCTTCTGTCCTATGCTTGGTGTTGTCACATTTTGCTCTGCAGTGATCTTTGAAGTAGTGCATTCCTGAGAGGCTCTCTCTTCTGTGGAAACATCCAGTTCCACAGTAAATGGATCCTCCATTTCCACATAAGCCGGCAAGTTCAATCTTAAGCAATATATATACAACAGAAGACTTTCATAATTAGTCTTTCTTTCATGGTCTGAAAAGGCGAGTTTAAAATAAGAGACTGATAGGTGTTTAATAAGTAGTTCACCTGATTGACCACAGAAAAACCATTTGAATAAAAGTCATTCTTGGTGATATTTTCGAAGTTTTGAGGAAATTGCACATAAGCTATCCGGTGGCCTCTTGTCTGGTCCATGAAGAAACAAAGCGCTTCTTGAATTGTATCTGCACTATTTGGGTACATGTCACAGTCCAAGTTCAGAATTATGGATCCATTGCTTATCTCTGATGACACTCTTATCTGCACATGTATGCACAAGTTTATGTCTGTTATAATATATATATATATATATATTGTTAGAAAATCAAATAAATTACTTTAAATTATTTACATTAATTTTTTATAAGTTAATTTGCTTGATTTATAAAATGATCTAATTTCTCACATATGTATTTTAAAGAGATCATATATCATATTTAATAATTAAATAATTTTTTTAATTTTTTAATCTCCTCAAACTAGTTTACAGAATTTAAAATAAGCACGATCGTGGTAGTATTACTTACTAGCGCATTCATGGCTCCTGCTTTGAAGTGGTGGGGGAAGTTGGGTCGCTTCTCTCGTGCCATGTAAACTAATGTTGGTAATTGAAATCCATCTTCATCTATAGCATTTGTGTCCCTTCCATCAATTATAATCTGATCAAAGAAAAAACAATAAATTGTTGATGAACTTTAATTATAAGCTACGCAAGAGAGAGTATATATAATTATATATGCATGTTTCAACACTTTATACAGATGTACCTGCACAATGGGTTGATGGTTCTGTTTTGTTGTTTTATCATTCCATTCGGAAAATCCTCTATATTGGTTCCTCACTGAATCTGGAACCTTCCCCATTTTTACTACTGATTCTATCTCACTTTTCATATCTTCGTATAGTTTCTGAAAATCATGGATAAGAAATAAACATGTAAGAATGGGGCAAGAGAAATGAGTCAATCAGATATCAGAAATAGTTTCCCAAAGAGAGAGAGAGAATAAATGGCAAGTTTTTTGCCAACGTTTGATAATTAATGCTGATGTATATACATAATCGAGGGCAAACATGAAAAAAAATAAATTAAATTTTTAAACAAGTAAAAAAGCGTAAAGCGTAACTTAAAAAAAAAAAAAAAACCCTCCTTATCCTACATTTCCTCAAGTCCTATTTAAAAGTTGGAGAGATAAAGGTTTTTATTCATCTCATTATAAGTTAAATCATCAAATAATTTCTGTCATGAATATACAATTTCACCTTTCATTATTATGATGATGTAGACTATTATTTTCTTGAAAAGTGTATATATTAAATGTGGGCAAAGTTTAAGAGTTTTCAAAATTTTAAAACAGAATTAATGTGGGTTAATATGATTATTTTTAATTGATATAAAACACCTTAGAAGTGACTTACAAGTATAAGTATATGATCAGATGATTATATATATTGCTGGATATGAAGTTATTAATGGATGAATTTACCTTCATAGATGACCATTGTTGACCATAATTTTGATCCATGTCTCCTGATGAATGGTGGGAAAAGTAAGCTTCAGGAGATCTGGTTTGAATATTGAATCTCTTGCAGAAAGAAATCCAATGCTTGGAGAAAAGAGAAGCTCTGAGAAGAGCATAGAAAGTGAGCTCAGAGCCTCCATCATCAGAAAGATAAACACTTAGCTTTTTTGAAGGATAATTGTATGACATTGCTGATATCACTGTGTTCATCACTATGCTTGGTGGCTCCAACATTGGATCTGCTGTGCACACAAATATGTCAACTCCTGGTAGCTCTTCTTCACCATATCTGTACATATATGGAGTATGTGTATCATATTAATTAATAGGGATAGTTTAGGAATAAATAATATATCTGGGAGACAAAATATATTAGAATCTAATATTTAAAACCAAAACAAATTCTTCAACTACTTCCTACATAAATTTAGAACCCAAGAAAGTTTAACAAAGAAAAACAACAAATTTTACATAATCGCTGGCGGCATTAATATAGATTAGACAACTTTTATTGAGCATTGTCAATAACTAAATCATAAATAAATTGTTAACGAAGATGTCCTGTTCAATATTCAATAAACTCATTGAGTGTTATCTTCGATAGATCTTCCTCTCTCCCTTTAATTCGTCTATATCAGTGCCAAAAGGATTATGGTTATGTAAGGCCCTTGAAGCATTGATAGCCAACATAAAACTCTGGAATATTTGCCGCATCAATGAAGAAAGAAGTAACTGAAAGCTTGGGACTATGACCTCCTTCAGTCCCCTTTCCTCCATCTTCAATAAAGCACATGCATTTCAGTCGTATTATATGAACTTAATAAATGTGAGCTAATTTGATTTTACAGACTGGCTAAATTTTCATTTGGAGATTTAGAACTGCACCAACAGTGCAAGAGAGAATCTGATTTCATCATTAAATCTGTGAAAAACATAAAATTGAGGGGGATAAATTATGTAAAGGCATACGCTAGCTAAATCCTTTATTTGAATACAGTAGATATTCAATTTTCTATAAACCACATATTATATATATAATATCATAATATTTTTAAAACTCTGGAATATATATATATATATATACAGAGGTTGACGTTGACCTTACGTTGAAGGATTCTGTTCGTGTTTTAGATCATAAGATAAGGAGTGACTGACCGAAGAAATGCGCCGTATCAAGTTTTCTCCATTTCCACAAAAAATAAACTATAAAATATTGTTGGTAATTTATAATATTAAAAGGATAAATCCAAAAGAATACCAATTGAATTTCAAAATCCTAAATAAGAGATATAGAGTTGTCAATGTGGTTACTCATTTAGTGAAAATCATTATTCAATTAATCAAAACCTCCTATATAAGATTTTATAATTCAAGTGGTATATTTTTAGGATTTTTGCAAATTAAAAATTTCTTGTAACCAGTTTAATGTTAGGGAAAAAGACAAATAAATACCCTCCAATTTGTAAAATCCCATTAACAACTTCATGATAGGTATTAACAACACAACAACCTATCATGAAGTTGTTAATACCTATCATGAAGTTGTTAATGGGATTTTGCAAATTGGAGGGTATTTATTTGTCTTTTTCCCTTAATGTTAACAGTGATAAGTTTAGAAATTTCGGGGCTCTGGAATAAACTAATGGAGAGACCTAGACAACATAACTAATCAATCAAACCTCATAGTATGTCTATAGCTTTCTAATTGAGATGTGTAATAATATGACATCTTCATAACTACAGTATCATGATTAAGTTATTCTTTAAATTAAATAAAAAACCTATACTTTGCTCGCTCGAAAGACAGGCTGGCTCTAATACCACAGGGATCAAGTACTCTATTAATTTTTAGAGTCTTATTATGGAGATTCTACAGATCATTCCTGTCATGTCGTTTCATGGCATCTCCCTTAACAGATTTAGGGTATCATGATCGCATAGAACTCCATACTAAAATCATACAGATTAATAATAATATCTACCCAGATGGATCATGTCAGATTTCTTCTGATACATAGAATCCTTCATAGAAGGTAAGTGCAGAGCATAATAAAATCTCTGAGAGAGTTAGAAGATATAGAGCAATAACAATATAGCATTAGTTGCAAATTCGCATTGCACGTGTGAGCGTGCGTTCTTGTGGTTAGAAAGCATTTGGCGTAGAATAACACTGGAAGAATAGTGAAAGATGCCACTCTCTCGCTTAGTCAACCAGTGTTAACCATTTAACATATAGTCAGAGAATAAATGGTGCAAAAAATATACACAAAGTTTATAAAATGACAAAAATATCACAGGTGTTAAGTTAATTTTTTTTTTTGAATTTAAATGACAAGATTTACTCTTGAGACTCATATGAGCTTACATTCAGCATCTAAACTTATCCTAGATCAACTAACATTTGACCCGAACAAAAAGCTGGGGGAATCTGAACAAATGATAACTCATTGTTCGACCTGAATGCCTCCTTTGCTAGATAGTCAGCACAGCATAATGCTTCTCTATGTGTGTGTAGGATTTCAAGGTCCCAATCTCTGAAGATCATGTTCCTGGTATCCTGAATAACAGCATCAATCGGGTGTTGTCCACCATGGTCTACCAGAAGAAGATGAAGCGCCTCCACCGAATCGGAGTATAGTTTTATCTTCTTAAATCCTTTTGTTATACATGTTAGTAGTCCATTTTTAATGGCCATTACCTCAGCTGCAGTATTACACGTGGAGAATCCCAGGTTTCTTTGGAATCCGCATAGCCACTTTCCTTCGCTATCTCTGATCAGGCCTCCACATGCTGCTTCTCTTGCTTGGTTCTGGGCAGCGTCCACGTCCACTCTCACGTAGCCCTCAGGTGGTTTTTCCCATTTTGCAACCTCACGATCAGGTTTAAGGGAAATGATGTGTTTGTACTTACCACCCTCCACATCTTCATGTAGGCTATGCATGATCTTGTGTGTTAATCTTTCAGCCTTCTCATGAGTGTTTTCGAACGCTTGCTTGCATCTATTCCTCCATATTTGCCAGCACACAGCTCCAAAGGTCTTCAACCATGGCCACCTTACAATTCGCTTTCTTCCTGGGTTATGTTTAGAATTCCATCTTAGCCAAACCTGTAAATCACCAGAAAAAAAGACAGCATGATATATTGGGTTAATCATTGAGCACCACACTCTATTTGCTACCTCACAATCACTCAACATGTGTATAAGTGTTTCCTCACTCTCACACTCAAACGGACACTTGGTGTTTGCACTCACTCTCCATTTCCCTCTCAAGTAGTTTGTTGGAACTCTCTCATGGAACACTTGCCAAAGGAAGTATTTTGATTTTTCTGGAATGGGCCACCGCCATATATTCTGCCAAATGGGATCACCGGGTGTCATCTCTTTTTTATAAATCATGTTATAAGCAGACTTTATGGTGAAGTTTCCATCCGATGAGTGTCTCCACCAGAAAAGGTCTTCCCCTCTATTCGTTGGTGGGTTGATGGTTCTTATTTTGTCCACCACCCAACTTGGAAGGAAGTAACTCCATTTTGGGACGTTCCATTCCCCTGATGCGGTCACAAAATCTTTCACCATGTCTTCTGGATTGATGTGCTCATGATTTTTCATCACATAGTACATTAGTGGCTGATCAAACATTGTCCACCGATCCCACCATGCACTTGTGGATTGGCCATTATTAATCTTCCTTCCTACTCCTTTGCTAAAAGTTTCCCACACCGATGATATGGCGCTCCAAACCGCCGATTGTTCCCTTTTCCTTTCTACCTTGGGAAGTTTTCCATGACCACACTCATATTTGATTTTCAATCCCTGGACCCAAGGTACATTCTGTTTCGTTAGGAGGCCCCAGCACAGCTTCATAATAAAAGCTTCATTCTGACTGACTAAATCTTTTATCCCCGCTCCACCATCTCTTTTGTCTTGCTTCACTTTATCCCAACCAATCAGGTGCATCTTCCTTCCTTCTGGGGTTTGATTCCAAAAGAAATTCCTGCTTACTTTCTCTATCTCCTGTAACACGCCATTTGGAATGAGCGTGGTTTGCATTTGGTAGTACGGGATGGCTGATAGTACCGATTTGATGAGGATTGTTCTCCCTGCCATATTCAAGAATCTACCTTTCCAACCTGCAAGCTTCTTATTGATTCTTCCAACAATAGGGGCGTAAGTCATTTTAATTGCTCTTTTGTGGAGGAGAGGAACTCCCAGGTACTTTCCCAAATCAGCTGTGATGTTAATACCTAGAGTTCTACTATACTCCATGGATCTATTGAAGTGCACATTTTTAGATACGAACATCTTCGATTTTTCCAAATTTATTTTATGTCCTGACACTTCGCAAAAGAAACCCATAATCCCTTTTATCAGTTGAAGTTGGCTGGATGATGCTTCACAAAACAATAGGAGGTCATCTGCAAAGAATAGATGGGATACATTTGGTCCTCTTGTGCTAAGTTTGAGTGGCTTCCATCTGCCCGCTTCTACTTCCAGGTTTATTATTTGGCCTAATCTTTCCATACACAGCACAAATAGATAAGGACTTAAAGGGTCCCCCTGTCTTAAACCCCTTGAAGGTTGGAAGCTATTTGTTAAACTTCCGTTCCAATTGACCTGCATACTTGCTGTTCTCACACATTGCATGATGAGGTTTACAAAACTCCCATTTAGACCCAAGCTCTGAAGATTGAAGTTCAGGAACTCCCAATCAAGTCGATCATAAGCCTTCTCCATATCTACTTTTATGGCTACGAAACCTTGTTGACCACGCTTGCATCTCATAGTATGAATAGACTCTTGGGCTAGGATAATGTTATCACAGCTTTGTCTCCCACTAATGAAGCTACACTGGTTTGGTTTGATCAGGTAATCCATCATTCCCTTAAGTCTATTAGCCAATACCTTGGTTATGATCTTGAAGCTAACATTACACAAGGATATTGGTCTAAAGTCCTTCATCTCTGAGGGATCCTCCACCTTAGGAACTAGGACAATAGTGGTTTGATTTATCTCTTCCACACCTTCTGGTTTTTGCATGAAGTTCTTGATCATCTCACATATTTTTGCACCGACTATCCCCCATTGTGTCTGGAAGAAATGAGGTTGAAGGCCATCAGGGCCTGGCGCTTTAAAAGCTCCCATTTCAAAAGCCGCATTTTTTATCTCTATGTCTGTCACATCTCTCTGAATCTGCCTTAACTGATTATCATTTAGTGGTGGAAACTCCACGGGCCACTCCTGTATAACTGGAACAGTCTCATCTTTTTTGTAAAGCCTGTAGAAGTAGTCCCTCGCCATATCTTTTAGTGTTACTTGGTCCCACACCCAATCGCCATGGTCATCTTTCAAGGCATCTATCCTATTTCTTTTCCTTTTGATCATTGCTGTGGTGTGAAAAAATTTTGTATTTTTGTCCCCATTCTTTAACCATTCACATCTTGCTTTCTGGAACCATATCAACTCCTCTTGATGAGTGACTCGATTATATTCTCCCCACAACTTGGATTCTAGCTTAAGTTAATTAACATTGATCATTTAACAATCAGTCCCCACGTGTTCCATAACTTTTGCTTCCAGCGGCCTTGTCCACCATTGTCAGGTCTTCTACAAAACATAAGAGGAATTCTTAGGTACTCTGGGAGTACCAGCATACATAAACACTGCCCAATGAAATTAACACAAGTGTAGTACTTTCATCCCACTTGGCTGCTGACATGTCCCTCTCCACTATTTCTATTATTTTAATGACCCTTATATGGAAAACCGTGCATTGTCATATCTCTCGTTCTCTCTCCACTACAACCCCCAAACCAGTTTCGTACCCCCCCCCCCTCTTTTTTCCTCTCACCCATGTATGTCCCCAAAAAACTGTTTTTGGACTATGTCCCCCAGAAATAAGTATTGAATTATACATGTAATCTAAATAATTAAATAAAAACGTAAAAAACTGATTAAGGAGAAAAATTAACTAGACTTGCTTGAAAATAAAAATAACAGGAAGATACAAAAATAAAACATGATATTAACAATTAAATAATATTATTAAACTATATAATTAATACACATCCCGTTCAAAATAAATATATATATATATAACAGCTACTTGACTAAATTGGATAGAATGAAGAATTTATATAAATTATTTAACTATAAAATAAAACATGATATTACTAATTAAATTAATGAAGATTAATTACAAATCCTACGAATGGACATAATTAAGGTTTAATCCCATAAATTCCCTAATTAAACTGAGGTTTCTATTTTATTTTTATTTTTTTGAGTAAATTGAGGTCTCTAATTAAAAACACTTTTGTTCCATTTTATACGGGTGTGTATAAAGGAGATTGCCATTGGTATCAACTCTACCATTTATATGAATATATTAAAGGGAAAAGTTGAAATTTTCCATAACAATCTAATTTATCTAATTTGGTATAGATGTTTAAACATACAAAACATCTTTATACATAAAATTCAGTTATTTATTGTTTTGCTTATGATTTAAGTTGGTTTGTGATATATTCTTGGTTTGTGATTTAATAAGAGACCTCAGTTAGTTAATTAGAGGATTTATGAGACCAAACCTTAAGTTCCATCTATAGGATTTGTAATTAATCTTCCTCATTTTAATCAGTAATATCATGTTTTATTTTATAGTTAAATAATTTATGTAAATCCTTCATTCTATCCAATTTAGTAAAGTAGCTGTTATACTTTTTTTTTTTTTTGAAATGGGATGTGTGTTAGTTGATTTTTTTTTTGAAAAATTAAGAATGCAAAGTTAACCACTTTAAATTGTTTATATTTATCATTTTTCCTCAAAACTAAGTTATTTTACTTATAAAATATCATATAATTTAATTACATTTTGCATATATTAAGATTTAAGGGTTTAATTTGTTTTCTTAATCTCCAAAAAAAATCAACAAGATCTTATAATTAGGACTGGGGTAGTAACATTATTTAGTTGTTAATATCATGTTTTATTTTTGTATCTTCCTACTTTTTTATTTTTAAGCAAGCCTAGTTAATTTTTCTCCTTAATCAGTTTTTTACTTTTTTTATTTGATTATTTAGACTACATATATAATTTAATACTTTGATTTTTTGAAAGACAGGCAAAAAACCATTTTTTTTTGTTGGGGGGGCATGAGTGAGAGAGAGGGAGGAGGCGGTACGAAGCCTTTTTTTTGGGGTTGGGGGGTGTTGCAGTGGAGAGAGAATGAGGGTGTCATGCACGGCTTTTCATGTAAGTGTCATTAAAATAATAAAAAGAATGAAGAGGGACATGTAAGTAGCTATGTGGGATGAAAGTATTACACATGTGTTGATTTCATTGTGCAGTGTTCAGGTGAGCTGGTACTCCCAGAGTACCTAAGAATTTCTCCAAAACATAATAGCCGCACCTCCTCAGTGTTGGAGTTGCCCCCACCACCATTGTCTCTTCAGTTTGTACTCTTTTTTTTTTGTTTTTTTGTTTTGGTTGCTATATGGCCAACATCAATTGACTTAACACAGTCATAATATTTACTTGGGTCAAGGATTTTGACCTGAAAATTTTCGTTGAAAACCAATTTTGTCTCGATTTTTTTTTTAAATTATCTTAAAAGTTTTAAAATATAGCAATATCACCCTATTCTGTTAAAAAAACTCACGTTAAATATTAAAAATTTAACGATAACCGTTAATATTTTAACTATTACGGGAAAATTTGCTCATTTTTAATATTTTCAAGACAAAATTAGTTCTAAAGTAAAACTTCCTAAGTAAAATAAACAATAACCTTGTATACTTTTACACCCAATAATAAAAGTTTGTTGTTAAATCATGAAGGTAAGTGGGGCCCACACACTTTTCTTGAAATCTATCTTTCGCTTTGTGGGTAACTACTGTAGAAGTTCAGACCATGGAGGGTTAGGTTAAGTAGTTGCTGTAGACGCGCAAAAGGCTTCCACCATTTTCGCATATATATTATACCTAAGTTGGGGTGAATTTGAGTTAATATGGAAAGTGTTGCATAAAGATGGAATTAGGTTCGCTGAGTTCTTCTTTCGTGTTTGTTTAAAATACAAATAGTCAAGTTACTTACGTGGATTGAATAGTTGGTTAAAACTGGTGACAGTCAATAAATATGTTAAAAAATATATTTTAGTTTTAAAATACATTTATGCATAAATAGAGAGGAAAATGAATAAAAAAAATGTGTGATAAATAATTAATGCACCAGTAATATAATATGTAATTGATGGGAAGTGAAAATGAAAAAAAGGACTAAGTTAATACTTCATATAATTTAAGTTTATCTCTTGTTGAAAGTAAATCTTATTCCATGAATATATATGATTAATTTTTTGTTAGACCAAATCATCCAAGACTTTGTATTTTATATACAAGGCGGAAGGGATGAATGTGTATAATAAAGTACAATGACCTATAAACACATTTGTAAATGATCTTTGAATTTGGAGCTACCTCAACTCGAGTTTACGCAACCCAATTCACCAGAACTTCAAAAAAAAAAGTGCAATGAACTGTGAACTTGAATGTATTACGGTTTCAAAGTTAAAGATATGACTTTCGAAACTCATGGCCTATTTATTGTATAATAGGTTTTGCAGAAACTACTAGTTGGTGTTGATTTGTATTATGATGAGAAATGAATAAGTAGTTTGTATAATTATGATGAGAAATGAATAAGTAAATGAATGAATGAAATACCTGCGGGAGAGTATGTGGGTGAGGGGTAAATGGTGGAGAATGGTCCAACGAAGAGATTGGGTAAGAATCCAGAACATTCCAAAGCATATCTCCGACATCATCATACCAATATCATCCCAACTCCTCCCTCCTCCAAATATTATTTTCCTTGTCCTGTACCACCATATCATACATATCCCTTCAACCACCAACCCACACACACACAAGTCATCAGGATATAAATATTTGTATGAGTATATACAAATATATAAGTTCATCATCATAAAAAGAACAAGAAGGAAAATACAATACAATACGTACGTATACCTGCAAAAATTGTGCATGAGAATACCCTATAAGCTCCTCTCCATTTGACTTGCTTCGTCTCAAATAACAAACCAGCTTCATCACCACCACCATCTACGATTTCCCCCTTTTCTTCCACCCTCCCCCCTCTCATCTCTCTCTCTCTCTAAATTAAATATACTAATCTATGTATCTCCCCCACTCTATATATGTATATGTGATATGTTTGATGTGTGTACGTTTCTGTGAGAGTTACATTCCACACAACGTATGGTGTATACTAATAGAGCCTGAAAGGAAGATAAGGAGAGAAACAATCTAGCTTGTTTGGACTCATGTTCACAAAAATGACTTTTATCTCAACTAAAATCAGAGTAAAAGTTTATTAATTAGTATAATATGATTTATGTTTGGATTTTATAAAGGGAAAAAAGCTATTTAAAAAGAATTATCTGCATGAATGATGAGTCCAAAACCCAATTACAGTAATTTCAAATGTAAAGAAAAATCGAAAACCAAAATTCAGAGGAAAAAAACGTTGTTTCAAGTGTAATGTGTCCTTTAATCTGATATAGAAGTCATTTTACTTTAAAACAAACCCAACCATTATTTTAAGACTTGATGAGCTTTCGTGCTTTCTCTCAATGTGAACATAGCCTCATGATTCCCTAGTGGTACCTCTTCTTAATAGTTGTGTGTGGTACCCCCATGTGGGAGAGGCATAATTAATTAGCCGTATACGCCCCCATGTGAACCTCTGCTCACTGCAAACAAAATTCGGATTCATGTTCCATGCTCGTCACAAAGATGAGTAATGAGTATCTTATCTTAATATATACCAACCAGATTCATTTTAATGGTTCAAATTTATTTTAATTTATTTTAATATTCTTAACAAAATTTTTATTTTAATGGATACAAAATAAAAAATAAAGTTAATCTTATAATTGTTATTTTTAAAAAATCTAAATTTATCTTTGAAAAAATGGTCATTTAAAAATATTAAATCTGGACCATCCAAATCAAATTTTGAATGGTTCAGATTTCATTTCAACGATAAGAAGTGATTTCTCATCGCTGCGATAAATACTGAATGGGAACCCAACAAAAATCACTGCATCTCAGACAACTCTTTGTACCTTATATATTCTGATAATAATTTCAACATGTGATCACTTCATTTGATAAGCAATTGTATGGTTATGTAGTAAGTGACCTCAAAAACATGAATCATATCTACATAAGACTCACCTCCCATAAGCCCTTCTCTTTGGTAATAAATTAATTACTCTCTCCATCCTTAAATACATGATCTATATGGGAATATGTCTTCTAAATATAAGGCATCTTTCTAATTTTTCTAATTTTTTTCTTAAAATGTCCCTATTAGTGCTTTTCAATGATAAACAAGCAAGAGAGGGAGAATGATAGTGCTGCATACTCAACTAGGAACCCGGTAATCTGCCCGTGACCCAGTCTTGCCCGAAGCAAACCCTGTCCTAGAATAATAAGGCTTCAACTGTAACAAACACGACAGTATCAACCCGCAAAAAGGGATGAAGGGCATAGACATGAGAACCATAGGATTGGCTCGTCCCGGATATATTATTATTATTCATATAAAATGTTTTCTTTACACCATATAAAAATATTTGATTAATTGATTTATTTAGTTATTATTATTTTTTCCAATTTCTTTTCTTTTTTAATTTCTTTCTTTATTTCCTATTTCATAAACCCTTCCCTAATTTGACATGAGGGATCAGCCCCTCCTAATTGCTATATTAGGCTCAAGTAGAGTTGGGAATATAGAGGGTTGAGCCCACCAACCCATGGATTATGGAGGGTTAGGGTTAGCATATTGCCAACCCATTTAGATGCAAGCCGCACAGGTCCGAAGCACTTGGCCCATGGGTTAGCACGGGCTAGCCCGCCATTTTTATTTTGCATTAAAATAATAGTTAAATACAAAAAAAAGAAATATACCTATGTTTTAACCCTAATACCCAAATAGCTAATAGAATACACTCCCACACCACAGCTACAGTCCATTTGGCCGCTCATCAACACACACACACACACAAACTGACAAGTCACAAACCCCAACCGCTTGTGAATCGTGATCTTGTATCATACTCACACAGTTACACCATATCTCAGCTCTTCCTAAACCCTAATGGCCAAATCCAGCCTAGTCGCTGCTGCTCTCTGTAGACACTGTGCTCACTTAAATCACTCATCTCCTTACTCAATTTTCTCACCGTCTACGTCATGCTCACCGTTGACGCCGTGTTCCCCTAAATCGCCACCAACACGCTACCTTCACCTTTGTTAAGGTGGTTGTGTTTCTATTTTGGGGTTATTTTCAAATGTAGTTCTCTTCAATCTAAAAGAATACAGATGTGGTTCTCTTTTTTACTTGATTTGATTTGTTGAATAATGTCTCACTTATTTTATTTTTTTGGTAATTTCTGATGTAGTACACTCAAGTCTTGTAATTTTTTGGTGCTATCTGCTATGATTGCTATCTAGAATATAATGATATATGTTATTGATGAATAACGCGACAAAGTTAAATTTTATTTGGGATCTTATCCATCCTCCTTTGGATTTTTAGTTCAATATATAGTTGATTTTATTAGAATGTATATATTTTTTTCATGGATGTTTGCCAAGTTCTAAATTGTTTGCCGGCTCGTCGTGTTCAGTAACTCAGTTTCAAAGATCAGAGCTGCCCCACAAATAGATTTTGTAAAGGTTAATATCGATCTCCCCCATTGTATAATGTTAAAAAAAATTGGGTGCCATTATATGATTAGCTTTTAAAAAAATGTAATAAGTTGCATTTAATTTTTTGTATGATTATATGATATAAAATATTATTAATATCCAATTCAATCATTTGGATACTTAAATGATATTTAATTTTAAAAATAATTTTTCCCATGATATTTGAACTCTCAAGCATGTTGCAAAATTCGAACCAGATTCGACGGTCAGATTGTCACCCAAAACAATCTTCCGCTCATTATGAATGGTTCAGCAGGTTAAAGGATTGGGCAATGTTGAGGCGCTTCAAATCGCCTATTGAACTGCAAACTAGAGTTTTGTTGTGAACTAATACAATTTTTAAAAAACTGGACAATCCAAATACCACACCTAAAAAATGTTGGAAAAATACAAAGAGTCATATCTAACAAAAAAAACAACCCTTGTCAAAAAATGCCCTTTAACCCTTAAAGGAGATAATCAAATTATGCTCTTTAATGATTTCAATATGTTAGGACTTGATATTTTAGAAAAAAAATTGCCTTAGAGCTCTTTAATACGTTCATTTTTAAGTTATATAAAATTTTCTTTATATTCTTATCTATACACATTTAATTATTTTTCATTAAATATTACATCATTGTTTTAATTGTGCGAACCATGACCAGTTAACTTTAAACAAGAGATTGTTGGTTGTGTCTTCTTAATATAACTAAGTAGAGATGAGCATAGACCAGGTCTCTTTCATAGGCCTAGCCTATATGAAGCATAATCTGGCCTATTAATTAATAATAGGCTAGGCTCATATTCAGGCTCATTGATGGGCCTCTTTAGGTAAATATATTGATTTGTAATGCTTTTATATGCTTAATTTGAGGCAATTAACATGATTAAGATGCAATTTTGGTCTAATAACGTCTAATTAAATGTCTCAAACTCTCAAGTGAAATGAGTGTAAAATTAGGATTAATTAGCCATAATTGTATATTAATTGCATTGATTAATTTATAGGGCTATTTGATCTTGGTTTTGTCTTATTTTTACTTACAGGGTCGAGCAAGGACCAAAGATCGGATTCCGGACGAAGAAGAAGGCCAAACAAGGGGGAAGAATCATCTGAAGCTCGCCGTGGCCTCACCACGGCGAGGCAGATGGCGAGGGCACCCCCAAAGAGGCAGAAAGGAAGTTGGCTAGCCGCGACGAGCCCACGGCGAGCAATCCCCACATTTGGCACAGAAGACTGGAGCTCGCCGCAGCGAGCCTGCGTTCTGCAGAAATTTCAGTTCGCGTTTTGGGCCTCTGTTTCAAATCCAACTTAATACCCACTCTTAGACCTGAATTGGGGGACCTATAAATACGAAATTCTAAACCCTATAAGGCAGATTTGGAGCCACCACTCACTTCCAAACCCTAGCTCTCTCTCTTCTCCATCTCCATCTTCATCTTTCTCACTTTCTTCCACCTAAAATCCATGGCCTCTCTCCTTCCCACCTTGGTTGTTGTTCTTCCCATGGAGTAGTAGCTAGGCTCCACCATTCTTGGTGGTGGGAGCCAAGGGATGAGCTTGAAGCTTGAATAGGGGAGTTTTTCTAGTTCTAATCCTTCTTACTCTTGTTGTATTTATGCTTTTCTAGGGTTCTAGGAGTATATTTATGACATTTGGTTGTGTTCTTCATTTCTACATATTGTATAAGGGTTAGAAACTATTTTATGTTGTTTCTTTCTTGTTGAATACTTGACATTGTGCTACATTAACTTTGAGTTTGATGAAATTTATGGGTTCATGATTTTGTTATTCTCTTTGTGAAAATTATGTGCTAATGCAAGGTGGCTTGGTTAGTGGATTAAAAATGTTAAGTGGTTTTGCATGAATGGAATGGCATAGGAATTAATTAATTGTGTTTAGACATTGGGTAATTACTCTTTTAACCTTAATCTTTGTTTGGGTGGCCATCAATGAGTTAGGGTTAATTGAGAAATTAAGTGCAATTGTGGGGTGGCCCAAGTTGTGGATTTAAAGTCTTGCATGATTAGTTAGTTCTTGAATTTGTCAAATTGCATGAGTGGCATTGGACTTCAATCCTAGAGTCTTGATTTATTATGTGGGGTTCCAGTAATCGATTAAACCCTAGGATTAAGTGGCAATTCGGGGTTTCAGTTGTTGGATTAGGAGCCCCTTGCAATTAGCAAATTCATATTGATTTTGAACTTAATCAACTTAGGTTAAATTAAGTAATGTGCGAGGTTCCGGCATTAATTAAGTTAACCTAAACTTAGCCTAGATGGGTTCCTCTAGAGGTCTTTCGAAAATCAACAATTAACTCCCTGAAAATCTTTTGAAGCAATGAATCCCAAGGTTTTCATTCATCAAGAATGATTACATCTTCATTTCCCTCCAAATCTCACTTTTATCTTATTTTTATTTTACTTTTGAACATATCACACGTTTTGCATCTATTCTATTCAAAAACCAAATAAAATTATTTTACCCGCTTTTGTTAGTTTGCATCTTAGCTACTAGGTCATCTTTTGCGTTAGGCTCCTCAAGCGAACGACACCCGGGAGTTGGCTTCCACTATCCCCTTGGTTCTTATTTTCTTTAAGGGCAGACCCAAGGGCGCGCTACACGCACACACACTCGAAAGAGGAGTTGAGCTCTTCATATATCATACATTTTTCTTAAGGCCTAATCTACAAGCCTTTATGCTTGGCCTACTTAATTTTATTTAATTTGTATACTCCCTTCGTCCCTATATATAAGAGCAAAAAATTTGAATGGTTTTGACCCTTTTTATAAGAGCCTGTCACAAATTGTCAAAACATTTAATGAACTTTTTCCCATTTTACCCATCATTATTATCTCTATTCACATTCTCTTTCATACTCATTTTAACACTATTATCACATTTCACTCTCTTATATAAATAAGGGCAAACTTGAGAAAACAAAATTATTTCAGACATATTTATCTCTCTCAACTACTTTCTTAATCTGTGTGATTTTACCTATTTGGCTCTTATAATAAGGGACGGGGCAGTATTATGTATTATATAAAATATATTGATTATATAAATCATTCAATAACCTAATTTTAATCACATTTCAGTATTCATTCACAAAGTCCAATCTTTGAATTCATTAGTAATCGTTCAACTATTCCTAATTTCTTCCTAGTTAGAGTAAAAGAGAAAAATATATAGTTTTGTAGCCCTAAAAATATTTTGAAACATACATAGGCTTTTAAATAGGTTTTGAAGGTAATATATGGAATTAGATATATATGCTTTTAAATCTATTTAATTTAATGGCCAATATTTTAAGTAGCCTTTTTCAAAGGCTTCAGATTTTGTCAAACTTTTTTGAAGGCTCGGGCTCAAGCCGAAGAAACAACTTAAATACAGGTCCAGGTCCAAACTTGAGTTTTACTTTTTACATTTATGTTGCAACCCAAACCTATTTAATTAAAGTCTAACTCGATCTAGCCTATTTCAACCCTTAAAAATAAGTGACGAACCCTTAAAAATAAGTGACGAAATTCTGAAGAAAAAAAATTGTATAAGAAAGACTAAACAAAATATTTATATTTGCATAAGGATCAACTTAAACACAATAAAAACGTTGTAAATCAAAAACCCTAAAGGCAGTTAGGTACTTAGGTCCATCTAATATGCTCTCATGTTTTTGTTTGACAACAAGAGGGAAATGAAGGGGGAAATTAAAGTTTAAAATACAAAACACTAATAATTTATGTGCTTATTTATTACTTGTTCTGTTCTTAAATATAAGATCAAGTTGACTTTTTTCAGAAATTAAGGAAGCTAAATGAGCCATTTAATCATAACATATTTTGTGTATTTTTAGATTATATGTTAACTTATAGGATAAATGTGCAAATTTAGGAACAAATTATTATGCTACGAGCACGAAACATAATTTTTTGGGAAGTACAAATATGTAAATAATGAAATAAAAATGCTGCAAATATGATAAGCCCGTTAATTTTCCCAAATGTTCGTCTAACATATTTGTGGGTCCTACTTGGTCAAAATTTGACGGATGGTAGGGCAAATTAATAGACTTATCATATTTGCAATGTTTTGTTTCATTGTTACCATATTTGCACATCACAAAATATTATTAGGGGTATTCAAAAATTTCTCGTCCCGCCCATACCATTTATATCCTGATTGTTTTGGCTCGAGACTGGACAAATTTTTTGTTGTGGGACGAGATGTGGTCGTCCCATTCCCGTCCCATTGGTATTATATTTTTTGTATCAAAGGATTGGAAGAGTATGATGACAATACTTATGTACATAAACTCCAGCCACCATATTTACACTTGAAGTTAAACTGAGCTGGGTTGAGCTATAAGCAATACAACTTCATTCAACACACTCATCAATATCAAAAGGACAACTGAAAACTGAGAGCAACTAGTGCAACTTAATGGTTTTTGTTTAATATTGGACAATAACATTATCATGAGCTAAATAAGAGCCATTACATCCAAATGAAATCGTTGGCACCCAAAACACATTTTCCATTATGAGATAGATACAAAGAATTGGATAAAGAATAAATTAATAGGGGTAAAAATATTTATACCTCATTCTCTGATTTACATTAAGCTCTCCATTGACATAGAAAAGAAAGATTTTTGTTATTATATGTTGAATCTGATTATGGTTTATTATGTTGTCAAGACAAAAAATTGTTAGATCAATAGTATTTTGTAAAAGCCCATAGTCAAATTTTTTTTATGCAATATTTGACTCATATTTTTTTGCGAAAAATGGCATTTTATTTTTATTTGTAAAAAAAATAAACGGGAAATTCCCATCCCGTCCCATCCTGTTCGGGACGGGACGGGACATGGGCCAGGAAATCTGTCCTGTACGCCTTTTGACGGGACGGGATGGGGTCATCCCGTTCCCGTCCCGTCCCATCCTATCCTATGAATACCCCTAAATATTATTATGTTCCGTGTACATTGCCCAATTCTTTGTTCATAAATATGCATATTTACCTTAACTTATAAGTTAAATAAATTAGTGTAGAGAAAATTTCAATCAAATTTGGTCAACAAAGACGGTTGGATAATCCTTACGTCGACTTTTCATGGCATTTTTTTATATAATAACTTTCTAACTGTAGAGATTTAACTTTTCAAAAAAATCAATTGTAGTAGCTCTCTTGAGATAGTATGTATTTACGCATACTCAAAATGAAAATCTCACTTAAACGGCATAAGTTTCTTTTATAAGGATTAACATGTGAATTTCTTTCTTATAGGTTTTTTTAATACATCAATTGGTAATCAGCGCATTTTTCGGATCCTATTATCAGGTAATTGAGCAATTGACTACTCAACTATATGTTCATTCTTTCTTTTAGTTTTGTCTCCTAGTAATACAGGTCTATTTTCAACTATATTTCATTTTTAACTAAAACGTGCTAATTAAAAAATAATTAGGTATAATTACATTTTAGAATTTTTAAAGTTTAACCTCCTTTAACAATATGATTAATCTACTACCTTCAGTCATTAATATAAGTTCCACTTTTTAATTTGAATTATAAAATATATGTTATATTAAAGAATGGAGGTAGTATTGTTGTAAGCCCCCAAAATTTCCCTTTTACTCCGAGAAGGCCATGTTTGCTCTCTTGAATCCAAGAAGTGGGTTCAGCCACAAAGGCTCATTACGTGAAACGTCATATCCAAACAACCCTAGCCCAATGAGTATGCATGAATTTCTGCCGCCAAGAGACATCTACATACGGGAAGCCAGCTCAATGTCGAGGAGTGTCTTGCACAACCAGGCCTAAGAAGCTTAACCTAACAAGAGACACTCCCGCCTACTAAGTAGGCCCCTTAACGAGGAAATCTGAGGAAAAAGGATGCATATTAAAACAAATACCACATGGCACTAAGGGATTGAGAGAGAGCCTTTGGGATTTGGAAATTACTATGCCCTTCTCGTGGAATTAGTCCCATGAAGCCCTCAACGAAAGGATTGTGCTGAGAAAAAAGAGGAACTACACCCCCCACATTTAGGGGAGATTGTTTTTCGAATACAAGAAAAAATAAAATAGAAGGATCCAGTCTAAAAAAGGCACCTGACCAACATACTCAGAACATACAGCGATCTGAACTAGAGCTGGTAATACGGGTGGGCTCGACGGGTTCGGGCCGGGCCCAAAAAACCCGTTTTGAATATGGGCTTAATTTTTCAACCCGGACCATATTGTTCGGGTTTCGGGGCCCAAAAAAGCCCGTTTTAAGCCATTTTTTTAATAATTTTTTGCCCTTTTTCGAATGAGCCCCGGTTTTACAATATGCTCCCTCTGGTCCAAATTATAAGATCATTTTGGCTTTTTTGGAGAAACTAAGGATGCAAAATTAATCACTTTAAATTGTCTATATTTATCTTTTTTTTCCTCAAAACTAATTTATTCTACTTATAATTACATATGATATATGTTATAATTTAGTGGTCTAATTTACTTCCTTAACTTCCACAAAAAAGTCAAAGTGATCTTATATTTAGGACCGAATGGAGTAATTAGCAAAGTGAGGACTGTCTTCGACATTCACTCAAGTGGGGACCCTAAACCAAATAAAATAACACTAATAAAAAGAAGAGAAAGTATTATATTTTTATTATTTAAATATTATTATATTTTTACTTTTTTAACCACTTCTGTTATATTTATTGTATTTTAAAAAAAAGAAAAAGAAAACGGGCTCGGGTTGGTCCACGGGTTAGCCCATCACGAGCTCGGGCTTGACGGGTTCGGGCCCAAAAGACCCATTTTAATATGGGCCATATTTTTCCGAGTCTATAACCGTATTCTTTTTACGGGTTTCGGGTTGACCCACGGGCTTCAGCCCGTATTATCGGCTCTAATATGAGCTCCAAAGTTCATTCAAATTCCTTGTTCTTGTTGCTCTCATTTTTAGTCTTGTTTGTAAACTTGTTTCCTTGTATTCATCATTAATTTTCCTGTTGTTGTAACTCATTTTACCGTCTCTACAATTTATTCCCGGATTACTGGTGACCCATTTATTTTAATTATTATAATCCACCCAAAAAGTGAAAAAACTATTTAAAATACTCTAAATTTCGTTTGATCATAGGTTTTTCAACCACCACAATTGTACATAATTTTTTCCTACCAAAAAGGTAGTATTATAAATTGAAGGGGAAGTTTTACTTAGCCCATTCTCAAACAATTTAATGTCAAACATCCCTCATAAAATTCTGAAACATCACTACATCCCCTATGAGAGAAAATGAAATAAAATCTTGACAATCACATGATTTAATTGCACTTAGATCATTTGCAAGATAAATATAGGAGTTTCCAAGATACATATATGAATTTCCAAGACCAATGAAGGTAGTTCCAAGACAATAAGTGAATATAAAACAATAAGGGATGAGGGTCAATTTGCCCCGAAAGATTTAACTAAGGATCATTGAGTTCCGGAATTTTTTGGGATCAATTTTGCCTTAAAAGTAATAAAAATGGATTAGTGTCACCCTGAAGGAACGGTCCTAATAGTCAAAGGTTAGTTGACTTCATTATGGTGACGTGGCATGTCCAGGTAGCAATCCATGTCACTTTTTTTAAGTCAAGATACATCATTATCTTCTCCCATCCATTAGATTCACTGTCAGAGATTTCGCAGTGCCGCTGTGGTTTTTCCCTTTGGTGGCAACCCCACCACCTGTGGATCTCACTTCAAATGAGGGATCTAAAATTCTGATTCACTGAGGCAATTGAACCACAATCAGACCTTGAGCTTGGTAACTCCCTCATAACAAGAAAGGACGGACCCTCCAACAGTCTGTTGGTAATTATTGATCTGCTCATAAGAAAAGCTTTGTTTCTTAGTTCTTATCCCCCACCAAATAGAAATGAAACATCAATTCCTCAGCAGGACACAGTGGTGTTACTGTTCCTATCGATGGTGGTGGTTGTACGCATTTTGGTGACGAGGAACCTCTGCTTTATGAGCTTGGGATCCACCCTAATCAAATATGAAAGATAATCATAACGATACTCAATCCATGTTGGGTAGATTATGTCGTGCTCAAGGATTCACATATGTCGCGGCCGATTCTTCTCTACAGATCTATTGGGGAGGGAGGGAAGAAGATGACGATGCAGCTTGACTTAAAAAAATAGTGACGTGGATTGCTACCTGGACATGCCACGTCACTGAAATGAAATCAACTAACATTTGACTGTTTGGACAGTTAATTCTGGGTGATATTGATCCATTTTTATTATTTTCAAGGCAAAATTGATTCCAGAAAAACTTTAAGACACTCAGCGATCCTTAATTAAATCTTCCAGGGACAAATATGACATTTATCTCAAACAATAATAGTTATAAGAATATATGTCATTTGCAAGACAAATTAAATTGTGAATTTTCAAAACAATTGTTTATTTCCAAAATACGTTAATGCGTTTCTTCGATACTTATTTTCAACACACATGTAAGTATTCCAAGGCACACGTAATTTGTAAATTCATTCAGGTGTGTTAGAAATAAACATATTTGTCCTGAAAATTCTCATATTTATCTTACAAATGACATATACATTTTTTCTTTCAAAAAGAGATAAGGATAATAAAGTTTGATTTTTTAAGATTTTATTTCATTTTCTTTTAGAGGGTGCAGTGATGTTTCAAAATTTTATGGGTGTTATTTGAAATTATACTTTAATGAAGGCTAATCTTTTTTATTAAAATCCTAATTTTTTGTGGTCATATATAACATTAACTTCCTTGCGATAAGTACGTATTACAGCCCAAGTGAACAGTTGAAGTAAGCCCCACACTGCTGGGCTAAGAAAAACGCTAACATAAGAATTGACCATAAGCTTGCCTGACCCAACAATTGGCCAGTTTTTATATGTAGTTTTTTACTTGCAAAATCAGCGTAAGAGAATAACTTCCGAATAACTTCGGCAACCAAAAGCATTTTGTTTGGTGCGATTGCTTGATTCCCTTTTCTCGCCCCACAAATTGGTGAAGCCGTGAAGCAAACGGACTGTATAAATTAAAAACTAAAAAGAGAGAGAAGACAATTTCTAATAAACTGATGTTCCTCGGAACTCGGAAGCTGTTTGGCGGTTATGCCTTTCATTCAATAATACGACCAAAGAAAAGTAAGCTTAAAAAACTTGGAAATATTACCTGATAATGATAGGTGAATTACTTAATGATAATATCAACATCTTTTTCACTCCCATTATCATCAATTACTAATATTATACATCAATTACTATATGTCAATATATTAGTATCATATTTATCTCAAGATATTTCATAAGTCCTAAATTTATATATAATTTGAAGGTGAAATTATGTCCTAAATGTAAGATATTTTTTCTTTTTATCTCTTATATATATTTATCATTTTGATGTAAGTTAATTTTTTTGACTTGTACACTAATATAAAATCTATAGTGGATAGAAGTATTATAGAGAGGTGATAAATCCATAATTTATGTATTTTATCCCATCTTATTCCTTTATTTTGGGGTTTATTTGAGGCTAATTTGAATTTATTAGGATATATTTAGATTATTAGCCAATATTAAGAAATAATATAAATCAGAATTAATTATGAAATATTTGATTAAAAAAATGATAGATAATTTGTTTAGATATGTTGTGATTAAATTATTTTTTTTTCTAAATCTGAAAAGATCAAGGTCATATCTAATCCTTACAGATCTAGAAGAGAATATTGGAATATCATACGGTGGAGAAAAAGTTTTAATAATTAAAGGGAAATTTAATGGCTAAATTTTAAAGGGTTAATGTAATTTTATTAGGCCCAAATCATATACCTAGATTCTCCATATTTCGCTTATAAAAAGACCTAGCTGTTGCTGATCAAAGATAGGTGTGTCCATCTTGTCCTGTTCTCGGCCCTCCCGTCCCGAAAATTCCAGGTCCCTAAACCGGGACCGGGGAAATATCCGGGAACCGGGAAAGGCCTCGGGAATCCAATTAATGTTGAGCCCAGTCCACTCCAAGACCCAATTTCATTATTCCTCCTCCTAGACCAATTTTCCCAAACCCTTCACGGCCTCATCCCTCATATTCACTTCATGCATCACTGATCATCTCAGTCGCCTTGTCCACTGTTCTCTCACACACACATGAACCCTAGAGATCCAAAGTCGCCTCATCCTCACTCTTCTCTCTTCTTGTGAGCGCTTCTCTTCTTCCCATCGGCTTCTTCCACTCTCCGTCTCCCTCTCCGGATTCCGAACGGCGCCACTTGTGGCTTCTTTAGGTAAGTGTACATGTTGCATTTCAATGTGAAGAGATCTACACTTGTGGATCGTTTAATGTGAAGATCAAGCCAGAAAGAAGCCTCATCCTCCTTCTTCTTCCTCCTCCTCCTCCATTGATTCTATCGATAAGAAGACAATGCCTCTCGATTTGTCCAAGGCGACGACGCCATCATCAACGCCGCATGCCGCTGGAGTCAAGTGACAACGCTAGGGTTTTTGTCTGGGTTTGCGTCACAGTTGGATGGGTCCTCTATTTTGAGTCTCGCCATTTAGTTATTGATGTTTACATTGTTTGTGTGATGTTGTACAATATGTGGTTAAACTAATTCTCTGAAATTTCTACCTTCTTCTTCTTCTAACATCTCTTGTGTGATATTAAGTCTAAGTATTATGAGATTGAGGGAGGGAGAGATTGACAAAACATCTTGTTTCTTTCATTTTTCTTCACAGTTAATAGGGTTGGGAAACAAGGATTTTTTTCCTAAGAAATACCGGTCTATGGATTTCCTGTTCCCGTCGGCACCGGGAAATCAAGAGACCAGGAACAAAATCTCCATCCCGGCCGTTCCCGTCGGCACTGGGAAATCCTGGGACTGGGAATCAATCTCTGTCCTGGCCTCTTTCCAGGACAGGAATTGGGAATGGCTATTCCCAGTCCCGGTCCCGGTTTGGACACCCTTAATCAGAGGACTACGCTTTCAATCACGTCGCTCACAACCATCAGAGATCACGTACACACTCTTGTACATGCGGGATTTGGCGCAGCTGCATCTTTCCAATTACTTCCACCCATTCTCCAGTTTCAATAAGACCAAACCCTTGCATCCATAATCACTCACGGACCACACCATAAGCCACGTGTATCATCCATATCCACCAAGTCAATCATCCATCAATTAGCATGGCAGTGGCTTCGAACATAAATTCTAGAAGGAGCAAGGTTGTGATGGAAGTTTAAGCCAATTGGAGGAAGCTAGATCCTAGGATTTGCACTTGAAGACCATAGGAGAGTGTCTTTTCTTTATCTTTTTAATCAGACACTTAGGATTATTTAGTTTTAAATAATTTTGGGTTGTAATTTTTAAGATTAATTTAATTCTATATTAAAGACTCATTTATTTTCTGGATTGAATTGATAATTGGATCTTATTTATGCTTTATTAATAGTTAGATTTTATATTTTTAAAAAAACCCTTGCATTGTAGTTAAGTTTATAATTGAGTTTTCATTATTAATTTAATTGTTAGTGTGGATTCTATTGTAAATTTGGGTTTTTATCACTTAATTGTTTGATTGAGTGGTAGATTATTTGATTGTTTAATTATATAATCAAAAATATAATTTCCACAATTACTTGAATTAAATTGTATTGGTTTTAATAGATTTAATTATCCAACTCTTAGCCCAATATGAGTTCTCTAGTGGAATAAGAGGTGTTGTGTGAGGGTTTCCCATACAATACTTAGGTAAACAAATATATTAATTCCAATATCTTATATCTCTCTTTAGTCTAATTAATTTATTTAGGCTAAGATAGTTAACTCCATGTGATTCTTAAATTGTTCCCATTCACCGTAACTGGATTAGATTTAAATTTCATTTTCTTTATTAATTATTAATAAGTTTCTTTGATTAGAATTTTAATTTTTTATCATAAAAAAATCCCCAAAAATTACCTTTGCATTCATATATGTTAGTTTCATTTTTAGGAGTTAGATTTGCATTTTAGTTTAGGTCCATCATTTTATTGCATTTTTCACCTAAATTTAATCTTAGAGAAAAATCCATAGATTGCTCCTTGGGAGAATAACCTAGGTTGTCACTATAGTACATTTGTAGTTCGACATAGTTTTAATTGATTACTTTAGTGACTTAATAAAGACATCAAGAGGCTATGTCATATATATTATAATTAACTAGTTTATTTAGTTTAATTAATCTCTATAAATTTAATAAATAATACAACTTACATTATTTCAAGTTGTGAATGAAAGAACTCATTTCGCCAACTATGAAAAATCACTAGTTTATACAAAAAGAAGCATTGTTGAACCAAAACTAAAAAATATTTCTACGAATTTATGATGAAAAATAAAATGAGAATTTTAATTTAGAGAGTTTAATATGCTTTTGATGGACATGTGGGATATATGTCCAAGAAAGGGGGGCAAGGTCAGATTTAAATTTTCATATTTTATACATATGAATTATGCATCTAAATGTGCACGCATAGGGGTGAGCATGGTGTCCAACCATCTTATATGCCCGTCCGAGCCTAGATGAAAATTGCCCAACCCAACCCAAAGAAAGTAGCCCTAAAATTTTGGGCAGGGCTAGGTATGGCTAATTATTGGGCAAGACCGGACATCGGGCAAGGGGCGTTACCCTGCCCATTTGGTTCAACACGAAAAAATTATATAACATTTATTTAAAATATATAATATTCATTATATATTATTTTATATAAATCACATATTATTCAATATATCATTTTAATTAAAATATACATAAAATATTTATATATTTCATCTAATACATTCTAAAATCTATATATGTTTTAATTATGATATTTACATTTTTAAATATAATATAGATAGAAAATCACAACTTAGACATGGAAGCTCCCACCCAGCCCAGCCCAGAATAGTTAGGGCCCCTACTGGGCAGCTCGGCATCGGCCTACAAAATGCTGCCCATTTATTCTTAGGCTGGACACCAGGCAGGGACATCGCCACGCCCTGCCGATACCCCAGGCCGGAACCCCTCCCTTTCCCTGGCTCTCATTTTCCCTCTACTTCTCTAATCCCAGCCGTTGATTTGATCTAATAGCTCATAACACCCACTTATACCATAACTCATTTTCCCTATCGATTCGCACAATGAGATGGGCTCCTGCAGTTTACATGAAGAAGAGGTTGAAGGAAATGGAAAAGGGAATCACTGGATGCTTGATTAGTATATTCACACACAAGCTGTGTGATTTTGCATTTGATCTAACAATGGGTAGCTACAGAGTGTGCATGTGCTTCCAACGTAAGTTCAAGTCCGAGGATGCGTTGCCACCGGAGGAAGTCAGGCACCTCTTACCAAATACACTGACGTTGGGCTAACATGACCGCCGACCAACTCCCCCTTCCTTGTCGATGTTTAGGGCGACACCACATCACCAAGTTCATTAGGCATTCTCTCACCCTCAACGAATTTCCTCTTCTTTCTCTTCTCCACCGACCTAAACCCCCAGTCCCATCTCAGGTCTTCGATTCTTTACTCTCTATTCTTTGTTTGAGATTGAATTGAAGGGTTTTTTTTTCATTTTTGAACTGTTTTTGCACCAAATTGTGGGAAATGATGGATCTGATTTTCTTGTCGTCTTTCTCAGTTAGTGTACTGCCCGATTTCCTTTACTACTTAGCGTTTTTTGTAGTGTCTCTAAAATGTATCATCACTGGATGCTTGATTCGGTAGTAATACTCAAAGTCTACCTGAGGCTAGGTATGACCTTTTTTTTTAGACTAAGGTAGGACCTTATTTTCCAAAGGTTGTTAATGTTCTTGTCTCATCTCCTCTAATCTTCTGGGCACTGACTGAACTTTAAACATTCCCCAATTATATCGTTTTAGAAGTTACATCGTAACCTCTTCCTATGAATTTCAATTTATTATGATTATGAATATTCTACAAATAATGAGAAAGAAACCTAGAGGATTTTTGTCCTTTTGTTTCCTAGAGTGCTAATGCCTTCCCATCCTGAGATACTTCTGTAATCCTAGGCTCTTTCCAAAACCAAAAAGCACAATTAATAAATAAGTCGTATATAACTGATAAATCCTTGGATTTAAATGCTTTTGTGTGCTTAAATCGAGGTAAGTAACATAATTGAAATGCAATATTGGTCCATAATAATCATATAGATCCTTAGGTTAAAGTAGCATGAAAATAGAATTAATATGCCATAATTGAAGATCAATTAGCATTAGTTGATTTTTAGGGCTCTTTGATTCTTGTTTGTTGCATATTTTACTTGTAGGGTCATCCGAGGACCAAATATGAAGGATTCAATATGAGAAGAAGCAAGAAAAATGGGGCTAGAAGCTGAAATTTCAAGAAAAAAGGTCAAAATATGAGTTCTGGATAAATTGTGAAAATTACAGAAAAGGACCCTGAAATTTTGAAATTACAGAAAAGGATCTTGAAATTTGAAAATTACAGAAAAGTCCCTCGCTGTGAGACCCCACAGCAAAGGTCCGAGAGTTTTCTTTGCTGCTGGCCTTCGCCGTGGCACCCCACAGCGAGGCCCCGATTCTGCAGAACTGAAACTGTCATTTTGGGCCAAACCGGGTCCAATTCATTTACCCACTTCTTAACCAGATATGTGGACACATAAGGCACGAAAATGAACCCTAAAACTCATATTTAGAGCCACCACAAACCCTACCTTTCATCTTTCTCTCATTTCCTGCATACTAGTTACTAGGTCATCTTTTGCGTTTAGGCTCCTCAAGCGAACGACACCCGGGGGTTAGCTTCCACTATCCCCTTGTTTCTTATTTTCTTGAAGGGCGGACCCAAGTGCGCGTTACACGCACACACACTTGAAAGTGGTGCTCTTCAATAACATTTTGAAGATTAGGAAAAAAAGTCTTATTCTCATTCAAGCTCTTTGATGGGCTGCTGCACGGATATGAATAAAATAACCTAGCAAACAAAACAACGTGGCTGTAGGTAAGTGATTTATTATGAGCCATTAGATCAAATCAACGGCTGAGATTAGAGAAGTGGAGGGAAAATGAGAGCCAGGGAGAGGGAGGGGTTCCGCGCAGGCCGATACCCACCCTTACGCACATGCTTAATTCTCGCTCTTTCTCATACTACCACTACTACAAAAAACAGTATTTACGTCCCCATTTCACGTCTCTTTTTTTTAATATGAAATGTAGAAAAAAAGAGGTGGTAAAATTGTAAATATGTGAAAAAGTTTCAACATCTCTTTTTTCATTATGAGACGTGGATTCTAAAAAAAAGGCGGTAAACACGAATGTGGAAAAGAAGACGGGAAGAACTTTCCACGTCTCACAAAATTTGTGAGACGTGGATTTTCTTAAAAAAAAACTTT
The DNA here is from genome assembly GCA_037074515.1 of Mimosa bimucronata. Classification (NCBI taxonomy): domain Eukaryota; kingdom Viridiplantae; phylum Streptophyta; class Magnoliopsida; order Fabales; family Fabaceae; genus Mimosa; species Mimosa bimucronata. The sequence continues at coordinate 18,624,763 of CM073440.1, read as the reverse complement.
CTAGGTCTCATAAAATTTATGAGACATGAAAAATCACTTTCCACGTTTCATAGATTTTATTAGATGTGAAAAACCTATATGAACATATCAAATATCTACTACTAAAAGTCCTGGCGCATCTCTCATTGGTCCACCATGTATCTTATGTGGCAAATTTATCTTCTTCTATTGGGCCACAAAAAGGGAGAATGGGTCCACCATGTATCTTATGTGGCATATATTAAGGAGAATATTGGACTAAAAAAGGGCATCAACAGTAGAGATGAATCAACTTTCCACCCAACCACACTACAAAAAAAGCGGGGTTTACTAGCGGTTCATTTAGTAGCGGAAAACTAAAACCGCCACTAATTACATATTAGTAGCGGTTTTAATAAGAAACCGCGACTAAATCTGTATGTTTGACCAATATCAAAGATAGTGAAGTATTTTAGTGGCGGTTAGTCTCACAAAACCGCCACTAAAGTGGCGCCAATTGGCGGGAAACTTAGTGGCGACACATTAGTGGCGGTTGTGTTGGAAAAACCGCGAGAAATTGAAAGGTCATGTAGTTAGTGGCGGTTCTCTTAAGACCGCCACTCATTAGTAGCGGTTTTTTGTGTAGTTAGTGGCGGTTCTCCTAAAACTGCTACTAACTTAACAAATTCATTAATTGTAGGTGTAATTTAGTAGCGGTTTAAGCGACGGTTTTTTAAAAAATAACCGCTACATTTAGTAGCGGTTCTCAAGAACCGCTACTAAATGTGCAAGAACCTAGTAGCGGTTCTCAAGAACCGCTACTAAATGCGCAAGTACCAGTTTTTGGTGCAGTTAGTAGCGGTTCTCTTAACCGCCACTAAAACCGCTACTAATTCCCGCCTATAACAATTATAAATACCTACTCCTTTCCTCATTTCATTCAACCTCATAAAACCTTCCTTCTCAATTCTTCTCCTCTGATGCTCTTAATTTTTCCATCAATCTCATTAATTTATCTTTTATTTTTTTTATTCTAATTATTTCATTCAATTTTCAATCATATATATCTACTAACTTTTTTTGTTTTTGTTTTCATGTGTACGTACTCACTATCTTCATTTGAATACTATTAAATTAAATTGATTAGTTATAATCACCTTTTTTCATACTATGAATTATTTATTTGACATATCATTTTGGATATAACAATTGAGAAAATGTGATAAAATTTTTTTATGAATGTTTAAAGTTAACTTTTTTAAAAAAAGTTTTATAAAATTAAACATTATTGCAAATAGTAAAATTGGGTCTGATCAGAATTTTTTTATATTTTTGAGCATCCAGTAGCGGTTCACAAACCGCTACTAATTTTTCCTCATTAGTAGCGGTTCTGAACCGCTGCTAATATCTTATTAGTGGCGGTTTTTGTTTCCGCTACTGAATTAGTAGCGGTGTTGACCATATTACCAGCGGTTTTTATAACCGCCACTAAATGTTAGTCACGGGTGATTTACTAGCGGAATGTAAAACCGCTAGTAACCACTTAGTAGCGGTTAAAACCGCTACTAATCAACTGTTTTAACCGCTATTAAGTGCCGCTTTTTTTGTAGTGCCAGATAATAAATGCAATTTACATATTCCCATAAACAATAGCGTTGCTTCATGCATTATCATGAAGAAATTTTTGAAGATGAATCGAGAGTAATGAAAACCAACAGATTTATTAAGTAATAAGCTTTCTAAGCATTTAATGCGTAGTTGTTACACTTAGGAATTTATTAAGATCTGTAAACATTTTGTATAGGTAGGTGTTATGCCTGGAAAATCTCATCAATGGCTAACTGATTAGATTTTCAATAATTATTCAAATACATATAAAATAACAAAAAAATGCATGTCAATAAACTGAGAAGATTCAGTCCAAAAAAATAATAATAAACTGAGAAGATTCATATTTGAAGTTTAGAGAGAATCAAGGAAACTTTTCTCCTAACTGATTACATTTTCCATAATTATCCAAATAAATAGGAAAAATTAAACAACCCCTTGATTGACATAGTAAATTCAAATTTCAAATTAAGAGAAAAAAAGGAAACTTAGTTTTGAATTATTATTGAACAAATTTTTTGGTACAGTATAGTTAAATTAATAGTATTTGTATACATATAATAGGAAAATTTGATTGGTATAAATCTAAAAAGCAACAAGTCGAAAATAACCACCACATGCTTTTAAAAATTTATAAAATTGATAAGTAAAAAATTTGGTCCACATTCTTTCAAACTAAAAAGCCACATGTCAAAAATTTGGCTTAATGCCTTAAAAAAATGATACGTAGAGTGAATATAATTCCCGATGCTTTGACTCATGCTTCTTTACAATTTCTTTTTTCTCCCACTGTGCACGTTATGTTTCCCGATGCCACACCATATAAGCCTTCCCCATGCAGCACAGCTGTTACAAAAACCATCTCAGGCGACTGCCCTATTTCCGGGTCTTCTGTAGCAATGTTATTAGGCTTCGTGTGAATGCGGTTGCATTGAATTTAGTTGGAAAAAATTCTTAGTACGGTTACACCTAATCTATTCATGTCACTTTGGGTGGTATAAAGAGTCCATTCCCTTCATGAGAGCCATCTTCCTCTCAGCAATAATCCACCACACCAAACTAGCAGGTACAGTTTTAGGCATATGACCGTGATATTTTCATGTAATGCTTCATTTTTGTCATCCCATCCTCTCTTTCTTTTCATACAATTCGTTCATTTCCATCTCTTATCCTTTTATCTTCTACTTTCAAATTATAGGATTGCCCTCAAGTCTACAGTCACTGTCTTCTTCTGTTTATACATCGCAGATTACCCAGATAAGACTCCCCTTTACAATCCTACAATTTAACACTATCAAATTCCTCTCAGATTTTGGTTTCTATTTTCAGTTCCCCTATATTTTAAAAGCTGCACTATCCTATTATCAGCATTAATTTACCCACTCAAAAACTACTTCTGCTGTTCATCTGAACCTGTTCATACTTGGAGAGTTCTACCAACAATGGACCATCAAAAAGAAGTTGGGAAACGTTTAAGTCAAGGCAGCCGAAGAGGGGAGCAACCAGATTTTTAAAAAATATTATATTCCACCCCAGCAAAATTCATATCTTGATATTTTGAATTTGCATTTCCACTTTCTTTGGGATCTTTATGCAGGTAAAAGAGCAAGGGTTTATCATCTTACTAATGTCCACAACAACAGTCCTAATATATGCACTACATCTCCACACATGGACACCCTGAGATCAGAGATGATGATGGTACTGAAACTGAATTTACTCCACTTTCCGAGCGGTTTTTTATTTTTTCCAAGCAACGCATCTCACTAACAATTTCTTTGTCGTTGTGTGGAGATGGAAAGGATCCGCGGTCTGGGTTATACATTTCTGCCTGTGTTGAATGGAATTATTCTAAATGTTGTCAACATAACACACGTTACATGTCTTTTTAAGGCTCCACGACAATGGGCAGAAATTACTGTAACTACATCAATCCTCGATCCTGCGGTCAAGGAATTCCAGGGAAAGCTAAATCATGTTTGTGCCGTTACTTTAATGAACAATCGTGCCACCGCTTGACTTTAATTATGAATAAATGTAGTTTATTTATGTCATGTTTATTGTTTGGGAAAGATCGATGTTGAACTTCTCATGCATGTTTGGTTTGATCTATTTTAATTTCCTTGAATGTTTTGAGATTTAGTTATGGCATGTATTCCATGTTTGGTCCATGATCTGAGACATATTTAAGTTAATTCAGAAATTTTAGTGAAACCAGCTTGGTTTCCGTGTATTTGGCAATTGAAAGGAATGTTAATAAGATTTTTTATGAGTTGAGCTTTACTTTGTTTCAAAAATAAGTAAAAAATTGGAATTATTAATTTTATAAATCCTTTCTTATAGGATATAAGTAGTAAGTTTTTTTAAAGTAAAATACACCCTTCAATACTTAATATAAGATCAAATTTTTTAACTTTGGAGATTATAGAAACAAAATAAGTTACTTTGAAGTATTTATAGTTATTATTTTTTCCCATCACTGATTTAATTACCTTAAACAAATTAATAAATATTCTGATTATAATTAAAATAAGTTATGTATTAAATAGTTTATTTTGTTTCCTTACTCTCTTCAATAGAAAACAAATTTATTTTATTACAAAAAACCAGGGAGAATACATATTTAGAACATTAAATTGAAGACATAAATTATTCATGGTATTAAAGGGCCGCCGAGTTAATGGTTTTTCTTCATATGTGTGAAAAATGCTGGAAACTTAATTAAAAGTAGCACTAGGTAATTACATATATTCAACTCTTATAAGTCCTATGATGATGTAAGTTTTTATTAATGGATACTAAGAACTGAAAAAAAATACAATTCATTTATATTATTCAGAAAAAGAGCAAACACTCCCTTTTGGTCTATATTGGTTTATAAACACTAGCAGTACACAACTCACCTTTCCATTTTATTGTAACAGCCATCTCAGATATTTTGAAGTGTTACAATGGAATCATGTTTTTTTCTTAATAAAACTGTAGTGTGCAACGTTCATAATATTGTTTTGCAGTTTCATATTTTTAAAAAAAATACATGGAATGCTTCAGATCAAAACTTATGGAAAAAAACTGGAGGATGCTCTCAAAATATACCATCATGCATGTCATCATAGGTGGCAACGTAACAGTCTGATGCACCAACCAATAACCCTTAGTATTGGCATTCTTATTTAATAGAATGTTGAACCCTTGCTTTCCGATAGAAAAGTACCCCTTAAGGTAAAAGGGAAGTTTTATCGCACTGCTATAAGACCAGCAGTATTATATGGTAGTGAATGTTGGGTTTTGAATGGTCAACATGAACATAAGATGGGGGTAGCTGAAATGAGGATGTTGAGATGGATGTGTAGTCACACAAGAAAGGATAAGATTCGGAATGATCATATACGTGCACGAGTTGGAGTGGCACCTATCAGTGAGAAAATGGTAGAAAATCGTTTGAGGTGGTTTGGACATGTACAAAGGAGACCATTAGATGCGCCAGTGAAGAGGGTAGATCAAATAGTCTGGAGTCCGATTAAGAGAGGAAGAGGGAGACCGATGCTTACACTTAATGAAGTTGTAGAGCGCGATCTTTTAATAAATAATATATCTAAAGATTTGGTTAACGATAGAGCACAATGGCGTCGTGCAATCCATGTAGCCGACCCCACTTAGTGGGATAAGGCTTTGTTGTTGTTGTTGTTGTTGAACCCTTGCTTTCCTCCTAACACCCACCCTAATTATTTTAATCTGTTTTCATCCCAAAACCATCTCAGTCTAATGTCTCTTTACCAGTTTGCTGATTTCATTGTATAATATACTTTGCCTCATCAATATGGTCATCCTTATTACATTCTCTTCGTACCAGTCGTTATGCTTGAATGCAAAACGTTTCAAAGTTTATCTTTTTATATTCTCATCTTCCACCGTTTTTCATTAAGATTAAGAAGCTCAATTTAGCAATGCTGACCAATAGCAATTATTATTAATATTATTTTGCAGCTTATGTACACTTATTTATGGAATCCAACTTTTTAAAAATAGCCATATTCATTCATTATTTCTTGCTTTCTTCAAGTGAAAACACCATCAATGTATCTCGATGGTTTTTGGGGGGGGGGGGGGGGGTTTGGGGGTGTGTGCTTATGAGACTTGCAATTTATAGCAGCACTGAAAATATGGAACCGTCCATTAGTGTTTTGATACGATCTGCTAGGCTTAACAAAAATATTGGTAGTAGCTAGCTACTTACACGGTATTAAGCCATATATCAAATCCTGAGATAATGAAGTTATTCTAATGGATCTTTTTTTATGTTCTGTACAAGAATAACAGTGGTAGACATGTTAAAAATTCAACAAGTTAAGGTGAAGCTTAAAAGGATTGAAGTACAACAACAAATGTGGTACACATAGAGGCTCTCCAAAATATGTACCCTCAATAGATTTTTTTTGTGTGTGTCTGAAATACCCTTAATAGATTGATTTTTTTTTTTCGCTTTATTGGACTAAGTGTTTTTTCCATCACATACTTTGCATTGATATACTGCTATGTGGACTATAGAATTTTCTCATATAGTATTATCAGTGCACCAAAGATAATTTTGAAAACTATTTTACAAATGATGTCACCCACGCATTGGGGTTTTCACTGGTGATGTTAGATATTAAAGTAACATACACTAACCTCACTTTTGTTTTACTTTAATTACACTGACCTCCTCTCTGTTTTAAAAACATACAGTTTAGTCTAATCATTTAATATCATTAGGAATATTCTTAAAAGATTCTAAAAATATAATTTTCAACTTTAGGTAAAACTTAATTTACTATTTTACCCTTCAGTCTGATAAATCCCTAAATTAAAGGAGTATTAAATTTTTATTGGTTTCAAAAAATTCATTCCTGTAGATATTGTAAAATTCAGTAATTTAAACTTAATTGAAAATTCTATTTTTCCTTTTAATAAATGTGTCATTGGTTGAATATGTTTATAATTTGTAAGCATTATATCAGGCAAAAATATCTATTTAAGAATTTTGAATTATAAATTTAGATGAATTATATAATCTAAATTTTTTATAATTTGTACTATAATATGAATTAAAAAATAACTTAAATATGATTTAAAAATTTAAAATAAATATATTTAATGAATATATATTTAAAAATTTAAATTAAGAAAGTTTTATTTAAATAAAAATTAATAAATTTTGTTAGAAATTTTGAAAATATATGTGTGTGCCGTTTAAAAAAATGAATGTGCAAGAATTAGTTTTTATTTTATAAAAAAATATTTTTGACAAATATAAATGTTTAAGTTATTATTATGTTAAAAGGGGCATTTTGGTTCAAACAAAGTTTAAAAGTCAATAACGGTAAATTTACAATTTGGGTGGATGGAAATAAATTTTCAAATATAGAAGAGAGGTTGGTGTAGCATATATCTTAATTTTGAGAGAGATTTATATACGTTCTCAAAATAGAGGGGATATTTCTATAATTAAGGTAAAATAAAATAAATGTGGGTGTATTTTACTCTAGATATCATTCATCCATGAATAATTTGTCCCGTTTTGACAGGTGACATATAAGAATATTATTATAACATTTTTATAAATTAAAATTTATTTACTTTTCCTTTAGATTTTATTTATCTTTACAGTAATAATTTAATCAAATATTAAATCTATATCTTTCATTTTTTTTGAGAAAAAAGGGGGAAATGAGAAAAACTCAACCCTATCGGAATAACATGCTTAACATCATTGATATTAACATAAATATTTTTACGCATTTCTTGATTAATTTGTATCTATACCCATGTCACACACAATAGAGTTTTTCGAATTTTGAAATTAAAACATCCAAAATATTATATACAATCAAATAAACGGTGATATAATATTTTGACTATAATATTAAGTGTATAGTTCATGTCATTTTAAATTTAGGGAAAATTAGGGAGAGGGACCAAGGAAATAAATTAATTACTCGTAATTTCCTTTTAAAAAAAATTATTTAGAAGGAAAAATAAATAAATTAAATATATTAAATTATCAAAATAATCCTTCCTATATTTTCTCTCCACATCTCAACTGTTTCTTCTTTTTTACATATCAACTATATCTTAATATTGTTTTAATATTAATGGAATAGAAAACACATAAAATCAAAATTATGAAGAGATGGATAAAATCTTAAAAGAAAAATGTTGCTATGACAAATGGGAGCGGTTCAGTATGGTTCTGAGCCCCACGTCATTTGTTTATAAGCCCAGTCATATGATTGAACAAATATGAATGTAACAATGAAAAACAAGAGTTAATTTTATAAAAAAATATTTAAAAATAAAAATAACACGCACACATGAGTGTATAGAAGTAAATAAATAATTCTAATCAAATTTATAATTTTAAATAAAGTTATTACTAATATTGTTGTGATCCTCCTAATCGGTTGCATGCATTAAAATTTTTTAGGTAAATAAATATTTACATTTTGATAATGAATACCCTATAACATATATAATGAAATAAAATATTTTTTACTTTATTAATTAAATTTCAGTTTGTAGAGAGCATGGGCGAATAAGAGTGAGATAGAGAGAGAGAGAGAGATTCAATTGATTAGAGGGAGAAATATTTGAAGATATAGGGAGGGTTAATTTGGTAATTTAATATATTTATTTTAATTTTTGGTCTTTCTAAATAATTAATTTTTAAAAAGTCTTTAAGTGTAATTAATTTTTTTTCTTGGTTCCTCTCCCTAATTATGCCTTAAATTTATATAATCTAAATTTAAGTCATCGGCACATGGTGCGGGGCTTAAAGTCTTGTTTTTCACTAAAAGTGAGACATGAAAAACCTTTCAAACCCTCCCTGACCTCTCATATCCCCCATCTATTCTCCTTTCGTTCCTTACTTCCTTTTCCCCCCTCCCTCTTCGTCCTCTTGTTCTCTCCGTCTCCTTCTTCGAGTGCTGAAGTCATTAGTAACTCATCCTGAGTGATGAATGGCGAAGGAAGTAGTTCCACACATTCTGGTGATGGGTCTTCCGCTGAGCTTCCAAGAACTCCAATCCAAATACTCTCACTCCTTCAACTTCCTCAGATTCTTCTCCTCTCATCCCTCCACATTCATCCATCTTCCATTCGCGCCATTCTCTGCAACCCTATGCAGCGTCTCTCCTCCGATCTCTGCCATCCCTCTGCACCGACCACATTGACATGTCCGAGTCGCCAACGCCGGCGGTGGTTATACCGATGATGTCGCCGACTTGGCCGTGGGGTTGTTTATTGATGTTCTCATGAGGATTTCCGCTGCCAATCGAAGTCTCAGGAAATTGATTCCATCTGGGGAGCACCCAAATAATTTTCCTTCTCCTTCCCTCCCGAGTAATCCTTCTTTTTTGGATTTGATATGTGCATTATTATTGCTAATGCTGAATTGGTCAATGCATTTTGCTCACCTAATTTTGTTAGTCAAACTCAAATGTGTTGTCCCGAAAGAGACTCTTTTTGCCAAACAAAAAATGGACACAAAGGCCCAATGATTCTGTCTTTACAAAACCCTCTAATAGTGTGGGAGTACTGATTAAAGTCTCACTTCTGGCCCCTCAGATTGATTGGAGAGTTCATTAAAAGGGAACATATCAGAATGAACTACAATTCACCGATGGAAAATGCATGTTATTTAGGCAATACACTAAATGAAGAGTGATATATTGTTTCAGGTGGGAGGCAAGCGGGTTGGGATAGTTGGATTGGGGAAAATAGGGACACAAGTGGCCAAAAGGCTCCAACCCTTTGGCTTCGAAATAATGTATACCTCAAGAACCCAGAAATCTTCTGTGTCGTACCCATTTTATGGCAGCACCCTTGAGCTGGCTGCAAACAGCGACGTTCTTATTATTTGCTGTGCATCAACAGAGGAGACTCATCACATAGTGAACAGAGAAGTGATGGAGGCATTGGGACAAGAGGGAGTAATTGTGAATGTGGGAAGAGGGAGTCTGATTGATGAGAATGAATTGGTGAGGCGTCTGGTGAATGGGGAGATAGGAGGGGCTGGCTTGGATGTGTTTGAGAATGAGCCTTTTGTTCCCAATGAACTCTTTGGATAATGTTGTGCTTTCCCCTCATGCTGCTACAATCACCTCTGAGTCTTTCAGCTATAAAATTGAAATTGCTGCCAATAATCTACTTGCTTTCTTTGAAGATAAGCCCTTGCTTACTCCAGTCATGCAGGATTGAAGGATTATGGTTAATTATTTACATTCACTCAAATAAATGCGTCTGCTGTATGTATTTCATGACATATTTGCTGACAAGATTTGTTTGAACTACATACTATGCAGGGGAATACCTGGCCCTTACAGGAGAGAAGCTTAATGGCGTATAGATGATTGCCTGTGGCCTTGCCACTTATTATACACTAAATGTTGTATGTTCTTAGCTTTGATTTTGTGCTTTCCTTTGTTAAATTTTCCTGTCATTTTGTAACTCAGCTTGTGAACTCCCATTGACAGAGGCTTGCTTTGCTCGAAGAACGCCTTGTGAAGCTGGTCACAGATGATACTTCCGTTGTCGAGTCATCCCTGGCACAGTATGGTGATCTTGTTTATCCAGACTGTAAGAGCGTTCTTCGCAAGTAATGTTGTGTTAATACTTCCTTATTTCTGTCACTCTGTTGGAGCTTCACATATCATTAATTGATTCGATCCCCCTTACCCTCCTTCTGTCTGGCATCTTTCCCTGTATTCATTTGCATTTTTGTGTTCTCTTGTATACCATACTTTGTGAGTTCTCTCCTTCTGAGCCTAATTGTTATACTTTTGACCCAGGATTGATACAATTGATAGATGTTTCATCCATGATACGATTGAGGAAATTATTGATGCTCTGGTAAGCATCTTATGATAATTTATACATGATTTATAATTAGGCTAAGAGAAATTAGCTATTTAACATTACAATGTAGTTTCCTTGACTGTCCAAGAAACAATTGATTTTCTGCTCTACTATTTTCAACATGAACTACTATTTACACAGGAGAAGGAGGCAGCCGTGTCTCATGGTGAATGGTGTATGACAACACAGAGAGGCCTCTCTATTGAGTTTGAAAATTACTTTAAGATCTGTGAGTAACATCTCCTTTGGTACATTTATTAACTATTTAGTTCCAGCCCAGTTTGTAGTTGATCTCTGCTGTAACTTTTGCTATGAAATTTAGATTTGTGAAGGTAGATTTGAAACTCTTGTTTGTGTTTGTGCTTGACTTGTTGTCTATCTGGGGTGCTCGAGCAAGACTGGTTGATAAAAATTTCGCTCCCAAGGTATTCATCTTTTTGTCCCATAATCTTTGCATCTCTTAATTTGGTAGTTCTATTTTTTGAAAAAATATTGACCTTTAGACTGAATTTGCGGTGGGACCCACCTTAAAAGAGGTGTCAGAGGACATGGTTGACTGCTATTTCTCCCCACTCAATGAAGTTGAGTCTGAATTGGAGTTGCCCACCAACTTGCGGGAACCTTACATGTGAGGCATGGATACCTCCATTAGTCAATGCCTGGAAGCAGCAGCAAGAGTAGTCACTTTATTTATTGTTAAACTTCAAAACTCTCCAACGGTATTAGAGAAAATGGTGAAAAAATCTGTCGTCATAGCATAAAATGTAGCGGTTTTTTTGTGTATTTGTTTTCTGTTTTGCATAAGTGTTAAGAGTAGCAATCGAATTTCAGAGTATTTGATGGTCTTGGTGTTCTTATGGTTTGGCTTTGATGAGTTTGGTTCTCTTATATTTCACTTGAAACTTCATTGGTTTATTGAATCTGGTCAGAGATTGTGGTTTTAGAGGGAAGAGTATAATTAGCTGTCATAGTTATGATGCAACAAGTCTGAACTTGGTGCAAAGCTGAGATGAATGATTTTCTTGATTGAATCTGAAGCTTTAGAGGCTTAAGGAAGGAGTTCATGCAGATAAATTGTGAATCGTGACTGCTGATGGTCTTAATCATCTGAATATATATTCTTGAGTGTTTGAAGTTGAATCTTTCTTTATGAGAGATCCTACTTGGTTGGGAGTAAAAACTAGAATTTAATTTAAACAAGAAAATGATGCACTGAAAATTTCTAGTTGCAAAAACAAGACTATTAGATCGTTCATTTGTAAAATTCATAATTTATGAAGCTTTGATGATGGCAGGCATATTTTATGTTGGATGAAATTTTGCTAGATGGACATGTGCAGGAGAGTAGCAAAAGAAATACCTTGAGACTAATAGTTGCACAGGTATGAATGAAACTCAGCCTTGAAGAAGTAGAAAAAAGAACAATACTGTTGTTAAATGATGTTGTATATGAAGACTGTATTGAGGAAAGATTTGAGTTTTCCCTATTATACCAACCGGGTAGGAGATTGATGATGATGATGAATCGAATCGAACATCAAATATTGCTTACAAGAAGCATTGGAGGCTTTGATGGTGCCAGTAAATGGAAATATATGTTGTTAACAGAATATTTTCTATTAAAATTTATGATTGTTAAAGTTAGTTTTATTTTTATTTTTATTTTTATTTTTTTCTTTTTTGCTAACAATCACATATTTTAGAATCAAAGTTGTATTCTAACATTTTTGTAATATTAGTTTGGCTATAAATAATAAAATTAGTTCTTTTTTTTTCATTTTAAGTGTTGTATTTCTATTATTTTGATAAAATATTGGGATTTTTTTGAATTGGGATTAATCATTCTAATTGAATTTTTTTTTTAAAAAGACTTTTTACGTCTCTTATTTAAATGTAAGACGTGAAAAGTTTTGACTTTCTACGTCTCCCCTATCTACGTCTTACCAAAAAGAGATGTGAAAAGTGTTTTCTGTTACATGTTTTAATCATTTCTACTCAAGAAACTGAAAAACACACGTGCATACTCCTTTTACAATCTAAAGGTGCACATTTTGTTAGCTAGTTTCACAAGCCCATTGAAATAGTGCGATCGCGTGTGGAGCCTGAAATTAGATAATCTTATGTGGAGACTTTCAATAGTATTTTTCTAACACAGTTTACATTATAATAATTTTGTTTTATATTATATTTCAGAACTTTATCACAAGGAAAGGGACTGACCAAGTCTTTTCACTTCCAATTTTCAAACGATTTTAGATCATAATTAATAAAAGTTTTTTTTAAAAAAGACAAGTACTGTATTATTATTTTTAATTATATTTATTAAAAGTATGCCCATGAATTATTAAAATTAAATGCTGATATATACTCTTTTTGGTCAAGAATATACGACATATTTACATAATTTACATAATTTAATTATATAAAGGATGTTTGTTAATTTAGTGAATATGACTTTTTTTTAAAACACCATAATCATCTTCCTTAATTCCTTCTATCCCCTCCCTTACTTCATTGTTCTTAGATGCATCAGCGTCAATAGTGGCAATAGAGGAAAAAATCGATAAAAACTAGAAATAAGCCTTATTTGTTGGATGAAAATTAACTCCCCAAATATTTCCTCTATCAAAGATATGTGGAAGTAATATATATGATAATGAGTTTAAAATTCAAAATAAGGCTCAGATTCTTGAACTACACATTAAAATCATCATGATCGAACATTACATGTAATTAAAGCAATCAAACACTATAGCAAAACATAAATACCTCACTTATTCCACAATTGAACATAACATAAATCTTCCATTGCAAAGATAATAAGAGCCTACGTTAGGTTCAAGGCCTCAAAGAAAACACAAGCACTTAGAGCAAATATCGTAGATTTAATGGCACCGGATGTTGGTAATCTTCCCTTGTCCTTTCTAAATAAAAGGCCTTCGTATATTGGCACATTGATGAGTACAAGAACCCCACAGAAAATAAATTGCAGCATCACCTTCTCCAATACCCTAAGAAAGCCACCTCCACTTATAAGAGCTTCCATTGATACTCCAAGAAAGCAAAAAAGATTGAGCAAAGCAAGTGTTGCTAAGAGAGTGAACATTGGAGAAGAGGCTCCAAACTCCATAATCTCCTTCTCGTAGCGTTGTGAGACTTCTTCTTCTGCAACTTTTGATGTGATTATGAAGCCTGAATCTAATGGAAACCCTAGAAGCTTCAAGGTGGTATCCATGAAAGCAAAGAAGTAAGAGCTTGTTCTCTTGTACAGCCATATTCTTTGCTCGTTCCACCAACGGCCCTTAACTTTGCCTCCACAACTTAAAAACTCCAACAAGCTGTAAGTGGTTTCCGCAACTATTACGCATGCGAAGGGTATGAACCATGGGCTTGACATCTGATTAAACAATCAACCACCACAATTCATTTTAATTTGGTCATAATATATGCATTTATTTTATAACATAATTTGATCAATACACACGCACACTTATCATAATCAATATGTGGGTGAAGATTTTTATTTGATCTTCATTGTTTTTGGCCCCATCACAACTTTATCGTTGAAGTTAAACTTGTCTAACTCAATCTCTCCGGTTTCAATTTCAAATATTTGATAAATAGGTACCTACACTTTAAAAATATATAGTTCCTCATAAGCTGAATTGCAACAAAGGCATAACGTGTAAGTGCCAACAAGGGATGCGGCTTCTCTCCACTAACCACTCCCCTCCTTCTCCCTCCCCTGCCTCACCTTTTCCTTCACACTACATTAATCATATTATAAATTTAATCTGTCAAAATCTAGTCTGAATTGTAGACTTTTATTATAAATTTAGATTTTGTTTTTCATTTTTTATTACAGTTATAAACTGTTCAGACCGTATAATAACAGATTAAATTTATTATATAATTTTAATGTATTATTATAATTATATTTATTTTTATCTAAATATAAAATCTGAACCATTGGATCTTTTGATCCAATGGTGTGAGGGAAAAGGTGAGGCAGACGAGGGAAGAGGAGGGGAGTGGTCAGTAGAGAGAACCAGAGCCTGCCAACAAGTTGATAGCTAAAAATTAATGTTGCATTGAGTCACCTAACTTAAATTTCATGAATCGGGTTATACATGAATCAAAACTATTTAAACTAAATGATTTATTTATTCACTACAGATCATCTATAATAAAATTTAGCTCCGCATATGTTTCATAGTTAGTCTCAAATCCAAATAAAGAGAGAGGGTGGTGTCAAGCCCTTGACTATTAACATAAAAACTTACGTCAAATTTTTTATTGATATAGATGTACTTTCTAATTTATAACGGGGATGTAGGCGAAAAAAAAACGATTACAATAAAGAAATGGCAATGCACATAAGGCTAATGATTGGAGATATATATAGAGAGATCATACCTTTTGGAAATAAGGAAATGCCTTTGAGGAGGCAAAGAGAAGGGACAATGGAGAAACAGAGAGTGGCTAAACTATTAACTGGCCATAAGTCATAGCAGAGGTACACCATTTGAAGGCCTAGACTGATTTTTCCATAACCATACCATGCGGGACTGTACTTTGAAATCAGAATCTGAAGTTGCCCCTCTGACCATCTCTTGTGCTGTACAAGTGTTTGCCCCAATGTGTTTGGAGCTACCTCTAAGAATGCCTTCCTCTTTGGATTGCAATACACTGATTTCCATCCCCTGCTCTTTATAGTTAATCCTGTTATCACATCCTCCACTGCACACCCTTAAACCAGCCCCATCTGCTCTCAAAGTATTCATCAGTATTTTGTATGTTGTGTTAGAAATATTACTTATATGGAAAGATATACAATCCTTTCGGTCCTTAATATAGGTGCTAGAATTTTTAAAGATTCCTTGATATATGTAATCAATAAATAGAATGTTTTTGGGGGGGAGGGGGGAATACTTATAAAACCTATTTAACCAATTTGGTTAGAATAAATGATATAGTTAATAAGTTAGTTAATTATAATAAATATGCCATGTTTTTCCCTAAAATAACCTAATATAAGATAGTTTTCGGCGTCAACCATTGTTGCAAAAGAAAAACACACCACTTTATTGAGGGAGTATTATTAGGGGGTAATTTGGGGAGAATGATACATATGGGAGATACATGTTATTATTATTAGGACCAAAATAAACTTTTCAATTAGGTTATATATTAAAAACCTGGGAGAAGCACTACTACAGAAAACGCCGTCGTGATAGGCCATTAACCCTAACGCGACACTTGCTTTTGTTAAAAGTGTCGCTATAGGTATACCCTAAAGCGGCACTTAACTAATGTAATAAGCGTAGTTAAATTAAAAAATAAATTTTAACTGGCCTACAGCGGCGCTTATCTTTGTTAAACGCCGCTTTAGGCAGTTTAATTTTTTTTTAAAATATCTATAGCGGCGCTTACAACGAAATAAGTGTATCATAAAAAACGCCGCTATTGATTTTTTTAAATAATTGATTTAATTTTATATACACCCCACCTACATCAATGCTAAAATACCAGCAATTCTATACAATTCCAGGCAATCCATATACACCAGTAACTCATCTAAAGAGCAATGTACAATTAAACCAAGAATTCTAATTGGGAAACAAAAAGCATGCTACTAGTTATACTATCTACATTTGTACATAATGAGAGAAAAGAGATAGTATATAAGTGCACCATTCTTCAATTAGCGCATTCATTTGTTCCCTCGACAACATCAAGCAACGTGCGTCTGGGTAATACTGCACAAACAAAGATATTTAAATGACAATTAAACCTACTTGAAATCTAATAACAAGTACAAATACAATTAGAGTTGGAAAAATATAAAACTTACTGTCAATGGAATGTTAGATCGATCATGTGTAACGACATCCCTCATAAGCTGTATCACATAGTATCCACAGTCATTGTTATTGGGTTGGAAGGGGCATTGTAACAAAAAACACCAAATATCATATGAGAAACATTTACGTTATGGTTTAACTAGATTGTTTAAAAAATTGAATAAATTGTAAACTTGGACTTTGCTCCACCAATAAGCATCTTTCTGGTCAAGGGCTTTGGAATAACTCAAGTTCATAGAGGACTGAAAACTGGTCAATGCGCTGGAAACAAAACAAATTAAATTAATTTTATTAGGTAGGGTCATGAAATGAAAAATAATACAACGCATTCAAAAAATGTTGACATTCACGTACCTATTGACGAGGCGCATCAAAGCTGGGCGATTGTCTGGTTCAACAACTTGCACAGGATCCAAATAGTAAATTAAGGGACTAGTTGTGCTGACGGATGGATGACAAGCAAAAGCCAATGTGCCCTAAAATGTTTTAGAATGTTATATCAGTATATATATCTATGATGCTTAGAGCTAAGAATACAATGAAACCTATAATGTGTATCTTACCCTGTGTTAATTAGAGCTAAGAATAAAGTCCTGCCCATTGCCTTTAAAGAAAAGCGTTTTAAAATTGCTTTGGACTGCTCGTCATGTTTGGCGCCCGAAATATGTGCTATTGTATAAGGGCTTATGAATTCGAATGAGACATGCTCCCCGGCGATGATGACATCTTCATACAGGTGCCTTCATAGAAACCATACCAACTCTCAATTAGTGTGAAACTTATAACATTGAACAAAACCACAATGTAAACGCATATATACCTAATCCATAAATTGATAACCGTAGCACTGAGCCATCCTTCATCAAGCACCTCCATGACCTGATTCATAGAAATAAACTCACTCATATTTGACTCGCCAAATATATGCCTGTGGAATGAAATCGTGCCAATAGCATCGAGAGATACGATGGCTACAAATGCTCGCAATCGAGCACGATTTGGCGTCTCGACGCTTGTACATTCAAAAATAGGAGCAGGCACTTGTGCTTTCTTCTTGCCCTTCGCTTTTGTTGCCTACAAACCATGTAAATAGAAAGTCTGAAATTTTCTTCCAATAAAAAGAATGCTAGTTTAAATTGATTAGCAAATAATCACCTGTGATAATGAATCAGTACCTAAAATTTTTTCTTCAATTGAGTAGCTGAACCACCGGTACCTTTGACATTAGCTACTTGTGCTTTCTTTCCTGTAGATTGTGTACCCTAAAATAATATATAAATAAAAGAGCATTCTTCCAACACAATGAATGCTAGTATAAATGTTATTAGTAAATATCCACCTGTGGTGTTGGCTCAATCAAACCAATGGGCCAAGCAACGAATGCACCGACAGCCTCTCCAACCCTAGTCATCTCATCGGTAGGGAACGGTAACGGTACCCCATTGTTGCAGGAGTATTCAATCAGGACCCTCAGTGCATTATCAGGCAACGGCGAGTTGTGTGGGGTCATATTCGAAGTGTTGTATACCTTGACGATGGCAACTACTTCACTGAAAGAGTGATCCTTATACGATCTGCAGTTTGACTCGTCCTACGAAAAAGTTGACAACATTAGCTCACAATTGATAATATAACAGTATCACTACAAGTTTATAAGTAGAAAATGTATGAACTACCTGAGGAATTTGGGCCCTAGGCATCGTACAGCTATCTTTGATGCCTGGACTTTCGACAAAAGGAACGTTACCTTGTTTCACGAAGTTTAACGTTTGTGATGCAACATTATATCGCTGGTAAAATTTGAACATCTGCTCGTACTGTCATTGCAGTTCCTCGTTCCGTCATTCCATTTCCTCGTTCTGTCATTGCATCTCCACCCTCAGAGTTTGAACTTCATCTTTTAATGCTCCTTTTGATGCCCTATTTTGGCAGCCAAAGTAAGATGAGGGCGTGACCCTTAGACCCATGCCCCGAACACGGCCCGAATACTCAGGGCGATCGAGTGCTCTACTCAGGATATTGCCAAGGCCAAATTTGTTGACCTCGTCAGGGAATTCTTGTGTCAACATATTCTATAACAAGAAGGAAGGATTATTAGTTATTAAATTAGCAAAGTCACCATGCAAAAAAATATTACAAAGTCCAAGAGAATGACTTACACATCGTTCACGGGCTCTTCTAACCTCTTCATGAACGATGGTACCGTCCTTTTTTTGATACAATGGAAATTAAAACTGCAAGACATATAAAAAAAACAAAAACAAAAACTACTACTACGTCATTCCTCTGTTAGCTAGAAACTGTATCGTCAACTCCTTTGAGAGAATATGCACTCCTAATTCCGTGCCCAGAGAAGCTTTTGCTAGAGAGTCCGCCTGTTCATTTTCCCATCTATCCACTAATGAAAGCTGGACCACCCAATCTCCATCCACCATCTTCCTAATATTTTCAATAAGGTTTCTGTCTTCGGGCAGGCTCAGATCTTCCCTACTCACCCAATCCAAAGCATCACAGGAATCAGTAAACAGCTTGACTCTCCTTAGCCCCAGATCCCATGCTCTTCGTAACCCCCACAAGCAACCCCATAACTTTGCTGATAAACAATCATTCCCTTCAACACGACACATAAAAGCTTCTAGAATCTCACCACTAGGATATTTTAACACACCCCCACATCCAATAGTTAAGGAATTCCTAATAAAAGCCTTATCAACAAACACCAACCATCTTCCACATCATTCTGAGGTAATTTAACCATTCTAACAACTTGACTTCCTGAATGCCTACGAAAAGGTATGGTCCTAATCATACATCTAATAATACCTTTTACTTCCGCCACACCTTATGAAGCACTCAGGACTGGTTTATGATGAATACGATTGTTCCTACAACACCATAAAAGCCAACAAACCACCCTGAAGAACTCATTCCATTTTGCTTCTCCCCAAACTGCCCTACTACACAGGTTTTGAGTCACCCACTCAGACCACTCTCCATTCCAGAAGTTCATGTCCGTGTTACTAACTCCTAACTCCTCCCACACCAACTTTGCTTGAATACAATCTCTCATGACATGGATTATATCTTCCTGACCTGTATCGCAGACCATACAATCCCCATTAACTTGAAGCCCTTTCTTACACATCGACATATTTGTGAGAAATCTACCATGCATCAATAACCACATGAAAGATTTGCACTTCTGAGGAATCCTTAACTTCCAGAGTTTACTTCACATTGTGTGACCTTGGCCTACATCTTCTGATAGAACTTTGTACGTCGAGCTAACCGAGAATTCACCACTTCGTTCATGTCGTCACCTCACCTGGCATAAATTCTGGTTTACCATCACCTCTACTCCCCCCGAAAGCTTATCCCAAATGGATTTAATCCCACCCTATACTCTGGATCCGCGGTGTTCTGCTGTAATCTTAGAGATTAAGTTATTCCCACAATTATACTTTTTTGAGTGTCCCCTGACCCAGACCTCATGCCTTGGTGGTCTACCTTCTAGGCCATGTTCCTGAATCTGTCAAGGTAAACCAGGTAAACGTATAAATTAATTACGTAAACATTTATTCATAATTTTGGAACCAAAAGGGTTACTAACATACCATATCCACCTCCACCAACAATGTTTTAATGGTAAGAACCTTTGATGTCCCTGACAACTTCCAGGAATTCATGTAATTTCAGTACATTTTCCTTGATGTTTTATTCAATCATTGATAAATTTTGAATACTCAAGATAGGAAGATGTTCATTTGATTTTTGGTTGCACATCATTGTTTATTTGTGTAGATTTTGATCATATTTTTAGTTAGTTTCTTGTGTTGTTTTATGTAACTCTTATAGGAATATTTTGATGCATTAACCAAGTGATTATAGCTCCCTCACCAAGCTTTAAACATTTTAAGGGAAGAGGTGGACCATTTCAAAGAGGAAGAAAGACCCAGAGCAACGAATAGGAGGATGCAAGAACTACCCCTCACCTTGGAACCACCACAGCAAGGGCCACGGCAAGGCATGTTGATGTTGGTGTGCTTTCTGGCCCTCGCCTTGGAATCACCACAATAAGGGCCACAGCAAGGCCTCGCCTTAGAATCACCACGGCAAGGGCTGCGCCAGGGAATGCACTGCTGCGCATTTTGTTAAAATAGGCGTACTGAAATGATATAAAAGCTAGGGTTTCGAGCTCATTCGACATTCTTCACTTCTTGGGCATTCTTGGGGGTGTTTTGCTCTGCTAGGGCATGGAATTTAGTGGGGATTGAGCTAGGGTTTGGAGCTTTAAAGAGATTTGGGCTTCTCCTCTTGGTTTATCTTCTCCATCTTCATTATCTACTCTTGTTCTATACTTGTGTTGATGTATATGTATGCTCTCATAGATTTGTTGAACATGAGTGGCTAAATATTTTGATTCTAAATTATTGTGAACCCTTGTATGGATTAACTATTGATTCCTCCTCTTATTTTGTGATTAATGAGATTTATGTGTTCATTTTAATCTTCTCCTATTGCTTCTAAGTGATTGATCACCATTTAGATATTGGGTTCACTTGATTGATGCTTGAGAGGGCTAGATTGATTGTATAACTTGGGTAAAATAGTGTAAAAACTTGAAGTTTGCATGATGAATGGATGGTTTTGTTGGTAAGATAGAGATATACTTGCTAACCTTGCATAGTCACATTAGGATTGGAGCTTGAAAATTGGGTTTTATTAATTGTAACAAGAGATTGAGCAATTAATGAGATCAAACACTGGTTCTTGACTTGAGAGAGCTTTTACAAGTACTTTGTGAATCCTAGATTAGCACATGGTTTCATTGAGAACATCTTTGAGAGGAGGTTAATTGAGTTTTAAGAAGTACAACGGGGATACATAATCTTAGGACCCATTTTATCCTTGAAGTTGAATAATCACTTGTTTATAATTTTGTTTTCATTTAGCGTAGGTTTATTTCATAGCTACTCTTCCATCTCAATATTTGGATAACTCAAATTGGGCAAAAGTGTGACAATCATTGTTTGACCGGGTTTTGGAGCTAAATCCTCGTGGGAACAATACTTTACTTATCACTTTATTACTTGGCACGACCCGTGTACTTGCGGTGCGAACAGTCCCATGTAAACATTTTTCCTGCAATGATCCAGTCGCATCGAATGAGTATCATCTTCACATATAGGGCACACATCATATCCTTTGATGCTGTATCCGAACAAATTACGATATGCTGGGAAATCATTTATTGTGCCAAACAACATGGCTCTCAATTTAAAACTTTCTTCCTTATAACCATAAAAAACCATCTCACCCGAATTCCACATATGCTTCAGATCTTCAATTAAAGGATCTAAGTACATGTCTATATTGTTGCCAGGCTGTCTAGCCCGAAAATAAGCATGAAAAGTATCATAAATTTACGTTTCGTGATCAAATTTGGGGGGAGGTTGTATATCATCAGAATCACTGGCCATGTGCTGTGAGTACTACTTTGAACTCCATGCGGATTGATTCCATCGGTTACCAATGCAAGCCGTAGGTTTCTTGGTTCTTCACCGAACTCAGGGTACTCGTAATCAATTTTTTTCCATTTGGGGGCATCTGTAGGGTACCTAAGCTTGATGTCTTTAATCTTCTCATCAGTGTGCCATGTCAAAAATCTTGCAACATCCGCATTATTGTACATGCGCTTGAATCTTGGAATGATCAGAAAGTACCACAAGACTTTAGAAGAACTCTTACCTTTCTTTCCATACCGAGATGTGTTGTATTTAGGATACTTCTCTAACAACACATACTGGTTCCGGAATAAAATACAGTCGTTAGGACATACATGTATTTTCTAATATTTCATACCGGTCGACCATAGAATTTGCTTTGCCTCGTATGTTTTCGAAGGGAGTACATTCGCTTCTGGGAGTATATCTCGCAGAGCGGACAACAGTGCGGTGAAACTTGCATCACTCCAACCGTATTGCGCCTTCAGGTTATACAATTTAAGCATCACACTTGATAGGCACAAATTTTGTAGCCTAAGACTCCGCAAGTGCACGGGCCGTATCAAGTAATAAAGAGTGAGTAAAGTATCGTTCCCTCAAGGACTCGGTACTAACAACTAGATTGAGCATTAATTTTACACTTTCACTTAATTTGAGCAAGACACAAAGGAAGCAATTATCAAATGAAAATTAAATCCTAAATAAAAAAACAAATCTAAACTACGGTTAATGAACAAACGTGATGACTTGAATTATCATAGCTTTGATTACTTCTTAATGTCTAATTTCTCCCTTTAATTGCAATCAACATTATATTTACTAGTCTAGAACTCTTAATTACCTAAGAGTGTTCGTCGATCACTAAAAGGCATTCTAAATTAATTCAATCCCTAATGTCTTAGGTGATTACTTAATTAGACTAAATTAAGTGCAGGCCTAATGTAACTATAAAGGGCCAGTAGGTATATATCTATCCTAGAAGAAAATTAAGTTCAAAAACTTAATCCTACACAATTTAATTGAAGGTCTAGTCTAAATTTCATATGTCTAGGCTCCTTTAGAACACCAAATTTAATCCCAATCAGATACCTCTTGTTTCAGGATAATAAAGCACACAATTAAATCAGCAAATATAACATTAAAACAAATAAAGTTTGAAATTCTCATCCACTAATCAATAATCAACTACAATAATCCAAGACAAAAGTTTAGCTACACAAGCCTTTAAATAAATTCATTGAAGCACATCGAAGTTCCTCTTGTCCTTACTCCGGCCACCGTCAATGACGAAGAATATCGAAGACTTGGTGCTCTCTTTTTTTTTCTTTTTCCGCTCAGCGTGCCTTTTATAATGCCAAGTTAGGTCTTCTCTCCTTCAATTTCCAAAACTGTGCATTCCCTTTCTTTCCTTTTTCTTGTATGATGATGATTGTTGATTGATGATGAATGGCTGCAAAAAAATAAAACTAAAATAAGCTAAAATATTATCAACTATTAAAAGGGAATAATACTATTATTAAAACTAGAACTTATTTCCTTTTTTATTAAATATTCTTTTTCTTTTATTTTTTCATCTAGATTTAACTTTCCTATTTTAATTCGAAATATGATATTTTAAAAGGAAACCCCCATATAATGTCTCAAACCAATATCTTTCCAAATCACAACAAACTCTTTTAATTTTTGAATTGATGACTCCCAAATATAATAAAATATATCTAAAATCTTCTAAATATTGGGAGTCATCAATACTCAATCATGTGTATTTGATGCATCCCACATACAAAGGTGTCTCTGTATCGCTCTTCAGTGTCTCAAGCATTTCAGGATTCTCCTCACCCACCGCGTTCAACATTTCTTCAAGATCATCGCTCTCATTACACATGTCTGTGTTAAGCACATTTGAAGCGCTACTAACTCAGGTACCCAGTCCCTGCATTCATCTTCATAGGTCTCACCATGCTTTGTCCATCTTGTATAAGACGGATCGATTCTATGACAAATGAAATGATCCAACAAGTCAAGAGGACGAAGACGTTTTCCATACAAACACGACATACAAGGGCATACAATTCTGTTAGCATTCTCTGCATGCTCAGCAGCAAATTCAATGAACTCTTTTGCTCCATCTATATATTCCCTTGAACGTTGATCACAAGACATCCATTTCCGATGCAACATTGTAACCTACTAAAGGAAAGTGGCAGTAAGATGTACATGACTTACTCATTAGGTAGCTACCTTACAATGTTAACTCATTTTTAAAAAAAAAATTCAGCAGCATAACGACTAAAAAATGAATGTTCCCAAGCTCAAGGCCCTCTTTTTTTAATATAGAAATGGATAGCCAACAAAATACCAATCATCAACTCAGTAATTTTCCAGTCTTCAACAACAGAATTCACAGAGCATCTATACTTATAGCATTAATGGGCGCAAATACACAATTACTACCATTCATGGATACTATCAAATAGTGCACAATTACTACCACATCAAAATTAGTCATGAGACTCCAATGAAACCACAATCAGATTATTCATAATTTAATGGAGAAATGAAAATTAAGAGCATACCTTCTATGTGGCAAAGTTGATTAATAAAAGCTCTCAAACTGCACAAAAGTATATCACTTTTAGTCCCCCATTTCTGCCAACAAACTATGAGGCAAATGTAGGCTCCTATAAAAAATCAAGTAATTAATCCTCTAACTCCTTTGAAGGCTATTTGTAAATAAAAATACTCATACAAGCAATTACATTGTAAATAAATCCTTAAAGTTGTTTGAGGTTTCATAGTTAACCCAATTGATTTTTATACAAGTTGCTATTTCAAAGAAAAGAAATCCCCTAACTCTCTTGAAGGCTCGTGGTGAATAGAATGAAAGCTGAATATTCTTAATGCAAATTGGTATAAGGGAGTATTTAACATTAAATTGAAGCTGAAATATTCTTAATGCAAATCGGCAGTAGGGGATCTAAAATGCAGAAAAATTACAAGCAAGCATTTAGGCAGAACAACTTCTCCTAAATTAGGTGTGATTTGGAAATTTGATGAGTTGAAGAAAAATATCATATGACGAAACCAAGATACAAACTTAACCTTTTTCTTTCAAAATGATCAAAAAGAAAATCTGGAAAAAGGGCTCATCTCAACGTAGTCATTAGAGACTCCCACAATACAAAGTGATGATTAACCAATTTATAAAATCAAGGACCTTACAATCCTAGATAACAAAATATGGGTATTCCACTATTCCCACATATCAACAGGAAAATTGAATAAAATAACAAGGAATGTAGATGGCAACCACAAATAAGAACTACCATATAAGTGGTTAAAAAAGAGTTGAGAGGCTCCAGTTGAGCTGATAACCTCAAGGAGAGAAGAAACGGAATCAGTGGATCACTTGGTGACAAGAGAAATGCCAAACTATGTTTGAGCCAAACTGTGTGTTTTGCTGGTGAAATGGCCTTAAGCTTGAGAGGGAGAAGGGAACGGCGGACTTGGGGGCGAAATGTCTTTAGCTTCGAGTGACTTGGGGGAGTTCAACGGAAATGGTGAGAGGACTGGGCAAAATGGCGAGCTCGACGGCAGACTTGGGGGAGTTCGGATAGGGTTCAAATGGGTGGGGGTTTCGTGTCGCTGGTGCTTGAAATGGGGTTCATATGGCGGACTTAGGGACATAACGAGAATGTTAACACGGCAGTAGAGGAGGATTTGGGTTTCAGAATTTGGGATGAGGGTGAGATTGAGGACGTTGGTGGTTTGGGCTTCGAATGAAGGTGGTGGTTCTTGGAGAGAACAATGGCTCGAAGATGAGAGAAGAGAACAGCTCTGAAGCTTAGAGTTTAGGGCTCTGAAGTTTTTGGGGGGCGGACTTGAAGCTGAGGGAAAAGAGAAGGTTGAGGGAAATAGCTAGGGCCACTGGAGGGAAAATGAAAATTTTGGGAAAATTGGTGCCAGCCTATCCCGACGCTTACCACCTATAAGCGTCGAAATAGGCAACAACGTTTAAAAAATTATATATAATAAATTTGGGAAAAATTCTGAAGAGTAAGCGTCGGGATAGGCACCCCTATTAAAAAAATTATATGAAATAAATTGGAAAAGCAATGTAAAAAAATATGGAAGCCTTTTAAAAAAATTCTTAAGCTTTTTTCCAGTGGTGCCTATCCCGGTGCTTCTTACAAAATAAGCGACGGGATAGGCACCACTGGAAAAAAAATATATTTAATAAATACGAAAAATAATTTAAAAAAATATGGAAGCCTTTTAAAAAAGGAAAAAAAATTTAAAAAAGCTTGTAAGCCTATCTCGATGCTTGTTACAAAATAAGCGCCGGGATAGGCACCCATGGATAAAAAAAATTATATTTAAAAAATACGGAAAAAATTTTAAAAAAATATGGAAGCCCATAAGAAAAGGGAAACAAATTTAAAAATTTTGAAAGCCTATCCCGTCGCTTGTTACAAAACAAGCGCCGGGATGTGGATTGGTCCTAAATATATGGCATCTTTCTAATTTTTCCTAAACTAACCATATAGATGCTAATAAAGAAGTAGGAGAGGGAGGGTATGGATGAAGATATATGGTTAGAGTATTTGGTAATATCATGTGCTTTAAGTAACTTAACAAACATCATTAATCTAATCAAATTATCTAAATATATCTTAAATTCAGGACAGCAAGGAGTATTATGCATCCGAGGTAGTGCGTGTATGTGTGTGTGTGTAGAGAGAGAGAGAGAGAGAGAGAGAGAGAGAGAACCTGTGTTCCCCAAAGCGTGTTTTGTTCACAGGTGCAGCTAGCAAGAGGTTTTGATTCTTGTTTCTAGTTTAAGCAAGCTTGTTTCCATGAATGGGTCTCCCTCGCTCTTCCAGTCAATAACCTTGTGTTCATCACTGAACTTCCTCCCACAAAGAATATCTCTCCTGTGAAAGTAGCCTGATCCAATATACAATGGGCCCCCACAACCATCGGCCCCATGAAATTCCGGCTATATATACAACTCAAGTTATTGACATAAAGTACAAAGTCAGACTTAAGACACGATAAGGCTCCATATTTAAATTAAAGTGTAATTTCCTTCTAGTAATGTGTTATAACTAACCTCAGAAATTACTCGTAGATCACTCCCGTACAAGTCATTCTTGGTGACACCGGCGAAGTGCTGTGGGTACTGAACATAAGCTATTTCATGGCCTTTCTCTTCGTCCATGAAGAAGCACAGTGCATCTCTCACTGATTCTGTATTGTTCGAGTACATGTCACAGTCCACATTCATAATGATCTTGCCGTTGCTAATCTTTGAAGACACTCTTATCTGCATTTTTGAACCAACATTTAACCATCGTGAGCTATATTAATATACTCTTTCTATCTGGTATGATTTAATTACCTAATTTGATTAAATTAAGAATACTGCTTGAGTTAATTAATATAACATACTTCTTTATTAAACATCCTAATTTTCTTCTTTAATTCTTTGTCTTACTTCATTGTTATTGAAGGAGTATCAATGTGGGTAATGTAGAAAAAAAATTGATTAAAATTAGAAATGTGTCATATATTTAGGACCAAAATCAACTCTCCAATTAAATTGTACGTTAAAGATGGGAGGGAGTATACATGTAACTTATTAATTCTATGTGATGAAAGTTGATGGACTTTACCAATGAATTCATGGCTCCAGCTTTAAAATTATGGGGATATTGTGGTCTCTTCTCGCGAGCCAAGTACACCAGCATTGGCATAACATTCCCATCTACATCTTTCGAATCCTGAGCATCTTCCCTATGAAGTATTATCTACAGCAGAAAGAAAAAAGTTGCATGCGTATGATACAAAGAGCAGAGCAGATTAAATTAAAATAATGTTTGTGAAATTAAGTTGACAATATATGATAGATACCTAAAGAATTGTATCATGGTCACGTCAAGAGGAAAAGGAATCCCACTGAGAAAATCCCTTGTGCTTTGAAAGTACACCTTTTGGTACTTGTCCCGACCTGGTTGCATCCTCAATTTGTCTTTCCATATCTTGGTATAGTTTCTAGTGGCAGAGTAAGGAATTAGAGAAACTTCCCATATGTGAAAGAAAACACATACACGTGATATGAATAATATGTATAGGATTAAATAGTACTTCAACCTCATGAAGTATTTTTTTTAGTAACACTAATCATTCTAAACTAATTTTCTAATTTATTTAGCACTTAAATTATTTTTCCTGTTACATTTAGTATCTTAAAATAATTTTGTGTTATCATAAAGTACTTTTCCAATACAACTCAATATTATAAGTTTAGGATGCTTTGTTACTACCCAAAAATATTTTAATGCAGTACACACACTAAAAATTAGTTTAGGATACTTGACAAATCCTTGGATTTGTATGCTTTTGAGTGCTTAAATTGAGGTAATTAACATAATTGAGATGCAATATTGGTCCATAAATGTTTAAATAATCATATAAATCCTTAGGTTAAAGTAGCATGAAAATAGAATTAATATGTCATAATTGAAGATCAATTAGCATTAGTTGATTTTTACGGTTCTTTGATTCTTGTTTGTTGCATATTTTACTTGTAGGGTCATCCGAGGATCAAATATGAAGGATTCAATATGAGAAGAAGCAAGAAAAATGGGGCTAGAAGCTGAAATTTCAAGAAAAAAAGTCAAAATATGAGTTCTGGATAAATTGTAAAAATTACAGAAAAGGACCATGAAATTTCAAAATTACAGAAAAGGACCCTGAAATTTGAAAATTACAGAAAGGTCCCTCGCCGTGGAACCCCACAGCGAGGGTCTGAGAGTTTTCTTTGCTTCTAACCTTCGCCGTGGCACCCCACGGCGAGGCCCCGATTCTGCAGAACTGAAGCTGTCATTTTGGGCCAAACCGGGTCCAATTCATTTACCCACTTCTTGACCCGATTTGTGGACACATAAGGCTCGAAAATGAACCCTAAAACTGAGATTTGGAGCCACCACAAACCCTACATCTCATCTTTTTCTCATTTCCTCTCATCTTCACATTCTTCCACCCAAATCTCCATGTTTCCTCTACCTCCACTCCTTGGTGCTGACTTTCTCATGGAGAACAGTAGCTAGGCTCCCTCATTCTTGATGGTGGAAGCCAATGGATGAGCTTGAAGCTTCAAAGGGGAGTTCTTGTTCTCCTACTCTCTCTTCCTTATGTTTAAGCATGTTTCTAGGATTCTAGGGCTTGTTTCTTCATTTGGATGTAATTTCTATGAATTATCTTTTGTTAGAGAGTGGTTGAAACACTTGTAGCTTGTTTCCATATGTGTATGCTTGACATTTGTTCTTCATTTACTTAAACTTTGTTTGAATGTATGGATTCATCATTTTGAATGAATGTTTTAGTTAATATTTGTGCTATTTAAGGATTCTCATTTAATAGATCATTTTGTCAAGTATTTGCATTTGTGAAATGGCTATTGAGTTTGTTAAGTTGCATGAGTGGCATTGGACTTCTATCCTAGTGTTTTAATTTATTATATGGGATTCCAGTAATTAATTGAACCCTATGATTAATTAAGTGGCAACTCGGGATCTCGGTTTTGGATTAATAGCCCCTTACAATTAACAAACTCACTTTGGTTTTCAAGCTTAATCAATTTAGTGTTTGAGGGATTAGTAAGCGGATTTCGGTACCAATCCACCCAATCCAAACCTAACCTAGAGGGATCCCTCTAGGGACCATTTTAATTAGCCAAAGAGCTCCATAAAAACAAATTGAAGCAATGATTGTCTTAAGTCTCTATTCACCAAGGGTTACTCCATCCCATTGAATCTAAATCTCTCGTTAAATCCAATCTCAATTCTTTCTTAAATATACAACACTTTTCACACAACTTTTATATCCAAAATCAACCAAAAAAAATGTTTTACCAGCTTGGTCAAGTTTGCATCTAGTTATTAGGTTATTATTTGCTTTTTAAGCTCCTCAAGAGAACGACACTCGGGGATAGCTCCCACTATCCCCTTGGTCCCTGAAATTCTTGAAGAGAGGGCCCGAGGCGGCACTGCTCCGATATAACCCCAATGGTTAGGTGCTCTTCAATACTTAATGAGCCTAGAAAAATACATTGGGGTGCGAATGCAACTTAACCCTATATATATGTTACCTTAATATGTGCAAACTCTGTATGTGGTCCAAACGGAGTCATCTGAAGAAGTGGAAGATGTTAAAGAGTTAAAATAAGCAGAAGGAGACATGGGTTCAACGTGGAATCTCTTGCAGAAGGGAAGCCAATGCTTAGCAAAAGAAGAAGCTTCTAGTAAATCGTAGAAGGTTATCTCAGAGGCAGCATTATCAGATAGATAAACACTAAGCTTCACAGAGGGATAATCATAGGCCATTACTGATAAAACAGTGTTCATCACCATCATTAGTGGCTCTATCTCTGGGTCCGCCGTACACACAAACACGTTCACAATTGGAAAGTTATGTTCGTATCTATTTCAAAACACCCAATATATGTTAAGGCCACGCAGGATTCTGATGACTCCCTAAATTTAGTGGATTTGAAGATATATTTTATTGTATTTGGGGAGTCATCAATTCAAAAATTAAGGAAGTTTTTGGGATTTGATAGAATACCAATTTAAGACATTAAATGGGGATTCCTTTTAAAATATCTTAGTTTTAATCAAAATATGAAAGATATAAAAAAAATTAATAAGAATACATGGAAAAAAAAGGAAGTTTCAATTTATTTTCTTACTATTATTATTATTTGATTTAAGTTACTTATTTTGTTTTTCTTTGGCAGCCATTACACGGATGATTGAATGGCAATTAAAGAGGAGGCTTGATTGATTCATTGATTGACGTTCACGCAGATAAGAAGCAAGAAAGGAAGAGGCTGCGAGAATGATATATACACACATAGAAGAGGGTGCCGCAAGGGTGCAAGAGCGAATTCTTCCAATCATTCAATACACACACGAAGCTGCACAAGAGAGATAGAGTAGAGGAAGGAAGCACAGAAAAGTGGAGAAATTGGTGGGCACTGTTCATCAATCTTGTTTAGTTCGTGCTTCTTTCTTCTTGAATTTTTCTCATGGTTTTGGGTCCAATTTTGGAATCAATTAATCTTGTAATTTTGATGTAACCCATGTGTGGCTAATTTCCTTTTACAACTTAGAGTAGCTATGAACTAATTCTCGGATTAGAGCATGTATGAACATTTTATTTGTGTTTAATTTTAGTTTTGTTTACTTAATCTTGTATTATTTATCTACTTGATGTTTGATCACCATTGAGAATGAATTAGGGGAATTTAGATTAGCCTTGGAAGAGGGATCTTAATTGGACCTAGGATTAAGTAATGTGGGATTAGAATTTATTCTAATTTGCCAATAGGATAGGAATATACCTATTGGACCCATATAATCATATTAGAGTGAATTTGATTTTTATAGCCTCTTAAGTAGCTTCGTTAGGAATAACAAGTGTAACTTTAGAGAGGGGTGTATGTGATTGGGAGATCCTTATGCCTATTAAATCTCTAGATTAACAAGCTAATTTTAAATGCAATTAATTTGGTAATTACATGCTCTATGAATTGAAAAGGGGATTAGTCACTCTAGGTTGCTTCTTTTGTCATTTGCATTAGATAGTTTGTTTTGTTTTGATTTTAATTTTAATTTCTTTTCACTAATTAAAAATCAATTTGGTCTTCTCAAATTAAACAAAAGTGTAAAATCAATTATCAATTGAAATTGTGGTACCAAGTCTTCGTGGGAATGATACACGATTTACTCTTTATTACTTGACGGCCCGTACACTTGCGGAAACGTAGGTTCAATTTTGTGCCTACTATATATCACACATTTGCCCTGCTTCGATGTATAGGACTATCTTTTTTAGAAGGTGCTTTTAGCAATCGGTTTCACAGCTAATTAAGCACTTATAGCTTAAGCAGATTAAATGGTCTAGATCTTTTTTTTTAATAAGTATCGGATCTTAAATAAAGATAGTTATTTAATTATTGTTTTTTCAAACACATTTTTTACATTTAAAAATCATATATAAATTCTTTAGATAAGATTTGGACGATTAAGATATGTTTAGCTGTTAAACAAGTGCTTAGCAGGAACCAGAGATTGGTGTTTTTACCTTTTTTTATAAGGAACTCGATAGTTTTAAGAAATATTAAATATTTTTCTTACATGCATACACATATTTAATAATGGTAATAAGAGAAGAGGAAAATTAATATGATACTTGAACATAATATATTTAATAATATAGTAATACTGAAAATTGCTTGAGTTTTATGAAAGATTTCATAGTATTTTAAACTATTTTTAGGAAAAATTTGGGGAAGTTCCTATTAAAATTTTATTGATGAATAGAATCTGACATCTTTTATACCTTGTAAGGGGTGAAGCACCGATACTAAAAAATTTATATATATTATATACTTTGATTTAATTCTTTCTCATCAATAGAATTTTTAGTTGTAATATTATGTGTGAATTAAGTAAAAATAATTTATGTTCAGACCAAAAAGAGTAGTATGAAATTATTACCTCCAGTTCTAATATAAGAGTCGGTTGACTTTTTTTGTGGAGATTAAGGAAGCAAAATAGACTCCAAATCTTAGTATATACAACATAAAATTAGATTATATGATAGTTTATAAGTAAAATAAATTAGTTTTGAGAAAAAATAAATATAAACAATTTAAAGTGGTGTATTTTGTATATATTTTTTTTAAAAAAAATCAACTGACTCTTATAATTAGAATTAGAATTGAGGAATATGAATTAGGTTGATTAGGCGGAACTTGATGGAAGTGTCTAACCTCTTATAAAACTTTAAGTTTTATATTTTATCCAGATTCCATTGGCCAAACAAAAATATGTTATCCAGATTCCAGAGTATTACTCAAAAAAGAAATTATGAATTAGGGTCCGTTTGCTTCACAGAAACCAGGCGCAGGAAATGGAAAATGGCGGAGATTCCATCATATGAACGCGTTTGGTTGCCGGAATGGTTGACGATTCCGTTTCCTGCCTCCCCCTATTTTCCTTTAAAGGCTGGAAAATGGGTTCCCACAAAAAATGGTGGGAACCTTCTTTCCGGCCTACGATGGAAGAGACAGAGGACAACACTGCCCTCACCCATACTCTTCATCGTCTCCTCCTACAACTTCTCATCTTCATCTCTACTTTCCTTGCTTGGCCGAGCGTGCGGAAGCGTCAAAGAAGACAGAGAAGGAGAAAAATTTCTGCCTCTTTTTCCATTGTAACATGGCTTTCTCTTCTTGCTCTCTCTCAATTCATCGCTAAACACAATGTATTTGATTGATGTTTGCTTATTGCTTTGCTTTGGAATCGATGGCTAAATATGAGGGTAAAGAGAAAGAAATTTTACATTCAATTGCAACTAGAGATTTTGAGAAGAATAGCACAAATCAGTACGCAAGCTGGAATCTGAAAATTTGGGAGGAATATGAAGAGGAATGAACGATATAGATTTGGAAGTGTCTAGGTTTTTTTCCTTTTATTCAAAATGCAATTAATGGTGATTTCTCATGTTTTTATTTGTTTTCTTTCTTTCTTTAGCCTATCTATGTGTGGCTGCTCAAAATTTTGGTTGTGAACTTATGTGTATAATCTGGGTAATGGATTATTGTTGAGATTTCCCCGAAATTTCAATACAACTACATTCAAATTTGGGCAATCAAATTCAAATTTGGCGCAGCTACATTTGAATTTGGCGCATCTACATTTGAATTTGGTAGCTACATTCGAATTTGGCGCATCTACATTCGAATTTGATGCAGCTACATTCGAATTTGAACAATAAAATTCGAATTTGATGCAGCTACATTCAAATTTGGGCAATCAAATTCGAATTTGATATACTCATTTACTGTGAAAACAAGCTTCAAAATAAATTTTGAAACTTGAAAATGGATTTTGGAATACAAAATTCAAATTTGGCTATAGCAACAAAATTCTGGCGTGAACATAATTTTTTCAAATTTTGTTTTATATTTATATATAAAATTTATATTTATTTATTGTAATTATTTAAATAATATGAGAAGTAGGTGAGACTTGAGAAGTTGGTTTAAAAATTTCAATGAGAGAGTTTGTAGAAAAAATGAAGATAATGTTTTTTTAAAAAAAAACTTGAAGTTCAAAAGAATATGGGTGAGAAATTGGGATAGACCCGGGTAGTTGAAACCACAAAATTCTCACCTTAAAATTATATTTTAGGCATTTCATTGTTTAATTTAATTATTAATTGTTTTTTCAGACATGAATGTGATTATTTTCGGTATCTAAACTAAGGTTATCTTCGTGGTATTTTTAAATATTATTTAGTTATTTTTTAATCAGTTGAAAAATATTTTTTACTTATTTATGAAAATTATATTTTTTTATTAATATTAAAAATTTATTGAAATTATAATTAGTAAAAATAATTTATCCATTTATTTTTAGGATTATTTAATTTTAAAATATTTTAAAATTTTATATTAGTGAATATAATTAAGATATACTCATTAAGGGCAAAATGATCATTTGTATATATTTCTGAATTTCCTTACCTCCATTTTCAATCAACCAAACATAAAATTTTCCATTCCATTCATTTCCTTTCATGTGCGTACCAAACGTGTCGACCTTCATTTCCTTTCCATCCCTTTCTTTTCATTTCCATTCCGTCAGAAATTTTCAATAAATCAAATGGACCCTTAGATGGAGGGGAGAGTTGGTGGGCCGCATGGCCGCCACAAGAGGCTGCGGCATGACTTGGATCAATAAATTAATTGATAGTGCATTGATTCAAATTTTAATATAATAATATAAATACTTAAACCACGTTTAAAAATTATTTAAAAACTAAAATTCGTTTAAACCTGGAGTGATGGTGTAACTAAAATCTAACAATGAGCCTTCTAAGTTAAAGGTTGTTGGTTGTGAGGAATTGAAATTCACGGAGAAACCTAGAGTTGAAGGCGGCTAATATAACAATCTAAGCTAAACCTCTTGCTAAGGAATCATATATATATCAAATTATAGTAATATTTAATATTTCTAACAATTTTTTCTGGTACGTACATGATCCAATTAAGGATACCTCTTAACTACGTTTTTTTTTTTTTGGCAATATCAAATGAAGAGACAATCTTAGTTGGATCACGAAATGTTTGATTCAATCACACATATATATAAAAATCTTGGTTTTTGGGGATGATATTAGTCAAACAGCCAAGCGATACGGTTGAAGTACAATATAATGATAAACGCTGTCTCACTACACCCATCATTCATGAAAACTAATAAAATTTACATTTATTTGAAATCCTTAAAAGCCTATATGAGATTAAATTATAGTTGTTAATAAAAAAGTTATTATTGACAACTTAATCAACGACATTAACAAATGTTACTTAATTTTACTCAAGTGTTTAGCAATTGAATGTAAATAAATTACTTGACGATTTTTATGGACTTTGTTGTATTTCTTTGACCTATATGTGTGATTCCCCTTACAATATACTATATGCATCGTTGCATCTTCAATATTATATAATCGAAGCCGCCGCCACTTCTGGTGGAGGTTGGCGGACAATATGATGGTTTCTCTTAATTTGTTTATTATCCAATTATTTATCAATAGTTCCATCGATTAGGTAACATTTACAACAATCCAATACATTTACAACTATTCTTATATGTCTTCTTACTGGCTCCCTTGGTGGTGGTTGGCTTATAAATTATGATCCAACATGACGGATTAAAATATTATGGATCACAACTAGTTCCCCACTCAAAATGGTAACCAATTCATCATGCCAACGCAATAATCCAATCTCATATACTCTTTCGGTTATATTTATGTATAAGTTTTCTAAAATGCGGAGTTCAGAAAATATTTTGACTCATCTTGTTTTAAAATGTAATAATTTTCTAATTTTATTCTTATGTAATATATGGAAAAATGAAGGGAAACTAAGTAGTTCCAACTTCCAAAACTAAATTAAAAGTAAAATTAAATATTTATATAATAAATTAATAAGTTGACTTAAGTTATATTCTCTAATAGGGTAAGAGGAGTGATATCTTGGATAGATGTTTAAATGAACATGAGATTATTTTTCTTTAGCCATTTACTTCTCTTTTCTTTTGGATATGTCTCTTATCAAAATAAAGAACGACAGAAGATATTGCTATGGAAATGACCTTTTCAATTTATAGCTTGGTTGTTCTGATGAGTTACGTAGTAGCAGGCAGCAACCAAATGAAAATGCATTGACATACAACAAATGATAATAGTACAATTGACAAGTGATGAGATGATTTGACAAAAGATAATGGAACGATTTACAAGTGACTGACAATAAAATAACAAGATGAGAGTAGTATTGACTAGGGCTATTCAACATTGTCCCGTCCCGTCCCGGCCATTCGGGACGGGACCGAATACAGCTTCGGGACGGGACGGGATTCGGGACGAGGTCGTCTCGATCCCATCCCGTCCCGAATATATATATGTGTGTTTATATTTTTTTAAAAAAAAAAATACATGTGTCATATATCTCATGTGTGAATATATTTGACTTCTTTTAAAAAATATATATGACTTTAACTTCTAAACTAAATTCCAACCATTCATTGATCTTAAATTTCTTGTCCGCTGCCACTATGCTCTATGTGTAACACATCACATTTAAAGTTTTTTTCAAACTCTATTTAAATGTGTAGTTGTTGCTACTTTTTTTGCTCTAATTATTATGTATTAATATGGAGTGCTTATGGCACTGGAGGAGATTTAATTATGCTATAAAATCACCCACTAAGTGTGTTGCTATGCAAACAAAAAAAAGATTTTTGGATCAATTTTTTTAATTCGGAAAAATTTAGGGACAAGGCCTGTCCCGTCCCGTCCCGATCGAGACCGAGACAAGTTGGGACGGGACGGGAACCCCGTCCCGAACACTTTTCTTCGGGACGGGTTCGTCCCGGTCCCGTCCCATCCCGTGAACACCCCTAGTATTGACTAGGAAATTGACATAACTACAAAGTGCTATATAGCTGTATAATTTATAAGAGTATGTGTGTGTTTGGATACCACGTTGGGATCCTCCAACGTGGATCCAAAAATCATAAAGTGAATTTAAAAATTTGGGTTGACTTATTTTGAAAATGATTTTTTATCTAAAATGATTTCTACAACGTCAAAAGTCATAAGCAAAAAAAAGTGGCTTTTGGTTTCTGACTTCTGACTTATGGTGGGTCTCACGCCTTTTGTTATGTATTATTTAATAAAGTGGGTAGGAAGATTAGACTGTTAGACCCCTAAAATTCTCAAATAAGATAATTTCTTTTAATTTAAAATTTTCTTTTTATCTCCAAAAATTTACCATAACAATTTCTAACTACTTTCTCCCACAATATACTCCTTTGAGCTAAAAATATTATTTTTTAAAATTATTTTCCTGAAAATAAGGGAAAAACTAAGCCTTTAATAAGAATATATGCATATTATATATATATATATTATCTAGTGATAATAATGCATTTTTTAGTAATTTTTCATCTAAACGTGCTTCTCAATATAATCATCCAAACATATTTCTAAAAGTCAGATTGAAAAAAAGTCACTTCTATCGGGTGTGTTTGGATGGACTTCTGAAAAAGTGACTTATAGATAAGTCAAACTGAAAATAAGTCAGATTGTGTAATGAGATTTATGTTTGGATGGGCTGTTAAAAAAAGTGACTTATAAGTCATAAGTCATATTGTGTAATGAGATGTATGTTTGGATGGACTTTTGAAAAAGTGATTTATGTTTGGGTTAGTTGTGATTTGATGCGTAAAATAAGTTAGAATTGTGGGGTCCACAAAAAAAAGTGACTTATAAGTCATAAGTCATAAGTTGAAAAAAAGAACTTATACTTATTTTGACTTATAAGTTATAAGTTACTTATTTTTATAAGTCGAGACAAACATGCTCATAAGTCCTTTTCTGAAAATAAGTCTTTTTTTATCAAAATAAGGACTTATTTGGCTGCAAGTAAGCGAGCTAAACACATCCATCATCACAAATCCAAAGATAAATCACTTCACACAAATGACTTTTATCCAATCTTACTTTTAAAAAAAATCATTCTGAAAAAAAGTCACTTCTCAGAAGCTCAATCCAAACACACTATACCGATGAAGGCAACATGATAGATGACTATTTTTTTGTTTTTCATGTTTAGGCCCTATGGGACTTTATGATAATTTCAACACATTTCTGGACTTTTCGTGATTTATTATTTTTTAGGGATTCCTTATTGTGATTTTCTCAATTTTTTAAAAAATTGTTATAACAATATGACAAATTGAAGGCAAAAGAAATCTGACAAACTAGTTTAATCTTATTGGTCTGTGTGAGATATATATCGGGTGCTCAGATTTTGAGATTAGATCGAGGCAGTGGCTAGGAACAGGATGGCGAATGATTGAAGTATAATTTTTGCCATTTTTGTAGTTTAGCAAGTATCGGGGTCAAGTATATAGCTTTCGTGGGAAGATGTGTTTTAACTTTTGAGCAAGGTTCAAAAAACTGAACCGGATGTTAAACCGGTCAAGTCACTGATTCAAGGGTCAGGGGTTAGATTGAGGGTTAACTCGGGTCAGACCGGTCATATTTAAATAATAGAATTTAATTGTTGTATTATGTTTTATTAGTCATTTCATAATATATGAAAATTAATTAAATCTTCTATATTAGAATCAAATATTTCGTTCAAAATTTTTATGCATGTGGCCACAGAATATTATTCTTTTTTAATCATATTGTTACACTTTAATTTTTATATCGATGATGAAAAATAATTAGACTTAAATGAAAGATAATCTGATTTACTTATATATTTACAACTTATTTTTGGGTTGAAAAAAGTGGCCCAGCCCAAATAAATGAACCAAACCCTACTTTTTAAAACACACATGCGCATTATCACAGCTGCGTCTATATTCCTTCATGTTGACAGCACATCATCCTCGTTATTGGTTATCTACAGTGGCTTCACTTTCTTTTTCTCATACTCCAGATCTACAACCGAGATACTCCAGATCTACACCTTACATCCGTCTTCTGCAGTTGGTAGTAGTTATTCTTCATGATTTCATTGTCTTGATAAGCTTTATCCACTCTCTTCTTTTAACCCGGTCCCTGTTTTTCTTTTATTCTCCGCCAGCCATCATCAATCTGCCCCAGCCTCCATCATCTCCGTCTTTCTTTTTTCTTTTTAAAAAGAAGAACCGGGCAACCCGCGGAACCGACGGGTTGCCTGGTTTAAGGCAGAGTGGGCGAGTCAACTCGACCTTTTGCCGGTTTGCTTCTCCCCCGGTCTGAAGAGTGAACCAGACCGGACAGTGGTCTGGTTTTTCGAACCATGCTTTTGAGAACTCAATCAAATTTGGTCAACAAATACGGTGAAAAAGGGGAAATTCTAAAAAAAGACCCTCAAATTACCAAAATGACACTTTGCTGCAACGAATTTCAAAAAGGACAGTTCAGTACAATAAATGAATTGTCCAACCTCAAATTAAAAGGAAATATCTAAAATGGCTTTGGTTCAAATATGGGATTCCTAACTTCCTATAAGGCTTCCCAACTTCCCTTAAGAGATCCCCAAGTTTGTTGTAGTAAGGACATTTTTGACATTTCACTTAAATTTGGTTGGATAGTTCAGTCATTTGTACTGAATTATCCTTTCTAAATTTCGGTGTAGCAATTTTCCCTTGGATAAACCTTACGTTGATTTTTCACGGCATTTTTTATATAACTTCCTGACTGTAGAGATTTAACTTTTGCAAAAAAAAAAAAAAAAAAAAAAAAAAAAAAAAAAAAGTTCAATTGTAGCGGCTCTCTGAAAAACATTTTATGCACATGCACATAGTCAAAATTAAACTGAAAATCTCACTTGAACGGCATAAGGTTCTGTTTCTTTCATCAGGATTAACATATGTGAATTTCTTTCTTTTAGTTTTGTCTCTTATTATTACTGCTCCATTTTCAAATATATTGCATTTTTAACTAAAGCATGCTAATTAAAAAATAATTAGGTATAGTTACATTTTAAAATGTTTCCTTAACCTCCTTTAATAATATCAATCATCATTAAATAGTCATCCACAACCTTCCGTCATTAATATAAGTTCCGCTTTTTAATTTGAATTATAAAATAGATATTATATTAAAGAATGATCTAGTATTGTACATAATATTTTCCTGCTAAAAGGTTAGCATATAAATTGAAGGGGAAATTTCACTTAATCCCCTTTAAAACAATTTAATGTCAAACATCCCCTATAAAATTCTGAATGTAGCCCTTAGGAGAGAAAATGAAATAAAATTTTGAGGGTAAAATGATTTAACCCCTTTGCATCATGTGCAAGATAAATATGGGAGTTTTCAATATTCATATGTGAATTTCCAAGTGTTAACATATGGGAATTCATGTCTTTTGGCATATTTTACTTGAATTTCATACCTTTTTGGTGCATTTGTATATCTTCCGGTCGCAGCACATTCTACTGAAAATTAAAAGCAAACTTACAGAAGCAAACTAGGTCGCAACTCAAATTTCTTGGTCGTAGCTCACTCAAGCACAAAAGAAAACTAAGCCACATCTCAAATTTCTCGACTGCAGCTCAGTCACAACAACAAAACGCACAGCATAATTTAGACAAGAAATTCAAAGGTTTAACGTGCAGAAAATTGAAGGAGGCTGAAAGATTCAACTTTCTGACATTCTTTGCAACATTTTGGGTGTTAAGACTTGGTACTTGAAAAGTTGGAAGCAAAGATTGAACTTTAGAAGAGATTTGAAGCTCCATTTCATTGGTTTTTCTTCTTCATTTTCTTTTCATCTCTTATATTTCTCCTTGGGTTAGCATCAAGGTTCAAAAAACCGGACCGGGCATCGAACCGGACGAGGTACTGGTTCAAGGGTCAAAGGTCCAATCGGGTCGGACCGTGTCAAACCGGTTATATTAAAATAATAAAATTTTATTGATATTAACATTAATAATCACTAATATCAAAATGTAAATGTAGATAGGTATGCATGATTCATCAAATATGAATATTTTAATGTTTCTATATAGGGAAAAAAAGAAAATTCTAGTTGATTACACGTGAAAATAAATATTATCCTACAATCCACAGACTAAAATATAAATATTAAGAGTAACAATAATTAAATATTAAGTATATGCAAGTAAAATAGCATTTAAAGTATTATAGTTTCCTAATTTCTAAAATTGAGTGGAGTGAAAGTTAGTAATTAGGTGAATTATAATAAAATAAATTTTTTTTTTTAAAAAAAAAAAGGGGTTAACCCGGTTCAACCCTCGGGTCGACCAGTTTTTCCTGTGTCAACCGGTTCTTGACCGGGTCAAAGTCCCTCCTGTTTTAAAGGCTGCCCGGACCTGACCAATGGCCGGTCCGGTCTGGTTTTTTGTTCATTGGTTAGCATTTGGCTTATTACGGTAGCTAAAATTATTGTAATTTAGGATTATTTTGAACCCTTGTATGGATTAACATTATGTTGCTCCTCTCCTTTTGTGATTAATGTTATATATGTGTTTATTTGACTCTTTGCTTAATGCCTCTAAATGCTTGATCACCATTTAGATTATTTGTTCATTTGATTAAAGATTGAAAGAGCTAAGTTGAATGTAGAACTTGCTTGAAATTGTGCAAGAACTTAAAATTTGCTTGATAAATGAATGGTTTTCTTGATAAGATAGATATATATATACACTTATTAACCTTGCATAGCCATATTAAGGTTGGAGCTAGGAAATTGGGTTTTGTTAATTATAACAAGAGATTGAGCAATTGATGAAATGAATCACTTGTTCTTGACTTAAGAGAACTTTTACAAGTACATTTTGAACCCTATGCTAATGCATATATATATAGATCCATATATTCATTGAAAACATTTGTGAGATGAGGTTATTTGAAGGTTATAAAATATAAGGGGGGATAAATAATCATAAGCTCCATTTTATCCTTAAAGTCAAAGAACAATTGTAGTCATCAACTTCTCTTTTTAAAGATGGTTTTCTAATAGTTTACTCAACCAACCAAAATTTGCTCTAACTCAACTTAATTGAGTTCATTAAGCCTTCTGTTTGATCATATTTCTAACCAAATCTCCGTGGGAAAAATATTCTCTCATCACTTTATTACATGGCACGACCCATGCACTTGCGGTGCAAACACCAAGACAAATGAAGGTATTTCCAAGACAATAAGTGAATATAAAACAATAATAGTTGCAAGAATATGTGCCATTTGCAAGACGATTGAAATTGTGAGTTTTCAGGACAAATATGTTTATTTTCAAAACACATGAAGGTATTGTCTAGACACTTATTTCCATAACACATATAGGTATTCCAAGGCACACGTAACTTGTAAATACATTTAAGTGTATAAGAAATAAACATATTTATCTTATAAATGACACATTTTGTTATCAATGCTCATTTTATCTTAAACATTTTTTATTCATTATTGTCTTAGAAATACCTTTATTTGTGTTGGAAATCTGCACACTTATCTTGAAAA
Source organism: Mimosa bimucronata (assembly GCA_037074515.1). Taxonomy (NCBI): domain Eukaryota; kingdom Viridiplantae; phylum Streptophyta; class Magnoliopsida; order Fabales; family Fabaceae; genus Mimosa; species Mimosa bimucronata. The sequence goes on along the minus strand of CM073440.1, from coordinate 18,582,300 downwards.
TTCTCATATTTATCTTGTAAATGACCTACATTTTTTCTTTCAAAAAGAGATAGGAGTAATAAAGTCTTTTGACTCTTAAAATTTCATTTCATTTTCAGTTAGAGAGTACAGTGATGTTTCAAAATTTTATAAGTGTTATTTAACATTAAATTGTTTCAAACGAAGCTAAGCTTCTCATTAAAATCCTAAATTTTTGCGCGCATATATAACAACATGGGAAAATGACAACAAAAAAATTTTGAATTTTAAAATCCCAATAACAACTTCATGATAGGTATTAACAACCATTAACAACTCAAAATTCCTTATTTAAGATTTTGCAAATTAGAAGTAATGTTTTTGTCATTTTCCCCAACAACATTAACCTTCCTTGCAACAAGTGCGTATTACAGCCCAAGTGAACAGACAAAGCGAGCCCCACTCTACTGGGCTAAAAACAACGCAATTGACCATGAGCTGGCCTGACCCAATAATTGGCCAGTTTTTATATGTAGTTTTTTACTTACAAAATCAGCATACGAGATCAAATCAAATTAAGGCATAACAAATCACCATTCATCCCTGATAGTACTCGCTCGAATCCTAAATATAATACTTATTTAGAGAGGTGAGTTTATCCTTAAATATAAGACATCTTTATAATTTTTTTTTCACATTTTCCCTAAATTATCCTTGACAATAAACAAACAATAGAGATAGGGTAAGAAAAAAAGCATGTTATTAGGATGTTTTTGTAATACATGTAATTTTTACTAATTTAACTAATATTTTTAATCGAATCAAATTAGGTTAATATGTTTTATATTTATAAAAGAAGGAAATAAAGGATAAAAAAATTGTTGTCATAGCTATATGCTCATGTTCACTGATCCATTATATTATCTGTAAACACAAAATCAATTATGGTTATGCGTTGAGGAGGATTCAATTAAGGTCAATAATTCAAAACTCCTATATATATATAGAAAGCTCGCCAACTAGTGGAGTTGATTATAATGTAAGAGGTTTTGTCTACTAAATATGAAGTGTTAAGTTTAAGTCTCTGTGGATGCAGAAAAATGTCTTTGAAGCTATCTTCAATTGGGCATGACAATATTCAAATAAGACCTGGTCAAACGCTTCTCAATTGGACCAATAATACACAAATATGACCTGTACTAATTCTACAATCCAAATAGAGATTTTTAAAGTTAGCAATTACTTCCATGCATGGTAGCAAAAACAATATTTAATCTAAATATATGGCTTAATTAAAACACTCAGTCCCATCAATTCTTTAAACAAAAATTAACAAGCAGAGGTTAACTTAAATATTTCAACATATTTATCCAATACTTTAATTGACGTACATATTTCTCAACATATGAAAGGTGCTAAAAAGCAAGCCAATGAGACCAAAGCAACAGATTTGAACAAAACCTGCAATGGTAAGCTTCCTTCATCGGTGCGTATAAAGAGAGCCTCATAAACAGGTTTATTCAAAACCACAATTAAAACGCACACGACAATCTGTAACCCTAATTGGCTCCACCATAATGATCCCTCAACAATAATCCTCTTCATTCCCCAAACTGCTCCAAAAAGATTGAGCAATGCAAGAGAAGCTATGATAGTAAACATGACAGAGGAGTTTCCAAAATAAAAGACCTCTTTCTGGTAGCATTCAAGGATGTCTTGGGAGACAGCCTTATTTGTGACATCAAACTTTGTTTGGGAGAGGTTGAGGTTCATGGAGATGGTATCGATGAAGCCGAAGAAATACGAGGTGGTCCTTCGGAATAGCGTGTTTCGTTGATAGTTCCACCATGCCTTGTACGTGCAGCCACAGCTTAGAGCCTCCAAGAAGCTGTAAGCGTTATTTGCCAGAAATGCATATAAAAATGGAGCTATCCAGGGGCTTGTAAGCTGCATGCATGCAACCAAGAGAGAACAATCAAGTTTAAGAATTTATATTTATAATGAATTCTGCCTCCGTCACCAAATACAAGCATTAATTTGCTAAGATTTTATGTTACCAAATATTATAAAAGAAATATCAAACAACTAACTGAGTAAGAAGTTGTGCTAACTTAACTAGTGATGTTGATATTAATGTCATGCAGCTATGTTCAGTACTAGTTGAGAGTGGTTTAATGTCCATTTAGTACGCTTGGCTTGATGACATGATAATTAACAATTAGGGTCTATATTAGATGTTAGGTGGTATCTATCATAAAGAATAATAGTCTTTTAAATTAAAGTGACACATTAACATGATATTACAAGTAAGACCTAACACAGTTTTCCAGTTACAGGAAAGCCATGACACTAAGCTATAAGCCGTTTGACAATAATGGCAATGTTGCAAAGTTTGATTTATATGAAAATTTAATATTGTTTTTCAAAGATTCCCCAAGGGTATATTTCTCATTTATCGTGTAAATAATGGTAATGCATGATAGATTACAACTCAACTACTTCAATGATGAATAAAATAGGAAAAATGTTTTCAAACACGAACTACTTTTAGTAATTAATGTCACAGATACGTGTGTTCATATATACTTCATGCTTCTATTTGATAAGAGAGAGCAATATTTTATAATCATCGATTAATGAGCTGCTTGTGGGAATAACATAATGTGGATCAGAAGAAAAAAACAAGACAAAAGGGATTATTAATACGAGATTACGTACCTGTGGGAACAAAGGAATGCCACAAAATGTGGAAATGGGAAGGAGAATAACATAAGAAAGAGTTGGGAGAGACATAGGACCCCAAAGGAAGTAGACACTGTATCCCATTTGTAAACCTAAGCTTAACTTGTTGTGTCCATAAATGAAAGGACAGTATTTGGAGAAGAAGATATGAGACAAGCCATATCCCCACCTCTTGTGCTGAACAAGAAGCACATCAAAGGTTGTAGGAGCTATTCCCAAGAAAGCCTTTCTTTGTGGGTTATAGTAAATCGATTTCCACCCCCTGCATGTTATCACAACACCTGTCGCTGCGTCTTCTGCAGCCATCCCATACACCAGTCCCATCTGCGCACATTCATTCCTTGTTACTCTTTGCTATTTATATACACCACACACACACATATGTACGCTTTATAGTAGTATCATATATATACCCACACACACTCCTCATGATCTATTTATAAGGCGAAGAGAAAATGTTCTTTGGTTCTACTTAAAATCTTGTCATTAAGTTTTTCTACATGAAAATATGATAGCCTAAGGGGTCATTAGTTCAAGTAATAGAAACAACCTTTCTGTTTACAAGGGCAAGACTGTTTGCATCTGACCCTTCTCAAATCACCTAGTTAAAGCATTGTGCATAGAGTCACGCATGACTTTACTCTCGTTAAATTTTAAGGCGGGTTAGTAAGATTTTACTCAGTTTTGGTGAAACATACTGGGAATAACTTATAACTTGGACCTGAATACAAACACAAACCTCTTTGCCCCACAGAGTGCCCTTCTCGTAAGTGCAACTAGCAAGAGCTTTTGATGCCTCGATTAACTCATCAACTGTTCTTTTGTCTTCTGTCCTATGTTTGGTGTTGTCACATTTTGCTCTGCAGTGATCTTTGAAGTGCATTCCTGAGAGGCTCTCTCTTCTGTGGAAACATCCAGTTCCACAGTAAATGGATCCTCCATTTCCACATAAGCCGGCAAGTTCAATCTTAAGCAATATATATACAGTAGAAGACTTTCATAATTAGTCTTTCTTTCATGGTCTGAAAAGAAGAGTTTAAACTATGAGACTGATTGGTGTTTAATAAGTAGTTCACCTGATTGACCACAGAAAAAGCATTTGAACAAAAGTCATTCTTGGTGATATTTTCGAAGTTTTGAGGAAATTGCACATAAGCTATCTGGTGGCCTCTTGCCTCGTCCATGAAGAAACAAAGCGCTTCTTGAATTGTATCTGCACTATTGGGGTACATGTCACAGTCCAAGTTTAGAATTATGGATCCATTGCTTATCTCTGATGACACTCTTATCTGCACATGAATGCACAAGTTTATGTCTGTTATATATATAATATATATAGTTAGGAAATCAAATAAATTACTTTAAATTAATTATATTAATTGTTTTTAATTAAGTTAACTTTCTTGATTTATAAAATGATTAAGATTCACATAAGTATTTTAAAGAGATCATATATAATATTTAATAATTAAATAATTTATTTAATTTTTTAATCTCCTCAAAATTAGTTTACAGAATTTAAAATAAGCACGAGGTAGTATTACTTACTAGTGCATTCATGGCTCCTGCTTTGAAGTGGTGGGGGAAGTTGGGTCGCTTCTCTCGTGCCATGTAAACTAATGTTGGTAATTGAAATCCATCTTCATCTATAGCATTTGTGTCCCTTCCATCAATTATAATCTGATCAAAGAAAAAACAATAAATTGTGGATGAACTTTATAAGCTATGCAAGAGAGAGTATATATAATTATATATGCATGTTCAAACACTTTATACAGATGTACCTGCACAATGGGTTGATGGTTCTGTTTTGTTGTTTTATCATTCCATTCGGAAAATCCTCTATATTGGTTCCTCAATGAATCTGGAACCTTCCCCATTTTTACTACTGATTCTATCTCACTTTTCATATCTTCGTATAGTTTCTGAAAATCATAGATAAGAAATAGACATGTAAGAATGGGACAAGAAAAATGAGTGAGAATCAGATATCAGAAATGGTTTTCCAAAGAGAGAGAGAATAAATGGCTAGTTTTGGCCGATGTGTGATAATTAATGCTGAGATATATACATAATCTAGGGCAAACATGGGAAAAATAAATTAAATTATAAAAAACATCTTCTTCCAAACGGTAACTTATTCCTAAGTCCTATATTTTAACGTTGGAGAGATTAAGGTTTTTATTCGTCTTATTATAAGTTAAATCATCATATGGTTTTTGTCATGGATTTTACTTTTCATTATTGCGACGTAAACTATTATTTTCTTGTAAAGTGTATATATTAAATGTGGGCAAAGTTTGAAAGTTTTTAAATTTTAAAACAGAATTAATGTGGCTTAATATTATTATTTTTAATTGATATAAAACATGCTAAAAGTAACTTAAAATATGATCATATGATTATATATAATGCATATTAAGTTATTGATTGATGAATTTACCTTCATAGATGACCATTGTTGGCGATAATTTTGATCCATGTCTCCTGATGAATGGTGGGAAAAGTAAGCTTCAGGAGATCTGGTTTGAATATTGAATCTCTTGCAGAAAGGAATCCAATGCTTAGAGAAAAGAGAAGCTCTGAGGAGAGCATAGAAAGTGAGCTCAGAGCCTCCATCATCAGAAAGATAAACACTTAGCTTTTTTGAAGGATAATTGTATGACATTGCTGATATCACTGTGTTCATCACTATGCTTGGTGGCTCCAACATTGGATCTGCTGTGCACACAAATATGTCAACTCCTGGTAGCTCTTCTTCACCATATCTGTACATATATGGAGTATGTCTATCATATTAATTAACAGGGCGATGGTTTAGAAATAAATAATAATTCTGGGAGACAAAATATATTAGAATCTAACATTTAAAACTAAAACAAATTCTTCAACTACTTCCTACATAAAATTAGAACCCAAGAAAGCATTAACAAAGAAAAACAACAAATTTTGCATAATCACTGGTGGCGTTAATATAGATTAGACAACTTTTGTTGAGCTCAGTCAATAACTAAATCATAAGATAAATTGCTAACGAAGAGATCCTATTCAATAAACTCATCGAGTGTTATCTTCGATAGATCTTCCTCTGTCCCTTTAACTTCGTCTATACCAGTGCCAAAAGGATTATGGTTATGTAAGGCCCTTGAAGCATTAATAGCCAACTTCAAACTCTGGAATATTTGCCACATTATGGTTATGTAACTGAAAGCTTGGGACTATGACCTCCTTTAGTCCCCTTTCCTCCATCTTCAATAAAGCACATGCATTTCAGTCGTCTTGTATGACCGTAATAAATGTGAGCTAATTTGATTTTACAGACTGGAAAAATTTTCATTTGGAGATTTAGAACTGCACCAACAGTGCAAGAGAGAATCTGATTTCAATCTGTGAAAAACATAAAATTGAGGGGGATAAATTATGTAAAGACATAATGAGTTTATATATTTATGAAATGTATTTGTTAGATAAATGTAATAAAGACATTTTTATATCGCTAAATCCTTTATTTTAATACAGTATATATTCAATTTTCTAAAAACCACACATTATATATATAAAATCATACTATTTTTAAAACTCTGGAAATTATATATATACAGAGGTTGATGTTGACCTTACGTTGAAGGATTCCGCTCGTGTTTTAGGTCATAAGATAAGGAGTGACTGACGGAAGAAATGCGCCGTATCAAGTTTTCTCCATTTCCACAAAAAATAAACTATAAAATATTGTTAGTAATTTATAATATTAAAAGGATAAATCCAAAAGAATACCAATTGAATTTCAAAATCCTAAATAAGAGATATAGAGTTGTCAATGTGGTTACTCATTTAGTAAAAATCATTATTCAATTAATCAAAACCTCCTATATAAGATTTTATAATTCAAGTGGTATATTTTTAGATTTTTCCAAATTAAAAATTTCTTGTAACCAGTTTAATATTAACAGTGATAAGTTTAGAAATTTCGGGGATCTAGACTAAACTAATGGAGAGACCTAGATAACATAGCTAATCAATCAAACCTCATAGTATGTCTATAGCTTTCTAATTGAGATGAGTAATAATATGACATCTTCATAACTAAAGTATCATGGTTATTAAGTTATTCTTTAAATTAAATAAAAAAAATCTGGCGATAAATAGAAAAATCATATAGAGCAATAACAATATAGCATTAGTTGCAAATTCGCATTGCACATGTGTGCGTGCGTTCCTGTGATTAGAAAGCATTTGGCGCAGAATAACACTGGAAGAATAGTGAAAGATGCCACTCTCGCTTCGTCAACCAGTGTTAACCATTTAACATATAGTCAGAGAATAAATGGTGCAAAAAACATACACAAAGTTTATAAAATGACAAAACAGGTGTTAAGTTAATTAATGTTGACAAGCACACACGGAAGGAAACAGGGACATGGATGAGAGAAGCAAATGGAGGAAACCACTGGGAAATGCATTAAAGGTAAATACAGATTGTGCATTCAATCAGGAGAAGAAGGAGGCAGCAATTGTCTTTGTGATAAAAGATTCTATTGGCTGGTTGATTGATGGGGCTTCCAAAATTGTTAAGTCTAATTTACCTTTTATGGGTGAATGTATGGCAATGCAGGAAGCAGTGTGTTATGTAGCTGAAAATCAGCTGGAGGAAGTTTATTTTGAATTAGAAACCAATCTCTTATTAAATATCTGAAGGATGGAACCAACTCACCATGTTGGAGAAGTGAAGTTATTTTGGAAAATATCCTTTTTACAAGGAACTTTGGAAGGGACCTGAACTTTGAATGGGTTCCTAGGGAAGCTAATTTGATAGCAGACTGGGTTGCCAAGGCTTCAATTAGGAGGTCATGTCCAAGGGATTGGATAACCAGACCTCCAAGGGAGCTGATGAAACTTTTGATGCAGGATATGGGTGACATAGAATTTGATCCAGGATAGTGTAAATAGCTCTTTAGGATATATTTTGGAATGTAATTATTTTGGATTATAAGCAGTTTGTAAATGTAGAAGCAGGACTATTGTATGTAATTACCAGATTAATATAATGCAGGAAGGAACGTATTGGAAAAAAAAAAAATGTTAATTAATGTTGATCGTCTAACAATCAGTCTCCACATGTGTTCCATAACTTCCGCTTCCAGCGGCCTTGTCCACCATTGTCAGGTCTTCTACAAAACATAATAGCCGCACCTCCTCAGTGTTGGAGTTGCCCCCACCACCACTGTCTCTTCGGTTTGTACTTTTTCTTTTTCTTTTTTTTTTTTTCTGCTATATGGCCATCATCAATTGACTTTACACAGTCATAATATTTACTAGGGTTAAGGGCCAATTTTGACCTGAAAATTTTCCTTCAAAACCAATTTTGATTCGAATTTTTTTAAATTGTACTGAAAGTTTTAAAACGTAACAATATTACCCTATTCTATTAAAAAACTCACTTTTAATGTTAAAAATTTAACGGTGACTGTTAATATTTTAACTATTACAGAAAAATTTACTCCTTTTTAATACTTTTAGGATAAAATTACAAAAAAAAAACTTTCCAGACAAAATTAATCCTAAACAAAGACTTCCAAAGTACAATAGACATTAACTTTGTATAATTTTACACCCAATAAAAGTTTGTTATTAAATCATGAAGGTAAGTGGGGCCCACACACTTTTCTTGGCATCTGTCTTTTGCTTTGTCGGTAACTACCGTAGAAGTTCAGAGCCAGGAGGGTTAGGTTAGGTAGTTGCTGTAGATGCCCAAAAGGCTTCCACTATTTTCGCATATATATTATACCTAAGTTGGGGTGAATTTGAGTTAAAATGGAAAGTGTTGCATAAAGATGGAATTAGGTTCGCTGAGTTCTTCTTTCGTGTATGTTTAAAATACAAATAGTCAAGTTAATTTCGTGGATTGAATAGTTGGTTAAAACTGGTGACAGTCAATAAATATGTTAAAAAATATATTTTAGTTTTAAAATACATTTATGCATATATATAGAGAGGAAAATGAATAAAAAAATGTGTGATAAATAATTAATGCACTAGTAATATAATATGTAATTGATGGGAAGTGAAAATGAAAAAAAGGACTAAGTCAATACTTCATATAATTTAAGTGTATCTCATCTTCTTGAAAGTAAATCTTATTCCATGAATATATATGATATATAGTGTGATGTATGGAAATATATGATAAGGGTGGAATGTTAGAGTATTTTTATCCATTGGTCGCGTCATATAAACCCAAATCAGACATCCAATTGATTCGATTTGAATTATCTAGAGGATATCTTGTATATATTTTATCAAAAAGACGGACAATCAAACACATTTCTCGATTTAATAGAAGCTAAAAGAGGTGAATAAGGTCCCAAATGATGATAAATATGTAAAAAGTGGGTTCAATTACGTAGGGATCTTTAATCTATGTAAACATGATATCTATTTTTAGATATACTCAAATGATGACCACTTCTCATAATGAGAATATATATAATCCTATCTGCTTCGGTATGGAACGAACTTATATAATCGTGGAATCGACTTGATCATTAGATTCTAGATCATAATTTCATATTCCTAGCCCATTCCCATTTTGGGCGGAATACATCTATTAATTTTTTGTTAAACCAAATCATCCAAGACTTCGTATTTTATATACAAGGCCGAAGGGAGGAATGTGTATAATAAAGTACAATGACTCATAAACACATTTAATTTGTTAATGATCTTTGAATTTGGAGCTACCTTAACTCGATCTTACGTGACCCAATTCACCAAAACTTAAATAAATAAAAAAAGAAGAAGTAAAAAAGTGCAATGAACCGTGAACTTGAATGTTTTACAGTTTTAAAGTTAAAGATATGACTTGGGATTTCGAAACTCATGGCCTATTTATAGTATAATAGGTTTTGCAAAAACTACTAGTTGGTGCTGATTTGTATAATTGTGATGAGAAATGAATAAGTAAATGAATGAATGAAATACCTGTGGGAGAGTATGTGGGTGAAGGGGAAATGGTGGAGAATGGTCCAACGAAGAGATTGGGTTAGAATCCAGAACATTCCAAAGCATATCTCCGACATCATCATACCAATATCAACCCAACTCCTCCCTCCTTCTCCAAATATTATTTTCCTTGTCCTGTACCACCATATCATACATATCCCTTCACCACAAGTCATCAGGATATAAATATGTGTATGAGGATATACAAATATGTAAGTTCATCATAAAAAAACAAGAAGGAATATACAATACAATACGTATACCTGCAAAAATTGTGCATGAGAATACCCTATAAGCTCCTCTCCATTTGACTTGCTTCGTCTCAAATAACAAACCAGCTTCATCACCACCACCATCTACGATTTCCCTCTTTTCTTCCACCCTCCCCCCTCTCATCTCTCTTTCTAAATTAAAGATACTAATCTATGTATCTCCCCCACTCTATATATGTATATGTGATGTTTGATGTGTGTACGTTTCTGTGCCAGTTACATTCCACACAACGTATGGTGTATACTAATAGAGCCAGAAAGGAAGATAAGGAGAGAAACAATCTAGCTTGTTTGGACTCATGTTCACAAAAATGACTTTTATCTCAACTAAATCAGAGTAAAAGTTTATTAATTAGTATAATATGATGGGGTAATTAATTACAGGGCCCGTGTAAGGGACTTAATTAAAATGAGGTCCCATGAAATCACCTAATTAATTTGAGGTCCCTACCATAAAGTTGTTATGGCAGGCCAAAAAGTTGTTAGTAACTAAGCCTTCACTAACAACTTTTTGGCCTGCAATAACAACTTTTCGGCCTATAATAACAACTTTTTGGCCTATCATAACAGCTTGTGGCCTGAAAATCACTCTAAGTCTGTAACAATTTGTAGCCTTGCGATAACAACTTTTTGACCTGCAATAACAACTTCGTGGGACTTCATATTAATTAGGTGATTTCGTGGGATCTCATCTTAATTAAATGCCTTACACGGAATCTGTAATTAATTACTCCTAATATGATTTATGTTTGGATTTTATAAATGAAAAAAAGCTATTTAAAAAGAATTATCTGCACGAATGATGAGTACAAAACCCAATTACAGGAATTTCAAATGTAAAGAAAAAACGAAAACCAAAAATCAGAGGAAAAAACGTTGTTTCAAGAGTAACGTGTCCTTTGGCCAAAAAAAAAAAAAAAAAAGAGTAACGTGTCCTTTAATTTGGTATAGAAGCGATTTTACTTTAAAACAAACCCAACCATTATTTTAAGACTTGAATGAGTTTTCTTGCTGAGAGATTTTTACATACACCGAGAGCACCAGGTAATCCATACTCTGACCAGACCAATAAGAATGAGCCACATGGATAAATTTCATCTGATGTAGTGGTTTATCTGTCAGCCACTAATTTAAAATGAATTCTGAAAATTTAATTAAAACTTTTTTCTTAGATACCGTACCCATATTTTTTTTCTCACTTCTCTCTCTCAGACCATTGGTCATTTCAATTCTTCTTTTTCTTCTTTTTTTTAAGTCAGACCCTCAAGCCCCATCATCTTCTTCATTTCATCTTCTCGGCCCAACCATTGGACTGATCTCAAGCTTCCCTTTCTTGCAAAGCCACAGACCAAATTGCAAGTGCAACACCACAATAACCATACCTGCTCTACCCTTCACCAGATCCTTCCCATTTCCCCCTTTCATTTCCTCATCTTCTTTCTGTCTCACAAGAAAATGACCCATGAAGAAGTAAACAGTACACTCTCAAAGCTTTACAAATCGTCAATGGCAGATGAATTTGAGGGTTATAGTCGAAGAGTCAGTTAGCATCCTCCTTTTTTAAAAACTTCACAATGCATCAAACCCGTTTCTTCCTGCAAGTTCTGAAGATCTGAAAAATCCTTGCTCTCTGGTCTGAAAGCTTGCTTTTCTTTCTCATTTCTTCGATCTCGCTCTCATCACCGCTCCCTGTTTCTTCTTCTTCACTCGTACGTGTCTGATGCGTGTTAGTTTCAACGAAGAAGGTCCTGGGTTACTTCTTTTTATGCTTCCATTTTTCCTTAGCCTTACCTAGTGAGGTAGATAGAGAAATATAAATCCATGGAAGAGATGAAAAAAAAAGTTAATGAGAGGGAGAGTAAGAGTCTGATGAGAGAGAGATGATGATGATGACCGATGGGGAGAGAGAGAGAAGTGAGGGAATAAGATGGCAGGGCACGGCTATCTAAGAAAAAATTTTAATTGAATTTTCATATTTCATTTTAAATTAAGAACCGACAGATAAGCCACCACATCAGATGAAATTTATCCATGTGGCTCATTCTTATTTGTCAGAGCATGGACTACCTGGTGCTCTGTGTATGTAAGAATCTCTCTTTCTTGCTTTCTCTCAATGTGAACATAGCCACATGATTCCCTAGTGGCACCTCTTATTAGTAGTTGTGTGTGCTACCCCACACAATAGTTTATCATGTGGGGGAGGCATAATTAATTACCCGTATTACGCCCCCATGTGAACCTCTGCTCACTGCAAGCAAAAACTACTGCATCCCAGACAAGTCTTTGTACCTTACGTATTCAGTTCAACATGTGATCACTTCATTTGATAAGCAATTGTATGGTTATGTAGTAACTAGCAAGTGACCTCGATTCCATGAATAAAAAAACATGAATCATATCTACATAAGACTCAACTCCTATAAGCCCTTCTCTTTCTCTTTGGTAATAAATTAATTACTCACTCCATCATTAAATACATGATCTATTGGGGATATGTCTTCTGAATATAAGATATTTTTCTAATTTTTCTCATTTTTTTTTAAACTATCCCTATTAGTGCTTTTCATGATAAACAAGCAAGAAAGAGAGAGTGATAGTGCTGCATACTCAACCAGAAACCCAGTTGTAAACACCCAATTTTGTCCGGGCCCCGCAAATAATAAAAAAAAAAGAAGAAAAATCATCCTTGTAGAATCTCCACTAATTTTGATTGAAAAATGGCACTTTTATTATTATTACAAAAAATTAAAAATTCATTGATTTATTATGATTAGGTGTCATTAATGCTGATTGTTGGGTCATAATTGAAGAAGTAAATTTTGAAATTTAAAATTGATTACGAGCCATTAATGATGATTGGTGGTTGATTGATGTTTAAAAATTAATAAAAAATAAAAAACAAAAATTATAAAAATTGTCATTTAGGTGCAAGAATAGGAAATGTTGTTAAAAGAAAAAAATTAAAAAATATTAGTGCATTTATGATAAAAACCCTAATGGTGCCTATATAAAGAGGAGTGAGAGATTTTTTTTAGGAGGATTCGGAGATGTTAGGGTTTTTAGGAGGAGGCATAAATAATTTAGAGGGAGGAAAAGGAGGCAAGTGAGAAGCATGGAGAGAAATTTATTCTTATCATTCAAATTCTTTCTAAGGAGGGATCCATAATTTCCCGTGCCAATGAAACATCTCTAACGGGATGGAAGCTCAAGCATATGCTTACTAAATGCACATTCTTTTATCTTCTTTATCATTCTTATGACTCATGGGTGGAGCGTTCTAACCGTTTGTTTATGATCTCATATATGCTCATCATCCATATTTGTGGAATGAAAAAAGCATGCTTATACAAAATTCTTATCTCATCATACTCCATGTTTTTATATGTGTTTATTGTTTCAAATTCTTATTCTTATTGCTTACACCTCATCCTTCTTTTCTTTGGATTCAAATTTCTCACCTTCTTCGTGCATGTGGCTTGCATATGCTACAAAAATTCTACATGGATTAAAAGGTATGTATCATCATCATGTTTTATATCTTCTACCATGTATAAGATGTTGACATTACTACTAACACTTGTCTTTCTTTACTTATCATTGCAAATGATTGTGAATCACTTCTTCTTGTAAAGTAAACTAAAAGAGCATATTTTCATCAAAATAAATTAATCCTTTTTGAAAGTATTTTTTTATACCGTGCGAGGTTTTTAGAACCTCCTCAGGTAGAAATTGATTATTCTTCCGTGCGAGATTATGGGAATCTCCTCAGGAAGTCTAATCCAAAATTCATTTGAAAGTCTTTTTCCTAAATAAAAAATAAAGACATATTTTCCTAAATAAAAAATATAAACCAACAATAAATATTTTTCTAAAAAATGAATAAACATTTCCCCTAAAAAAACACAAACACAGTGACACGCATTTCTACCCCGAACTACGTGGGCTTTGATCCCTTAAGGGTACGTAGGCCCTAGGTTAAATCCTATGTCAAGTCCAACTATGTAAATACTTTTTTTTGTGAATATATTTTTATATTACTTTTTGGGTGATTAAAATAAATTTCAAGGCCATATTTATTTTTAGATAATTAACTTAGAGTTACCGTTCTCATGAACAGGTGTTGTGGGGCGCCTAACACCTTCCCCACGCACAATCGACTCCCGAACCCTATTTGGTTTTAAAAGACCATTTATGATTTTCAACAGGTTTTCCAAAATTATCCTATTTTAAAAATTTTGGTGGCGACTCCATTTCACCTAATTTTAAGGTGCTACACCAGAAGTCTGCCTGTGACCCAGTCTCTCCCGTAACAAACCTTGTCTTAGAATAATAAGTCTTCAACCATAACAAACATGACAATATCAACACACAAAAAGGGATGAAGGGCATAGACATGAGAACCATAGGATTGGCTCGGCTCGGATATATTATTATTTTTCATATAAAATGTTTTCTTTACACCATATAAAAATATTTGATTAATTGATTTATTTAGTTATTATTATTTTTTCCCAATTTCTTTTTTTTATTCATTCTTTATTTCTTATTTCATAAACCCTTCCCTAATTTTACATGAGGGACCAGTCCCCTCCCAATTGCTATATCAGGCTCAAGTAGAGTTGGGGATATAAGCTCAACCCGCAGGTTGAGTCCACCAACTCATGGGTTAGGGTTAGCATATTGCCAACCCAGTCATTTTACAGGAATTTCTTTCTTTTAGTTTTATCTCTTAGTATTACTGCTCCATTTTCAAATATATTGCATTTTTAAATAAAGCATGCTAATTAAAAAATAATTAGCTATAGTTACATTTTAAAATTTTTCCTTAACCTCCTTTAATAATATCAATCATCATTAAATAGTCATCCACAACCTTCAGTCATTAATATAATTAAGTTTCGCTTTTTAATTTGAATTATAAAATAGATATTATATTAAAGAATGGATCTAGTATTGTACATAATATTTTCCTGCCAAAAGGTTAGCATATAAATTGAAGGGGAAATTTCACTTAACCTCCTTTCAAACAATTTAATGTCAAACATCCCCTATAAAATATTGAATGTACCCCTTTAATAATATCAATCATCATTAAATAGTCATCCACAACCTTCAGTCATTAATATAAGTTTCGCTTTTTAATTTGAATTATAAAATAGATATTATATTAAAGAATGGATCTAGTATTGTACATAATATTTTCCTGCCAAAAGGTTAGCATATAAATTGAAGGGGAAATTTCACTTAACCTCCTTTCAAACAATTTAATGTCAAACATCCCTTATAAAATACTGAATGTACCCCTTAGGAGAGAAAATGAAATAAAATTTTGAGGGTAAAATGATTTAACCCCTTTGCATCATGTGCAAGATAAATATGAGAGTTTTCAATATTCATATGCGAATTTCCAAGTGTTAACATATGGGAATTCATGTCTTTTGGCATATTTTACTTGAATTTCATGCCTTTTTGGTGCATTTGTACATCTTCCGGCCGCAGCACATTCTACTGCAAATTAAAAGCAAACTTACGGAAGCAAATACGGCCGCAACTCAAATTTCTTGGTCGTAGCTCATTCAAGCACAAAAGAAAACTAAGCCACATCTCAAATTTCTCAACCGCAGCTCAGTCACAACAACAAAACGCACAGCATTGTTTAGACAAGAAATCTAAGGTTTAAAGTGAAAAAAATCGAAGGAGGCTGAAAGATTCAACTTTCTGCTATTCTTTGGAACATTTGGGGTGTTAGGGCTTGGTTCTTAAAAAGTTGGAAGCAAAGATTGAGCCTTGTAAGAGATTTGAAACTCCATTTCCTTGGTTTTTCTTTTTCATCTTCCTTTCATCTCTTATATTTCTCCTTGGGTTAGCATTTGGCTGATTACGAGTAGCTAAATTATTGTCATCTAAGATTATTTTGAGCCCTTATATGGATTAACCTTATATTGCTCCTCTCCTTTTGTGATTAATGTTATGTGTGTGTTTATTTGACTCTTTGCTTAATGCCTCTAAATGCTTGATCACCATTTAGATGATTTGTTCATTTGATTGAAGATTGAGAGAGTTACGTTGAATGTAGAACTTGCGTGAAATTATACAAGAACTTGAAATTTGCTTGATAAACGAATGGTTTTATTGATAAGATAAAGAAATATATACTTATTAACCTTGCATAGCCATATTAAGGTTGGAGTTAGGAAATTAGGTTTTGTTAATTGTAACAAGAGATTGAACAATTGATGAAATGAATCACTTGTTCTTGACTTACGAGAGCTTTTACAAGTACATTTTGAAACCTAGACTAATGCACATATATATAGATCCACATATTCATTGAAAACATTTGTGAGAGGAGGTTATTTGAGGGTTATAAAATATAAGGAGGGATAAATAATCCTAGGCTTCATTTTATCCTTAAAGTCAAAGAACAATTGTAGTTATCAACTTCTATTTTTAAAGATAGTTTTCTAACTGTTTACTCAACCAACCAAAATTTGCTCTAACTCAACTTAATTGAATTCATTAAGCCTTCTGTTTGATCATAATTCTAACCAAATCTCCGTGGAAAAGATACTTTCTCGTTACTTTATTATGTGGCACGACCCATGCACTTGCGGTGTGAACATCAAGACAAATTAAGATATTTCCAAGACAATAAGTGAATATAAAACAATAATAGTTGCAAGCATATGTGCCATTTGTAAGAGGATTGAAATTGTGAATTTTCAGGACAAATATGTTTATTTTCAAAACACATGAAGGTGTTTTCTAGACACTTATTTCCATAACACATATAGGTATACCAAGGCACACGTAACTTGTAAGTACATTTAAGTGTATAAGAAATAAACATATTTGTCATGAAAATTTTCATATCTGTCTTATAAATGACACATTTTGTTATCAATGCTCATTTTCTCTTAAACATTTTTTATTCATTTATTGTCTTAGAAATACCTATATTTGTGTTGCAAAATTTGCACACTTATCTTGGAAATTCTCATATTTATCTTGTATATGACATACATTTTTTCTTTCAAAAAGAGATAGGGGTAATAACGTCTTTTGACTCTTAAAATTTCATTTCATTTTCCCTTAGAGAGTACAGTGATGTTTAGAAATTTTCTAAGTGTTATTTGACATTAAATTGTTTCAAACGAGGCTAAGCTTCTCATTAAAATCCTAAATTTTTGCGCGCATATATAACAACCTTAACCTTCCTTGCAACAAGTGCGTATTACAACCCAACTGAACAGACAAAGCGAGCCCCACACTACTGGGCTAAAACCAACGCAATTGGCAATGAGCTGGCCTGACCCAACAATTTGGCCAATTTTTATATGTAGTTGTTTACTTACAAAATCAGCATACGAGATCAAATCAAAGTAAGGCATAACGAATCACCATTCATCCCTCATATAGTACTCGCTCGACTCCTAGATATAAAACCTATTTAGAGAGGTAAGTTTATTTCTAAATATAAGATATTTTTATAATTTATTTTCACATTTTTTCTAAATTATCCTTATTATTGATGATCCTTGACAATAAACAAACAATAGAGATAGGGTAAGAATAAAAGTACGTTGTTTGGATGTTTTTGTAATACATGTAATTTTTACTAACTTAACTAATATTCTTAATCGAATCAAATTAGGTAAATATGTCTTATATTTATGAAAGAAGGAAATGACGAATAAAAAAATTGTTGTCATAGCTATATGCTCATGTTCACTGATCCATTATATTATCTTTAAACACAAAATCAATTATGGTTATGGGTTGAGGAGGATTCAATTAAGGTCAATCATTCAAAACTCCTATATATATATATAGAAAAAGCTCGCCAACCAATGGAGTTGATTATAATGTAAGAGGTTTTGTCTACTTAAATATGAAGTTTTAAGTTTAAATCCGTGTGTATGCAGAAAAATGTCTTTGAAGCTATCTTCAATTGGGCATGACAATATTCAAATAAAACCTGGTCAAACGCTTCTCAATTAGACCAATAATACACAAATATGACCTGTACTAATTCTACAATCCAAATAGAGATTTTTTGGAGTTAGCAATTACTTCCATGCATGGTAGCAAATACAATATTTAATCTAAATATATGGCTTAATTATAAAACACTCAGTCCCCATCAATTCTTCAAACAAAAATTAACAAGCAGAGATTAACTTAAATATTTCAACAATATTATCCAATACTTTGATTGACATACATATTTCTCAACATATGAAAGGTGCTAAAAAGCAAGCCAATGAGACCAAAGCAACAGATATGAACAAAACCTGCAATGGTAAGCTTCCTTCATCAGTGCGTATAAAGAGAGCCTCATAAACTGGTTTATTCAAAACCACAATTAAAACGCACAGCACAATCTGTAACCCTAATTGGCTCCACCATAATGATCCCTCAACAATAATCCTCTTCATTCCCCAAACTGCGCCAAAAAGATTGAGCAATGCAAGAGAAGCTATGATAGTAAACATGACAGAGGAGTTTCCAAAATAAAAGACCTCTTTCTGGTAGCATTCAAGGATGTCTTGGGAGACAGCCTTATTTGTGACATCAAACTTTGTTTGGGAGAGGTTGAGGTTCATGGAGATGGTATCGATGAAGCCGAAGAAATACGAGGTGGTCCTTCGGAATAGCGTGTTTCGTTGATTGTTCCACCATGCCTTGTATGTGCAGCCACAGCTTAGAGCCTCCAAGAAGCTGTAGGCGTTATTTGCCAGAAATGCATATAAAAATGGAGCTATCCAGGGGCTTGTAAGCTGCATGCATGCAACCAAGAGAGAACAATCAAGTTTAAGAATTTATATTCATAATGAATTCTGCCTCCGTCACCAAATACAAGCATTGATTTGCTAAGATTTTATGTTACCAAATATCATAAAAGAAATATCAAACGACTAATTGAGTAAGAAGTTGTGCTAACTTAACTAGTGATGTTGATACTAAC
The DNA here is from genome assembly GCA_037074515.1 of Mimosa bimucronata. Classification (NCBI taxonomy): domain Eukaryota; kingdom Viridiplantae; phylum Streptophyta; class Magnoliopsida; order Fabales; family Fabaceae; genus Mimosa; species Mimosa bimucronata. Next base: position 18,563,361 of record CM073440.1, on the reverse strand, counting down.
GTCATGCAGCTATGTTCAGTACTAGTTGGGAGTGGTTTAATGTCCTTTTAGTACTCTTGGCTTGATAACATGATAATTAATAATTAGGGTCTATATTAGATGTTAGGTGGTATATCTATCATAAAGAATAATAGAGTCTTTTAAATTAAAGGGACACATTAACATGATATTACAAGCAAGACCTAACACAACTTCCCACCTACAGGAAAGCCATGCACTAAGCTATAAGCCGTTTGACAATAATGGCAATGTTGCAAAGTTTAATTTATATGAAAATTTAATATTGTTTTTCAAAGATTCCCCAAGGGTATATTTCTCATTTATAGTGTAATAATGGTAATGCATGATAGATTACAACTCAACTACTTCAATGATGGATAAAATAGGAAAAATGTTTTCAAACACCGACTACTTCTAGTAATTAATGTCACAGATACGTGTGTTCATATATACTTCATGCTTCTATTTGATAAGAGAGAGCAATATTTTATAATCATCGATTAATGAGATACTTGTGGGAATAACATAATGTGGATCATGTAAAAAAAGACAAAAGGGATTATTAATACGAGATTACGTACCTGTGGGAACAAAGGAATGCCACAAAATGTGGAAATGGGAAGGAGAATAACATAATAAAGAGTTGGGAGCGACATAGGAGCCCGAAGGAAGTAGACACTGTATCCCATTTGTAAACCTAAGCTTAACTTGTTGTGGCCATAAATGAAAGGACAGTATTTGGAGAAGAAGATATGAGACAAGCCATATCCCCACCTCTTGTGCTGAACAAGAAGCACATCAAAGGTTGTAGGAGCTATTCCCAAGAAAGCCTTTCTTTGTGGGTTATAGTAAATCGATTTCCATCCTCTGCATGTTATCACAACACCTGTCGCTGCGTCTTCTACAGCCATCCCATACACCAACCCCATCTGCACTTTCATTCCTTGTTACTCTTTGCTTATTTATATACACCATACACTCACATGTATGCTTTATAGTAGTATCATATATATACCCACACACACACACTTCTCATTATCTATTTATAAGGCGAAGAGAAAATGTTATTTGTTACTACTTAGAAGTTATGCCATTAAGTTTTCCTATAAAAAAACCAATAATTAGCGACGGAACAATTTCCGTAGGTAAATTCCGGCGGTAATTCCGTCGGAAAATTTACCGGCGGAATTACCGACGGAAATTTTTCCGTCGGTAATTTCCGACGGAATTTTAATTAATTATATTATTTTATTTATAAATTATTATTTTAATTTAAATTAAATATTAAAATATTATTACCCACAGAAATTTCCGGCTGAATTTCCGTCGGTAATTTAATTAATTATTTTATTTTCTAAATAAATTATTATTTTAAATTATAAATAATATAATAATGTATTATTACCGTACCGACGGAAAATATTCCGTCGGTAATTTTATTTATTATATTATTTTATAAATAAATTTTAATTTATTAAAAATATATTAAAATATTATTTTTATTTATTTTAAAAATATTTTATAAACAAAAAAATATTTAATAAATATTAATAAAAATTACCATTTAGACGTATATAAATATAAATTTTTAATAAATTTAATTGTAATTTTTTATTAAAAAATATGTTATTTTTAATAAATATTAGTAATAAAAATGAAAAATAATTATAATTGAATAATATATATATAATAAAATAATTATTAAAATAATTTAATGATAATAATTATAATTATTATTATAATTTAAATAGAAAATGAAAATACTAAATATAATGTAATATTATAAATATAATAGTTTGCAAATAATATCACAAAGTCCTCATAACTCAACTGGTTAAGGCATCAGCATGAGCGTGAGAGGTTGCGGGTTCGATTCTCAGCTCTGTCCCAATTGGGAGACAATTTGTGAAGGCGACACGTGGCAGCGTGAGGAGGCGACACGTGGCGGCAAACAATGTGCATAGAGTAAAAATAATTTATTAATATATTATTTTTAAATTAAAATAATAATTTACTTATAAAATAATATAAATTAGCGACGGAAATTGCGTCGGAAATATTACCGACGGAATTCCGTCGGTAAATCAATTTGCGACGGTGGAATTTCCGACGGAAAAAATTCGGCCGGAAATCTGTCGGAAAATTCCGTCGCTAATTCCTGGTTTTTTTGTAGTGAAGGTCATAAGTTCAAATAATAGAAACAACCTTTCTGTTCATAAGGGCAAGATTGCTTACTCCTGACCCTTCTCAAATCACCTATTTAAAGCATTGTGCATAGAGTCACGTCTGACTTTACTCTCGTTAAATTTTAAGGCGGGTTAATAAGATTTTACTTAGTTTTGGTGAAATATGAAAGGGGGTCTTAGCTTCCCCCCAATTTTGGGGGGTTTCCAATATTTTTTTTTTCTTTTTTATACTCCTATATTCTACATTAAAAGAGTGACGTTTTGATATATTATGGGCAAAAAACGGATATGTTTTTAATTTTTTATGATTTTTCAAAATTAAGTACTCCAAAATAAGGCTTTTTTTTTTAAAAGTACCTAATCTTTGAAAAATCATAAAAAATTGAAAACATATCCGTTTTTTACCCATAATATATCAAAATGTCGCTATTTTAATGTAGAATATAGTAGTATAAAAGAGAAAAAAAATATTGGAAACCCCTAAAATTGGGGGGCAGTCAACAAGGCAGCTGAGGACCCCTTATTGTGAAATATACTGGGAATAACTTATAAATTGGACCTGAATATAAACACAAACCTCTTTGCCCCACAGAGTGCCCTTCTCGTAGGTGCAACTAGCAAGAGCTTTTGATGCTTCGATTAATTCATCAACTGTTCTTTTGTCTTCTGTCCTATGTTTGGTGTTGTCATAATTCGCTCTGCAGTGATCTTTGAAGTGCATTCCTGAGAGGCTCTCTCTTCTGTGGAAACATCCAGTTCCACAGTAAATGGATCCTCCATTTCCACATAAGCCGGCAAGTTCAATCTTAAGCAATATATATACAACAGAAGGCTTTAATAGTTAGTCTTTCTTTCATGGTCTGAAAAGAAGATTTTGAAATAAGAGACCTATAGGTGTTTAATAAGTAGTTCACCTGATTGATCACAGAAATAGCAGTTGAATAAAAGTCATTCTTGGTGATATTTTCGAAGTTTTGAGGAAATTGCACATAAGCTATCTGGTGTCCTCTTGTCTCGTCCATGAAGAAGCAAAGTGCTTCTTGAATTGTATCTGCACTATTTGGGTACATGTCACAGTCCAAGTTTAGAATTATGGATCCATTGCTTATCTCTGATGACACTCTTATCTGCACATGAATGCACAAGTTTATGTGTCTGTTATATATATAATATATATAGTTAGGAAATCAAATAAATTACTTAAAATTATTTATATTAATTTTTTTAATTAAGTTAATTTGCTTGATTTATAAAATGATCTAGATTCACATAAGTATTTTAAAGAGATCATATATCATATTTAATAATTAAATAATTTATTTAATTTTTTAATCTCCTCAAATTAGTTTACAGAATTTAAAATAAGCACGAGGTAGTATTACTTACTAAAGCATTCATGGCTCCTGCTTTGAAGTGGTGGGGGAAGTTGGGTCGCTTCTCTCGTGCCATGTAAACTAATGTTGGTAATTGAAATCCATCTTCATCTATAGCATTTGTGTCCCTTCCATCAATTATAATCTGATCAGAGAAAAAACAATAAATTGTTGATGAACTTTATAAGCTATGCAAGAGAGAGTATATATAATTAAATATGCATGTTTCAACACTTTATACAGATGTACCTGCACAATGGGTTGATGGTTCTGTTTTGTTGTTTTATCATTCCATTCGGAAAATCCTCTATATTGGTTCCTCAATGAATCTGGAACCTTCCCCATTTTTACTACTGATTCTATCTCACTTTTCATATCTTCGTATAGTTTCTGAAAATCATAGATAAGAAATAGACATGTAAGAATGGGACAAGAAAAATGAGTGAGAATCAGATATCAGAAATGGTTTTCCAGAGAGAGAGAGAGAGAATAAATGGCTAATTTTGGCCAATGTGTGATAATTAATGCTGAGATATATACATAATCTAGGGCAAACATTGGGAAAATAAATTAAATTATAAAGAACCCTCCTTATCTTACAAAAGGTAACTTATTCCTCAAGTCCTATATTTAAAAGTTGGAGAGATAAAGGCTTTTATTTGTCTTATTATAAGTTAAATCATCATATGATTTTTGTCATAGATGTACAATTTTACTTTTTATTATTACGACGTAAACTATTATTTTCTTGTAAAGTGTATATATTAAATGTGGGCAAAGTTTGAAAGTTTTTAAATTTTAAAACAGAATTAATGTGGCTTAATATTATTATTTTTAATTGATATAAAACATGCTAAAAGTAACTTACAAGTATGATCATATGATTATATATAATGCATATTAAGTTATTGATTGATGAATTTACCTTCATAGATGACCATTGTTGGCGATAATTTTGATCCATGTCTCCTGATGAATGGTGGGAAAAGTAAGCTTCAGGAGATCTGGTTTGAATATTGAATCTCTTGCAGAAAGGAATCCAATGCTTGGAGAAAAGAGAAGCTCTGAGGAGAGCATAGAAAGTGAGCTCAGAGCCTCCATCATCAGAAAGATAAACACTTAGCTTTTTTGAAGGATAATTGTATGACATTGCTGATATCACTGTGTTCATCACTATGCTTGGTGGCTCCAACATTGGATCTGCTGTGCACACAAATATGTCAACTCCTGGTAGCTCTTCTTCACCATATCTGTACATATATATGGAGTATGTATATCATATTAATTAATAGGGATGGTTTAGGAATGCATAATATATTTGGGAGACAAAATATATTAGAATCTAACATTTAAAACCAAAATAAATTCTTCAACTACTTCCTACATATATAAATTTAGAACCCAAGAAAATATTAACAAAGAAAAACAAAAAATTTTAGATCATCACTGGCGGCGTTAAGATGGATTAGACAACTTTTATTGAGCTCTGTCAATAACTAAATCATAAGATAAATTGCTAACAAAGAGATCCTATTAATACTCATCTGATCCTATTTATAAGTCACTTCCAGCATATTTTACACAGATCAAGGAAAGCCTTAAAACTCATTAATTTTTCACTAAAATCCAACAAATGTACAACTTTATCCATATTAAATATCCACTATACCACATGAAAATAAAGTCAACACATAATAAATGAAGGGTAAAGTTGTACATTCATACTCAATATTTAATTAGGTGACTTATATATATGACCAAATAAAACCTTCTCTCTCTGCCCTATAAATAGGACCAGAGGAGTATTCAATAAACTCATTGAGTGTTATCTTCGGTAGATCTTCCACTCTCCCTTTAACTTCGTCCATATCATTGCCAAAAGGATAATGGTTATTGAAGGCCCTTGAAGTATTGATAGCCAACATAAAACTCTGGAACATTTGCCCCATAAATGAAGAAAGAAGTAAATGAAAGCTTGGGACTATGACCTCTTCTAGTCCCCTTTCCTCCATCTTCAATAAAGCACATGCATTTCAGTCGAATTATATGAACGTAATAAATGTGGGCTAATTTGATTTTACAGACTGGCCAAATTTTCATTTGGTGATTTAGAACTGCACCAACAGTGCGAGAGAGAATCAGATTTCATCATTAAATCTGTTAAAAACATAAAATTGAGGGGAAAATTATGTAAAGACATAATGAGTTTATATTTATGAAATGTATTTGTTGGATAAATGTAAAGACATTTTCATATCGCTAAATCATTTATTTGAATACAGTATTCAATTTTCTAAAAACCACATTTTTTGTGTGTGTGTGTGTGTATATATATATCATACTATTTTCAAAACTCTGGAAATCATACACACACAAACACATACATACATATTTACCATGACAGAGGTTGACGTTGAGCTTACGTTGAAGGATTCTGTTCGTGTTTTAGATCATAAGATAAGCAGTGAGTGACCGAAGAAATGCGCCGTATCAAGTTTTCTCCATTTCCGCAAAAAATAAACTATAAAATATTGTTGGTAATTTATAGCATTAAAAAGGATAAATTCAAAAGAATACCAATTGAATTTCAAAATTCTAAATAGGAGATATAGAGTTGTTGTTAGATCTTAAAGGTCTTGTTCCTATCATTTGTCAATGTGGATGTATCAACAAAAAAATCATTTGTCAATGTGGTTACTCATTTAGTAAAAATTATTATTCAATTAATTAAAACCTCATATATAAGATTTTATAATTCAAGTGGTATATTTTTAGGATTTTCTTAAATTAAAAATTTCTTGTAACCAGTTCTATATTAACAGTGATATTGGAGAGACCTAGACAACATTATTCATCAATCAAACCTCATAGTATGTCTATAGCTTTCTAATTGAGATGTGTAATAATATGAAATCTTCATAACTAAAGTATCATGGTTAAGTTGTTCTTTAAATTAAATAAAAATAATATAGCGATACATAGAAAAATCATATAGAGCAATAACAATATAGCATTAGTTGCAAATTTGCATTGCACGTGTGTGCATGCGTTCTTGTAATTAGAAAGCATTTGGCGCAGAATAACACTGGAAGAATAGTGAAAGATGCCACTCTCGTGTTAACCATTTAACATATAGTCAGAGCATAAATGGTGCAAAAAATATACACAAAGTTTATAAAATGACAATAATATCACAGGTGTTAAGTTAATTAACGTTGATCGTCCAACAATCAGTCTCCACATGTATTCCATAACTTTTGCATCCAGCGGCCTTGTCCACCATTGTCAGGTCTTTCTACAAGACATATAATAGCCGCACCTCCTCAGTGTTGGAGTTGCCCCCACCACCATTGTCTCTTCAGTTTGTACTTTCTTTCTTTTTTTTATTGCTACATGGCCAACATCAATTGACTTAACACAGTCATAATATTTACTTGGGCTAAGGGTCAATTTTTGACCCAAAAGTTTTGGTTCAAGACCAACTTTATCTCAAATGTTTTAATAGGTTTAAAATTATCTTAAAAGTTTCAAAATATAGTAATGTTGTCTATTCCGTCTTTTTTTGCGTAAAAGCACCCGGTATCTGCCTTTGGGTGGGGTGTGCCAAAAATCGAACCCAGGACTTGAATATTTCAATGGTTAAGAGCTAAATTGCTCCTTTTTAACACTTTCAAGATAAAACTAAATTAAAAAATACTTTCGAGACAAAATTAGTCTTAAACTACAACTTTCAGAACAAAATAGACATTAACCTTGTTTACTTTTACACCCCATACAAGTCCGGTGTTAAATCATGAAGGTAAGTGGGGCCATACACTTTTCCTTGGCATCTGTCTTTTGCTTTGTGGGTAACTACTGTAGAAGTTCAGACCCTGGAGGGTTAGGTTAGGCAGTCGCTATAGTTGCCAAAAAGGCTTCCACTATTTTCGGCACATATATATTATAGGAGTACCCAAGTTGGGGTGAATTTGAGCTAATATGGAAAGTGTTGCATAAAGATGGAATTAGGTTCGCTAAGTTCTTCTTTCGTGTATGTTCAAAATACAAATAATCAAGTTAATTACGTGGATTGAATAGTTGGTTAAAACTGGTGAAAGTCAATAAATACGTTAAAAAATATATTTTAGTTTTAAAATACATTTATGCATATATAGAGAGGAAATGAATATAAAAAATGTGTGATAAATAATTAATGCACTAGTAATATAATATGTAATTGATGGGAAGTGAAAATGAAAAAAAAAAGGACTAAGTTAATACTTCATACAATTTAAGTGTATCTCTTCTTGAAAGCAAATCTTATTTCATGAATATATATATATATATGTCTAGCGTGATGTATGGAATAATATATGATAAGGGTGTACCGGTGGAGTGTTAGAGTATTTTTATCCATTGGTCATGTCATATAAGCCCAAATCAGACATTCAATTGGTTCGATTTAAACTATCTGGAAGATACCTTGTATATATTTTATTAAAAAGACGGACAATTAAACCCATTTCTCGATTCAATAGAAGCCAAAATAGGTTAATAGGGTCCCAAATGATGAGAAATATGTAAAGAATGGGTTCGATTACATAGGGATCATTAATTTATGTAAACATGGTATCTATTTAAATACACTCAAATGACCCATTCTCATAATGAGAATGTATATGATTCTATCTTGTTCGGTATGGAACGAAATTATATAATCGTGGAATCAACTTGATAAATAGATTCTAGATTATAAGTTCATAACCCTAACCCATTTCCATTTTGGGCGGAATAGATCTATTAATTTTTTGTTAATCCAAATCATCCAATACTTTGTATTTTATATACAAGGCCGAAGAGAGAAATGTGTATAATAAAGTACAATGACCCATAAACACATTTGTAAATGATCTTTGAATTTCGAGCTACCTTAACTCGAGCTTACGCCACCCAATTCACCAAAACTTAAAAAAAAAAAAAGTAAAAAAAAAGTGCAATGAATCGTGAACTTGAATGTTTTACAGTTTCAAAGTTAAAGATATGACTTAGGATTTCGAAACTCATGGCCTATTTATTATATAATAGGTTTTGCGGAAACTAGTAGTTGGTGCTGATTTGTATTATGATGAGAAATGAATAAGTAAAAGAATGAATGAAATACCTGCGGGAGAGTATATGGGTGAAGGGGAAATGGTGGAGAATGGTCCAACGAAGAGATTGGGTAAGAATCCAGTACATTCCAAAGCATATCTCCGACATCATCATACCAATATCAACCCAACTCCTCTCTCCTTCTCCAAATATTATTTTTCTTGTCCTGTACCACCATATCATGCATATCCCTTCACCCACCCACACACACACAGGTCATCAGTATATAAATATATGTATGAGTGTATACAAATATATAAGTTCATCATAAAAAAACAAAAAGAAAAATACAAGACAATGCGTACCTGCAAAAATTGTGCATGAAAATACCCTATAAGCTCCTCTCCATTTGACTTGCTTCGTCTCAAACAACAATCGAGCTTCATCACCACCACCAACTACGAATTTCCTCTCTTCTTCCACCCTCCCCCCTCTCATCTCTCTCTCTCTCTAAATTAAATATACTAATCTATGTATCTCTCCCACTCTTAGGCATCTATATATGTATATGTGATGTTTGATGTGATGTGAGTACGTTTCCGTGACAGTTACCTTTCACACAACGTATGGTGTATATTAATAGGGACCTGACTTCCCTCTGCTGGTCCTATCTTCTTCCCCTTCTTTTCAGCCCCACACCATTGAATGAAAGATTCAGTGGTTGAGATTTAATATTTTATGAAAATAAATATAATTATAATAATACTTTTAAATCTCATAAATAAGTTTAATCTATCATTATTTGGTCTGAACAGTTCATAACTGTAATAAAAAATGAAAAGTAAAATTTAAATTTAAAATAACAGTCTGCAGTTCTTTACTGTTCAGATCAAATTTTGACAGATGAAATTTATTATATAATTTAAAAGTACTATTATAATTATATTTATTTTTATAAAATATTAAATCTGAACCATTAGATCTTTGATCGAATGATGTGGAGTGAAAAGAAGAGGAAGATGATAGGACCTGACAATGGGGGGAAGCCAAGGCCAATAATAGAGCCTAAAAGGAAGATGAGGAGAGAAACAATCTAGCTTGTTTGGACTCATGTTCACAAAAATGACTTTTATCTCAACTAAAATCAGAGTAAAAGTTTATTAATTAGTATAATGTGATTTATATTTAGACTTTATAAAGGGAAAAAAAGCGATTTAAAAAGAATTATCTGCGTGAATGATGAGTCCAAAACCCAATTTCAAGAATTTCAAATGTAAATAAAAATCGTTTAAGGGCAAGCACTTCCCAGCCGTAGAAGCCTTTCCTTAATTTTTTATTTTTTTTATGTTTGGCATGCTTCTAGGTGACAAAAACTTGTGGGTCAGAAGCCTGGTGGGGTAGCTAGAGGTCAGAAGCTGAAAATTTTGGCTTCTGATAGGTCCCACGCTTTTTGTTATGTATTATTTAATAAAGTGGATAGAAAAATTAGACTATTAGACCCTTAAAATTCTCAAATAAGATATTTACTTTTAATCTAAAATTTCTTTTTTATCTCCAAAAATTTACCATAATAATTTCTAACTATTTTCTCCACAATATCCTCATTTGAGCTAAAAATATTTATTTTTTTCAAATTATTTTCCTTAAAATAAGGGGAAAATTAAGCATTTAATAAGAATATATACATATTATATATGTGTTATTTAATAACAATAATGTCCTTTTTAGTAATTTTTCATCTAAATTTGCTTTTCAAAATTATCGTCCAAACATGTTTCTAAAAGTTAGATTAAAAAAAGTCACTTCTATCATCACAAATCTAAACACAAATCACTTCACACAATCTAACTTTTATCCAATCTTACTTATAAAAAAATCCTTTAAAAAAGTTATTTTAAAAATATCATTATAAAAAAAATCAATCCAAACACACGTAGTAGATAGATAGATAAATAGATTTGATATTGAAGTCATTTTACTTTAAAACAAAGCCGAGCATTATTTGAAGACTTGAATGAGCTTTCTTGCTTTCTCTCAATGTGAACATAGCCTCATGATTCCCTAGTGCTACCTCTTCTTAGTACTTGTGTAGTTTATCAGGTGGGAGAGACATAGTTAATTAGCCGTATACACCCCCATGTGAATCTCTGCTCACTACAAACAAAAATTACTGCATCTCAGACAACTTTGTACCTTGTGTATTCAGGTAATAATTTCAACATGTGATCGCTTCATTTGATAAGCAATTGTATGGTTATGTAGTAAGTGACCTCGTTTCCATGAATAGAAAAACATGAATCATATCTACATAAGACTCACCTCCCATGAGCCCCCTTCTCTTTCTCTTTCGTAATAAATTAATTATTCCCTCCATTTTTAAATATAAGATCTATTTAGGGATATCTCTTATAAAATATAAGATATCTTTTTAATTTTTTTCACTTTTTTCTTAAAATATACCTATTAATGCTTTTCAATGATAAACAAATAAGAAAGAGAAAGTGTTAGTGCTGCATACTCAACCAAGGACCCGTTGATCTCCCCGTGACCCAGTCTCGCCTGAAGCAAACCATGTCCTAAAATAATAAGTCTTAAACCATAACAAACATGACAGTATCAACCCGTAAAAAGGGATGAAGGGCATAGACATTAGAACCATAGGATAGGCTCGGCCCGGATATATTAATATTTTTCATACAAAAAATGTTTTCTTTAATACACTATATAAAAATATTTGATTAATTGATTTATTTAGTTATTACTATTATTTTCCCAATTTCTTTTCTTTTATAATATTTTTCATACAAAAAATGTTTTCTTTATTTCCTATTTCCTAAACCCTTCCCTAATTTGATATGAGGGACCAGTCCCCTCCCAATTGCTATATCAGGCTCAAGTAGAGCTGGGAATATGGGCTCAACCGCTACCCATCGGTTAGGGAGGATATGCCAACCTATTTAGATGCGGGCCACACAAGCCCAAACCACCTGACCTGTGGGTTACCACGGGCTAGCCCGCCGGCCTTTTTTGCATTAAAATAATAGTTAAACAAAAAAAACTATACCTATCTTTTAACCCTAATACCTAAAACCCAAATAGCTAATAGAATACACTCATACACCACAGCCATAGTCCATTCTGCCGTTCATCATCACACACACCACACATTACTTAGTTTTCTCTTCCCCACACAAACTCAAAGTCACAAACCCTAGCCGCTTGTGAATCGTGATCTTGTCTCACACTTACACAGTCACACCACCATCTCGGCTCTTCCTAAACCCTAATGGTCAAATCTGGCTTGGTAGCTACCGCTCTCTGTCGACGCTGTGCTCACCGTAATCACTCATCTCCTTACTCAACTTGCTCACCGTCTACATCGTGCTCACCTAAATCACACATCTCCTTACTCCTTACACCATGCTCACCGTCGACGCCATGTTCCCCTAAATTGCCATCGACGAGCTACCCTCACCTTTGTAAAGGTGGTTGTGTTTCTATTTTGGGATTATTTTCAGATGTAGTTCTCTTCAGTCTAAAAGAATACAGACGTTGTTCTCTTATTTACTTGATTTGATTTGCTAAATAATATGTCTCACTGTATTTCTTTTTTTTTTTGGTAATTTTTTATGCAGTACACTTAAGTCTTGTAATTTTTTTGTGCTATCTGCTATGACTGCTATCTATGATATAATGATATATGCTATTGATGAATGATGCTACAAATTTAAATTTTATCCATCCTCCTTTGGATTTTTAGTTCAATAATTGATTTTATTATAATGAATATATTTTTTCACGGATGTTTGCCAAGTTCTAAATTGTTTGCCGACTCGTCTTGTTCAGTAATTCAATTTTAGAGATCAGAGATGCCCCAGAATTTAAACAAAAAGGAAAAAGTAGCAGGTGGTGGGCTTATGGTTGGTGATTTCCCAACCCTCCTAGTGTCAGGTTGCACAGCTCGACCTATATGGCCTGCGAGGTTGTGCAGGGCCAACCCGTATTCCCAGCTCTAGGCTTAAGGACCATCAAGACCAGTCATGTGGCCCGAATGACATGTCCTGCCTGGTCTTGGTCCCAGGCGAAACAGGACCGGGTTGGGGCATCGGGCCAAAAAGGTTAGCCCAAATATTTTTGGAACAAGACTTCAGGAATGTGCCTATATCCCAGTCTGTTCGCACCGCAAGTGCACGGGTCATGTCAAGTAATAAAGTGATAAGTAATAAGTATCGTTCCCACGAGGATTTCGCTCCAAAACCAAGTCAAACAATGATTGTCACACTTTTGCCCAATTTGAGTTATCCAAATATTGAGATGGAAGAGTAACTATGAAATAAACTTATGCTAAATGAAAACAAAATTATAAACAAGTGATTCTTCAACTTCAAGGATAAAATGGTTCCTAAGATTATGTATCTCCCTTGTACTTCTTAAAACTCAATTGACCTCCTCTTAAAGATGTTCTCAATTAAATCATGTGCTAATATAGGATTCACAACGTACTTTTAAAAGCTCTCTCAAGTCAAGAACAAGTGTTTGATCTCATTAATTGCTCAAACTCTTGTTACAATTAACAAAACCCAATTTTCAAGCTCCAACCCTAATGTGACTATGCAAGGTTAGCAAGTATATCTCTATCTTACCAACAAAACCATCCATTCATCATGTAAACTTCAAGTTCTTACACTATTTTACCCAAGTTCTACACTCAATCTAGCCCTCTCAAGCATCAATCAAGTGAATCCAACATCTAAATTGTGATTAATCACTTAGAAGCATTAGGAGAAGAGTAAAATAAACACATACATCTCATTAATCACAAAATAAGAGGAGGAATCAAGAGTTAATCCATACAAGGGTTTACAATAATCTTAGAATCAAAGTATTTAGCCACTCATATTCAACAAATCCATGAGAGCATACATATATATCAACACAAATATAGAACAAGAGTAGAGAAAGAAGATGGAGAAGATAAACTAAGAGAAGAAGCCCAAATCTCTTTAAAACTCCAAACACTAGCTCAATCCCCACCAAACTCCAAGCCCTAGCAGAGCAAAACACCCCCAAGAGTGCCCATGAAGTGAAGAATGATCAATGAGCTCGAAACCCTAGCTTTTATATCGTTTCAGTCCGCCTATTTTAACAAAACACGCAACAGCGCAGGCCCTCGCCGTGGCCCTTGCTGTGGTGGTTCCAATGCGAGGCCTTGCTGTGGCCCTTACTGTGGTGGTTCCAAGGCGAGGGTCAAAAAGCACACCAACATCAACATGCCTTGCCGTGGGCCTTGCTGTGGTGGTTCCACGGCGAGAGGCAGTTCTTGCATCCTCCTATTTGTTGCTCTGGGTCTTTCTTTCTCTTTGAAATGGTCCACCTCTTCCCTTAAAATGTTTAAAGTTTGGTGAGGGAGCTATAATCACTTGGTCAATGCATCAAAATATTCCTACAAGAGTTACATAAAACAACACAAGAAACTAACTAAAAATATGATCAAAATATGCACAAATGAACAATGATGTGCAACCAAAAATCAAATGAATATTTTTCTATCTTAAGTGTCCAAAATATATCAATAATTGAATAAAACTCAAGGAAAATGTGCTAACATTACATAATTCCCAGAAGTTATCATAGTCCTACCCGGTCTTTGTACAGCCCTAAAGGGTGAGAATAAAGAGAGGGAATGTGGGAATAAAGATAGATAGTTATAGTATTTTGATAATATAATGTGATTTTACTTAATTTAATTTATATCATTTATCTAGTCAAATTATGTTAATAGATATCCTATCGGTGCGGGGGTGACTTGATTCCAAGTGTTAACTTGGGAAGAAAAGGGTCCAGAGTGTGGGGTGGAGTAAAAGCCACATGGAATAAGGTGTTACAAGGAGTAGAGATAGTAAATCGGCATGGGGAGGAGAGGGCTAGATGGAAGTTCGATAGAAGTGGTCAGTTCTCGGTAAAATCTGCTTATAACGTTCTTGCAGATTTCTCAAACCAAGGTATAGGGAGTTGGAGGAAATTGTGGAAGATCCAGGCTCCTCAACGTTGTAAAGTTCATATGTGGATGTTGATGCATGACAGGCTGTTGACCAATGATGCTTTATTTAGACGCCGTATACACCCCAATGGTCGTTGTACTACTTGTCCTGATAAATGTGAGTCCTCTATCCATGTTTTAAGAGATTGTGTCCGGTCTCGAGATATTTGGCTGAATCTGGGCATTGATAGGGGTGACAGGAGGTTTTGGGAGAGTGACCTTAATGATTGGTTAAAGTTCACTATGGTCAATTCTCGTCGCTTGCATGATAGTAAATGGAACTCTATTTTCTGTGTATCTTGTTGGATGATCTGGAGGCGCAGGAATATAATGAGCTGGTCCATCAGGGTACTTGCTCTAATATTCATGAAAGTTTGGCAAAAATAAGGGGTATAGTGAACTGTCTTGCGAATAACATTCAAGGTATACCCTTCAAAGCTGAGTTGCAGAGATCTCAGAATATATATTTGGCTGAGTATGATATCCTGGTTTATGTGGATGGGGCATTCACCCAGGGGTCTCATATGGTTGGTTGTGGAGGGCTGTTGCAGAGACCTGACGGTGTAATTCATGAAGCTTTTATGTGTGCTGTGCACGGAGATGCAAGTATTGTAGCGGAGCTCTGCGATGCTGGTGCCATTGTTTCACGAGTTATTTTCTGTAGTACAAGATCTTATGAATCAGCAATGGCGGGTTGATTTTCAATTGATTCCGAGGGACAGGAACGAGGTTGCTGATTTCCAAGTGAAGCAAAGCTTTGGCCATGGCTTGGGATTACATATTCTGTCGAAGGAGGAAACATTATCGCTGCCGCAGAATAGCGACCCTGTTGTAGTGTAGTTTTGTTTTGTTTTTTTTTTTTTTTAAATTCCTTGTCTATCAATAAAAGGAAAGGAAGGGAGTATCACTTTCCAATTCCGTCTCTTTCGTTAGAATCACAATCATAATGATCCTAGACCCACCAGATCAAAGGGTCTAACCAGTGGAAGCAAAATTCTACAAGACACGTGATAAATAATGAATATAATATATTTCCCAAATTTCATGCACAATAATCCTTCTCTCTCCTTAATGTAAGATTTATTTTTGGAGTTGACATTAATACAATTTTTTTTTAAATTATAGATACTCCATCAATTTTAATCAAGTACACATGAGAGAGGAAATTAAATTGACGAACGTAGTGTTTTAAAAAATTATCATACTCATATTAACTAACTTTACTAACATCTTAATCAATTAAATTAGATAAATAAGTCTTACTAAAATATGAGGAATTACAACACAAATAAATTTAAGGTTAATATCGATCTCCCCCATTGTATAAAGTTAAAAAAATTTGGGGCATATTATATGATTAGCTTTTAAAAAAAAACGTAATAAATCGCATTTAATTTTTTATGTGATTATATGATATAAAATATTATTAAGATCCAATTCAATCATTTGGATACTTAAATGATATTTAATTTTAAAAAATAATTTTTCCCATGATATTTGAACTCTCAAGCATGTTGCAAACTAGAGTTTTGTTGGGAACTGATATAATTTTTAAAAAATTGGAAAACCCAAGTACCTCGCCTAAAAAATGTTGGAAAAATATAAAAAGTCGTATCTACCAAAAAAAAACAACCCTTGTAAAAAAAAAACCCTTTAAACCCTAAATGTGATAATCAAATTATGCTCTTTAATGATTTCAATATGTTAGGACTTGATATTTTAGAGAAAATTGCCTTAGAGCTTTTTCATACGTTCATTTTTTAAGTTATATAAAATTTTCATATATAAATATTGTTACTTATACATATATAATTATTTTTCATTAAATATTACATCATTGTTTTAACCATACCAACCATGACCAATTAACTTTAAACAATAGATTGTTGGCTGTGTCTTATTAATATAACTAAGTAGAGATGAGAATAGACTAGATAACTTTCATAGGCCTAGCCTATATGAAGTATAATCTGGCCCATTAAGTAAATATATTATGCTCATATTTATGCTCATTGACGGGGCCTATTTAGGTAAATAGGTCATACATTTTTTCTTAAGGCCTAATCTACAAGCCTTTAGGTTAGACCTATTTAGTTTTATTTTGTAGCATTTACTACCTAATTATACTTTTTAATACATTTTTAAATTACCATTTAACAATTACAAAATTATTTATTAACTAACTATGTTAGAAAAGAATTCAACTTAGTAAAACCACTAACATAGTTAGAAAATGATTTTTCATAATTTTAAATAAATTACAATTTATAGTCTAACCATGATATAAAAGAATTTCACTACTAAAGAATGTCTATCATGGTTAGAAAAGATTTAACATACTTTAAACAAATTATCCACGTTAGAAAAGAATTATTCTAAACATGATAAAAGGCTAACATGGATAATTAAATCTCAGCCCATCATTTAAATAAATCAACTCATAAATTTCCAATAACAAATATTCTATAATAATAATAATTAAAACAACATCCATAAGCATTAATCCTTATGAGATCTCAACAACTCATATAATGCTCATATTCAAGCTCAGAAATTAATCGTTCAATGATAATTATCAAATGATAAAGTCCATTGAACAAGGACCGGTCTAAAAGGAATAATTAACAGTCAATTAAATCAACACTTGCTAACTTAAAATCTTTAGTTCAAAATAAACAACAAAACTTAAAATTGAGCGGAAGCAAAGTCAAATGCAACATGTCCTTAAATGTGGCAATAATCTCTGACCGACAGGTCTAGAGGCTCACAAGTTTAGTGAGGCGTTTCTGGATCCTTCCCTTGGTTTCCCTTATGTTGTTATGACCTGTAAAAATAGATAAAATTGGGTAGACCCAAGTAACCACTAACTACTTGCCTACTTACGGTGTGTGCTAGCAAGGTGTTCAGTGGAGCATTACTAGATATACATTAAACTGAAATGTATGGCAAGTACCAGATATATATATATAATAATATCTAACATCTCATCCCAAAATTTCATCAATTCAGTATGCAAAGGTTTCTCAAATATCACTCACATCAATAATTCCAAAATCATCAATCACAATGTTTCACACAAACACCGATATCATACGGTCCAGTAGGGACTCACAACCCTCGCCTAATACCGGGGGTGTTCTCCCCATTTTCGTCTTTCTATTTTGTTTAGTCCTTGTGGGCCAACAAAGAACCCCATCGCGCGATGGCATTTTTCTATTTATTCAACAAGGAACCTCATCGCGCGATGGCATTTTTCTATTTATTTATTCGGTGTTCACACAATCAGCACAACACGTCATAAATGTACACATCCAACATATGGCATAAAGTCCATTCTAGAAATTCTCAAATTCAATAATGCAAATATCTTTAATAAGTACTATAAATTTTCAAAACATACAAGTTCACACATTCATGCCATTTAAAAATACATACTCCACCAAACGTTTATATTATAAAATAAATCTTCAAATTCATGTTCGTCCATTCCATAGAAAATTCACAAAACTCAAGTTCCGAATGGTTTAGACCATGTTAGGTTATTCTTTATCTAACCATGTTAGACCAATCATTTCTAACATGGTTATACCGAATGGTTGGTTGATTGAAATGTTTCTAGGTATATATGGTTCATAATAACTATGTTAGATTATTCTTTATCTAACACGGTTAACTATATTGGGTAAATCAGGTAAATTTTTATTAACCATGTTAGGTGGTGCTTTTCTAACATGGTTAGCTTATAATATGTTGGGTTGTTTGTTAACCATGTTAGGGAAATCCTTTTTCTAACATGGTTAGTGCTTTATTATCCATGATAGTCAGTATTGTATTAAGGTCTTACTTTTTCTAGCATGGATAACAGTCCAAATGATTAGAAAGATCTTTTTCTAACTATGATAGGGTTGTCTGATTTGTATGGGAAATCCTTTTCCTATCATAGTTAGGAATAATCTTTGATTGATTGATTGATTATATGTAATTAAAATGTATTAGTAAGTTGGATTTTACAGGTATTCCCTTATACCATTTGGCAATGAAGAATTTGGTATTCTCTTATAAGAATTTGGTATTCCTTTATACAATTCTGGTAACAAAGAGGAAGATCTTTGAAGGCCTTTAAACTTTTCCTTTTAATTTTGCATTAGACAGTTCAATCAATTGTACTGATACGTTCTTTCTGAAATTCGGTGTATCAAATTATCCTTTTGATAATTGGAAAGTCATATTTTGCTCTATTAGCAACCAGTATTCCAAAGTACCTACGTACACACACACACACATATATATAATTCATTTTCATTTATTCATTCCTTAGTTGTCATAAATCATGAGAGAGGAGTTGGAACCAATGTTGTAAAAACCGGACCGGAAGGTGAGCCGGAGAGGGCATCAGGTCACGGTTCGCACGGTCGGATCGGTCGGACCGAAGGTCGGACCAATGACGTAATAATTAAGGAAAAATATATGATTTTTAAATGTAAATTAAATATAAACAAATTATGGTTCCTTCACCTCTTAATTTTTAATGCAAGACCATTGACCAAGAAATAAATAGCCATTACAGACTTAGAAAACAATTATTCTTGTCTTTAGGTAAGCAAAACAAAGAAGGCATATAGGACCATTTGAGGATCACAGTTGCAGAAATTTTTGTCTAGATAGAAGAACTAGGAAGTTAAGAACACAAGCAATTTTTGTTATGCAAAATGTAAGAGATAGAATATGCAACTGATAAAAATTTCAAAAGAAATGTAAAATGTAGAAAGACAACAAGTGCTAAATATAGAATAAAAGCTTGGAAGAGACGTTAAACATCAACAATAGAGGAATGGTGATGAGAGAGATGATGTTCACCAATTGGTTGGAGTTTTGGAGATCATATTTCACAGCCCTAAGATTTTCAAATGATTGTTGGGGTTTTTAATTTGGGAGAAAGATATGAAGCTAATGAATTTGGGTTTCTTTTTTAAGAACTTGGGTTTTTTTTTGGCTTGATTTTATTTTTTTTCATCTTTTTTTTTGTTTTAGATTGGACCGCCCGGTTTTTATAAAACCGCTCCGGTTCCCAGTCCAATGTCCGGCTGGAAACGGCCCGATCCGGCTTAACACAATAAACGGCCAGACCATAAATCCGAACCGACCTATGGAGCGGTCAACGGTCCAACCGGTCGGACCGCCCGGTCCGGTTCTTACAACACTGGTTGGAACCAAATATAGTACTTATAATCAAACAAACGAAAGCCTAGAATCGAAGAAATCTAAAAAAAGTCAGGTTTGGTTTTTTAGTCTTGAGGCCCACTTTAAAAGAAGAACCATAAAATTGAAGGAGACAAGATCCAGAAAACACGAATAGTAGTCCCTGAAGTTCCAGTAAGGCAAAATTTTTTATGTAACTCATTTAAATAAACTGTCTTTTAATAAAAATACGAAATACTAATATATTTTTATAAAGAAGAAATTTCTCAGGATGTGGGACCTTAATTGAATTTATTAAAATTTGACTCATCTGGCGTTGGTTCAAGACCTATAGCGGGGCCCTAGCCCAAATAAAGCAGGCCTTCATACAGCTATTAATGGGCCAATATTCAAATCCCCAATCCCCAAGTCACCAACTAAATCCTGCCAGTTGCCCATGTTGTCACTGTTTTTTTTATTATTATTATTTTCGAACATCAAGCTTTTTAGTTACTGGTATTTTACATTTATAAAAATTTAGTTTTTAAGATCAGAATTTCCCAACCGAGTTTGATGTCTTCGCTATCAAACAAACTAGTCCCTCCTCCGTTTTTAAATATAAGATATATTTAATTAGTTTGATTAGATTTAGAATATCAATTAAATTGGTTAAAATTACACGATATTACCAAAACACACTAAACACATTTCTTTCTACCTACCCACCATCTCTTACAAGTTTATTATTGAGGAGCATTACTATGGATAATTTAAGGGATACAATTTAAAGTATTTGAACTTTTTTGGGAAAGGAATATTCCCTTAAAGTATTGTAAATATTGTTGTCAAACTCTCGAGTTGACTATCCGATTTTACCGTTTTTACGGATCTTCCTGACCAAAATGTGTCACGAGTCACTTAAAATTGTACTGACTGTAAACTCAATAAAAACTCAAGAGTTTATAATCCGAATTTACTGTTTTTACGTTTCTACCTTATAGAAAATCATGTTAACTTGCTATAAATCTCATGTTTATTATTTTTATTTGACCATATTCAATGAATTTATATATAAATTTCACAGAAATTTGTTTATTGAGTTAGATAAAGTATGAATGTTGATATATTTAATATCAACTATTTATATTTAAAATATATTCAAGTCAAAGTATTATTATTTTTTGTATTTCTTATCTAATTATATACTCGAAACACGTATTTATTAATAAGGTAAACTCTTAAGAGTTTACGATCCGATTTTACATTCTTTTCATGAGTCTACTTAAACTCATGAGTTTGACAACCTTGATTGTAAAAATAAAGCCATTCATCGTTGAGTCAAAACAGTCCATAAGCACTAGAATGATATCAAGTTTTTGTATATATGAGTTACATGTAAGTATATTGATGTCGATGATTTTTTTGTAATTAGTAATTTTCTCTAAATCCTTTACTTTTTTCTGCAATTTATTCTTTTGAGTCACAAGAGTTGAGATGAAAAATGTATACTAAAATGTTTTTTGTTTTGTTTTATGCGTAGAGATAGGGGTGAGCATAGGGCCCGCGACCCGCGGGGCCTGCCCGCAAAAAGTGAAACTTTACCCGTTCTGGCCCGCCCATTTTGGGCCCATGAAGTAAATGGGCGGGCCCCGCCCCGTTTATGGTATGCGGGTACGGGTACGGGTATGGCCACGGGTAGCCCGTTACCCGCCCGTATATGATATTTTTTTAAAAAAAAACTATCTTCTTTTATTATATAATAAAAACTACAAATGATTGCACATGGGCTGTGACTAGCTCAATGGTTAAAGCGCTGAAGTTGATTCGATGCCTCCAAGTACTGCGGTTCGATTCTTCTCCCTACATCTTCATTTTTTTTTTTACATTTCAAAACCCTCCCATTTTTTAATTAAAATTACCTTCTCCATTTAAAACCTACCCCTCCACCTCTTCATTTCTTTTCTTCAGCTTCAGCCGCCGCCAACCCTCCAGTACCTCCTCTTCCTTTTTTTTTTTTTTTTACAATTAAAACCCTCCCATTTTTGTTAATTAAAACTACCCTCCCTATTTTAAACCCTACCCCTCCAACTGTTTTTTCTCTTTTCTTCAGCCGCCACCCTCCTTCCTCTCCAAAGTCCCACCCCAACACCATGGCCACCTCCTCTTCTCTCTATTGTGGTGTTTTCCTCTTCCTTCTCCTCTCCCTCCTCCCATTCCTTACCTCTTCTTCTAACACCACTTCTCAAGTCAACTCCAACTCCATCCTCATCATCCCCTCGACTATAACTCAAATCTGACTTTTTTATGGTGCTTGCCTTCTCTCCTTCTTCATAGCTCTGGATCTATTTTTTTTTTTGAATAGGGGTATACTAAACGGGTTCCCCGTGAACCCGCCCGTATACCCCGTACCCGTTTAGCCCGTTTCATTACGGGCTAAACGGGTTTGAGCACGGGTACGGGTGAGCCCGTACCCGTATATGATAAACGGGTGGGTAACGGGTGCACCCACGGGCCACCCGTACCCGCCCGTTGCTCACCTCTATGTAGAGATGTGCTAATAGATTCAACCCTATACTAAAATGATATCAATTTCTTGATATTGCACGCGCCATTCAACCCTTTACGTGGCTTTTCATCTTTGGAAGGCTCACAATATTATTACTTTTTTTCTTTTTCATTCGCAAGAAAAGAATATATTCACATAATGTTAATACGATTTAAAAAAATCAAATGAAGCTTGAACATTAAAATTAAGACTGCCCACAAAAAAGATAGACCAAGATTTCAACAGGACTTTCTGTCCAAAAACTTAAAAGGAAGAGATTAAAGCTGTTTGATGAAATTTGTGATTTCCGTAGCTTTTACGTTTATTTCTCTTCTGCTGAGATTTTTTTAGTGACTTAAAATAGGGACTTCTAGAACGTAGAAGATGGATTAATATGAATAATGGCAGCACATAATTCACTTTAATTTATTGTTGTTTTATTTCTTACATAAACAAAAGTTTAAGTAAATTGTATTTCGAGAATTTGTGATATGTCTCCAAGTTTAAAGAATATGTAAGTTTAAAATAGGCTTTAACCCAATATTCAAAAAACCAGATCGGACATAGAACCGGACGAGACACTGGTTCAATGGTCGGACGGGGTCCAACCAATTATATTAAAATAATAAAATTTTATTGATATTAACATTAATAATCACCAATATCAAAATGTATATATAGATAGGTGTGTATAATTTATCAAACATGAATATTTTAATGTTTCTATAGAGGGAAAAAGAGAAAATATTAGTTGATTAAACGTAAAAAAAATATTATTTTACAATCCACAGACTAAAAATACAAATACTAAGAGTAACAACAATTAAATATTAAACATATGCAAGTAAAATAGCATTTAAAATATTATAGTTTCATAGTTTCTAAAATTGAGTGAAATGAAAGTTACTAATTAGGTGAATTATAACAAAAATAAAAAAAAATCATATTTTTTTTTTAAAAAAAACCGGTTCAACTTCCCGACTTTGAGAGATTTAACCCGCTCCTCCATAGGTTCAACTTGCCCCTGATTCAAACTCAAACCGGATTGTAGGGCAATTCGACGGTTTCTTGCAATTGTTTTAAACTTACTGAGAATACAAAGTATTTGATAAGTTTAAAATAGGCTTAAGCTCAAGTTTTAAGTCTTATTTCAGGCTTATATGTAATTATTTAAGATTGACATGACCTTTTTCTTTTCCAATGAGCCTGCAGATTTCGTGGGTTGGTTGAGCATTTCATCCTACTAATTTGACTATTTGAGCCATCTTTTTTATGTTGGTAATAATGAGAAACTTTTCAAGTAGGTTGATTTGGTGTGCAAAATATGGTCAACAGGTAATGCCTAATATAAAAATTGGAAAAAAAGGTCAAACGATCGTTTTTTTTTAATTTAAGAGGGAATAATTATAAACTTTTAAAAATAAAGAATGTAATCACCAAAAAAATCTTAATAATGATCATATTGTCATTTTGTATGTCAAAACTTGTTATTGTATTATGTACTCACTTGTTATAAAATACTTTTTTTAAAAAAAGTTAAAGTCCCCGCATGTAAGTCATCTTTCACATATGCAACTATTCTTCAACTATGTGAATTATATTTTAGTCATGGGTAGATGACGGAGATTTTAAACAGTTTTGCATATTGTTAAAGAGATGTTATAATGACCAATAAAATTTCTAAGCAAATACTACAATTTTTATTTTACCAAATTTTCCATAAAAAAATATTATATATTACAGACACTTTGACTCTGTGTACTTTATAATATACTGTTACTTTTATTAAGTCACTGTTCTCTCATGTCCATAATTACAGTTAACATGTAAAAATCAAAATAATATACATTATATTTCCACTTTTATATTACATATAAAATTTAAAGAGGAGAGAGAGCATCCGTATGATATCTGATATATGAATGTAAAATTGAAAAACTACTTTAATTTTATTTATAGTAAATGACTCAACCATACTTCAATGGTTATTTAACTCTTATGTACCAAATAGTAATTAACATACGCCCATTCCAAAACCAATCCACTGGTCAAACAGCTGTTGTCTAAAGCCCACCTCATCACTCTGAAATTTAGACAATGATTTATATCCACCATGCTATTCTGTGATCTTCTGTTCTTTTTGCGCAATTAACCCAAAATAAAAGAATTTTCTTTTACATGTGCAACCACTTTATTTAAAAACATTCAAATTTTAAAGGACCATTCATGTAGAAAAATTTCAAACTATTTAATAATTCTTTCACATGATTATATTAATATACAATTAAAAAATTAGTATTTAATAATTTATAAATTCGTTTTCTTTCAAATGTGTATATATATAATTTAATTTTGGTTTTAACTAATTATAAAAAAATTATGGAGCACTTTTGTGTTCCTATTTTTGTAAGTCACTCCCTATCTACTATTTTACACAAATCAAGAAAACTTATCTCTAAAAATCTAATAACTTTATAACTTTATCAATATTAAATATCCACTACGATATAAGAACAAAATCAAAATATAATAAATAAAATATTATTAGGTGTGTTTGGATTGACTTATTGAAAAGTGACTTATAAGTAAGATTGTGTAATAAGATTTATGTTTGGATTAGTTGTGAAAAAATGACTTATAAGTGACTTATTTTTCATAAGTCAGATTATGTAATAAGATTTATGTTTAGATTAGTTGTGAAAAAAATGACTTAGGCTGTGTTTGACATGACTTATTTTGAGGAAATAAGATCTTAAAATGAGGAAAACAATATTGTACATTCTCATAATAAAATAATGATTAATCCTTAAATAAAATTCAGATGCGTAGATGATTAGTTCTTGACGTATCGGCCTAAGAAATACGTTGAGGAAAAAAAAATAATGATATGACTTGTAAAAAGAGTATTAAATAATGGAAAAAAGAGTACGATATGGCTGTCTTCCTCTCTCAGGTTTTCGGTTTCCTGTTATGCGCTTTTCCTCGTCGTTGTCACCGGACTGTGTCTTCTTGGACGGTGCTACTGCTGACGTGTCACACTGTCCCTATCCCCACTTTTCCTCACACTCCTTTCACCCAAGCTCTCCTCTCTCATCATCTCTTATTCAGTCATTCCTCTCCTTCGCTTCCTACTTCAGGGTATATTCGGTATTTCCACCGTTATATCCAAGGACAATATAGTCCAAATCCCACATTGTCTTCAATAATCAATTTGAACAGGACAAAGCTTTTTCCTTTTTAGTTTTCTCTCTCCGGGAACGTGACTTGTTCACATAAAATTTGTCCTCAGCAGCTTTCGCATTTTCAAACTTTAAACTTTTCAAAAACCCATCTCTCTCTCTCTCTCTCTCTCTCTCTCTAGGCGTTTCAAGATTTTTACGCCCAAAATTCATTGTGCTATTCAATTCCTGAGATTTTCTAGTATCCCAGTACTTTAAGGTGCTGCTTTCGGGGCTCTGAAAGGAGAATCTTTTTTTTGGTTTTATTTTTTTCTCACACGAAGATTTTTCAAGCGGATTTCTTGTTCGGTTTCTGGGTTTCGATCGGTGATTGAAGTTTCAAGGGAAAGTGAAGATCTTTGACGGGTGTTTCTGAGTATCCGGTGATTGGGTGATTGGAGAGTGGAAGTCACTGTTCCCTGGTGGTGGCTTTTTGATTTTGACGTTTTTTTGTTTTTAGGGTTTATCATCGGGTTGTCTTCTTCAGATTTTCTTAGGATGTTTCAAATAAGCTGCTCTCAGGTTTGTTTATCTTCCCTGTATTGATTTTGGGGGCTGAAACCTTGCAACGTTTTGCTTGCTTGCTTGCTGATCATTTTTAGCTTTCTTGTGTTACTTCTGTCATTTTCAGGCTATTTGATGAGCTTGGTATATGCTCCCAGCGACTTCATATGGTATCAGTCTTCATTCTGAAGTCGTGTAAGTATTGGAAAAATCTTGTTTAAACTTGGAAATGAAGTCCATAATTTTTTGGTAGTTTAAGCTGATTTTTTTTTTTTTTGGGGAATTGAGATCGGAGAGTGGGTCGCATCTGGGTTCTGTCAGTGAAAACCTTAATCAATGGGATTATTGTTTCCAGCGTTAAGTTCTTTTAAACCTTTTTTTTTTTGTTTAAGTGATCTCTGTATTAGATAATTTTAAATTTAAATTCTATTTACGGTATCAGAATTTCTTCCATACTTGACAATTGATGTTGTACCCTAAAGTAAACCCTTGTTTGTCTGTCAGTGATTGCCGTGATGCCAACCTTCAGCATATGCTTCTTAGGCAGACAGATTATGACTTTCTTTTTTTCCCCCTTTAGAAAGAAAATGGGAGGGAAGGGGGAGATAAACAGCACACTAGTTATTGACTATGACATCTGAAGTTATGTATGTAGATAGGCTTTCCTTACAGTTCAATCATAATGTATATTTCAATTTCTTTCTTGTAACAGGTTTTTCATTGATTAATTTCCAAGTCTAGTATTCTAATAGAACACACTATGGTAGCGAAAAATAGGCAGAATGGTACTAGCACTCCAAGTCCAAAACCAGAGGTTGGAGAGATTGATACCAGTCCACCTTTTCAGTCTGTCAAGGATGCTGTCACTCTCTTTGGTGAAGGATCTTTTTCTGGGGAAAAACATGCGATTAAAAAGGCAAAGGCTTATTCTGCTGAGGTAATATTGGTTCTATAGTTGTGTGAGTTATAATATAATGCATAAAATTGTTATGAAATTGTAAAACTATTTCTGGAAACTGCATTTCATGTATTTTTTACCTGTAAATATATATTGCTAGTCTTTATGATATTTATTGTAAAATTCTTTCCTGAAATTGATCTAGAAGTTCTGAATCCAATTGTGATTCTAGTCTCCATCGTGATGGAAAATGTTTGAGAGATTTTTAATGTGAAACTAATTAGGTAACACAAAGTTAATAACGATATATCATTTCATGTTGTTAGAACCATTCACTACTTGATTGGTTAAATTTGGTCTTTAAACATTAATACACTGTTTATGCTATTTAGCCTTCACATCAATGTAGGGCTAAGTTAGTTTAATTTTTTCTTGTCTTTGGAGATATCTGTATTGTAGTCCATAGCAGATTTTATTGTGCTCCGTTTAAAAGTTCCCTTTTGCATGTGATGAATCTTACCAGATGTTTTCTTTTTCTTGTATGCTTCATTGAGTTCTCCGTGTCCTATAGCTGAATTCAATTCAAGATTCAACATCATGTAAATTCAACCTTGAGGTCTCCCTTTTTGGAAGGGTGGGGGAGTAAGTTAAGCTTACATTTATACTACAAAAATGGGCTTTCATCTAACAAATTCTTTACGTAAAAATATCAGCCATACCCTGACATTGTATTCCTAAGCCAAAACTGCTTTGTTTAGGGTGATATACTTTCTAATAAAAAGTATTGTTATTTATTAGCATGCCAATTCTGTAAAAAGGAATTATACCATTTTCTGATTAGACTTAGGTATCATAAATTACTCCAACAATCCTGATTTGAGATAAACCTTCGTGTGAGAAGTTTGTTCTTTGGTGTCAAAGGACACCTTTGGTCATCTTTTCAATGTGGCTCAACTTGATGCCCTACAGGAGGCATGATGAATTTTAGTTTTAGCTACAGTATCTTAAATGATAAATGATGGATCTTTCTCGCACCTAATATGGATAAGGCTTATAAGCATCCATTCATTAGTCTTTTACTCTTCTCACATTTGCGGTATTTTTTATTTTTATTAAAAAAACGATTGTGGATCTTGTAAGTGGTTTGGACTCTAATGCAAAACCAGTAGAAAGTAGATCCAACAATAGAGGGAAAGGAGGAGAGTTCGTAATTATGATTCAATATTCATTCTAAGTGGTCATTAAAATTCAAAGGGAGCTTTATATAAAGTCAACAGAAGGAAAAAAAATTAAAAAGCAAACAGTAAAATCTGAACGTAAATAACATCATTAAAGCATTAATTCCAGGGATTCCTAATGTATTTGAAGGGGTTGGGACAAGTTCTGTTTTGCTCTGGGGCTGCTTCATCTACTGTAATAAACACTTTGTTAAACTATTTCCTATATATCTGATACTCACTGGATGGAACTATCTAATCATTGTTCTCTTTAGGTGTATCCCTTTTATGCCTAGTTGCTAACTCACTGCACCTTTTTTTTTAATTCTAATCTGCTAAGTTGGTTTTTTCATGTAGAGAGTTTTGGCCAAGGAGACACAACTTCACTTAGCACAGAAAGAGCTGAACAAGTTAAAGGATCAACTAAAGAATGCTGAAACCACTAAAGTTCAAGCCCTAGTGGAGCTTGAAAAGGCTAAAAGAACGGTTGATGATCTGACAGAAAAATTAAAGGCTCTAAATGAATCCAGGGAACTATCCATCAAGGCAACTGAAGCCGCTGAAAATCAGGCACAACAGCTTAAAGAAGAAAAGTATGGTGACCCTGTCGGAAATAATGGTGCTTGGAAAGAAGAGTTAGAAACTGCAGTTAAAAAGTATGCATCTGTTATCACAGACCTTGACGCTTCTAAGCAAGAATTGAGGAAGATTCGTCAGGAGTGTGATTCATCTTTGGAAGCAAGGCTTTCTGCTTTCAAGCTAGCATCAGAAGCTGAAGATTTGATGAAGGCAAACACGGAAAGAGCAGCTGAGTTATCGAAAGAAATTTCCTCTGTGCAGGAATCAATTGAACAAATGAAGCTTGCCACTATGCAAGCACAGCAAGATCAAGCTAGGATATTAGCTGAGAAAGATGTACTGAGACAATCATATAAAGCCACCCTTGAAAATTCACAAAAGAAATTGCTTGATTTGAAAAAGGAATTCAATCCCGAAGTCACCAAAAATCTTGAGGCACAACTAAGTGAGACAATGAATGAAATTGGGGCTCTGCAAAAAGAAATGGAAAGTAAGAAGACTTCAGACTTAGATACTGTGAAAAGTGTCACATTGGAGCTTGATGGTGCTAAGGGATCACTGCAGAAAGTCGCGGAAGAGGAAATGTCTCTTAGAAGTTTGGTGGAAGCTCTGAAGGTGGAACTGGATAATGTGAAAAGGGAGCATTCTGAATTGAAGGAGAAAGAATCGGAAACTGAATCCGTCGTGGGGAATCTGCATGTTGAACTCAGGAAAACCAAGTCAGAGCTGGAAGCATGCATGGCTGAGGAGTCCAAGGTTACAGCTACGTCTGAGGAAATGATCTCGACACTTGACCACTTGTTATCTGAAACTGAAAATGCTCGGAAGGAAGCTGAAGATATGAAGGCTAAGGCTGAAGAATTAAAGAAGGAAGCTGAAGTCACCAAAGTTGCATTAGAAGATGCAGAGAAAAAGCTTAATGTAGCGTTGGAAGAAGCAGAAACAGCAAAAGCAGATGAGGCAAGTGCTCTTGATCAGATTAGGGTCTTATCTGAGAGGACAAGTGCAGCGCGCGCGTCAACTTCTGAATCTGGTGCTAAAATTACAATTTCAAAGGAGGAGTTTGAATCATTAAGTAGAAAAGTCGAGGAGTCTGATAAATTAGCAGAAATGAAAGTAGCTGCTGCCATGGCACAGGTTGAAGCTGTGAAGGCCAGTGAACAAGAGGCAATCCAAAGGTTAGAGGCTACTCAGAAGGAGATTGATGATATGAAGGCTGCTACACAGGATGCCTTGAAAAAGGCTGAGATGGCTGAAGCTGCAAAGAGAGTTGTGGAGAATGAGCTTCGCAAATGGCGTGAACGTGAGCAGAAGAAAGCAGCAGAAGCCGCATCGCGCATATTGGCCGAAACGCAGGTCTCATCGGAGTCATCTCCACTCCATTATTCAACCCAAAAAAAGCCCATTCAACCTCCAAAAGCTGTAGAAGTGCGCAAGTTGGAGAAAGAAAAGATTTCAATTTCAAAGAAGGTACTCCTACCTAATATATCTGGCATCTTTCACCGGAAAAAGAACCAGGTCGAGGGCGGATCTCCATCTTACCTGCCCGGTGAAAACCCAGTGTGAAATTTTTTTTGTTTTGTGTGCGGTTCATAATTGTGAGAAGCATATTTGCCTTGTGTGTAGTTGAGACCAATGTGAACAGATTGTGTTGGCAATGTTTGAGGGAAAGAATTGTGTAATGTCCATAGTTTCTGTAAATGGAACCAAGTAGTATTGTTATATATTGGTATTTTGCTGCTGCTATTGATCTTTCATGCTGGTACGAGTTCTTTCAGTGGGTTCTTGATGATGACACTACCAAACTTGACTTTTAAGTTTTAACCACTGATTATACCTTTTTTCTCTCCGCTGTGAGATGTAAGGTTGAAGCAATCCTAGCCACGTGCTTGATTCTTAGAATTTCTGGACATACTTTAGAATGTTGGAATACGGATGGATATAATAATAACTCATAAATGCTTTAGGAATTAAAAATGATTTGATTCATTTTCCTTGAGATCCTATGTTAGTGTTTATTTTTTTGAATAATACTGAGTATCGCTGCTACTAAATAATGCAAAAGCAGAAACCAGAGTCCAGTTTCCCTGATCAAACTCGACCTCTTCCTGCTAGTTATGAAAATGAATGGGGTGAAGGTGCAAAAATGCCCATATAATTTGTTTTAAGGTGCACCCAATACTGTGAAATTTTTTTTTGTCCACATATTTACCAAAATGGGTCAAAAGTGCCTATGTTGTCAATATACACTAACGGTGTTAATTTTTTCAAAATTAAGGAAAATAAAATGTGCAAAAATACCTATGAAATTTGGTCCGAAGTGCGCTCAACACTGCGAATTTTTTTTTTTGGCCCAAAAATTTCGACATAGTTGCCAAATGGTTCCCTCAATACCTATGTAGTTACTTTACACATGTTAGGTAGGAAAAATACACAAGGGGGGTTGATTTGGTATTTCAATAAAATATTTTTCAAAACTTGAAGTTTAAAATCAATTTTCAAAAATAGATAAGAAAGAAACAGAGTATTGAAATTTTAGGCAAAAGCTTGAGATTTCTTTTGATCTTGCAGTTTTGAAAAATATTTTATTGAAATACAAAATTTACACCCCTTTTTATGTATTTCGCATGCCTAACATGTGTAAAGTAATAGTATAGGCATTGAATGAACCATTTTGGTAACTACGTGGACATTTTTGGGGAAAAAATTTCGCAATGATGGGTGCACTTCGAACCAAACTTCATGGGTATTTTTGCACCTTTTATTTTCCCTAACTTTGAAAAACTTAATGCAATTAGTGTATATTGACGGTATGGGCACTTTTGACCCATTTTGGTAACTATGTGGACACTTTTGGCCAAAAAAAAAAAATTCACGATGTTGGGTGCACCTTGTACCAAATTATATTGATATTTTTGCACTTTCACCCAAATGAATGTGATGCAAATTTGAAAAGTTTTTATTAAATTATTTCATTTTCAAATAGCTGTCCCGAGTGATTTGTAATAAGGACTAGTGGGGTACTTCTTTGTGATATGGGAGGATCCTCTTATAGTATATTATTAATTGCGGATGAATCAAAGTGTGGAGGTTGTGGAAAAGGTTGGTGCCAGATTAAGTGTCTATTTGACTACAGATTTTGAAACCTATGTTTGGCTACAAATCTAAATTTCAAAATCAGAGTAGACAAACATCCTCAATTTTTTCAGAATAACTTTTAACTATCAAAACCTATGTTTTGGTTAAGCCAACCAAACACAAACACTGCTAACTTCTTTTTTTTTTCAAAAGGCGCATGGCCCAGATTCTATACATCTCTACGAAGCCAGGCACACCCCACATAGTCTCGTTGAATGATCCATTCAACTTCCTCGGGTGGTTGATCCCAAATTACTCTCTGCCTTACTTGGTGTTCGCTTAAGGCTGCCATTCTATCGGGCACACAAGTTCCCTTCCCTATGAATGTGAGAAAAACTAAGTTGCCATGCTCTGCTTTTGAGTTTTTGAATGCTCCTTAATGTACACTCACAACCACAGATCTATCCTTGAGAATTTACTGCCTCTAGAACCACCATTGTGTCGCTTTCTACTTCGACTTGCTTGAATCCTAAATCCCAGCAAAGAGCTAGACCTAGCAGGATTGCATGGGCTTTTGACATTGTTGGAGTTCTCACAGTGAGTTTCATTGAGAATCCTTTGAGCCATTCTCCACCGTGTCCCCTTATAACTCCCCTACAACTTGCACCAAATCGACTCAACCGTCTCCCATCTACATTGAGCTTGCACCATCCTTGTGGAGGTGGCTGCCAATTGACCCTCATTATTGTATCAGACGGAGAGTGTAGATTATCTCCCTCTCAATGAGTTCTATAATATTTAAGTGTCTCCATAATTGAGTGTCTCCAGCAACTCATTGAAAATATCTCGGCCAGGTTGAATCTTTGGACATCCGCTTATAGAGAAACAAATTGAGCTTGATCCAATCAACCCAATTATAGTTGAAGAACATGTTCCATGTTTCTTTGGGGACTAGTTCTCTCCACACGTTAGCCACAAATGGACAATTTCGGATTGCACATAGTTGGGTTTCCATTTCTCTTCTGCATATTGCACAGGTTCCATCCGAGTCATCTCATTTGCTAGTAACAAACCTTGTAGCCAATTTTTTAATACGGCTAATCACATGAAAACTCTAACTCTTTTCGGTAGTTGAAGTTCCCACACCCTCTTCCATTTGTTTTGTCTCTGTCTTTCATTCGTCTTGAGAAGTCACCTATATGCTCTTGCTATAGAGTAATCACCGTCTCCAGAGAGTTTCCACAATAGCTCCTGGGTTCCATCTTCTTTTTCATAAGACACTATGTTCTCAATGAATTTCTCTTCCAATTTGATCATTTCCTTCCATAGCCTCGAGTCAATTCCTTTTGCCACTAGATTGGAGCCATTAGCTTGCCCCTTCCCATATTTCCCCTGTAAAAAATGAACCCATATTGCATCGGGTTGGTTCTGCATCTGCCAAAGAAGTTTCATCAGAAACGCCTCATGATTCATGAGGTTTAGATTTTTAATTCCAATCCCTCCATCCATCTTTGGTTTGCAGAGTTGACTACAGGCCACCTCATGTCTCTTTTTAGCTCCTTGCCCGTCCCCTCAAACGAAGTTTCTCTACAATCTCTCTATCTCCTCTAAAGTCCCTTGAGGAATTTTATCATGCTGCATCTAGTATAATGTCATTGCACTGGTGATAGACTTCACTAGAGTTAGTCTACCCGCCAATGAAAGGCTTGAAGTTTGCCACCCACTTAGTCTTTTTCGAACACTTTCCACCACCGATTTAAATTTGTCCTTCTCCTAAATATCTTCCTAGCTCTAGTACTTGCTTGAAATTGCTTCTAGTACATATTTCCCTTCGAACATTGTTGGCCACGTTCGGGGAGAAATAAATGTGAGTCTTCTCCTGGCTTTTTTTGTGCCTAAAAATTCGTCCAAATTCCTGCATACAATCAAGAACGGTCTCAATTTGGTTAAGGTTAAATTCTGCAAAAAGAACAAGGCCATCAGCAAATATCATTTGTGAGATTATAGGCCCTCTTTGACTCGCTCTTTTGCCTCTTTATTTTTCTCTCTCTCATTCTATCTAGGACCATGTGGGTAAGTTTCTCTATTTCAAGCACAAAGAGATAAGGTGAAATAAGATCCCCTTATCTAAGACCTCGAGAGGTGTGAAATTCCTCCATCTTAGCACTATGCCACAAAATATTAGTGGTAGTAGTCTCCATGCAGCTCATGAGTTGATCCATCAAATGAGGGAGGCAGCCAATTTCAAATAATACTTGCTTCATATATTGCCAATTAATTCTATCCTAAACTTTTTAAGAATAGTTTTTTCGCCAAAAAACCTATGTTTATGACAGAAAATTCAGATTTTGTCAGAAGCTATTTTTTTTTATAATCTCAGAAACTCTTCTCCATAATTTATTCTCTAAAAGAGTTTTTTCTAACTTTTTTCTCATAGATGTTCTCTATAAGCTATTCCAAACAAGCCCTAAGGTAAATAGGCAACAGAACTGGTTAGTTGGTTGAGGGTGTGTTTGGATCGACTAATGGAAAGGTGACTTATATATAAGTCAGATTGAAAATAAGTCAGATTGAAATTAAGTTAGATTACATAATGACTTTTATGTTTGGATGAGCTGTGTGAAAATTGACTTATAAGTGACTTATTTTCCATAAGTCGGATTGTGTATGTTTGGATAAGTTGTGATTAGATGTGAAAAATAAGTCAAAATTTGTGAGCCCCACCTTATAAGTGACTTATAAGTAAAAAATAAGCTGTTTTAAACAGCTTAAGCTTATTTTGACTTATAAGCTATAAGTTACTTATAAGTCAAATTAACAATAAGTCGAAACAAACATGCAAAATAAGCTACCAACAAAATAAGTTACTTTTACCCCAAAATAAGCACTTATTTTTTATTTTTAAGCCTAGCCAAACATGCCCTGTGACAATCAAATAAGCAGTTTTCAGTTCTCACTTTATTGGGTCATACAATTATTCGATCCTGTTTATGATGACACATAGCTTCAAAATATTTAAGATTCTGAAATTTTGAAAACAGATTTGCAACTTGATACAATTAACGTGTCACTCATATTTCGTAACGCTTTTTTATATAAAATAGTAATTGATTTGCATTAATGTGTAAATTTCACATTTTTTCAGAATTTCACCAGTTCTCAAGATTTACTCCTAATTTAGAATTTACATTATATACTTTCACCGTTACAAAATGTATAAAAAGCGGATATAAGAAGTTATAAAAGAATCCTTGTATCAAACAGTTCCTCATAGTGCATCAATTTATAAGGATATATTACTACAGGAAATTTTGTCCCACCATTTATTTCAAATCAATTTTCAGTGAAAACAGTTCGCAGACTACAAGTTTGTTGGCCGAAGAAAGTTCCTATGCCTCTTGTTTCCTACAGCAACTTTCTACCCCCTCCAATCAAGTCCTAGTATTAATCAAAATATTAATCATATTCATCATGAATCAGATAAGATGAAGAAAATAACATGGCCTGCACCACTCTTGCATATATCACCGCTTTACTAATTAGGGACTGAAATTCACATTAAAGCAAAACTTCATAACTTGTGAAGCAAATTGCTATGGCCTACGCAGATCCAGAAGAAGAAGAAGAAGAAGGGCTTGTGGGGTGGCTTATAACCAAAGGCGGACGCAAAGCCTTGTGATTTGCCTCTTTCTGCTTGCGAGCTTTATACATCTCTTCGGTTTCAACAACGATCAACCTCTTCACCTATAAAAAACAAACCAGAAAGTTCCCACAGGATATTCAGATAGAAAATCAGCCATATAACACACACATATAGAATAGGAACAACTACTTATGACCTAAATTTATAAGCTGTATTGAACCTACAACCTCCAACTTACTGAGAAGCTCACATGCCACTAGGCTATAAGGCCAGCTATATATATATATATATTGTGCACAAAGTTAGTAGAAACCTGTTGGAGCATTCCCCGGATACTGGGATTGTTCTGACGCACAACAGTACGGTTACATTTGCGAAGGCATAAAGCCTCTAAAGTACGCCTGTGGAGTCTCCTGGTGCCTGGAATTCCCCTTACAAGGGTTATATATAGTTTTGGGCTCCAGGCTACGGGAACACATGCTTTGAAAGCTTTAAAAGCATCCATTTTAGCCTACAGAACAACTTGGCAGGGCATTAAGTTAGAAAAGCACTATGAAAGATGATAGAAGGATAATGATTAAACAGTCAAGGGGAGCTAAAAGACAATTAGAAGCTATGCAAAAGCTATATTGAGGCTTGTGTTCATTGAACAGGAAATTCCATGCATGACATTAAGCAATTAAAGCTGCTTTTGTTATTAAGCCCTAGCGTTAGTGTATCTTAATAAAGCTGAACAGGGTAAATTATCATTAGAGCATATGTTGAGACTTGGAAATAGTGAAAACCTGAAACTATAGAATCCTAGAAAATGCAGACAGACGAGGCACATTTGTGAAGTACATATTTGAACTTTGATGTGTGAAATAAAAACTCATGGCTAAGACTCATGAGTTGAAGTTAATGCAAATAATTTTCTTCTGGATATGTAACTATACAAACATAGCTATAACTAGCAGCTGGTAATTGCCTAAGAACAGTATGAGAATTTTATCTAATGCTTAACATGCTCCCGCAGATAATACTTTTAGTCATAACCAGCGCTCCTGAATTGTGGCTTATAAAATTCAGATACAATTAGCACTCACCAACCAAGAAACGTGGACACTTATCCATAAGCCTGTTACATGATAAAAATATTTTCTATGCATTTTAAAGGATGACTTTATAAACAATCAAAGCTCTGTGATTTATAAAATGCAGTCATGCACTTATTTTTCTTTGCAAGGAACGAAATGTCTAATCAAATACCCCCTGGAAAGCCATGTATGCACCAAACTGATGAATTTTGAGAAACATGAATTCAAATGTTGGAGCCCAAAGGCACAGCATAACTACAAAAAGATCCCTGATCATAAAAAAACAAGAATTAAAACTTGAAACTAGTTATGTCTCACCTTCCACAATAGTAAGATATATCTTCAGAATATGCCCGAGCTTCTTGTTTATCTGTCACGAGATCAACAAAAAATTTGGTAAGAAAACTATAAAAAAAAAAAAAAAAACCAATGAAAGCTCCAAATTATTCAGTATCTAAAGCTCAAAATTGATCCAAACTAAATTGACAGCCAGCAAACAAGCTCATCGGTGAACCGCTAGCTCTGACATTTTTAATCCTACTTTCCAAGAGACGTGAAAATAACTAACAAGAATAATCATAACTGAGTTAATCAAAGTTTCAGTATACGCATTCTGACTCGGAAGAGGAGATTATTGAGATGGAAAGGTCGAAGCAGGAGAATGATTTGCGAATCGGCCAAAGTGAGTGAAAAAAAATGAAAGGACACTTACTAGAAGCCGATGAGTAACAGTGGAGACTGGAGATGACGAAGCTACC
Organism: Mimosa bimucronata; assembly: GCA_037074515.1. Lineage (NCBI taxonomy): Eukaryota > Viridiplantae > Streptophyta > Magnoliopsida > Fabales > Fabaceae > Mimosa > Mimosa bimucronata. The sequence continues at coordinate 18,525,998 of CM073440.1, read as the reverse complement.
AACGGCGTCGGCGAGTGACTTTCTCTGTGAGACAGTGAAGGAGGCGATTACAAGCTAGGGCAAGAGCTAAAGGAGATGAACAATAACAGGGAGATAAGGGGGAAATTCTAATAAAAATGCCATTTGTAATTCAAAATTACACCCTTGGCCCTTGGCCAAAAAAAAAATCAAAATTACACATAGGTCACATGACTAAACAAAAGGGGTTTGCCGCTTTTATTCGAGATCTAGGAAGTTTACAATGTTAAATATTTAGTAGTAGAGATTTGCCGTCTTTGTGGTCTTTTATAGCTCGATTTGGATTAGTATGAACCCAGATAAATCTTTTAAGTAAAAAAGAGGTAGGTTTAGAATAACGGATGCTCTACAAAAAAAAAGGACAAATAATGGAGAAGGTAGGAATATGGAATTACGAAATAATGGTGCTATTACAAAATTGTCCCTAGACTTTTTTTTTTTTTTTTTTTGCAAAAAATGAAAAGGTTCCTAATAGAGCACCATTGCCTGCTGTTTTCTGGGCGGCGGCGGACATCCCGATTGAGGTTCCCATCCATTTAAGTTCATTGAACTAAAATTATGTCGTTCTATTGAAAAAAACTGTGTGATTTAATTATTTTGACTATACTTACATATAGTTCTTTATATCAATTACAACAAGTTCTCCAATCACATGTGGCCAAGTGTATTATCTATTTCATTTGGATTTATTGTAAAAAGACAATATTCAGAAAATAAGATATAGAACCCCTATGTGATAGAAAAAACTTGACGAAATAGATATAAAGAACTTAACATAATTACTTTCCTAATCATTTTACTTTTAAAACATGAAGCATTAATTTTGAAAATTTGTTGGATAGGAAAACGACAGAATTTCATCTAAATGGAGAAAAATTGACGGAAACTTCAATGCAGAAGTTTCGGCCCAGGAAATAATTTTTGGGGGAGATCAAGTTAATATCTAACAAGTATATCATTAGCAAATTTTCAAGTTATAAGACTTGTTGAATATTATTTTGTTTTAGGTGAAACCTTAGTGTGATTTTCTCATATTTTTTTTAAAATTGGGGTCAAAGTGGTGAATGTGATTTGAATTTGATTCTACCTCACCTTGTTCCCCAAAGGCTTTTGTTAATACATCGCATGATTATATATTAGTACAGGTAAAAGTATAATGTTTTACTCACGGACTATACTTAAAAAGTTATAATATGCTTGAATGACAATATTTGTATAAGTATTAATCATTTCAATAACGCCATTCCTTACTATTATTTTATGAAGTAGAATTATAATGTTTTCAATCAATGACTACTCTACCAAGACCAAATTTTGTAGAGATATTGATTATTTTAATTTCTTCATATACCACTACTTTTAATCACTAGGATTGTAATGTTTAAATAGGGGTGTTTCAGCTCCATCTTGTCCCGTCTCGAAGAAAAGAGGTCAGGACAAGATTGCCATCACATCCCAAAGTTGTCCCTATCCCAACCTGGATGGAACTGAACCGGGTCGGAATGGGATTGTCCCGATTTTTTTCATAATTTTTTTTTGCATATTTTTGGACTCTCTTTTTTTTGTATAAACAATTTTTGTAGCTTCAGTTCTTCATTGTTTTTATTTAATATATGTAAACATAAAAATTAAAAATATCACCTACCACTGACAACACATACTTGAGAAATCGACAATAATGGATATGTAAGATAAACTACTGGAGATATTAAACAAAACACCACAAAAAAAATGAATCTTTAAAACTATAATATTAAAGGAAAACAAATTTCAACATAAAAGCCTTTACATCTAAATGTTACTTGTAAACAACAATATTATATTAAATCTATATATCCAATTGTATAAACAACAATATTATATTAAACTAGCCACTCTCTTTTAGATGCTTAGGGATTTTATACAGTTTACCATCAGCTTGATCCAATTCATCACTTTTACATCACAAGCATTTAAACTTATGTAGAGTCTATCCACTCTAAGCATAGATTTCATATGCATGAATAGGAAAAATATGTTCATACATATTGGGACCTTCAACCATGATAATGATTTTAGAGATTTGAATTTTTTAAAACCAATAAAATAGGTCACGTCTTGAAAATTTTTGGGACGAGACAAAACACTCGGGATCGATCAGGATGGGAAGACCAGGACGGGAAAAATTTAACACCCCTACGTTTAAATCATTCCCCGCAATTGTAAAGTGTTTTGTTAGCCCATGCTCACACATTGGGGTCAATAAGTACGCAGGAAATGTCATTATATTTAAATCAAGCATCAATAGAGAAGTCACAGGGCCCGGATAAGGAGGAGGATTGCCTGCTATTGACATCCATTTGATGGCTGAATTTTCCATTTTCTTGTTTTGGAATTACCATTTTAACTTAGTCTGTTATATAACAAATATTTCATTGATTAGTATGTTGCTATCAGCCCCTAAATTGTTGTAATTTAGTTAATCGTCCAACTTCTCTTCATCGCTATGCAAATCTGATTGGTAGCAATACCTATAAATATCAAAATTAAATATTTCGAGTCGTGCCATTAAAGGCACTGTCCTTAAAAGCTATTCCACAACTACCGACAAAGAAAGTTGCGGCACTCCCCATGATTAAATGAGTTCTTCTTGTAAAATATACAGAAAGCAAAACTACGGAAGATATTTCACTCAGCAAGGTAGAAATATTCAAAAGGGGGAGGAGAGATGCTCTAAAACTCAATAGCTCAAGAGTTGTACCTCGAAAACCGGTAAGGAACCCCTCATTTTCTTTATAGTCATTTCCCCCCTCTTTCCTAACTCTAATAATTCATAAACTCCAATGGTTGAAAAATGATAATAAAAAAGGAAAAAAATCATTGAGAGATAATGTAACTGAGAATATAAGAGGTGTGCGAGAGAGAATATAAAAGATTTGTGTTACCATATTTAATATCTTTTCAACCGTAAAATTTATTGGATGGTTAAAATTAGGAAATAGGAAGGAAAAGAACCATAGAGAAAGGAGTGGTTCCTTGCCGCTCTTCAACTTCTTATTGAAGCACATTATATAGTCTCATATACTCTCAATCTTGCCCATATTATTGATAGCCATGAAATGCTCTTTTTGAACGTTGGTGACATAAAACATTTTCAATAAAAGCCGTTTCATGTGTTGGGTATATGAAGAAGCATAAAGGAAATAATGAAGATATTGTCTTAATGGCAATTAAATTGGTTGAAAGAATCATTTTAATGAATTGAGAAATTCCAACGTCATCTCTTCACTATAAAAACTAGTGAATTGCATTAAAACCTTTTGAGAAACCGATTAAAGAAATTCAAAAGCTGCCATACATTCTTCAATCTCCATAATTGACATACTAAAACAATGGCATATTCCTTTAAATTCTTTAAATAAAATTAATTTAATGTTTTGCAAAATATCTCCTGGAAGAGTGTTTAGTCCGTATTTAACTTGCACACAAGGGGTAGGGAATATTAGCCAGATTTTGCCTATAATAGCCCATTATTGTGCGAGTTAATTCCTCCTCTTGACCCATTTAGTAATCTAAGTTCACTTATAACTTGGACCCCATAATCCCAAATAGTATGGAATTTGTTCATTATTATGACGCACACACTCAAAATCGCTAATATAATATTCATTTCAATTTATATACATAGGTATGTTACTCCTGAGATGAGCCTGTTTTGCTTCAATAGCATGTTATAAGAGGATTAGTTCGGGACTCACTCCGGAGGTAAATGCATTACTCCCTTCATTCATAAATATAGGATTTAATTGACTTTTTTGGAGAATTTTAAGAAAGTTAAATGAGTTACTTATAAATTGATTTTCTTGAATTTTTTTCTAAACTAGTTTATTTGATTTATAAGCTAACATATAATCTAATAATACACAAAATACATTATGATTAAGCGGATCATTTAGCTTCCTTAATTTTTACAAAAAAAGTCAATTAGATCTTATATTTAGGAACAAATGAAGTATAATACTTGTATTCATAAATTTATTTTGAAAGTTCTACTTCATCACAAGTTGCATCCTTTATAATTCATTCCTTGATAAGTTTGTAGAAGTAGGCTAAGCAAGGTGATGGTCCAAGCTGAAATCGAAGCTCTATTCCTATTTTTTTTATACTCCTAGTCCCTATATGTTAAAAGCATGGGAAAATTAATTGAGAAGTATATTAACCAACATATGTTTCTAAGTAAATGGTAGTGCTGAAAAATTCTGACACATCTCATCTAAAAAGGAAAACAAATATTTCATGGCCAGATCATGTTGAAAAGTGTAAAGTATGTTCTCCCAATCAATGCCCCAACATACAAAGGCATATTAGCAATTCAATCCCAAATCGATATAGACTAGTTATGTCAACAACAAAGGCATTCCAAAATGACTTTTTTTATGGGGAAGATCACTTCTTTTAATGTTGTAAAATGATAAGATTAGTGTTAAACATGCCAATAAACATAAGACATTAGCAGTCCATCAACAAAGACAAAATCAAAAAAGAGAAAAAGGAAAGAAGAATAGGGGTGGGGAAATTTTGTTTGACTGTTTATACATATAAAATATCTTGGAAATAGTTATCTATGTAATAATAATTTCTGAAATTTATTTAAAAAGTAACAAAAGCTAAACATTAAAAAGAAGAATAGGGGTGTGAATAGCAAAAAGAATGAGAAGCGAACAATAAGCCATTTAAACTGTTGTTTAGATGGAAGAGTATTTTATTATATATAGATATAGATACATTGTACACGAAACTATTCCCACAAAGTTATCCCCTACATAGTTCATTGAAAATCTCATTCTAAAAGACTCAAAACTTTTCAAACAAGCCCATACAAAACTCTGACATATTAAGTATCCATGCATGCATCCAAGTAATATTGGAGTACCCATCCGTGAATTCACACCCTGACTTGTCATCCAATAAATAGGTTTAGCAATTTTTTTCCAGTATGGCATTTACATCTTTGTAATACTATAATGCTTTTAACGTATAAAATGTAAGTGCGATTTAACATCACATATCATTTTTTACTTGTTTTAAGAAGTTTATGGTTATTTTTGCATTCAAAAAAATATATAGTATCAGACGCACTTCTGAAAAAAGTAATCCCTCCAATCCAAAATATAAGAGGTAATATGGCAAATTTGTTTATCCCAAATATAAGAGGTAACATGAAAAAGTCAGAGGAATATATGCATGTTTTCCATTTCTACTGTAATGTCCCACATCGGTTGGTTCGAGATGTTCCAAGCCTATATGAGGTGTTGGACTCTCCTACCCATCAAAACGCGTTTTCACAGGTGAGTGTGGGAGGTTTCGGCCATTATCCCTACCGTGAGGAACAAAACCGTGAGGGGCATAACTATGTCGCTAAAAACTGACAATATCCTGATCGAGGCTTGAGCTGTTACATCTACCCTTGTATATTAGTAAATACAAAAAGGGGAAAGAAAATTTGTATAATAAATGAGTAAAGGTGAAAATGAAAAAGTTTATTAAATCTACTCATAATAAATTATTCCGATATGTTTTATTGATATGTATAAAAATGTTGACTACCTCTTATAATAAGGACCGGACGGGTTAACGGCTATTAAATATATGAGCAACCGATTCATTGAATCGAAACTTGTGATCATGCTTCTCCAAGTTCTATTTTTTTTTTTTTAAACAAGGTGTATTCCAATAGAAGTATCCACACTCTAACATACGTTTGATAGAGTGCTTTTGTCATCCAGATGAACTGTCCATTTTTCGTTTGTTTTGAATTTGACTCATTCGTTTTGTTCTTGAATTCTCTAATAAACGTCTACTAGTCTATATCTCTCTCTCTCTCTTGATAGACTACTAGTCTGTCTCTTTTAAAGAAGATAAAAACAACATTAAAAACATGATGATATCTTGGAATGCTGATTCATTCTGAACCTTACGACTTGTCGTTTATTGACTTCACCATGTCGTTCAATTACTTAGGCGTGACTTCTCTTTAACTCGTGAAATCACAACACTTGTAATATATATGCGCCGACAGTTTTGGCTTCTTTTATGTCAAATCTTAATTTAAGCTAAGCGCGTTGCCGACCGACTTTGAATTACTTTAGTATAATTATATATACTTCTTCCGATCAGAATTATAAGAGTCAATTGACTTTTTTTTTGGGAGATCAAGGAAGTAAATTAGACCTCTAAACCTTCATATATGCGAAATATAATTAAATTATATGATAGTTTATAAGTAAAATAACTTAATTCTGAGGAAAAAAGACAAATATAAACAATTTATAATAGTGTATTTTACATCCTTAATTTTTCTATAAGAGTCAACTGGCTCTTATAATTAAGACCGGAATAATTATAGATTCATATTAGAGGTGCGATATGAAGTTAATGTTAAAAAAGAAAACTTCTTCCGTTAGCTCCTACACTGGTATTAGTTTTTTATTTTACACACGAATTTTTCAAAATCTCAACTAGTTAGTCCCCAGCTTCCATTTTGAGCATAATCCAAATCCTCAGTACCAAACATACCATTAGGGATGAAAATTTGATCAACTCTGTGGTACATTTCGGTTTAAAAGAGTTTAATAGTATAATGGAAATGGAATAGGTAAAAATGTGCAAGGTTCAGATTGTCCCTAAATACAATTTGTTATATAACCAACATTTTATATGAAAGATGGTATAGTACATTCCTATAGCTATCATATCTTTTCTATTCCATTGTATTCCTATATATCTTACCAAACATAATAACACAAGAATATTCATATTTTATTATACTCCAAAATTATCAAAGTAAACATATTTCGTAAATAAACTCTAGGAATTTTTTTATTGAGATACTAATGATTCACAAGGTTTATAAAGTTAAAATCAGAAAAAGTAAAATTAGCCACATATATAGCCTTGCATCGAGCTGATGCAAACATTTCAGCATTACATCCAACAAGTTGGTATAAATCTATTTTTTTGAAATAAAAATTATATAGCGTAGCACCTTTTATCAAAAAGGGTCATAAAGTGTTTAATTGTAAGGGTCTTGTGGTCTGAAATAGTAGAGGAAAAAAAAAAGTGTGGGCAGTGAATATTATCAGGGCTTCAGTTACTATTAACTACAAGACCATTCAGATTTCCCAACCTGTGGAACTGAGTTTCAATGGTTCTGGCAATTCTGGCTTCATCAGGGTCTGGCTCTGGTATGTCTACGCGGAAAGAACCCTGTCTAGTTGGTGCTAGCGACTGATCCCTAACCGCGGCTTGCTGCTTCATGAAATTGTAGAGTTCTTGATGGAAGGCATGATCCAATGAGAAGCAATTTTCTGTAGTTGTTGCTGTTGCATTGTTGTGTCGAGATGACCTTGAACTCTCCTTTCTGCAGAAATGTGGGAGGGATCCAAAGTCCATAACCTGTATATAAGTTCGAAAATGATTTAGCATACTGATTTTCTCAGTTGGAATTCAGTAATACAACAGCAACAACAAGAAGCTTTATCCCATCAAGTGGGGTAAGCCACATAGATTGTATGACATCGCTGTGTTCTATCAACAACTAATTATTTAGAGATTGTTAACCAAAGGTCCCGTTCAATGACCTCATCATTAAACAAAACTTTAGAACTCAATAAAACGATGAGGATAAAAAGACATCGGTAATGGAGGCGAAAAAAGTTGAGTATTGAACTTTAAACCTCTTGCAAACTATCCAAAATCCTCAAGTTAAAAATATTGATAATTTTAATTGAAAGCAACAAAATTAAAACTAAACTGTCTAATACGGTGGATAAGTATTCAACCTGAACTCAACCACAACTAAAGCTTGTTCAGGAATTGCGAGTCTAAAGCTTAAATCTAGTTCTAAAATTTATCCTGACAGAAGAAACGAGAAGAGAAGATTATTTGGAGAACTATCTTAATTCACCCCACTCCGGTACTTTTACCTCCTACCCATCCAATCCACCCTCCCAAACAATTTTAGTGTCTCAGGATCAATTTCATATGAACAGTGAAAGATAGAAGAGAGAGACGATAGTACTAGAGTCCGAGAAGGTGATGACAGATATTGTTTACCTTGAGTAACTCATCTCTCCCACAACCTTGCAGCACCTGGATCTTCTTCCTTGTTCTTTCTTGCAAGAGAGGCTTTACAACCTGCCAATTGTTTTTGAAATAATAATGTAGCTTTTAAAATCTTTGGACATGATCAGTCCAAACTCTTGAAACATCTTGGGGCACAAACCTTCCAACATGCAGAGAATACATATGGCGTGTTAACTATATAGTATGTGTCAGTCTTTTCTGGGTAGTTCAAGTCATCTATAGTAGATATTGCTGTCAGAAGCTGCAGGTGTTAAAGCAGAGAGTGTTAGCCAGAAGAATATTGTAAGATGGAAGGGAGAATCCTTCACTTCAACAGCTTATAACATCAGTGAAGAAACTCCTAAACGAAGGACTTTCACGTGTGAAAAGGAATCAACAAAAAGATGAAAGAAAAATATGATACAAGCTTCAGAGTAATAACCATACCCTCAATTGGTTCAATGCTGATATCTTTAAACCAGTCATATCAAAGACTTTCACGCAGGTGCCAATGAATCGGCCATGCTTCTTTGTAGCCATTGGCTAAGATAAAAAAAAGTCAAATAAGCAAGCGAGGGACCAATAAATTTGGTGGCAGACGTTAAATTAAAATCATTGTGAATACTTACCAATATCACTCTATCTCTATATTCGTTCATTTGAATGTGTGACTGTACATAGTATTTCTCCTGAATGTTCAATATCAAATAGGTTAAAAATAGGTCCAGAATCCAGATGCCATGTTGAGATACGCACAGAGAGACAAGAAGAAACACTAAACACTGCAGCGTCATTATTGAGTAATGCAACTACTGAGGTATAAGTTAATTGTTTTATGAAAGGCTAAAATTGGAAGTTAGCTGTTAATAATATTTAAAAATGAAAACAAAAAAAGCACGATAAACATTCATTAAATGCATATGCTCCCAGACCCCAAAAAGCAAGAAGAAATGAGCAGATAAGCATCACAACTCACAAGTTCAAAATAAAACTAAGATATTACATGCAGCATCATGAGGCAAAAAAGAACCTTTTCCGCAGATTGGAGATATACTCTAATTTAAAATTAGATTGTAATTCACAAATAAATGCAATTTCTTTAAGATGCGTTATCCCATTATTTCCGAAATTTGTTAGTGTCCAATGATCAATTTGTCTTCATTATCTGGCACTGTTTATGCATCTTAATGTAAAGGTATGAGATCCTTACTGGTGCTTTGTCATATGTGCTGAGCCCAACACCAACAGCAATGACAGGCAAACCCTGGCATCATTAAATGGAAAAGGCAATAAGTTAACAATCATATATTGATCAGAAGCACTGTAGGTTTTCTACAGAGATGTCATGCGGCTTGTTGGGTAAGAAACAATAAACGCTGCATGTCTATAAATTCACAATCATATATTAAATAGAAGCATAGCAGAATTTCTACAGAGATGCTGTGTGGCATTTTTATTAACATAACTAATACAGGCAAGAGCAGGCATTGGAAAGATCCACGAGGGAAAAAGAATATAAATAATTATTCAAGAAAGCAATTAATTTAGCCCTTCTTGGTCATGTGGTATTGCAGAAATTGAACTCATATGAGATCTATCTAAACACAGGAATACCTCATTTGTGTAACCAGACATTCCTATGAGTTGAGAATCTCGTACAGCTCTATACAAGTCAGCGGGAATCGGTCTCTGTTAAACCAAAAACATAAAGGCCAATAATTAAGAACATTAAATCATAGATGTTTACGAATTATGAAAAACATAAAATTATGCTACCATGATGTATATAAAATAGTTTCTTAGAATGTTAACCCAAACTACATTCCCGGCAATAAGTTTCCATGGCCCTTGCCTATTGCTTACATTCCTATCGCTAATGCTTGAGTATCATGCAGACTAATAATAACCAGATTCATGGGATAATGAAGTTGATCCATCCTAGTTACAATTATTCTTTGCTTTACTGAATCTTTCGATGTGCATTTCTGGTTTGGGCAAAACTGAAATATGGCATTGGACGCTTATGATTTGTTCAAAGACAATGTCATTTCATGTCACGACAAGAGACAACCTATTCCTGTTATAATTACCTACTAATAAGACTTCCATCCCTTCTCTTATCAAAATCAATGATTGAAATAACAACTCAGACAGTGCTATTGATTCTACAAAAATCAATGTTTTGGCTGAGAAAATCCAATAACTTAAAAGTAGTCTACACGGATCATCCTTGATTAAATTTAAATTAGCAACTTCCCAGAATTACCAATTATAAGTAACCCATCTTCAAGTTGTTGTCTTCATTTGTATATACGACCAACATATTGTATTCACATACATCTGTCTTATGGCCCACTTGAAGAATATAAATGACTGAATCCAACATATCTGACATACAAAAGGTTTCACAGACATGTAAACTTTAATTATTCCACAAATTTCAGATGCAAGCTTTTCTAACACAAACTGAGGTATTAAAAGTTGACAAACTTCAGCACAAAAGTTTCAGGAATGGATAAAAAGAAAATATAAACTTAAAAATCACAAGATGAAGGAACTCACTGTTAAGACATTATCAATTTCATTTTCCACTCTCCATTTTAGGCAATCAACCAACTGCAAAATTTAAAACAATCAGCACAGTTCCTAATAGGAACAAAATTCCTTTAAAAAACTATACTAAAAATAACAGATCTAACCATTTTATGGGCTTTGACAACATTCCAGTCCCTTGCTTTGAGAAACTGTATAAATGATTCAGTTGGATAGCCCTGGTGCATATTCTGAAATAAAAAGACCAAACTTTCAGAGGAAAAGAAATATTCATAGAACCAGTAAAAACATTTCAAAATTCAATTTCCAGGACCACTTGTTCACACTGATTTTACAATTTTGATGGACTAATAGCTCGCTAAAACACATAACAAACAACTTGGATCACTTCTATTCCTACAATATTTTGAAATGATGCATTCTATGATATAGAGAAAAGTTTAATTCACTCCTTCCATTTTCACCTATACCAAATAGAGCCTTAATTTGGTACAGTAATCACCATATTCCTGAAAGTTGTTGGTAAAATATAAACCTATTTGTACGTCAGTTCAAGCATAGTAAGTTGAGAACAACTGCTCATCAGTTATATGAACCAAACTGGTAAATATACTTCTACAACCAAAATTTACAGCTTTATCTTGCAGAAGAATTCTTAACAACTCCGAAGTATGAGTGATCCAGATCAAATTGTTAGATTAAAAATTTTTTAGAACTTAACCAAACCATCAAAACCCCAAATAGTCAAAACAAGGAATTATAATTTGACTAATGTCATAATATGATACAGATCATTAAGTATAACTTCTAATCGATTTTCCCCCCGAATCTCTCTAAGCATTCCCACAGAAGAGATCAAGCTAAATAACAATAAGAACAAAAATCCAAACCTGAAACGTGTTCTTCAGCTGCTCATCCACTTTAAAAAGACATAAAACAACAACCAAGACGAAGAAATTAGTTATCAATTAGCATAGATCACAAAAGGCGGCAAAAAAAAAAAACAAGATGGGTAATTTTTGCCTACCGTTTTCCATCAGAGATTGCATCTGCCTAATGGCCTCCTGGTTACCAATACCCATCTTGTAATTCAGCTCAGAAAGCTTAAGAACCCAAAAAACTCCGAAGCTAACAGGCTGGAAAAATCAGCAACTGAGTTCCAATTATTGGAATTGCTGATCCACTGATACTAATTAGCAACAAGTAACATGGAATTTAAAGTGAGTGATCCAAAAGTACAAAGTGGGAGAGAGAAGAGAAAAAAAAAAAAAAAAGAGAGAGGAGCGAAGGAGAAGGTGGGATGCAGATTCTGGCTTTGTTTTGTTCACCACCCATCTGATGAAAAAGCAGAGAGGATGGCGGTATGTATTCTTTTGGCCTTAATTTAATGCAGCTTCCAGTGAATTATGTGTGACGGAGAGATTCTGTGACAAAGAATAGTATACAACGTGAGAAAAAAAATAATTAAGGAATATGTGAGGAGGAAGAAAAAAGGTTTTTTTTTTTTTTTTGAGAAAATTTGGTCGATTATTGGGTCAACTCATAGATTTTTGCCGATTTCACTCCGGGAATAATTCTTATAGGAAAGGAAAAAAAATTACGATTAAGAACAAAAAACCCTCAAAACAGGAAAATCTCAAATCAGTTTGGTTTTAACTGCTCTTAATGAGCAAATCATAATAAATCTTGGTAAGAATCAATTATTTAAGATTAGCAGATTCTAAAGATTTTTTCCCATCAAAGTAAAATTTTTTATTCAAAACATGAAAATCTCAAATCAGTTTGGTTTTAACTGCTCTTAATGAGCAAATCGTAATAAATTTTGGTAAGAATCAATTATTTAAGATTAGCAGATTGTAAAGATTTTTTACCATCAAAGTAACAATTTTTATTTATATATGATATTAATATGAACAAATCAAAATAGCAACAATAACAGTGAGAAATTCTTGTTGTTTGGCAGATTTGATTTGCCAGCTAATTTATAATTTGACAAATCATAAGTAGACACCCCAAAAATATTTTAACATGATATGACATTATAGAGGCTTAATCCTACGATCCTCTTTCCTTTTGACTTTCACCTTAATCCTACTATCATAAAAATTAATTTGCGGAGAATAAGAAAATTAATTAACTTAAATATATGTATTGGATAGAACTCTTTTGATAAAAACCTTTTTACTACGTGTAATAATAAAGAGAACTTTAAAAAATATAACTTTGATAAATAAAATAAATTGAAATATTATATTTAGGATTAAAAGAACTACATTAAAAAAAAAAGCAAAAAAAAAAAGAACTACATCATTTAATGTCAGCTTAACAATGTAAATTAAACTCTGAATAAGAATTATTTACATGCTTTTCAATGGACTTATTTATTTATTTTTAATTATTTTTACAAATCAAACCATTCACAGTTTCACACTGAAATGAAGAAGGAATAAGTACCAGTTTACCCAATTAGTTACGTTTTTCAATATTTTATGGTAAGATGGATCAATGGTGGTGGGTGCTTTGCCAAGAATAATTTATAGAATTGGGCTTTAGATTCTAACGCAAGAATATATAGTATCCCACGTGTGATATTACATAATGTAATAATTTAACTATAATATTATAATATTATAATATTAAAATGTAGAATATATTTTTCAATAAAAATTGAAGTCAATGCGAAGTTGAAAACAGCTATCATCAGTATTTGATTTTCAATTAAACCCTCTAATTTATACTTGTCAAATTCCACTAATTTTTCCTAAATTAACGGTTTCATCCATCGTTTGAATTAAAGTGTGAGATTGTTGGCAAAAAAGAAAGGAATTAAAGCGTGAGATTTCTTCCTTTACTTTCTTTTATTATTGCCAACTGGAGAGCTCAGGATAAGGGAATTTATATTAAATGAATTTGAATAATAAAAAATTCGTATTTTATATTTCAATATTTTAATATCAATCAGTTCTTAACTCGTTCGTTTCAAGTAACTTTGAAATTTTAATTTTTTCATATAAATAATTTAAACTTATTTTAATGTTTTTTCTATATATTTAAATTATTTTTTGCCTCAGTTCAAAAAAAATTCTTTTTTGCCAGCATATACAATTTCATATTATAATTATTTTTTGATATATTCTCGTGCCATGGGTAAATATTATTTTACTACCAAACCAAAATAAAAACTTTGAAGTGGAAGCCAACTATTTTGGAATAACCCTAACTACCGGAAAAAGTGATAAATAACCAAACACGTGTAAACATTTAGTTAGATAGTACCATAGTGGTATACTACTTATTTATATTACGGGTAAAGCATCTCAGTTTCTTTTCAATTGATCTACTCATCTGGTCCTATTTATAAGTCACTTCCAGCATATTTCACACAGACCAAGGAAAGCCTTAAAACTCATTAACTTTCCACTAAAATCCAACAAATTTACAACTTTACCCATATTAAATACCCATTATACCACATGAAAATAAAGTCAACACATAATAAATGAAGGGTAAACTTGTACATCCATACTCAATATTTAATTAGGTGACTTATATATAGGACCAAATAAAACATTCTCTCTCTGCCCTATAAATAGGACCAGAGGAGTATATTTTATTTTGATCATTTAATTTTAAAAAATGTGCTTTTACTTTTTAATCCTTTTACTCTAATATTGTTAACAAAAAATGCTGATGTGGAGATTTCTTTTCCCAATATATTGAGATTTTAAATATAAATTTTATTTAAAATTATTGACATATTAAGTTTAATTTTTTAAAATTACATTTTTTAAAAAAGATCATCATTTGAGACTAACATAATTAAGAATAAAAGCTTAAAATATGCCTTTTGAAGTTAAAAGACGAAAAAATAACCTTATACAAAGTTAAATAATCAAATGTACATTTTAACAAACATTGTTTAAATAAAAGATACCTAAGAGCAGCATGGGACCAGGAACTTATCTCTGGATGCAGATTCTATACCCACAGTACTCAAGATTGCCCAGAGTCGCACGATATTGACCAGAGTATGTGAGGCTCGAAACTGATGGGTCGATCCTAAAAACGGATTGGAGGATTTAATTGCAAACTAAACCTGTGTACCTCCCACCATAGCAGAACTTATTGTAGTTATTCATGGTCTAAACATTTGTTGGAACAGGAGCTATAGGAAAGTAGTAGTCTCCAAAGACTCGATCGAGGTGATTGACTTACTAGTGAGATGATGCTCTCCAAGTCACCTATATAGGGACGTGATTGAGGATGCAAGACTCCTACTAGCTAGAGATTGGCTTACGGTGCTGAGACATGTGCCAAGGGAAGACAACTTCCAAGCAGATAGGATGATTAAAATGGCCCATGGCATGAGAACGAATTTTACTTTCTTTGAGGAACCATCTGACTTTCTTATTAACGATGTATTAGTAGATCTATCGTAGTTAATGACTTGATGTAAGCACTTGTGAGCAGCTATCCAGTTTATATTAAAAAAAAAAAGATACTGATATATTCGCTATGCTACTCGTGTTTTTATAGGAAGAGGATCCTCTCCTCTTCCCATTCTCTCCCTACCCCTCCTCTACCCCAAATTTTTTTATTTTTGGGGTCAATTTTTTTTGTTTATTTTCATCATTAGATTCTACATGAAATTAGTGATATTTTGATATCTTATGGATAAAAAATGGTTCAGTTTTCAGTTTTATATGATTTTTCAAAGATTTAATACTTTAACACTTTAACTTAGAAAAAATATACATATTTTTAAGTATTAAATCTTTAAAAAATCATATAAAATTGAAAACTGAATCATTTTTTGTCCATAAGATATCAAAATGTCACTAATTTCATGTAGAATCTAATGATGAAAATAAACAAAAAAAAATTGACCCCAAAAATAAAAAAATTTGGGGTAGAGGAGAAGATCCTCCTCCGTTTTTATAGTGTACAAAGACCTACATATTCCTTGTATAGTGTATATAGACCTATATCATAATTCTTTTCACAAATTTATTGTCCAATAGATTGCCTGTAACACTAATTCAATTAAAAATAAACCCCTTAATGAATATGTTTTCCAACTTTCTCACCTTTTGCAATTGCATGCATCTATCCCATCTTGTGAAGTTCGTTGTATTCACATGCTTTGAAATGTGGGTTCACACACACACACAAAAAACATATCATGTGTGTATGCGTGGATTGATTTAATTTATATAAAAAAAATCAAATATTTCTCGAATGAATTCCAAAGCTGCTCATGCATGCTTGTCAATCATCAATCAATAGCACAATAGTGCACCATTTTAATATTCTAAGATTCTCTTTCATTACAAACATTTAATCCTTTGATTATAGTTTCATCTTTTATCTTTACATAAAATTTTATTTTAATCTCTTAGTTTCCTAAAATAATTTTTTTAAAAATGTAAGGCTTTAACAAAAAATATTGGCATTGAAATTTTAAAAAATGTTGATGATAAATAAAAAGCTATTATCTGAAACTAACAATATTAGAATTACAAAACATTAAACATATATTTTATAAATTAAAATTAAGAAATCAATCTGAAACATTGTATACACTTTTTTATGAGTACATAACATTAAAATAATAAATTAATTAATGAGTAGCCCTTTTACACACAATTTGATTTTTTTTTTTCATGAACTTGTTGAAATGTTGAATATTTAGATATCTATGACATGAGCTAATTGTCACAGTCCAACTGCATTGTAGTATGGGCTAAATATCAGTGGAGATTATCAAATATAGATACACCCCTCCACCCTTACTGGTATTGCATTGACCGCCTCAAGTCGGTCATTTTTCACTTCAACATTTCTTAGACATTAATCTCATGCTAATTTTTCAAGCCCCATGTGATACCCTCATATCTCAATTATAAGGTTAAATTTAGCAATCATTCTATGCAAAAACTACACATTCTATTCATTTTAGTTCCTTGTGACCCCCGACAACCTCTAACATTTAGCCGCACATCAAACAAACCATCAATATTAGATTTAATACATCTCTCTTGTGGTTGTGTTTCTAAGATAGATATTATGTTACATCCTATCCATAAAGAGTTAAAGTTCGCTTATCTCTAAGTTAAATAAGCCCGGGTCTATGCCAAAATCTTTTAGGAATTCATGGATGCTCCCTTTGAAAAGCTTGCATAAACTAAGGATTACAAATACAATATAGCCTAATTTTTCAACTATTTAAATAAACAAATCAACACAGCAACATTCATATTCTTTCTTCAAAGATTCTTCTTTTGAAAGTCACCGCATGCCTTTATGCCATAGCTATACACTAGACATTCCAACATGAGCTTAAAGTTTGGCATTTGTCTATGAAAGAAAAAGAAGCTTTCATAATAATGGTAATAATAAATAAATAATGATTATATTAGCAATGCTCCTCCTTTCCATATGATGGCAAAAACAAAACTCTAGTGGATAGTTAATTTGACATCAGATATGTTAATTTTATTTTCTTTGCTTTAAAGTTTCGTATGGCCACCAAACTAAGATGCTCATATAGGGGGCAAAATAATTAAAATAAGGACAAAAAAGAAAGAAAAGAGAAGTTTAATAATGCCAAAATGGTATGCTAGCTAGTATTAAAATACTAGTTACTTTTTCACGTGAGTGGATGCTCAAATAGTTAAATAATTGAGAATAATAGCGTTTTAATCTTGTTGGTTAAAAGGGAATCATATCATTTAATATATTGAACAAAGATAGTGGTGAGTAGATGCTGGTAGACAAATAATGCTAGAAATCTTAGAATATAACTATTTTTAAGTTTTTCTTTAATTTTCTTTTTGATTTAAGTCAATTTTTCTTACGATACGTGTATGGCCTTTTTCTAATGTAATGACATATCATTAAATAGGTTGGCAATTCACACTCACAGACTTGTGAGAACAGATCATATCCTCGCATGTATATGTAAGCTATGGTGGTGATTGCATATATTAAAATTATTGAATTTTATTGTCTAGATTTCAGTCCCAGCACATGTAATTATTAGGGTGATCCAAATTCACAAAAATGAATTTGGCCCCAAAAAAAATTCACAAAAATGAAATTTCAATATCATGTCCCCTCTCCCTCCATATATATATAGAAGTCTTTAGAATATATTTGATCTCCAATATAAGGATTTTGGCTAAATTCCAAAAAAATCCTCTGAACTTTAGGGCACAATTGCTTTTTTAATGTTTCAAAGTTTAAATTTAACTTCTCTAAACTTTTATTTTTTTTATTATGGACCTCCTGCTGTTAACTTTTGGTTATCTCTTGATGGAAATTGTCACGTCACACTTACATAAGACAACTCATCATATCCTATGTGACATCTTTTTTAAATATATATATATTTGCATAAAACTCCCCTGAATATTAGTTTAATTTCATATAACCTCCCTAATATTTTAAAATTTAAATTTTACCTCCTTTAATTTTCATTTTTTAATATTAGGCCCTTTCATTAGTTTTTTAGGAAAATCACAACCAAGTCCCTAATAAGGGTTTTAATCACAACCAGGTCCCAAACATTAATCAAATTGCATTAAAGTCCCAAGGGACCTGGGTGATATTAAATGGCTTGTCATTGTCCTTGAGTTGTCAATGCAAGGAGCTGGTATTGACAATTATTGAGTTGTGCATTGACAACTCAAAGAGCTGGTACTGATAACTATTAAGTTATTGATGACAAGCCATTTAATATCACCCAGGTCCCTTGGGACTTCAATATAATTTGATGAATGTTTGCGACTTGGTTATGATTAAATCTCTTATGAAGGACCAGTTGTAATTTTCCCTAATTTTTTTAGTAATATCTATCAAAGTAGGCACTTTACTTTCAGCATTTTCTTCTAATATTAAGATAAATTTCTAAAATCTTTTTGATATTTTTGCCAGTGTTATGTTATCAATGCAGTCATTTCAATATTATGTTTACATTTAACTATCCATATTTTTCTTTTAATGGCAATTTATATTATAGTTGATTTTGAGGTTAAGCTTTTAACTTTATGTTTTTGGTCAGTGTAGACTTTCAAACATTATAATTCTATGGCTCTATGAAAAAATGTTATTTTAATCGAAAAATAATATATATATATAAATATTAAAAATGACAAAACGATTTCAAAAATGTTATTTTAACATTAGAAGATAATGCTAAAAGTAAAATGCCTACTTTGGAACATTATAATAAAAATTAATGGAGGGGCCTAGTATTAAAAAAAAACTTCATGGAGGTTAAATTTTAATTTTAAAATGTCACGAAGGTTATATGCAATTAGACTAAAGTTTAGGGGAGTTCTATGTAAATATAAACTTAAAGGTATGCCACATAGATATGGTGAGGTCTCTTATTTAAGCGTGACGTGGCAATTTCCATTAAGAGTTAACATTAAGTTAATTAGCAAGGGGGTCTATAATAAGAAGATAAAAGTTCAGTGTAGTTAAATTTAAACTTTGAAACATCGAGGAGATTATATGCAACTGCCCTAAAGTTGGCGGTTTTGTGAAATTTTGTCAAGGATTTTTATCATATTTTCTTACCCCTTAATCCCCTGAATATTGTGAAAGAATAATTGTGGTTTAAAAATGGGTAACTTTTATTGACATGCATAAAATAGTTATAAAAAACACCTTGTATATTTAGGAATGGAAGGAGTGAGAGTGTAAAAGTGTAAACTCAAATTCAATTATAAAAATTTCATTGTTATTTTAATACTACAATATATCAAAAATTAAATTGTGGCACTTAAATCATATGATTAATCATAGTTATTTTCGTCATTAATAAGTTACAATATTTTTCTATCAAAATTGTGAAAAAAAATATGATAGAGTAATTTTCAAAAGTGAATTTCAATACATGCTCTTAGAGCATTTGACGAGTTGCTCGGTGTTACTAGAATAAAATTCAAATTCCAATTCCAATTTTTAAGATTTTCATTATGATTATAAACGCAGGTTTCATACAGATAAATGAAAGGAACGAGTTTGGCCAAAAAATAAAAGGAAAGGAACGAAAAAAAAAAAGTACATTTGAAAATAAGCTTGTTTCTCATGATCTAATAACAAAGAAAGTCCATGCTTTTTGGATCTCAATTATCCAAAAATTAATTTCCAGAAAAGCGCTTTCATATCATAAAAGACATGGGTTCTCACAAAACTGTTACATGATATGATCAAATGATCGTTTACATCCCTGAGCTTGTTTCTCATGATATAATAGCAAAGAAAGCCCATGCTTTTTGGATCCAATTTTCCAAAATTAATTTCCAGAAAAGAGCTCCCATATCATAAAAGAAATGCGCTCTCACAAAACTGTTACATAGTATGATCAAATGATCATTTACATCCTTTCTCTATTTCATCCTATAAATTAAAAGGTAAATATTGCATCAGGAAAGCTCAGTAATCACACGCTCACACTTCTCTTCCAGAATTTTCACAGCTTCAATAAAGAGCACTTCAGGTGGTAGTGCTCCAGTTGACTCAACATTAACTGGACAAGAACCCAAAAAAAAAAAAAAATCCCATGAGTGGTTTTGAATAATGTTCAAGTATCAATACAAACACACTGATGCAATCACTTTATCACTAGTATATGGCAGCTTACAACAAATCAACTATCACTAGGACGCATTAACAAGTTACTTTCAATGATATTTCAGGAATAAAAATCTCACCTAACCAAGTGGGAAAAATTATCAACTTCCAATAAGAAAATGTGAATGGCAGTAAATGTTGAACGCATCTAAAATATTAACACCAGAAAAATATTTGGCAATTAGATCCATTTATCAACAGATTAAACTAGGCTGTGGATCATGCGCTTCTCAGGTAAGGTGATATAATAACTTCGGAGTCAGGGTCATGTGCTGCTATATGCAATTAGCTAACATATAAAAATGATATCTTGGTGCTAATTTTTATCTTCAAAGAAATTAGATGTACAATAAACTCAAACTTCTCAACATTACTTACAAATGAAGTGATCTTTAACACGGCGCAAGGACACACGGTCCTCCCACTCTTTTCCCCCTCTGATGCATTCCCTACATAGAGTGCATTTTCGTGGGTTGGCAACAGTTGCCCTTGATTTACCTACTCAGCAGCCAATCCAGCAAAGCAAGAAAGTATTAAAGGTGAAGGAATTAGAGACCACATTTGTAATCCACACCTAAAACTAGTGCTGTATAACACAAGCTAGGCATGGATGCAAAATTAGTTCCATCTGGTTAAATTATGGGCATTATGATCGACAACTATCATAGCCAACATATGCAAAAATCTGGCGCCAGTGACAATTAAAACAAGAAAAGCTACCTTTTCCAATGTCTTCAATATCAAATACTCCAACTGGACACTTACTTTTGAGTTCTTCAGCAAGCTCATCTTTGACCTCTTTCAAGAGAACAACCTATAGAGAAAAATAGGCCAAGCATATGAATGTCAGGATTTTGTATCTATTACAGTTTTTGAATGTGAGCATTTTGCGGTACAGTATATTCCTACCTCTGGAAGCATCCGATACCAAGCAGTGGCAACAGGGGACCATTTTGCATGTGTCTTACCAATGCCTTTAACTGCATGAGCTTCAAGTTCAATTTCCTACAGACACACATGGTAATAGATATGATATTTGATAGTATCCAGTATTATCTTAAACTGTTCTAATTCCTGAGACCTTACGTTACATTACAATCAATGATCAAAAGCTAACAAGCAATGTTCACAATTTTAACATAAATCATATGAATGGTTCAGACTTCAGAAACAAGACAGAAATTATCATTAACGCTCCAAATTTAGTAATATCAAGCCTTCTATCTTAATAAGTTTTAACTTTTAACTGCTTGATCTTTGCATAAAAATCAATGCTCAAAAGATATTAACAACTCATGTTCATCTTCCAAGCATAAAACAAAGGATAAATGCTTAGAAAGGATATACAAGGGAATTTCAACAATACATAAAAGGTATACTAAAGCTGCAAAGAGAAATTGGTATGCAATGAACATGGATAAATTGCGCGGCAAGTGCCTTCAATAATGACAATAAGAGGAAGCAATAGAAGATTTCAGTCTTCACAGTATATAGGGTTTGGGAAAACAAGCAAGTGGTACTGGATAAGTCCCTCCCCCTCCCCCTACCCCTTCCCTTTACTAATAACCACAACTTACCTCCTTAAACCTGTTTCTGTTATTTATTTTACAGAGGATTACAATATACCGATAAGCAAATTGCAAAAAGGGTTACCTGACCAGGTCCAAGCTTAGCTAATATAATATCCAGATTTGTGGGAGCAATTGGATTGTTAGAAAATTCAGGAAGGGAATCTTGACTGCAACTAAATGAAGTAAATGTTCTTGGTCTTGAACCAGAATTCGGTTTGACATCTTCAGCAGGAAATTCACTCCCATTAGGTAACCACTTCAGTTCATTTGATTTTACTGCATTGAAGGTAAAAAAAAATCAAAAGAAGGAAAATACTATAAATCAATGGAAATTTGGGTTCCAGGTTCAATTCTCTTACCGGTGATTCGAGGATTATTTTTTTCACATCGAACATGGAGCTTAAAGACAATAGTGTTCTTTTCATTCTTGTCATTCCCCGCATTTTCTAATTATAACAAAAAGGGAGAAAAAGTCAATAAGAAATACTCAACTTCACAGTTCAACCCACAGGAAGGGGTCATACCAAACAAAATATTGAGAACTATCACGCAAGAAAGCCATACATGTGATAATTGATGTCATATAATTTACTGTTTGTTTCAGTATATATGCATACCTGGGTATTCAAACAGCCTGGGGTCAGCTTGGATTGGAATAAGGCCCAATCGATGGGAAAGAACTTCGTCTTGTATAACTGACGTATTATTTGCTATATATACTCTTTCAATAGCCATTGTTGGAACCTGAAAAGATCACATTAAAATTAAATATCTCGAACAGTAATAGCCAGCTAAAATATAGTTCTATAAGATCAAGTTGACTTTATTGTGGAGATTAAGGAAGCAAAATAGACAATTAAATCTTAACCTATGTTACATCTAATAAGATTATATGATAGTTGATAAGAAAATAAATTAGTTTTGAGAAAAAAAAGATAATTGTAAATAATTTGATATTTTGCATCCTTAATTCCTCCAAAATATATATAGTCAACTTTTATAATTAGGAGTACTACTAAGAGGCATTCAACAATACAGAAGTATAACATCCAGCTCCGAAAATCACCTAAACCCAATTACAGACAGCAGAGGGGGTATTTTAACCATAAATATGGAGAACACACAAAGACTTCACCTCTGCAATAAGAATTCTTCGAAATGCATTGGCAAGTGCTGGATCAATCCCCATCATATCAAACTCCATGTCACCCTCTGTAAGTCGTTTCACTTCAACCTTGAAGTTCTGACAGAAATTATCCAAGCGTATGCTATTATCAACTCCTAAAGCGGCATAAGCACCAGAATACTGTACGGTTTCTGTCTAAAAACCCAAAAAAAAAAAAAAAAAAATTTATGATGATGATTCAGAAGATCGATATCGATTGTGAATTGAGAGAAAGTAAAAAAGAATACATGATCAGGAGCATCGATGTTGCAGAAAACGCGGGTCCTCATGAGATGAAGATGTGGGGGGAGCTTGGAGGGGACATCTTCCAAGCTCATGATAAAGTCAAGAACGGAGGAAGGTTCAGAAGAATTGGTGTGGTTTGTGTGTTGTTCGTGTTCGTCCAATTCTGAGATGGATTCATCTTCAGAAGAAGACATTGTTGTAGCTTAGCTTCCTCCTTGGTATGGTATCTTCCACTCCGCTCAGGTAAGCAAACTGGGTTTAGGGGCTTAGGGTTTAGCTAGCGATTGACGGTTATATGATATCTGTTCTGTTCTGTGGCCCTAAAACGACACCGTTTGAGGGGTGAGTAGTGTAAACATATACTCCGGTCTTAATTATTAATTATAAGACCACTTTAATTGTTTTAAAAAAAATTTAGGATGTAAAATTAATCACTTTAAATTGTCTATGGTTATCTTTTTTCCTCAAAACTACTCTATTCTACTTATAAACTAACATATAATCTAATTACATATGATATATGTTATAATTTAGTGGTCTAATTTGCTTCCTTAACTTAAAAAAAAAAATCAAAGTGATCTTATATTTAGGAACGGAGAGAGTATACACTATACATACATATATACGTACACTAGACGACGGAAAGCAACTGCAAGTCGGGGAGGGATGGGAAGGAAGAGGCGGCCAACGGCAGGTTTTTGTTGGGCTTTGCAATATTGGGTTTGGGCTGACTTTTAGTTTTCTTTTTTAATTAAAGGTTCTGCGTATTTTTGTAAGGGATAAGGGTTTAAAAAATGTTCTGATAGTTTCTGCGTATGGCATTGGGTGTCTGGAAGAAATTTAAAAAAAAAGGTTTTATGACTGGAAAACTTCCATGTCATCCCCATTTTATCATGTTAGATTTTTTAAAAAGAATTAAAAATAATTCCAAAAAAAAATTTATGACTAGAAAACTTCTGCGTCATTTTAAACTCTTATCCCTTTTTTCAATGTCACTATGGGCTTTTTGGATTTCGGTTTTAACCGATTTTTTTTTAGAAAAAAAACCGAACCGAAAGCTGAAAATTTTACAAATGAAAGCGGAACTAAAAAATTGAAATTACATCCATTCGCTTCGCTTTTTGTTCTCAATTTGATTTTACTTACCCTACTTATAGTAGCCGGCAACTTAGGGATGAAAAATCCCTAGTTAATAAATGAGATTCAATTAGTTTATTAAATGAGTTAAAGTTATTTTTCCGTGAAAGAAACAGCTAAAATGCGTGGTGTCAGAAGGTTTTTTAGGAGCATTTTTCCTTGAAAGTGTCCAAATAATAGGAAATTATCCCCAACTGTGTAAAAAGTTAACTTTATACGTTAAATCTTCTTTCTTGACCAACCGATGCTGGCAAGGCTCTTTCACCCTTTACATATCATCATTTAAAGGTCAATTTCTACGCCAAAAGTAACCATCAATGATTGTTATGAATCCGAAAGTTTTTTCAGTAGCGTTTTTGCCCCAGAAGTGTTCAAATCGTAACAAATTTGATTGGACCGTTATATAAAGTTTGATTGTTAAATCTTCCTTTTGACTGACCCATATTTAGTTAACTTAGCTTCTTAAACGGTCTGGACATCTTTGCTATGTTTTGGAAACTTTTGAAGCAAAAGCGCTCATCGACTAACTTACAGGTACACAGCGCACATTAGTGTCTATTTTGGGGTTAAAAATAGACCTTTAAATGATGATGTGTAAGGGGTGACAGAATCATATCAGTATCAGAGGGTCAAAAAGGAGGATTTAATATTTTCTTAAATGTTTGAGGAAAATTTACTACGATTTGGACATTTCGGGGCAAAAATACAGTTAAAAAAACTTCTAAATACACAACGCTCATTGACGGTTAAATTCGGTATAAAATGGACTTTAACCCTTATTAAATTCCTGCACATGCACAATCTTTGTTACATGATCGATCTGTAGCTCTATAATTCATCGTTTTGTAAGCTATCACTCTTCTCAATTAAATTTAAAAATGAAAATGGTATAGGTTGAATAGCGAGGTGATGAATTCAGTATTCAAACTGTTCACCGCTAATAAAGTAATTTAACTAAATTGAATAGTAATATGATGGATTCATTCTTATATTCAACTATGCTAAACTTTAATATTATGCTGTTAACTATTACTCTCACACTACCTTATTACCTATTCAGTTTTTGTGTTATTGTTATTACTGCTTCTCTCCTGCTATATTTGCATGTATTCATATAAGATGCTTATAAGTTATAACCAAGAAAGAGTACAGAAATCCTCCTCTAATATTAACCTTGTTTACTTCATTTCTGGGATCTTGCCTAAAGCACATACTCCCTCCGATCCAAAATATAAAAGGTAACATGGAAAAAAATTTTGTCCAAAATATAAGAGGTAACATGGAAAAGTCATAGTAATAAATGCTTGTTTTCATTTATGCCTTTTATATTAAATGATAAAAGAAAGGGAGAGAAAGTGTGTATAATAAATTAGTGAGGGTAAAAATGAAAAAATTTATTAAATACACCCATAATAAATGATCCCAACATGTTTTTATTGATTTGTGTAAAAATGTTGACTACCTTTTATAATAGTGACAGGAGGAGGGAGTACATCTAAAAAAAATGCAAGAAAAAGAAATCATGTCAGTTTATGGCGTAAGAGTTATTATCCCCTGTGTCAGTGTGTCTTGTTCATCTTGCAATTACATGTATTTACATAGGGAATCCAATTGTATTTAAAAAAAACAGAGAGGGAATCCCAGGGATTAGGGAGAAAACCTCTGTGAATGATTTACACAAAATTAACGTGACATCAAGCAATAGAGGACGCAAAATAAAGCACAAAATGAAACGAAACCGGAGGGTTTTAAAGGGAAAATAATAAAAAAATACCTTTCGATTTGTAAAATCCTAAATAAGGAACTTTGAGTTATTACTAGTTGTTAATGCCTCATAGTGGAGTTGTTAATACCTACAGTGCAGTTGTTATTAGGATTTTGCAAATTGGAATGTATTTTTTTTGTCATTTTCCCGGTTTTTAATGTATATATTCTTAACTTTAATTTTATAAACTTATTTATTTATTAATTTTTGGGCTTTTAAATTCGTGAGTTGATTTGAAATAATACTTCCTTCATTTCTAAATATAAAATTTAATTGACACTTTTTGGAGAGATTAAGAAAGCGAAACGGGCCATTTAATCATAACATATTTCATGTATTATTATATTTATGTTAGCTTATAAGTTAAATAAATTAATCTAAAAAAAATCAGATAAATCAATTTATAAGTAATTTATTTAATTTTCTTAGTATTTTAAAAAAAATGTCAACTAATCCTAGGAGGGAGTATTTAAATTCTTCCTATTCAATGAGAGCACTTCATTCTATTTATGGATTTAAACTAGAAAAGGTTCATTTTAATGTCCTCCATATCTAATATCTTGAGATATTAGCTCAATAAAATATAACCAAAATTATTTTAATGATAATATTTTCATCAGCAAAGAGTTTGAAGTTTCTATTTCACCGGTATGTATCTGAAAAAAATACATATTTCTACGCTCTTCAAACACGTTTACAAAGACATACACTCCCTCCGTTCTTAAATATAAAATTTAATAAACTTTTTTAGAAAGATAAATAAGTTATTTATAAATTGATTTACTTAAATTTTTTTCTTTAAATTAGTTTACATGATTTAATTATATGATCAAGTTGACCTTTTTATGAAGATTAAAGAAACAAATTATACCACTAAATCTTATCGTATGTTTCATGTAATTAAATTATACATTTGTTTATAAGTAAAATAAATTAGTTTTGAGATAAACAGATAAATATAAACAATTTAAAGTGATTTATTTTGTATATTTAATTTCTAAAAAAATCAAATTGATATAATAATTAGGGCAGGAGGGAGTATAAGCTAACATATAACAAAATAATACACAAAATACGTTATGATTAAGTGGTCAATTTCACTTCTTTAATCTCTCTAAAAGAGTCAACTAGATCTTATACTTAAAAACCAACAAGAAGTACTTCACAAATGAAACAATGCCAGCTTAGATGGTTAATCATGAATGCATCAACATGCAACCCATGGGCAATTTCGGATGAGATTTATAAGAGACAAATCTTGATAAGTTGAATTAAAAAAAGTTGGAGTAGAGTTGCGAAATTTTACTGAAGAGATGTAGCAAAATAGAGCAAGAAATGTCACTTGTAAGTTGTAACAAACAAAACCAAAAGTCCTATAGAGCAACCAACAGTACTTAGGAAATCAGCAAAGTGTTAAATTACAAGACTGGCATTTAAAACATTGAACACAGGCGAGGAACTAAAATGCTCTCCGACATTAATACATTTTCATATAATAATCTCCAATATACATTTTGACATAATAAATAAGATAAATTAGGTAGACCCAAAAACAAAACAAAAATTGATGACGATGATGAAAGAAAACCCTACAAAACTGAGCCCTAACGTTATTATTAGGGCAAGCTCCAATATATAAAGCTTTAATGGCATGCAAGCACCAGGTACTCTTATATTTCTTCGGGGGGTCTCGCTCTGCACTAAACCACACCAGTGATTTCCTACTCCAGAAACCACATATAAAGCAACCTCCACTTAGCTTGTTTCCACTAGTCAATTCCCAGTTTTAGCCTTTTTGCTTCCTGCCTTCTTTCCTTTCTTGTCTCTTAAAGCTCTCCTCTTCTCTTCCCTGCAGGAATTATAAATACACAATCAAACAGTTAAGTTATTGAATATGAAGAAATGTTCTACATTGCCATCATATTTGGATTGGGGGCAAATGGAGAAAAGAATGGAAAGAATGGTTTTATTTTTTAATCCATTCTCCTTCATTCGATCATATACTGTAGTGTTAGTATAGACAAAATTGTTAAACCTGAAGAAAAATTTCACCTGGATTTCGAAATTTCCTCTCTGGATGGAAATTGCCTTTTCTTCCTCTTTTTGGATTCAGATGCTTGTTCGCCGTTTGCAGTTTGTTTTTTGCCATTTTCTATTGGCTTTTTGACATTTGCAGTTTGTTTTTTGCCTTTTGCTATTAGCTTTTTGGCATTTGCAGTTTGTTTTTTGCCAATTGCTATTGGTTTTTTGGCATTTGTATTTTGCTTTTTGTCATCTGCATCTTGCTTCTCGCCATTACTTGTAATCTCCTTTTCATTCACAAGCTCTGCACCTTCCTCCTGTTCTGCCGGTTCTAATGGATTTGCACTTGGCTTTGAGTTACTCATTTTCTTCAACTACCAAATACAGATAAAAAAAATATATAAACACCAAGTTTTATTTTGAGCCAATCTACATAATGGGCCATCATACTTTCAACCCTCATATAAGCATTTCCTATTAACAAATTTAAGCAAGCAGAACTACTATATCTTGAGTATCAGACAGAAGCAGCGCCCATTTTACCATATAATCTCATCAACAAAGTACAAAAATTTATTCTAAATAGCAATCTTGTCAACCCACAAAGATGAATTTATTAACTGTCAGGAAACAAAAAAAGGAATTGTGAAGTGATCTATGATTTTATATGTATTCCAAAGAATTTAAAAACTCTTGAGAAATTTATCCTAGATGAATGTTTCACCCAGCTAGCCAGTGAACAATGCAAGGGTTCATTGCTCACATCATATACGCATGCAGGCAGCGACTAACTTGTTTGTACACCCACATGACAAAATTCTTTGCAGGGCAATGAGCACAAAGTATGCATCAGGAAATAAATGTGCATGCATATTCACCACAGAAGAAATATTACTAAATCAGGTACAGGATACAAGACGTGATTACAGGAAACTTGAATACTCTTTTTTACTTTTTGGTGGAATGACATAACGAGATAGTAGTGTTTAAATGCAATTTTAAGTGTCATTTCATATACCATGGCATACAACGCTGTTTTTTAGAATCGGTGATCCATTAGAAACACAAGTGGCAATGTTTTGATAGGAAAAATAATATTTCTACCTTCGCGACAAAAAACCCATCCATATTGTGAACATGAGGATAGAAACGCCTTGTCTTTTCCAATGACGGGTGAAAACGTTGTTCCCTAAACCTTATAAACCTGACAG
Organism: Mimosa bimucronata; assembly: GCA_037074515.1. NCBI lineage: Eukaryota > Viridiplantae > Streptophyta > Magnoliopsida > Fabales > Fabaceae > Mimosa > Mimosa bimucronata. The sequence continues at coordinate 18,496,565 of CM073440.1, read as the reverse complement.
AAAACAATTGTCAATGGCATGAAGAATACTCAACAATAAAAAACATCTGTGAGAAGAAAAGGAACACAATCATTACCCAGGACGCCCAAAGTCAAGACCACATGGTACGAGTTTAACGTCCCTCTTTTTGAGAGCATAGTCAATTACTGCTTCATTCTGAAGAAGATTAAAAAGAAAGAACTATTAAAGATACATGATTAAAAAACAGAGTTTCACAGTTTGAACTGAATAACTAACCTCTGCCACCATGATGGAGCATGTCGAATAAACAATATAACCCCCAGATTTTGAATTGGCGTCCACCATGTCAATAGCAGCAAGAATCAATTGCTAAAGGAAATAGAAAAAAAATTTCCAAATTCAGAAAATGATTGAACATAGCTTAACAAGCTAACTTCTTATCTTTAACATATGGTTGCATGAACCAAGACAAGAATTCCTAAGTGAAAACTTTAACACCAGCTGGCAGTTACAGGGCCAGTTCACCTATCTTAATCTGTCTCGATTGCATTTGGCTTTCAAAATATAGGAAAAATTAAAAGCCACAACCTAGCTCTCACTCCACTGATTTCTCTCATCTCTTTCAAATAAAACTTCAATAGAAATAAAATTACCTTCTGTAGATGGGAACATTTCTGTATATCTTCCAGATTTTTAGAGGTTTTCACAGACTCATCCTTAGATATAACCTGCAGAGAGAAACCCTTAGTGGCTTTTCTAGATATTTAGAACTGATAAAAAACAAGAAATCTAAGAGGTGGAAAAATAAATATTGTATTTTGAACAGTCTTACCCCAGTACCACTGCAAGGGGCATCCAACAACACCCTATCGACAGAATTGAGACCCAAGACCTTGGGGAGCTGAAATAAAAAAATTCAGACACAACAGATCTAGCATTAAACAACAATCAATACCTTTATAAAACTTAAAATTGCAATGACTTGTGAATTACTTTGAAACTTCTATGAAAAAAGCAAAAAGTAGCCCAATATTATATGTTGTGTACTTGGATTGCGTACGATAGCAGTAGACCTACTTCTGGCATGCATTTTCCCATAAATTATTTTCAACGACAGCCTCCATTTTTCAGCCCAGAAATACAATAGAAAAAAAGACCAAGAGATATTATTCAAAAAATCATGGGAGATATGCCAAATTGTTTGTGTGGCATCTCCGTTCAGATCAAAGAAATCCAAGAACAAAATCAAAATTTCTACTAATTACGAACAACTACATTGTGTAGAAATAGTAGACAAGATCATTGGCCTAAAATATCACTACGGTGGTAGCTCTTGTGCATAAATCCCCACATATAACCAATGACCCCTACCACAGTCCAAGTATATTGATTACATATATAATTGTTCACAAAATGGCTGTACCAATAAGCTTACCTCTACTAATTATGAAGTTAAGCCAAAAGAGGGGCATTTTCATTAAGTTCAGTCAATACTATAAATGGCATTTAAATCATCTCGTTAGCCAAAAAAAATGCTTAAAGAAAACATAGCTCGACATTAAGGTTTACTCTCCATTCACAGACAATCACTTTCAGAAACATTCTTTACTATGATAAATAGATCCATTATATTTAATGGGTTTAAATACTCTCATATGCACGATAATCATATGATGAGAGAGAAAGACAAGTGTTTTCCTTTGCGAATACCTCATAATAATAATCATATCACATGAGGATATCCCCCAATTTCTAAAATATATTATGTGAATATCTAATCTAATCTCCATAGCAATTAAATGATGTTGCAAAACCATACAGATAACACAGGAGAATTGCACAAGCTAGGCTCATTATTAAAGGAAATGATCAATTCAAATGGCAATAGAATGTAGAATTGCAGAGAAACAGAATTCTCTATGGCTTAAACAAGTGCCAGATAAATATATTTGCTAACCTCCTTTCCATCGTAGTTACAGACTACAGTGTTTGACACTCCCATTCGATGCAAATTTGCAGTAAGTGATTTAAGCCGTGACACCTTCATTTCATTTGCAAAGATAATTCCTACAAATGATAGAATTATTTTAAGAAAGCAAACATAAAAAAACCAGCAAGACTTGAGCTCACGGTAAATAAAGAATGGTCACTTATTTCTGAGACACAAATAGACATAAGCAACACTAGATCAAAAAGAAAAAAGGATGCACAAAGAACATGAGTCTGAAAATTCACAGCTACCCATCTGGATGCACAATTCCCCATGAGTTGTGTACATATGCATGGCCGTTGAAAAAGTATAATACCTAGGATTGTATAGCAGTTTCCTCGTATAAAGAAAACCTTTACCGGTTTTAATCTCTATTGAAAACGAACCCTTAACATTCAAACTCTATTGAAGTTTTTGAACCCTCTTCTAGCTGAGTATTATTTTTTTCACTAAAAAATCTAACATCATACTAAAGTATATCATATGGCAAAAAAATAGGAAAAACATTATAATTTACAAAAGATACAATGGCTAAAGATTAGCACTTGAAAGAACACAACCACAGTTTTTACTGTCTATCATACATAAGGTGGAACACGTTCAAAGTTCAAACATACAATATTTTATTATGATGCCAGAAATAACATGCATGAATTGCAAAGCATCTTTCAATACGCCACAAGCATTAATAGACTATGAATTTATTTGAAACTTGAAAGAACTATATTTTGGCCCCTTGTCTATAATTTAGGTGTATGAAAAAAATTACTATTGATAATGTTATAGTCCTAAAATCTGGCATGTACATTGCTATAGAACCAGTTAACTACAAACAGTAATGATTCAGTAAGATACGTCAACATACCAGTATTCTTCATAAGAGCAGCAATGTAAGTTGTTTTACCACCAGGTGCAGCTCTGCAAAAAGAATAATTACAATTAGCAATAGAGAGGATTTAACAACAGTGGAAACCTGTGTAAGATCATATGTGAAGGGAAGGAAGCACATTGTGCGCTGCAGCTAAAGTCTAATATGTGCTTAAGAGAAAAGAATATTCCATCTTCTATAAGCTCATCCATCTCTCAAGAAAAAACCCAATTCAAATCATTTATGCAAGAAAGAGGCAGCTGTAGAATAAAAATTACACTAAGGGGAAGACTAAAAGCAAAGGGCAACTAGATTCAAAAGAGGCAACAAGCTGAAACTTTTGCTCAAATAGACTCAATCAAAAGACATTAAATATGATGCCACCCCCATACAAAGGTCGCGGTATCTTTAGTTTGCCAGATCAACAACAGTTATCAAAACATGCTTCTGGAAATATAGTTTTAGCCCAACTAATAGCATATAACACTGCATACTAAACACCAGTAGATAAACAGCAGGACACTTAACAGCGAGCTGAATTTCAAGTTCAAAAACTAGCAACCTTTACTGGATTGACCAAGGCTTTGAGCTAACTGGAATGCATATCAACCAAATCCTAGACGTGGCAAGATTATGAAGGGCAGGATTCAAGTAATTCATTGCTTCATATAGAAGACACTATGCAAATGAGTATGGGTTCTTAAAGAATAAATTATAAAGTTAACAACCATCAAGAGCTTGACATCTCACACCCAGTACATTGAAGGTTAAATCACTTCCACCTGATTGGAATAATAACTTGCCAATAATTTAGGGCAGCACACCATAATGTATGATACGACTTGCTCAAATAATATTGAGCAACAATAGAATATCACAATAAAATAGCATAAAAACTAAGTCTGATCAGGCTACAGAAAATAAAGTATTACTTACGCCATATCAACAACCCGTTCCTTCTCTTGAGGAGCCAAGGCCATCACAGGCAGAAAAGAACTAGCACTTTGAAGCTGCAAATAATTAATGAGCAAATCCTTAAGTTGATCACGCAACATTAAATGTAATGCGACAAGAAACCATAGGAGGATACCTACCATATAGAAACCAGCCATATACTCAGGAGTGGCACCAATTGGCACTTGAGAATCATACACCACAAGTCCTACCTGTTACGAAATTAGACTGTTACTTGTATTCATGGTCATAAAATAAGATAGAGAAACACTATGAAATAGATGAATACTTACTTTTGACCATTTACTTAAAGGATCTAGATTCACTCCTCTGTTTATAAGAACATCTGCCAAATCCCGTCTGCGTGTCTAAGTGTACAGAAAAGACAAGTTTTTACTTTAACGTGAAAAGGGATCACTAGAAAACAAGGTTATAACCAAAGTAACAAATCAATCCATAATGACAGAAAATGAGGGACGGCTATCCTACCTTCAAAGTGTTAGTCCTTAGACATATAGGCCGTGGCTTTTCAAATGCCTCAATCAATTCCATCAGTTCAACAACTGGAAACAGCTGAGAAATTAAACACAATGATCAAATTTACAAATCTTCACCATCAAAATACCACTTCCCTTCTAGACAAAAGTAAAAGGGGGTAAAGCAAAGAGAAAGAGTTGCGGAATAACAATTCAAAGATACAAACCTCAACCAAAGTCCCAATAAGAAACTCGTTATAACCATAATATGAACATATATCTTTCTTGAGCTGGTTAATGTAATCCTTCCTTGTTGACCCTTCGTCTCTTAAAGCCTTAAAATTGGAAAGAACGCGAACAACTACAATGGAGTAAACATTCATGATAAGGAACAATGACAAAGAAGACAAACTGAAAAAGATGCCTGAAGCACAGATAGTTCCATCAGCAACTCACTCTCTTTGATTCTTCTCTGCAAATTTTGAAGAGCAGGTGGACGTACAGCCTCTTCCTCGAGTTCCTAAGAATTAGAAATATGAACAAAAATGTAAGCAAAATACTAAATATTTCGCATGAATTATAGAACATTCATCAAACGTAACAATTTGAGCATCACAAAACTACGAGTCAATGAGTAAAACCTCCTCGGTCGGCAATCTAAACTCATCAGATTCTCCTTGAATATTGAGCTTCATTTCAGCTTCTGCATCTTCTTCTTCTCGCGCCCTTTCTTCATCAATAGCTCTTGACTTCTTCTCAATATCACCATCAGAATCTGAATCCGAGTCCGTACCTGACGCAGAGTCATCCCTTTCCTCTGCAGAACCTACCATAAGGAAAAAAAAAACACAAACTTTAGATAACACCAAAAGGCAACAGAGCAACAACAATAACAAACCGAAAGTTAGATGCAGAAGAGCATACCTTCATCATCACTTCCTTGGAAGATATCATTAGAGAGAGGATTATCGCCATCAAAAGAATAATCAGAAGCAGACCCAGAATCGTCATCCAATTCTTCTCCTTCGGTGTTGTTGGGTCTTACCATATCCTCGTCTTCACTTTCAGAGTAATCGGAAACGTCGTTCACAATTGCAGCGGAAGCCATAACGAATCTGGGAACAAAGAAGCAAATGAAGAGTGATCAACGCCTACTTAATACTGATTGATTAGGGTTTAGGCTGAGTTTGGTTTAAGGGAGGGTAGGTGAGGGGATGTGAAAATATTTATTACACAGCAATATGCCTATATTTGATCTGTTGTTGTATCTACATTGTCTTATTCTTAATTAAATGGACACATATAAACTGAACATATTATGCCCATTGAAATATCAAGATTATTCATTTACTAAATATCTTCATATTCAGCTCAACTGTCCCTGGTGCAAAAAAATCCATGACAATGGGAAGACAAAAGTTCCTGAACTCTAGATTTTTCGCTCAATCATGAGAACCTGTTGTTTCATCTGCAGGTTCAACATCATCATTGACCATCCTTCACCCACAAGTATATACCACAAGCATAGCATATGAAAATATATCCTCCAATTAAAAGTGAGCTATTTTTGACCCTTTCTACACAGTAATACTACATCATCATCATCATCATCAAAAAGTCATTCACTAGTAGCTAGTATTGATTCGACTTATTATTTCTTCACGCACCCTTTCCCTTTCTAAACTCATACTTACCTAAACGAAGCGGCGGCGGCAGAAGGAGGAGAAGCGAAGAAGAGTGAAGTCGCGAGGAGGAGAAACAGCAGCGAAGATATTACGGCTGGACTCAATAGTGAAGACGAGGATGAAGAGGAAGGAAGAAAGGGTTTTGGTTATAAGGGTAAGTATGGAATATTGTACAATTAGTATGGGTAATATAGGCAATATGAGGCACCGAATTACTTAGCCCTCCAAAACCCCAAATTAGGGTTTTTGCTGGAAGTATCTTTGTCTCTTTTTGTTTGTTTTTTTTTTTTCCAACAATATATATAATACTCCTATATCTTTGTCTTGGGCCGCTGCTCTTCTATGTAAATGACATTATATAACTCATCAACGAATTAAACATGGAAAAATTCCAGAAAAAGACTCTCAAATTATCAAAAGGACACTTTTTAATTTTTTTTACATAATGGCCCACCCAACCAACAGCCGGTACGTGGCAGCCCCACACCCCGCCATGTGGCGCCGTGTGGGGCTGCCACATGGCAGGTGGCCCTTTAAAACAAAGTGGGCACAGTGAGGGGGTGGGGATCGAACCCACCCCCATAGGCTTGGTGGTAAAAAACCTTACCACCAAGCTACCATGGGTTCTTGTTATATATATTGTAAAAAATATATATATTCTATTTTTCATTCCTTCTTAATATTTTACCAGAAACGTTCAAGGGATTCCCAACTTCTCATAAGGGATTCCCAACTTTTGTTAAGGGATTAGCAACATGTATATTATCATTTACCAGCTTCCAAAATACTTCACCAAATCTTCCTCCTTGTTACCAGAAACGTTCAAGGGATTCCCAACTTCTCATAAGGGATTCACAACTTTTGTTAAGGGATTACCAACATGTATATTACCATTTACCAACTTCCAAAATACTTCACCAAATCTTCCTACTTGTTACCAGAAACGTTCAAGGGATTCCCAATTTCTCATAAGGAATTCCCAACTTCTGTGAAGGGATTACCAACATGTATATTACCATTTACTAACTTCCAAAATACTTTACCAAATCTTCCTACTTGTTACTAGAAACGTTCAAGGGATTCACGAGTTGGTTGTGAACTGACCCTCTAACCCTATGACCTTCTACCTCAACCGGGCTAGTTACCGGTCCGGGTTTAATTACCATAATCTCTGTTTATAATCCGTTGCAGCTCATCACGGCTTTTGACTTATTTTTATTTTGAACTATCAGTATATATACCTTCTTCAATGATTTAGACACGTGTTCTAGAATTAAAGAAAATCATTTGTATAGTTAATCTTATTTGCACGAGGCTGAGCCATATTTTTTCTAAAATTAGCCTATTCACATTTATATTTATAGCAAATTAGACTTGTTTTTAATACATATAACACCTAATAATAATCTTACATAAATTCATGAAGTTAGTTTAAAACTATTTTTTATAGAACATTAAAATAACTCTGAATAAAAAGCACCAGATGGAGGCACTTGATTAATTAGTTAAAAAATTTTATAGTTAGTCAGGGATAATAGGTGGAACAAAATTACTTCCTCTGGTCCTAGATATATGATATGTTTGGAGAGATGATCGTAGTCCTAAAAATAGGAACTATTTTTAAATTTTATCCATTTTTTTCCGAAATTAACCTCATGATGCTTCTTCAACAAGAATCAATTGATTACTGTTATATTATATGATTGAGGTGTTTTAAGAAAACTATGTTATATCAATTAAATTAACTAATATCCTTAATCTAGTTAGATTAGATAAGTATGTCATATATTTAATACTGAAATAGTAGTGATACTTTAAAATAAAACATCAAAACCTGAAATAGTATATTGGAGGTGTTTAAACTTTCATTTTTTTTTTATATAAAGAGGAGGAGTTTAAACTTCAAAATAGGAGAGATACATACATATTTCAAGAGTATCACATCATCATCTGCAATCTGCAATCTGCAATCTGCAATCTGACAAATCTAAATACAACAACTCAACCTATTTCAATTTTTACTTTAATGACAACTCATAAGAAAAATTCATATTTTATTTTGTTTTTAAAAAATGAGTCATCATCTAACTAGAATTAAAATCACATGAATTGTTATATGTTAGTTGGTTCATAATTAAATAATGCCACACTTAATTACATATGTAAGTATCTCTCTTTCCTTAAATAGAGTTGATATATAGAAGTGATTGTTCATCTTCTTACTTGCGATTGTCAATCCAAATCACGTATTGAAGTTACTTTAAGAAGGTCGATGTTGATCACGAAATGCATTATTGAGACTTCAACTTGAATTATCTTAATCAACAAACACGCCAACCCTTTTAAGTTTTATAAAATAAAGACAATGAGACTGACTTCCAACCTACATTAGTTTTGTTTCAGTTCTACAATCTCATGCATTCTCGTTTTTCTTAAAGTCACTTTGTGCAGTACATATAATGCGCTTTGAGCATTTTAAATTAAGACTTCAAATAAAAAATAAATTTGGCGACAGCGAGTCAAAGACAGATCCAATCTTTACACATTAAATATTTCTGTTTAAAGGCTTTCCTGAATCATCCTTTTCATCATCATGGCCCAAAAAAATCCTTTTTATGTTAGGTTCCCTTGTTTTACATGTGTCAGCATGTTAAAATATAGATTAATTGTGTATATGTATGTTAAATTTGCTTTTTCTTTACAAAAGGTCAAGCTAATGTGATAGGATTTAACCCAACATTATATTCTCTTAATCCACATCTCAATCTTTTGATGTAGGACTAATTATGTAATATTTTCCCTACTACTTTTTTGTTTCTCCTTTTTTTTCCTAGGCTTCTTTTTTTTTAAGTCTCGGAGACCTAAGGTCTACAAATATATTATCTCCTTTTCCTGATCAAATGGCTCTGATAACATGCTAAAATATGAATTAATTGTATATATATTAGGTTTATCTTTCCAACACAAAAGTTTAATCCAATGTGATGGGACTTAGAACTGAATCTGAAAAATGCTTCATGCACTTCTTCACAATCAAACATTCTTCCTTCATCTATTCGAAAGGATACTGTCACCTTTTCGCATCTTGTTTCTGTCAAACTTGATGAAAAGAATTTTCTTCTCTGGAAGCAACAGATTTTCACTGCCATCCGCGGACATGATCTGCAAGGATTCATTGACAAGAATGTCAAGCCACCTACTACGCTCTAAAGGAGGACGATGATGAAGACTATCAAGTCAATCCAGAATTTCTTGATTGGCAAAAACAGGATCATCTTCTGATGTCGTGGATGTCCTGTTCAATGTCTGATGGCATACTCACAAGGATCGTCGGATGTACTACTTCTCTACAGATTTGGGAGAAGATTAATACACATTTTGCTTCTCAAACAAAAACAAAGGTTCAACAACTGAAGACACTATTGAAAACTACAAAGAAAGGTAATCTTTCTGCAAATGAGTATCTACTCACTTACAACGATAAGACAATTACAGATAAAGCAGGTGATTCTATTGTTGACAAGATTTTTGTTGGTGATGGTAAAGATTTGTTAGTTCATTCCATTGGATATTCTACTCCTCACATTCCTTGTTGTCGTTATAAACTTAAAACTGTGAGATATTCTTCGTGTTCCTGAGATTACTAAGAATCTCTTAAGTGTTCCTAAATTGAGCCTTGATAATGATATACTGATTGCTTTTTACTCTAATGTTTGTGTCATTAAAAACCTTCACACTGATTGATTACTCCTTAAAGGCACTTTGAGACGCAATGGATTACATAGTCTACCACTTCATCAATGAGGTCTTTCTCAAGCCACCTTTCCAGTCGTCTACTTCAACTTCAAAGTCAGCTTTCATAGCAACCTCTGCTGCTTCAACTTCTTCATATACAAAATCTGTTGTTTCTTCTAATACTTGTTTTTTCAAAGCCTTGTGTTTCTGCGTCAGTTTTTCAATTGTGGCTAGTTCATGAAGTCAAATTCGTCATTTTATGGAATCATGCATACAAAATTACAAATTAACAACAGTACGGGACAAGGAGTGCTAGTATAAATGGGGATGGGGTTTATTTAGAAATTTATTGGGCAATTGTCTCATAATAAATATATTTGGTAGGCCCTGAGCTAACTGCCCAGGATGCCCATTTTTTTTTTAAAAAAAAAAAAATACAAGAGATGAATTATCCTTGATATTTATTATAAAGGGTTAAACATACTTTTGGTCCGTATAGTTTATTTCAATTTAGGTTTTGGTTCTTGTAAGTTGAAACTGGTAGTTTTGGTTCCTCAAGTTTGCTCCGTTTATAACAGATAGTCCTTATAGTTTAAAAAGGACCTATATTCGATTTTAACAAACTTTATTTTCAAAATAATCATCTAAGCATGTTTTTAAAAGTTATATTGAAGAAAAAAAAGTCACTTCTACCACCATAAATACATAAATCACATTACACAATCTTATTATTTTTATTCAACGCAATTTGATTTTCACACAATTCTAAGTTAACAAAAATTAGATTGAAAGAAGCCACTTTTGAACCTCTAATCCAAACACACCCTTAACCTAAACCTATTTTTTCATTTACGTTCTCATCTCACTTTTGTCACTTCCAGAAACCAATCTGATTTGCATACATCTTTTCAATTTAACCTCTATCATTTTTCATTTTCACTTTTATCAAAATGCTTCCAAATAACGAAATAGACTTTAAATAATAAACTACAAATTCTTGCATATGGGTTCATCATAATTTGTAAAGTAGCTGAAATCCGTCCACTTAGTTATTAATAGTAAGACCAGATTATTCTCCCCCATATATCCTCCCACCCAAATGGGGAGAGAATAATCTTTCAGGGTACTGTTAGGCGTTATAAGCATGGAGACATGGAGTCCTCCCATCCCTATTTTTTAAATTCACAACTACCCTAATATCGAACTCAGGCCAATATGTTTGGGGGGGAGGGTCCAGGTTTCTTCCATTTTGACCAACACTTTGTTGGTATTCATCCACTTTGTTATATTAACTATAGAAGTTTTTAAATTCTTTTTGTGCTAAAATCTGGAACATAGTTGCAAATTCTCACATACTAATGTCAAGCCCTGTGGTTGTGCTTTACACCTTTCATTATTTCATGACATCACTGCGTTCACTTGAGAGCATGTCTAGATTGGCTTAATATAAGCATGTCCATGAAAATTGAGACAAGGGTCAACTTGCACCATATTCACCATAAACCACAATTGAAGAGCTACTATTAAATGTTCCAATCGCCATTCCAAACAAGCATTACAACATTTTTATGAACAACAATGTTGTGCAAGACAAATCTTGTTGCTCTATTAGACAAACGCCATATAAGAGCCAGAAGGGTGTTCTCAAGACGATTGATGAAACAAAATCACAATATAGCTCACAAAGAATAAACTGGCCATAGATTACGGATGCTGATTCAAACTGATAGACCAATCTCAGATGCTATTTCAAAAGTTTATTCTCCTACTAACTTGTTGCAAGCAAAGCAAGAAAATTCAAATATAAATACTTAAAATATATTACACTTAAAATCTTCCATCCATGATGATATAGTTGACCATGCAAATTGGCCACGATCATGTAAAACAAAGTAATTTCTGGTTAATACATCTGGAAAAACTTCCTAAAAACTAACTTACCCGAAGCTCAAAGCTTAATCGTAGCTTTCTCACCAATGAGAATCCAGCATAAGCAACCATAATAAGCATGAACTTCATTCGCTAGCAAAATGAATAAATAAAGAACTACAGAGACTGGATCAGTTGAAAAGTCCTGGGTTTAGCCAATCCCTGAAACAAAAGTATACAAACCATGTAACGTAAAATTGGCACATAAGAAAATCCAGGGCAGAAACGAAAGTGGCAGTACAGAAGTGCTCACTTTCTTATGTCATCGAGGTGATCATCAAAATCAACTATGTCGCTCCATTTCTCAGATGAAATATAGTCCAACAAAACCACATTTGCTGCTGGCTCCTTGAAAGTAAATATTGGTTTTCCATCTGACCGTACCAGCTTCCAGTTCTTAGATGCATCCCTAGTGTAAAGCTAAAACACAAGAACAAGATCATCTTGCTTAGCATATCCAGCAAAACCATGACTATTTATACATCATCATACCAGCATAATGGCAAAACACTACACATGTATATAGCATACTCATGAATTTAAGTGCAAAGGTTGTAACAGAGAAATCAACTATGAAGCCTTGATCAACAATAACTAAAAATAAATCCACAAAGACACATTGGACATCATGCTACCAGCACTACAAACCACAGACATCAAATAAATATAAATTAATAAAACACAGGATGATACTGGAAAGATTTATCCTGAGGAGGATTGACATATGTAGCTTTGGGTGATCAACGGCTTATTTGATACAAAAACTAGAGATGGAGAAAATGAAGATGGACACTGCAACAATGTATGATCTGCATCACCAAATGGAAGGCATATTAACATAAAATCTTATTCCTTGAGTGATAGCAATTTGCTAGGTTCTATCTCAAAATATTATTATTTACAACAGGTGATAGACAAACAACTTGAAATATTTCTACACCAGTAGTATTGAGTTGGGTTATGTTGAAAGGTGATTTTGCTTTGTATTTTTTAATTTAGATTGTGAATGAAAGTTTCAGTTTTTACTCAAAAGGAAAATCTTTTTACACAGATTTGAAATTTGATCCCCTGCAGCATTTGGAGAGAAAGAGAGGCAGATGGGTGAAGCTTGTAGTTATACCATTAGTGTTTGATCCTCGTTCCTAAATGATTTTATCCTTAAAACAAAGGGAAAATGAGAACAATAGAAACACACGAGAAGACAATTTTTAAACAGAGCATTCTTGTACCAAAGCAAAATTTAAAAAAGTACACAAAAATGAAAGAATTGAGAGCAGCCAGACCAAGATAATTTTTATTAGGATTTTAAAGCTATCCACAAGCACAGACATGCAGGCCAATAAACTTACACACAAGGGCAATCCTGATTAATGACTACATAATGCATGCAGGCCAATAAACTTAACACACAAGGGCAATCCTGATTAATGATTGCATAATGCATGAGACTGAGAAGATATCAGTTCATAATCAGACCAATGAAAATATTTGTCATCTGATGAATTACTAACTTAAGAGTAAAGATCATGCCAAATAACATGATGCTAATATGAGCTAATTCATGCAATTAAATCCACAAATGAAGAAAGATAACTCCCAATTTAAAATGTGTGGAGGATAATGAAGAAGAAACAGAACAGAACACACGCACAAGCGCACACGCGCACACTCAAAGCAAGTGGCACATAATCAAACACAAAAAGGATGAGAAAATAACACCAACGATTGAAACCTTGGTGAATATAATTTCAGATGCTAAGAATGCTAATAACCTGCATGACGGGACCATGTTCCTTGCTAGTTTTCAAAGCCTCAAGCTTCTTGTTGTCCAACTGCAAATAATTCAAGAAAGAACACAAAGATGTTACTAGAGTAGCATTTAAGTTAACAAGCGTTAAATCGCTTAAACGCTTCAATTCAAATTGCAGCACATACCAAAAGAGTGGCTGCCTGAGGGAAGTAGCGACAGATGTGATCCCCAATGTTCTTTGCCACACCACCAAGTGCATAATCATCAGACCTCTCATTTGCATGAAAATAGCCAACTATGTTCAAGCCTTTAGCAGAAAAGTACTCCTCAATCTATCACCCAAACCGTTCATTGCAAAATAAACAGACGAAAAATAGTATAAAAATTCAAAAGGTAAAGCTAAAATGAAGCAATTTTTGCTCCAATCCAAATCAAACCAATACAAATTGATCAGAACATGATTCTTCAAAAACCGCAAATGATTTCATAACCTAACAAACTTCATTATTTAAACAATAAGTCCAACTCGAAATTCGTAATTCGTAACAGACAAGCAATTATATGAAATTGAAAAAGGTAGAGCTAAAATGAAGCAATTTTGGCTTCAATCCAAATCAAGCCAATACAAAAAAAAATTGATCACATTTTCCAAAAACCACAAATGACTTCATAACCTAACAAACTCCATTCTTTAAACAATAAGCAGCCCAATTCGTAATTCATAAAATAAAACAGAACAATGTTAAAAAAGCGAGCGAGAGAGAGAAATAACCAATATGAGGGAGATCTCGAGCTGAGGAAGAAGGCCGAGGCCAGAGTGAAAAAGAGGGACAGCATCGGAGATCTCAACGACGTCGTTTGAAGAGACGCGGCCGATCAAGATGCCGTTGACGGCGGAGGTTTTGTGCTTGAAGGAGTGGAGTATGAGCTTTATGTAGGCGTTCTGAGAGATCTCGTACCTTAACTCGCTGCCCATGACTCGTTCTCACTCGCCGAGTTCGATCGGGTTAACTCGGATCGATGGCTGCGGCAGGCAAACAAACAAGGAGGAAGAAGAAGTGAAGAGCCCGAAGATCGAGAAGCGAATGATATGAAGTTTGCATATTGGTTTGGCGAAACTACGCCGTTTGGAGTTGTGCACATACGGTGGGTTTGGATTGGTGGCGAAGAAGAAGCAATTTATTTATTTTTTCAACAATAATTGGACTTTTCAGAAGTAAGATTGGATAAAAGTCAGATTGTCAGATTTTTTATGATGATAGAACTAGAAGTGACTTTTTTTCAATCTAACTTTTAAGATACATGTTTGGATGATTATTTTTTAAAAGCAAGTTTAGAAGAAAAATTACTAAAAATGACATTATTATTATTAAGTAATACATATATGATATGCACATATTCTTATAGTTTAGAAAAAAGTGAAATTTGGAGGTTTTTTGAGGATTTTAAAGGCTTAATTTCTCCCTTATTTAAGAAAAATAATTTGGCAAAATTATATTTTTAACTCAAAGGAGGATATTGTGGGAGAAAATAGTTAGAGATTATTGTGAAAAATTTTTGAAGAAAAAATTTAGATTAAAACATAATATCTTATTTGAGAATTTTAAGGGTCCAGTAGTCTAATTTTCATACCCACTTTATTTCTTTTCTTTTTTTTCCTCTCATTTCTTTTTCTTTCAATCGTTCTCCCACTTTATTTTTTTTTCCTTCCAATCGTGCTTCTCCTACCATAGAAGCAACAAATTTTTGCTTATTCTCTGATCTTACTTTTAACCTATAAGTCAGATTGCCAAGAAACTGAAACAAACATGATAAAAAGCAAATTTTTGCTTCTGACGGCTGGGCCGCACTTATGGTGGCTATAAAGCCATTCCAAACACACTCTTAGCATGTCAAAAATAAAAAGGAAAACCAACCATGCAAGTGGTTTAGCGGTTTCTCACTTGGTATTTTTACTAAGTGGTGGGGTTCGAATCCCATCCTTAAGCATGGAAGGCATTTCATTTCATGACTAGTCATTTACCCTTAAGTGTAAGACCGATGTCAAAGAGATTAGTCACTGCTGTTGGCAATGGATGCCCTAAATTTAATAAAAAAAGGAAAACCCATTTGTTAGTACCTATACTTTTATTCAATTTTTATTTTGGTACCTGTGACTTTTTAATCTCCTGATGCGATCTAGCTTTATTCGAAATGGTTCAAAAGATCGATGAAACTAGAGTTAAACCAGAACCCTATAAACCAAGGCATCAAAAAGTATAACCATTTCATTCCATTCTTCAATATGGCGTTACCCAATCTAGTTTTAGGTAAGATGGAGACGGGCAAAGGAAGAAAGGGCGTGTGGATTGTGTCGATAGGGCTAGAGTGATGGATGGGGAAGAGAGTTGGGTGAGGTGTCAGATGGAAGAGAGAAGGAATCTAAATGGGCATAATGATCATTTGTATTACACACATAATTAGATCTAAATCCCCAAGAACCTCACTTTAATTTGAATAAGGTTAATTATGTCCCTTAAATGGGACCTCTAATTAATGACCCATAGAAATATACAAAAATCCCTTC
Source organism: Mimosa bimucronata (assembly GCA_037074515.1). NCBI lineage: Eukaryota > Viridiplantae > Streptophyta > Magnoliopsida > Fabales > Fabaceae > Mimosa > Mimosa bimucronata. Next base: position 18,480,651 of record CM073440.1, on the reverse strand, counting down.
CACAAAAAAAAAATTGTTGGAAAAAAAATATAATTTCTTCTGGACCCAGGAATGGGCTTATGCATTGGACAAAACATGAATTGCATCATGTTGTGTTGTGACTTGTGAGTGTGGGAGCTCTCTACCTTCATCATGATGAGGATGGCATGGGCCAATTAATAGTTAATAATATTTTATCCATTTTTAAATATAAGATATAATTGTCTTTTTTAGAGAGATTAAATAAGCAAAATGAGTCACTTGATCATGATGTATTTTGTATATTGTTAAATTATATTTTAGTTTATAAGAAAATTCAATTAATTTAGAGAAAAAATTCAGTTAAATTAATTTATAAGAAACTTATTTAACTTTTTTAAGATTTTCCATGAAGGTCAAATATGTCTTATATTTAGGAAAGACGGTAGTACTATGAATGGGTGCTAATAATGATTGGTCCAGTTACTAAAAGAGATTAGTTCATAATTATAAGGTTATAAGTTCAAATCCCACTTATGTAAAAGTCTTATTGGTGTTGGACAATTTGAAATACTTTAGTAAACACTTCCGAACATACCTAGATCTGAATAAGCCTTCTAGTCCTAAGAATCGGTTTACCTACGACCTACTCATAAAAAAAGATGGGTAGGGAGAGCTAAGTATGTCTAGGTGATAAGCTCCATAATTTTATACATTTCATCACATTTTTCCCATACTTGTACATGATTTTTAGGATATAGTTTTGAAAAGTATATAAAAAACTCAGAAGAAAAAGATGAACAAAAAAACACTTACATTTGTTTGAAATTTTGGAGCTCAATGATATAATTGTGAGTGAATTTTCGAACTCATCAACCATCTTTCTCTCTTGTATAGGAAGAGGTGGACATGTGCAAAGAAATTGAAAGACCCGGGCTAACAAAGGAGAAGCAAAGGACTTGGAAGCAAGCAACAAACAAAGGAAAAAGAGCAAGGACTGTACCTCACCGTGGCCTTCACACAGCAAGGCCCACGGCGAGGCCTGAAAAATGGTCATCCTCTTTGTACCTCGTCGTGGCTTTCCCACATCGAGGCCCATGAGCGAGGGCCCGACTGATGCTGTGTGTTTGAACTGATTCAGACCTATAACATAAGGTTAGAGCCAACAACGACCATGACACATTTTGGGGCAGTTTTTGGGGTTCTTGTGTCACTTGAGAGGGCTTGGAAGATTGAATATTAGATTTGGAGAAGATTGAAGAGATTTAAACTTCTTCCTCTTGGTTTTCATTCTTCCTCCTTTTTCTCCTCACTTTTTCTGCAATGAACTCTTTTATAGCTATGATTTTTGTTTTAGTTTCATTTATTTGTAACTAAAACCCTTCTCTAAGATTACTTTGAACTATTTTATGGATCGAACTATATATTTCCTTCTTTTGATGCTATGAACGAAATTTATGTGTGGATTTTCATCTTACTCTTTTTTCTACAAGTGCTTGATCACCACTTGCTTTGTTAAATGAAATATGGTTTGAGAAAGTGTATTTTGTTTTAAAACTTGGGTGAAATCATGTTGGGTTTGAAAATTATGAATGGATGGTTAGTTGGTAACGTAGAGATATAGTTATGAACCTAACTTTGTTAATAGGAGTTTGGTTGGGATATATAACTTACATTAATTGTGTCAAGAGATTGTGTAATTAATGTAAGTACAAATTTGACCAGATCTTGAGAAAGCTTTTTCAAATGCAAAAGAGCCTAAGACTCACACATAGTTTCATTATGATGCTAATAAAGAGGGAATTTACTTAGTTCATAAAGTAAAATGGGGATAAGTAGCTCTAGACCTTTCTTATAATCGACCAAGTGTGTTTATAACCATTTTTCCATTTTATCAACATTTGCAACTTAATTTTTGTTTTAACTCGATTTTTGAAATTTGTTTTACTCATTTCCAATTAAGAGCTTAATTAGCGCTAATTAGAGGTGGAAATATGTTAGGCCTAGGTAGGCTTTGGTTAAAGAGGCATGGGCCTGCAACAGAAGTGTGAAGATTAAGTCTGGGCCTAAGCCTGTATAAATAATTTTTTTCTGCCCTGAGCATGAGCCTTCAAAAAGCCTGATAATGCCTGAAGCCTGTTTAAAAGCCTACTTAAAATGTAGACCTTTAGATATACTAAAAAACTTATACATCTTATTTTATATATTACCCTTAAAACCTATTTAAAAAGCCTATATACGTGCAATAAAGACTTGTTGCCCTAAAACTATATATTTTTCTCTTAGTTTTACCTAGGAAACTATGATAAATTATTTCTATTGAAATAATAATATATTATTTAAGCACAAGTGAAATAAACTTCCAACTGGTTAACATCATAATGTTTAAAAAATTATACATATTAGAAAAGAATAAATGAGATAGTACTGTATTTTAATTGACTAAAAGGAAGAAATCAAAAAGAGGTGAAAGACTACTAATGAATCAAAGAATTGAGATCTATGAATCAAAGATGAGATGTGAATCTTAGAATTAAAATTCATTTGGTAATATTATAATTTATATAATTAATTTATTTAATATTATACAAAATAATATAAATTAAAATAAAACTAAATAGGCCAGGCCTGTAGGCTTGTAGGCTAGGATTTAAGAAAAAAGGCCTGGCCTATTTACCTAAATAGGCCTATCACTAGGCCTGAATATAAACCTGACCTATTTAGTAAATAGGCCAGGCTGGGCCTTATGTAGGCTAGGCTGTATGCCCCTTTTAAAGGCCTGGCCTATTCCCATCCCTAGTGCTAATTAACTTGCTTAAATCACAATCCTTGCCGAATGACGCTTTTTTTATACTACTTTTGATGACCCGTATGCTTATAGTGAAGATCAAAAATGGCCATTAAGTCACTAAACCTTGACAGTCTATATTTGATATTAAAATTTTAATATCAAATCTAAATTATCCAGGAGATATAGACGCACTATATACACCTGACTCTACCTAATGATCTTTTTTTATGAGTAAGAAAATTGGTTCCTCAATACCCATCTCAAATAAACCCTCTCTTCACTAAAAAGAAATGAGGATGGCATTGGATTGTCATTTCTATCAATATCATTGTACCGTCATTTGGTACAAGAGAAATATACCTCAGTGTGACAAAAACAACAGTCATGGTTGCTTAAGCTTCATTAATTTAGCACATTTAAAAGAAGACTTGCAGCTTAGGAGAGATCAACTAATCAGGCCCAAGTCCTCAATTAAATCATCTATTAGTTAATGGTTGGATTATCAAACGAAAGAAGAGCTTATCTTCGTCATGTCATGCTTTTATTTGTGGTCATGGATTGCCTTTACAACAGCTTATATGTCATAGGCGGTACTCATATTCTAAATGTCTTTCATTAAGCTTTCGTGATGCTTTATGTCGGAGCAATGGACCTTTTTATCCTTAAAAAGATTCAATGGACATTCTCTCAATGAAGTTTCTTTCTTGGTTGTCACTGCTCTCTCGATGTTACTTCCTCCGGTCCTAAATATAAAACCATTTTGACATTTTTTTTTGTGGAAGTTAAAGAAGCAAATTAGACCACTAAATTATAACATATGTCACATGAAATTAGATTATAGGTTAGTTTATAAGTAGAATAAATTAGTTTTAAGGAAAAATGATTTTTTTTTTGGACTAAAACTACTTTTATTTTGAACTGAAAAAAAAAAAGTCAAAAAAGCCAAAATAATCTTAAAATTAGAATAAGAGGGAGTACCATATATTGTGTGGTAGGACATGTTGGCAGCATCAGTGGATTTGAGACGTGCGCGAATATGTTATCTTGAAAGAGACCTTTTGCAACCCCTCAAAAAATTGAGATGCGGCTTGAGGCATTGATTAGTGGCAATCAAAGATTAGTATTTCTTATTCACAGGCACATAAGCAAATAAAAAAAATTAAGGACAATGGTTAGTAATAAAAGCATGAACGTTCGAAATATGCAAAGGTCTCAATTAAAAAAGTTCCCGGAAATTATTCAAATTCAATTGTGTTTGACTTTGATAGCATCTTAGTTTTCAGCTCTTCCTCAGTGAGCCCATTTATCAATCCAATATGGCAAGTTAGTATATACTGTAACATCCTAGAAATTTAATTGAGGTTTAGTGGGAGTAAATAAGAATGTATAAATGAGAAATAATGGATTATGAGAATATTTGAAGGATTTGAGGTATTTTTGAGGATTTTAAAGGCCTAGTTTCGCCCTTATATTGAGAATAATAATTTTGAGAAAATTATTTTAGGCTCAAAAGAGGTTGTTATAGGAGGAAATAAATAAAGCATATTATGGGAAAATTTTGAGAGTGAAAAGAAAATTTTTGGATCAAAATATCTTATTTGAGAATTTTAGGGCCTAATAGTGCATTTTTCCTCTCTTTCTAATCGCAATTTTCTCCTGCCGACAATGTCTTCTCTCTTTTTCTACGCACGACTTCATTTTCCTTCTTCTTTTTCTTTTTCTTATTATTTTAATACATTATTTTAATATATATTCCTTTTCCATTATTATTTTAATAATATTTTTTTTCTCTCCTGCGTCTTCCATGAACTTTCCTTCCTGACGCTTTCTTATGCCTTCATATCACCACTTCTTTATATATAGATATATTACTCCTTCACCGTCACTCAGGTTTTTCATTTTCTTCATCAGTGTAAACCACCATCACCACCATTTTTCCTCTCTCACTTTCTACTTCCTTCCTTTACTTGTTTTTGTTTCGATCCGTGCCTAAATAAGGAAATAAAAATAGCCTTTAGCCAACTTATCAGAGCTCATCGACGTCGGAATAGTGATTTTTCCGGCAAACTAAGTACATTTTTGGAATCTTGTAAGTCTCCTCTACATTCCTATGTCTTTAGTTTTTCATTTGGATATATTTGAAAAATTAGGCCTTATCTAAGTTGGTATTTTTGGGAGTCCTAAGATTAATAAATTGAAGCTTAGGCCTCAATTATGAGTTTTTCTGAGTAGATTTTTCACTGTTGGAAGTTTTCCTAATTATTAGGAATTTTTGGATTTTTGGAAGTTTTACAAATTGGGGCTTTTAAATTATTTGAGGTGCTTATGGGTAAATTGATGATTTTTAGATGTTTATTAAGGTCATATGAGGGGATTTAATTAATTGATTTGATTGGGGTTTGCACCTAAAGAATTATTGAGGGATTATTGGATGTTAAGATTTAAAATAAATGTACGTATATATTTAGGGGTAGTTTAAGGAAAATTGTGTTAGAATATTTTTAGGTAGTGTTGAGCAATATGTTAATAGATATTTATATTGATATTGTAGAGTCTCATTAAGAATTACGGAGTGACTTTGTGTGATTATCTGTGAGCTAAGGAGCAACAGGTAACTCTGGAAATTTCTTTCGTATGCTTGTGATTTATGTGTAGTTTTATTTTAATTAATTATCACACAATTAATAAGTTTGTCACTTTTCAAGCATGCTTGCTTATTGCCTATTTGCTATGGAAAATAAATTACGCTTGTTTTATTTTAAGCATGCTTGAGTATGTTGAGTATTTTGGGCTGATAATTATTTATGAATTATTTATTGTGTAATGATGATCGCATTTGCATCCATGATGGGTTAAGATTTGAGGATGAGTTATATGATATCCATACTACCACGTGGTAAGCCATCACTCGGTGCACAGTGGATGGCACTTGTCAGGGCCCCTCCTTCCATGTTTTCCTTTGGCCGGGATTGCATTGGAGTTGTGGGACATGTGACACCTCCTTTGTGTGATTCTTTAAGGAGGGGAGCCATAGTCCGGACTTGAGCTCTGTATCTTTGGCCAGATACATCTTAAGTACCGGTGAGCTTGAGATAATTCAGTTGTATGAATTAGTTCTCTGTTGGACAATGTGTGTTAGCCTATGGCTCCAGTCAGCGGGATAAGGATGGACGGTGATATAAGGAGTTGCATATTGCATATTATAAAAATTTATTTATGGGTACAACTCGTTGAGAATTTAAATGAAAAGTTTTCCATATGTTGAGTGTACCTAATATGTATTTGAAAGCCATGAGTTGTACGAAGAACTACATGTGTATAATTGGTTAAATTAGAATTATACGTGATTTGCTTGTGTATGTTAGGATTTTTCGGTAGTTACTGAGATGTCGATCTCATCCTATTATTAACAATTTTCCAGGTGAATGATCTAATAGGAAGCAAGGGAAGACACTTGAGGAAAGCCTCCTTAGAGGCTCTAGTGCCCATTGAGCACATTTTAGCCACTTTATATTAAATTGTCATGACGGTAGAATTATTTATAAATTATGACGATTTTTAATGCTATAATAGCATTTTGGTCAAGTATTTGAATAATAATTTTTGGAGGGTGTTACATATACTCTCTATGATTGTGAATATATAATATATTTATCTAATTTGATAAAAATAAGGATATTAGTTAAGTTCATTGATGAGTCATGTTTTCACTAAAAACACTCTAACTTGGGAGCATCTTTGCTCCTCCTCACAAGTCAAAAGTTCAAAATGGATCAAATGAATTAATTCCCCCTCCACTTTCTTGTTTGATATTGTTTAAGGAGCATAATTAGGAGTTCACTAGAAAAAAAGTTCACAAAATTAGAAAGAAGTCATTTATTTTGGTTTAATGCCTACTCAAACATGTTGTATATTAAGGACCAGACTCACACTGTTCTAGCAAATGTGAGACTTATCCTCTCACCACACCACACCTACATAAAATTCTCTGGAACCGTGTTTTAAACAGGTGACATTGGCTGAGATTTAAATTTACAACGAGATATCCTCTCAGTTCTAACTTTTTAATTATAATTTTTGTTGTTATTTTCTTGGATTTATGTGCCCAAATCTGACATTACTAGCAGCTGATTAGTCCGATTTACAGAAATATATGCTCACAATTGGGGAACATTACTACCTCCAAATAGTTATCATAACTATATACTAAAAATTTGAACTCATGACTACTAGTTAAGTTAGAAAAAAGCTATCATGATTAAAACGCTTAGTAGTTTGTTCTTTATTTGATTAAGTGTGTGTTTGGCTCAACTTCTAGTTGAGCCAAACTGACTTATTTTCAGAAAATGACTTATAGCATGTTTGTCTCGACTTATTTTTAGTTTGACTTATTTGTCACTTTTTTTGGTGGACCCCACAATTCTAACTTATTTTACACATCAAATCACAACTTTTCAAAAGTCCATCCAAACATAAATCTCAAACACAATCTGACTTATTTTCAGTTTGACTTATTTTCAGTTTGACTTATCTATAAGTCACTTTTCAGAAGTCCATCCAAACACACACTAAGTGTATATTCAAATGACTTTATATTTGACCTTAATCCATTCTAAAACTTAGAGCAGGCGAGACCGACTACCACCAAACCAATAGCTTGTTAATTACAATAATTGTTGGCTTTTTTTTTTATATTGTTGGCTTTATTCGTGTCATATGCGATCCTTTTATTATTATATTATTTCTTATTTTGCAAAAAGGAAATAATTACCGGTCCTCTTGTGTAAAAAACTTAATTAAGACGAGGTCCTACAAAGTCATGTAATTAATATCAGGCCCCTGGCAAGAAGTTGTTATTGCATGCTTATTTAGTTATTATAAGTAGACCAAATAGTTGTTATCGTCTAGTTAAAAGTTGTTACTGACCCATGATTAAATTCTCAGTCACTAACAACTTTTGACCAGAGGATAACAACGTTTTAGCCTGACAATAACAACTTTTGGTAAGGGATAACAACTTAGGGTATGACGATCATGACTTTTAAACTCTTGTTTAGTAACAACTTTTGAGCTACAGATAACAACTTAATGAGTAACACGATAACAACTTCATGGGACCTGATATAAATAGAGTGATTTCGTGGAACCTCGTCTTAATTATATTTCTTACACAGAATCTGTAATTAATTACTCCTAAAATGTATATGCGGTTTTTTTTTGCTAAAAGAACGTATATGCTGTTAATTTATTATAAATTAAAATGCCTTCTAAAAGATTTGCTGTGTACTATTGGTATTTAAGAAAACTTTGAATAATTGTCTTAAAATTTTATGCAAAATCAGTAACTTTTTCGCTATAATTGTTTGGTTTAATTGTATGGTAAAATATTATTTCTCCATTACCAAAAAAATATTATTTCTCTTCTTTCCTTTCTTACTTTTTTTTTTTTTTTGATTTTGAAAGACCAAAGAATATGTCTAATATCAACAGAATCAAGCCCATTATTATTGACGATTGGTTTTCCCTGTTGAAGTAGTATCTTCTTTTGGCGATGCTATTTGCTTTTGTATATCCATTAAGTTGCAACCTTTTTAAGGTTGTAATATTCCACATAGCAAGCCTACCAACAGATCAATATTCTCTCTGCGTGGGTATGAATAAAACTAATGACCTATATGTGATTTTTTTTTTTTATTTATCAACAAGTAGAAATACTAATATATTACTCATCGTCTCTGCTGGTTCAACTGGCGAAACCGTTAGACATTCAACCATCCTAGAGAGTGTTCGATCCCTAGGAGTACCATTTAGTTGTAGTTGTTGTAACGACGCTTGGGGATGCATCTACGTAGCTAAGTGAAGCTAGGAGAAACCTGTTTGTGTGGACAGAATAAAGGGCTTGTTTGTCATACTCCAAAGCCCACAAGGACAGGTTCAGTGGATCATGAGTTAGGAGCTCTGTCCTTGGATTATGGATGATCTAAATCTCTTTCCTAAAATTCTTGCATCAAAGAAATACTAATATGTTATATTATTTATTGTTTTTTTAAATATCGAATAGTTAAAGTTGAATATAAATATTGATTTCTAATTTTTTTTTTAAAATTTCATTTCTATTTTGATTTCTAATTTATATATGTAATATTTATTGAAATATTAAAAATAGAAGATAAGAATATGAGTCACTTTGAAAATGTAGATTAAAAAAGAACTTATTTTTTTATTCGTACTTTATATTCCAAATTTATCTTATTATTTTAATTTTAAGAAAATTTAATAAAATAGAGGATATATTGAAAATAGAAAATATATTAAATAATATTCTTTATTTATATATTATTCATTTTTATTTATTTTAGTATTTCTATATTTAGATATTAGCTATATTTAGAAGATATATTTAGAATTAGAATTTGAATATATTTAAATTTATAATATATTTATAATTTAAATTTAGATATATTAGCACTTAGATCAAGTGGCTGTAAGGATTGACTGGATTGGTTGAAAACAAGGTTGTCAAATTCGTGAGTTTAAATAAACTAATTAAAAAAACGTAAACTCGGATTGTAAACTAGTAAGAGTTTACCTTTATTAATAAATACGTGTTTTCATTACATAATTAAATAAGAAATACAAAACATATCAATAATTTGACTTGAATATATTTTAAATATAAATAGTTGATATTAAATATATCAACATTCATACTTTATCTAACTCAATAATGAAATTTCTATGAAATTTATATATAAATTCATTGAATATGGTCAAATAAAAATAATTAATATGAGATTTATAGCAAGTTAACACGATTTTCTGTAAAGTAGAAATGTAAAAACGATAAATTTGTTGTGTAAGCTCGTGATTTTTTACCAAGTTTACATCCAGTACGAATTTAAGTGACTCGTGACACGTTTTGGTTAGGTAGAGCCGTAAAAACAGTAAAATCGAAGAGTCAACAACTATGGTTGAAAACATGTAAGTTCATAATGGAAAATCACAATCATAATGGATAGAACACACGATCATGGGTTAAATTGATAAAACTCACGACGACTTAATCAAATGGCTTTAATGCACCTAAATGCGATGGCAAAACAAAAAAAGCTTCCCTCAATCATTCAAATAAAATCAGTCCAAAAAAATCATTCAAATAATGAAACCCAAATGAGTTTGGATCCTCTCCTCATCTCTCATCATCCCATCACCACCGTTTGAGTGACAAAATATACTGTTTAAATTTAATACTGAGTAAAATTAGGATAATTATTATATAAAAATAAATAAATTTGAACTTCTAAGATCTAATCTAGATAGTTCATTGTAGTATGTCTAAAAAACAATAAAAATGCTAAAATTAAAATTTATTCAATCTCAACCGTTAATTAATCAATCTAACAATGGTGATGGCTAATGGGATAAGGAGGGATGGGGGAAATGATGAGGAGAGAATTCAAACCCAACACAAACAAGTGAAGTGTGCAGTTTTAAAAAATACAACACCACTCTTAAAAAGCTAATTATTAGCAGATTAATGCATTCCTAAAAGAAAGTAGATTAATACAACAACAAAGCGTTATCCCATGAGGTGGGGTTGGCTACATAGATCACACGACACCATTATGCTCTGTTAAAAACCATATTTTGTGATAAATTATTGATCAAAATATCTCGTTTGATAACTTCGTTAAGAGTTCTCTTCAGTCTTCCTCTCCTTCTTTTTGTAGGACTCCACATTGTTCGTTCAACTTTCCTTACCGGCGTATCTAATTGTCTTCTTTGAACGTGTCTTAACCACCTCAAGAGATTTTCTATCATTTTCTCCACAATCGACGCAACATCAACTTTTAACTACCACCACTTGACTCGTGGCTTTAACATTTCTTGCCGCTTATGTTTTGTAAACTTTATACTAGAAATAGGGCCCTATGCTAGGTTGACACATATCCTTCATAAATTTCACATTTTTCATCTTGCTAAAGGGAGAAATTGTTGCTTCAATCCTTTTCCAAATTAAAAATATCTTCCACAGTTTCGCAATAGACTCAAATAAACCTCTTATATCTCCCATTTATAAGTACTTTCTAACCTTTCTTTTTGCTCAATAATCTTTCAGCTTTAAGATATACCTTTACTTTCTAGGGTAAAACTTTTCCCAATATTCAAAATCACCCTAATTATCGTTAGAATTCAATGAAAATCTTCTTCCGATCTAGCTTCTTATACAAAATCAACCCTTGATATTGATATAACAACTGTCAAATTCAAGCCTAAAGCTATCAGCGTCTAGAATCAAGTGACAATTTTGATCCCAAACTTCCATAAAACATCGATATAATTCACTTCCTTTAGCAAACTTGAATTCCTCAATAATTGCTTATTTTCACCATCCATTATCCTCCTATGAACTACCTGACCAGTTTTAAGGTATATGTGTCCCTTAGAGCTATCTCTCAGAGAATAGCTTGTCAAACCATCTCCTGAAATGTTATCTTTTGAGAAACTTCAAGGGGAATTCCAACTTCCTGTTCTAACTTCTAAGTGTCTAATCTGCATAGCTTATCACTATAATATTCTACAGGTGTTCTAATGGTATCTTTAAATGACTAACCAATGAGCAAAGTATTCTAGCTAACCTATGCCAGAATCTTTGCTCTGATACTAAAATGTAACACCTAGAATTTTCTACTATATTATAGCAAATTTTAATTGAATTATACCACTTTTCAGTGTCCGAAGCCCAAAAATACGGAAAATTTAAAACTTTTTCTTTTTAAACATTAGACCAACCTCCTATTGGTTGGAATGGCTTTTCAGACAAACGGGAATAATTTACAACTCTTTATAAAATAAAGTGGTTAATAAAACAATTTAAAGTACATTAACCCTCTTAGGGTATCCATTTTAAATTCATAATACTTAGGAAATTTAAATCCCTTTATAAATTTATACAATTCTATTTTCTATGCTTTCTATTATTAATTTAATAATTTAAATTTACATCATATACAAATAATCTTTACTTTTCAAAATGTAATCTTAATTTCTTTGTCTAATCATCTTCCAGCACTCCTGCCTTATCTCAACCATCTCACTATATCTCAGCTTCTCTGAAAAACAGCAGTTCAACGCAGTTTATGTCATTAACTGTAAATTTTTATGCATGCATTGCTATGTATATATTTTATAAACTTTTGCAAATAATACACTTCTACATACTTCCTGCGTTACATTTTCTACCAGCCACTGATAACAATATATTTGTTAACTAGTGGAGGTTCTACCTGCAGAACTTCTCGTTATAGCATTTAAAGCTATAACTAAATTGATTTGGCAAAGGGGTAGCGAACCACCTAAGCCTGGAGTACTCCATAAATTTCTATGCAGGAATTAACAAGGTTTACACCTTCATGCATAATGTAAGCTTGCAACAAATATTACAAAATTATACATGCAATTTAAGTGTAATGAGATAAACTGTTACCTGACTTCTGGAATTACTCTAATCTTGATTCCTTTCTTTCGTCGTATTCTGGATATTCAACTCCACTATTTCTTCCTATAAGTATTTATAATATAAAATGATATATTAATATCTATTATTATTCTTAATAATTTGACGTCTCTCACGGTCCTAATGTAATTAATACTACCCCATTCTTTGTATTAATGAAATATTACAGTCTACTATAATTATCTTAACCCCTTTTAAATTAAAAATTCAATTATTAATAATTTATTTCAATTAATAATTATGATTCTCATTATCGTCTTTTCCAAAATTAAATATAAAAATCCCAATGACTTAATCATAATTAATCTATTAAACATTACCATATTCTACCATATACTATTTTCTTATTCGTGTACCGTACAACTTAAATCTCATCAGATTCACAGTTTACAATTAATTCACTGTTGTAACTGAAAATGTTGTTTAAGAGAACATAATTAAAACAGAGATTTCAATCTCAAATTCAAAATCCATATTCTAAAACCAAAGTAATTTACAAGCAGAAACAGGACAATAGAGAATTAATTAGATTTCCCATTCTAATAAAATTGGAGTACACACTTCCTTAACATCATTCTTATCATATTCCTAACTTCATTAAACCACCAGATTACAATCATTCAATATAGAATAATTATCTCCATAAAAGAAAAGAATAAGGAATTATAGAAATTCTCCTAAAATTCACTTCTTTTCAAACTTAATAGAAGGATTAACCTCAATAATTATTTGACATTTATTAGCAACTAATTTTAATCAATGAAAGGCCTCAACTTCAAATGTCTCTATATTAAACCTTCAACAACAACCTCTTTCCTCTAATTTTCTAACAATAGTTCATAACTTATCTTATTTGAATTCCAATTTAATCCTCTCAATATTGAAACCGGAAATAGAACATAAGCTTCCAATCCATAAACATCATTCAACTTATCACATTTAAATCCCTAATATTTAATAAATTAAATCCTCAAAACTAATTTTTCTTAAATTAATCTCAGTTAAAATCCAAAATCTATAAGTTTAAACCTCAATTTATTGTTAATAATAATAATACTAGATGTTCAACTCTTCTATCTCTTCCTCAGTCCAACAAACAAAGTCTAAACTTTCTTTTTCAATCATTTCCACAATCTTTCCCATTTCTAAATTAAACTAAATCAAGTGATCATCCTTTATACTCTTCTAACACCTTCAACCAGTATCTTGATCTCTTAATATCTCTATGTATCTCTATGAAACTATTTAAAACCTTAAATCCTTAATATACCAAATTGCTAACTAAATCATCCAACAACAAGTGGCAGCAAAATAATTCTCATAATGTGAACCTTACAATAACCCTTCCTTCTTCAATGGCTTGCCACTTTATCTTATAAACATTATAACTACAATATCATTCAATCCAAAACAAACAGAGCTTAAATTTCCTCTGATAAAGTGATAATAACTTTAAAGAAACATTTCCTACATTTTTCAAACAACCATAATGCTATTCTTCTTTCTTGCCAATAACCAGCAGTCAACAACATCAATAAGAGTAGGAAATCATTACTATACCCTTCCTTGTCAACATTACTAACTATTTCCTAATTCTTGTTTAACCAAATATCATAACATTCTTTTCTCTTTCCTTGAACAAAACCCATCAGCCAGAGCATCCAGAAGACAAAGAATTGAACATTTAACAATTCAATATCCATCATCCATTAACAAACAACTTTAATCTACATCCCAAAGCAAAATAAAATACCATTACTTCCTTTTTATCCTCTCTGGCCGACAGAAACAGAAGAGCAAGAGAAAGAATAAGAATTCTATAATCAATCCAATTACCTCAATTTTATCTTTCATTTCTTATGTTTAAGAGGTTAATACATCCAAGGGAAATAACAAAAATCAAGCAACCACAAGGGGCTTGAATTCGGCGAGAACAAAGCAAGAAACGGAGGAAGCAAAATTTAATCAAGTTAAGTAACAAATCAATTTAATTCAATAAACACCAGAATCAGTAACCAGAAAGGAAAGAGGATTCGAATGGACATGAAGAAGAACAAGAACCCGGCTGAACCAGTAACAAGAAATAAGAGAAAAATTCAAAGAAAATCCCAAGCTTTAATAATCAACATACAAAGCAACAAATATGCTTAAATCTACTCCTATTAATGTTTAGTCGAGCTTTGATTCATTGAAATCCCCAGAAATCCTCGGAATCTCATCGGGTGAACAGTACCTGAGTCACAAATTGGAAGAAATCTGACCCAAATCAACCTTCCTTCACCAAATCACTTCAAGAATACTCTTAATCTAGTCTTAATCTTCATTTCTATGAATTCAAAACTTCAGAAACCCCCCAAAAATTCGAATCCCTCTTTGCCCTATCACACTCAAAATCGGCTAAGAGAGAAGGAAAATGAAGAAGATGAGCTTACCGAAGGTTGACCCATGCTCCCTGAGTATTTTCCATCACTTCTCGCCGTCGGTCACCGTCTATTTCGGCCGGAGCTGCCGCTGAAAAGACGAAGAACAGAGGGAACGTAGAGAGAACGAGAGAGAGATGAGAGAGAGGAAGGATTTCAGGAGACAGATGGAGTATTTCGTGTGTGGAGAGAGGCAGAGAGGAATGAATAAGAAAGGAATAGAGACACGTGTGTAGTGTATATTAAAAGAGACTGATATTTTTCTTTTATAGGTATTTTACTATCTTGCCCTTCCCTTTATAATTGAAGATATTTTCAACTAGGGGCAGATATTGTCTTTTTCATTTTTTATTTTCTATTTTTCTCTTAAATCATAATTTTATTTATCATTATCATTTAGAAATAGACCTAAACCTGTCCCCAAAATAATTTCTCTAGATATGCTTTAATTTCTAAATTTATTTATAAGACTTTTTAATTAATAACCAATACCCCAAGATTCTAAATATTCCCTTATTTAAATTTATCTCCTAACTATTTTTCCTTAACTAACAAAGAAAATAAACCTTAAAAATTATTAAAAATATACCTGGCCTCATAAATTTATTTATAAGACCATTTAATTTCTATATGCCATCCCAATATTTTAAATAAACCTTTATTATTTCTTTTCTCCAAATTAAGTTATATCTCCTAATTATTTCTCTTTATTTCATAAAGAAAATGAGCCTCAAAATTATTAAAATTACCTAAATATTATAAATTTATTTTCAATGCTTTTTAATATTTTGGTAACATTCTTAAAACCTTTAAATAATTCCCTATTTTCTATTTTCTAAAATTTGGGGTGTTACAATACTCCTCCCGTTTCTTAAAACAAGTGTTTACAATTTTGAGATCGTAAGCCATATAGAAGTCAATAATAGATTGTACTTTGTTATTACGCTCACCAAAACCAAAACTACCATGTGCCCTTGCCTATTGTCCTGCATCATTACCTACATGTTCATTAAGATCCACACAAATAAATACTTTTTCAAGTAGATGTTCGCTTTGTATCAACCCCTCCATATCCTCCTAAAACTATCTCTTTATATAGGTTGCTGCTCCAACCTGAAGAGCATAAACACTAATAACATTGATTGTCTTCTTACCAACTATCATTCTCAAGATATGAATTTATCTCAAATTCTATTAATTTCGACCACATTATTCTTCCATTCTTTGTCCAAATTATTAGTACATTAATAATGCCGAAACAAATAGCAACTTTTTTTTTTTTTTATCATTCTCTATGCAGAAATTTGAATCTCTGACAATTAGACCAATCAAACTGAAAACAAAATAAAAAGGGTGAATACAGCTATGGAAAATAGGAATGGTACATGAAGTGATAATTTGAATTTTCCTATGATATAGCATTACTTTATCCTATCTTAAATGCGGGACTAATGAAAATATCTTGCATATGTTAATAAAATTAATTAAATTGATTACTTATAACAAATATGTTGATTTACATAAAATACTTTATTTAATCGATACTCTTATAAATGAAAAACTTTCTTTGTTATATGCAAGATTTATGACTAAACCAAACTTTTTAACTGCCTTTAAGTAAAAAAAAAAAAGACTTTCTCGTATGTTTAGGAATGAGAAAAGTAATAAATTATCACAATCATGATTATCAATATTATATTTTTTTTTCTTGTATTGTTGCTTTGTCTCTCTAAGAAATTACTTAGAGACTACTAACCCTTGCTTAGTCTAGGAGAATGAGAGATCATGGCATGTTGTTCTAAAAAATTATTGTCATGTTCAAATTCAAAAAACTATGTTTGTCATACCATATATGCAAGATATTTATACGATATAATGCAAAATTTATGACTAAAGCAAATCTCTTAATCCACTAAAATGTTATGAAATGAGAGATTCTTGCATAAGTTTGGAGCATCACATTATTTATGGTATGCTAAATTAGAATACACCAAATCACATTATTTAGGGTGTGTTTGGATTACCGTTGGAGAAGTGACTTTTTTTAGAATGACTTTTTTTAGAAGTGACTTTTGGATAAAAGTCATTTGTGTGAAGTGATTTATGTTTGGATTTGTGATGATAGAAGTGACTTTTTTTCAATCTGACTTTTAGAAACATGTTTGGATGATTATATTGAAAAGCACGTTTAGATGAAAAATTACTAAAAAGGGCATTATTTTCATTAAATAATACATATATAATATGCATATATTCTTATTGAAGGCTTAGTTTTTCCCTTATTTTCAAGAAAATAATTTTAAAAAATAATATTTTTTGCTCAAAGGAGTATATTGTGGGAGAAAGTAGTTAGAAATTGTTGTGGTAAATTTTTGGAGATAAAAAGAAAATTTTAGATTAAAAGAAATTATCTTATTTGAGAATTTTAGAGGTCTAACAGTCTAATTTTCCTACTCACTTTATTAAATAATACATAACAAAAGGCGTGGGACCCACCAGAAGTGAGAAGCCAGAAGCCAAAAGTAACTTTTTTTTGCTTTTGACTTTTGCCGTTACAGAAGTCATTTTGGACCAAAAGTCATTCAGAAAATAAGTGCAACCAAACATATTTTTTTTTCCAAAATGACTTTTGCCTTTTGGGATGTGCTTCTAGGATCCAAAAGTAGGATCCAAACACACCCTTAATATATATGAAAGAGATAACTAAGTGGATAGAGGACCTAGTAATTTATAAAGAGAAAATGATGAGACTAATTTACAAAGTGTCATGTAATTTTACATGTTGGATTATATGATATTATTTGATATATTCTAAATGGACAAATCATAAATCACGATTCACGTATCCTTCTAAATTCATTCAATACTTTCTTGGAGAATAGTACTAAATCATCATCATGATTTGTTACAGTAATTTTTTTTTTTTTTTTTTTTTTTTGTGTTTCTGTTTTGTTACTTAAGGAAATTACTTGGGGACTAATCCTTGCTTAGTCAAAGAGATCATGGCATGTTGGCCTCAAAAAATATTGTCATGTTCAAATTCAAAGAACGACGCAATAAAACATAGTGAGATTATTTTCAAGCAATTACTTTTTTTTTTCTGGGTCCAGAGTGAATATAAAGATGATTTACAATTTCACTGATGCTAGCTTAATTGACACGATTTAAATAATTTCCTCGTAAATTATTAGGCAACATGTTTTCATATTGAAAAATATGTCCGTTGAAACAAATAAAATATCCGATCTCCACATGCACATGTTGTTGAAAACTTTGATAATAGAATAACAAACACTACCCGCTGAATAAATAGTAATCACTACTTTAAATACATAAGTTTCACTCCTATGTTTTTTTTTGTCAGTTCAAAAAAAAAATTCCTATGTTTTTTTTATTGTACTATGTTATTTTCAGATATTTTAAAAAATCTCTTGCACTCATTCAATTTGTTTTAAGATTGTGATTACTACTCTTGAGAGACACTATTGCCAGGAGAGATATATATGCGTAGTGTTGTGGCAAGTGGAAACACCACCTCAAAAATTGAGACAAATATAGTTATAGTTATTAGATCGGTTTTGTTTCAGAATTGGGCATTGAATTTAATTGTACATCTTTGACCCTTTCACTCGTTAAAGGAATAGATGTCACAGCAATTTAAGAAAATTCAAAGTAGTCCCATTATCTATGATTGGTGACTATAATAGTAATTATAATTATCACCCATTCCCATCCTAATTATAAGGTTAAATTGATTTTCTTGAAAAACATGGATACAAAGTAATCACATTAAAATATCTATATTTATCTTTGTTTTCTTAAAATTCATTTACTTTATAAACAAATTATCGTATAATCTAATTACATATAACATATATGTTTAAATTAAGTGGTATATTTGACTTTTTTAATCTACACAAAAAAATTTTATTTGATCTTATATTTAGGATTGAAGTAAGTATTTTTTACCAAATTAATCCTTTAAATTTATCTTAACACCGCAAATTCCTTGTCAAACACTTTAAAGTTCCATGCTATCATATATTTAGAATCTCTCGCCAATATTAGTATTTATATCAATCAATCAACCATTTTATTTCAACATATGATATGAAATTCATTATGAAGGGATAGACAATTTCATGCAACTCAGTATTTAATTATTTTAAGAATAACATCAGAATTATGATAAATAGATGATTCCTTGTTACAACCTATTATATTCAAATCAACAATTAATTTTGTTAATATATGATGGCACAATTTTATATGAGAAATTCTTAGAGAACTTTATATGAGAAATTCTTAGAGAAACTTTGTTCATATGTAGTGTAACCAATCACAAACAAGTATATAAGATTTGTTTTGGACGTAAGAATACATCGCCGATCGGACACCTAACAAAAGTAGCTGATAGATAAAAAAAAAGTTTGATATCATGCTTTTTGCCTTTTTTTTTTGCAAGATAGGAAAATTTTATTTGTGAGCTAATTTTTATAGGATGTCCTATAGAAAGTCTGTATTTGTTTGTGATTGCTCACATCAACAAATCACATAGTAAAACATATTCATCCCTATCTGGGCATGGAGTTTGTTAAAACTCCTGGTTAGTTGTCTCGCCTATCATTATGCCCACATTTAATTATGCACATTAATCTGAGGTCGTTGATGTGCCTGAAAGATGGCCTGTTGTACTAAGGTAATTAAAGAGAGATAAGAAAAAAACATTCATCCAAAAAAGGTTTTGATTTTATAATAGAAAACTTGGTCATAATGAATGTTCCGACTTATCAGATTTCAATCACCATAATTGACCTTCGTAATTGATTTTTTTTTTTTTAACAACCTATTTTCTCAAATGCTTTCTTCTTCTTCTTATGTTGCAATATTTTTTTTCTTTTGGTGCCCTTATATACATCCCATCGTCATTATCATTATTCATTACAAACCTTCCTTCTCTACTGTTACTGTCCCTCCCCTTTTATTTTATGTCACACTCTCCTTCCCTCCCTCACACTCACACACACAAACACACAGCGACTTCTTCATCTCAACCATGAGCGGCGGCGGCGGCGGTTCTAGGGTTCCGATCCCCAGCCATTCTCGTAAAGTTATTCATGACATTCGCGAGATCACCGGCAAGCAGCACAGTGACGATGACATTTACGCCGTCCTTAAAGAATGCAACATGGATCCCAATGAGACCGCCCAGAAGCTTTTGTATTTAGGTTCTACCTCTTCCTTTTCATATTCATCTCTCGCTTTTCTCTTTCTCTCTCTCGCTTGAACTTCATCTATCTGGGTTTTTATGTTTGTTCCTGCGATCAAATGGAGGGTTTTTAATCTTAACATTTTTGGTCCTTTTTTTTTCTTTTTTTGTTTTAAGAAATTGAAGAAGTGATGGCTACTCAAGTGATTGTGGCGGCTGAGTTTATGTTATCATTCATCTGTTTTAGCTCAAGATCATTGTTTTTGTGTCCGTACTGTACTGTTGTTGATTATCCAACTGGGGTAGCTGTCTGGCTTTTTTATTGGGTCTGATTAATGCTTGGGAGAATTGAAAATATGCTAAATGTATATCCGTACGAAAGTATCTTGTTTCTCATATCTATATTTGTGACTGTGATGTCTGCACATTAGTTTTTTTGTGTTGTTATGTGATGAGTGATTGATTCATTTGCTTTGAAGGGTCTTCAAGTAAGTAGGAATGCGTAATCTAGTATAACGTCTCATTCTTGTTATGTTCTTCCGTTTGGTTAAATGGGTTAATAGTAATGTATGCTTCATGCTCATTTATCGTCTTTGTAGGAATGGAAGTTAAATTCTCGTGTTGCATGTGCTACTAATCACAACACATTTTATTGTAGTTCGTATCTGTTGAAAAATGCTCTTGTCTTTTCTAGAAGTTCCCTATTTTTAATCGTAATTTGTAACAATAGATTTGTTCATCAATCTATTATTTTTGCTTGCAGACACTTTTCATGAGGTTAGACGTAGACGAGACCGAAAGAAGGAGGTATGATTCAACCAACCTTTTAAATTTACTAGTTTGCTAGATTTGTCAGTGGTCTATTGTCAGATGAAGTTGCAGTGCAGGTGGGGGCTTACAGACACAATAGCTGTTAGACTTTGTATTTGAACAATATAGCAAGCCTCATTTGATTGGAAATTGGAATGTCCTAATATATCTGGTTGCAGCATGTAGTCAGATTGCTGTTTGTTTGTAACATATGGCAGCATGTTATCTTTCAGTATTATTACTTTCTGAGAATTAAACACATGAGCTCATGCTTTTGTAGTGACTGGGTTCAGGTATACTAATTGGTGCGTGCCTTTAGTTTATGTTTTTGGGTACTTGTGTATGCGTAGCTGAATGTGATTTGTTTTTCATGTAGTCCTTATTTAAACCAACTGTTCAATTCAATTTTCTATTAACCATTGCAGAGCAGCTGGGCTTCTGTGGATTCTAAGCCAAAGCAAGGTGGTCAAGGGAGAGGAGGAAGGGGTGCTTCTGGGGGCTATTCCTCTAATTTTACTGGTATCTGTTTCATTTCTTTTTGCCTTTAATCTGAGTTTTATTTTCTTTTTCTTACCTTGATTTGTTTACGTAGAGTATTAGAGTTATTTCCACACAACTGACACAAGTGCAATAAGAAACATATTTACAGATGATGCCATCCAATTTTGATTTTCCTATATACACTTTGCACTAAAGGTTTGTTGATAGAGTACAATGGTGTCGTGGGATTCATGTAGTCAATCCCATCTAGTAGGATAAGGCTCTGTTGTTGTTGTTTAGAATTTGCATTAAGGCAATCATGCCCCAAAAAAAAAAGATTATTACTTACTCAGATCGACCATATAAAGTCCATCAGTGCAGAGAGACCATAAGCATCAGCAAATTTTTTGTTATTTTTAATGACTTGTTGCCTCGCTAATATTTCTTGCTAGATGGTAGTGGTGGGAGGAACGCCCCTAACCGTAAGGGAATGGGAGTCAATCACGTTTTAGAGAGAAGCCATGCACCCTCTACTCAACCTGCCGCACAAAAAACAAAAAGTAATGGAACATCCCATATCACAAGGTAATTTTGAATCCAGTATGAGAAGAAGAAATTTATGTTAATTTGATGAGTTTATAATGTTTTTGCTATTTCAGTTTGGACCATATGTAGGTAAAGTTCTGCTTTTGTTATCAAGCCCCCTGTAGAGACATAATATATGGCAATAATGTTTGGAAAGACTTAACTTAGTGATGCTGGCCTGTAAAAAAATTTCACTTGACATGTTTTTAATGTTGAGGAAATGATTAAAAACACCAAATAATATACATGTATTTCCCTTTCAGATCTATGATTTATTTGTAATTAACTATTCAACTAGGTCTTTGAGATGTCATCCATTGTTTAGATAGTTTTGTTTTTCTTCCTATATTAGGTTTTTTTCCTCGTTTGGGTATTTTTTGAGGATCACTCCTTTTCTTGCCTAGAATAGCTCAATACATCCTCTTGACATGGATCTCAGTATCTTTACAGAATTGATTAATTTGAGAGTTGTGTTTTTTGGGTTGCTGTGTTGGTTCTCTTCTGCATTTTCCTTCACGTGTTTTTTCTCCCTAGATATACAATATATTGTTGATATGAACCTTGATTGCTGCCTTATTTATTGATTACAAAGAGTAACATATAAGAAAACTGTGAAAGAAGGGTAAAACAGTGATATGAATGTTTTTTCCCAACATCTTAAACTGTGAGCTAATCTTATTTCTTGGGTGGAAAAATCAAAGCTGTTGCCTGCCAGTTCTATGGGCTTACAATCTTGGAAACTGATGTGTAGGACTCCAAATTGGGACAGTCCAGATTTAATTCAATCTTTGTATTTTAAATATTTTTTATTAGATGTCGATACTAAGATAAAAATCTTATAACTTTTTTTTAGAAAGTATTTTTGCATGTTATATATCTTTTTGTTATTTAAATTTTCCCTGTTTGAATTAATCTTATAAGTGATAAATGTTTAATATGCATATGCACTCTAGAGTTTCTGCTGTTGCTCCTATTTCTGCAAATCAATCCAATGGGAGTGGTAATCATGGTTTAGCTGGCCAATTGCTCACGGGGAGCGCAAATGGAAGTCCAGCTCTTGATGGTACTAGCAAACGTGAAAATACCCAACCTCATGCTGTGGTCGCTGCAGTATCTCCCCGTGTTCAGACTTATAAGTCAGTGACCAGAACTGGCCAAGGAAAGTCCGCCTCAAGTTCCGATCAACTTCCAATTTCTGCTTCTTCTGTTACCAGTGTTCATTCTTCTCCGGATTCTGTGCTGGCACCATCTACCTTGCTGAACTCTGCTATTGACAGTGCAAATGATGGAGAAGTTGGGAGCCAACAATTAGCTGATGGATTGAATCATGTTAATGGAAACAAAGTTGCTCTTTATGAAGTTGGTGAATTACCAGCATCTGAGAGCAAAAGATCTGGGTCTTTGAATTTGACAAACAATAAGAAAAGCCAAAACAAGTCAAATGAAGCTGAGGAGCCTCAGTTATCTGAAGCTGCACAGTCCTCTCCCCCCTCTTATTCAACGAGACCTTCTAGCTGTGGTAGCCAAGCACCTCCAGGTATGACTATCTTTCTGCTAGTTAATTCTTATGAGCAACACGATTGCTTTATGTATCTTGTTTTCCATTTTCACTTTCTAATATTGCTTTAAATCTTCATCAAATTTTCTGGTGTATTGCTTTTTTCAAGCAGGTATTATTTTAGGTCAACCTAGTATAGAGAGACCAAAAATATAGAGAGCGAAAAGAAGCATACACAATTTGAAGGAGAAAGTCAATGAAAAGAATTATTGAATGTGCATGGGAAATCATAAATTTGTCTAGGGTTTTAGGACTAAGCCTGTAATTTGAATGTAATTTGAGTAAAGGCCAGTCAGTTGTGTCTAGATTCTTCTGTAAACAATCTCAGATTTTATTAATAGGAATTTTATTTCCTTCATTGCACAACTCCATTCTAAGAAATTTGTAATAATGCAAATTTTTCTGTTTGTTATCATTATCAATTATCAATATTTCTTTGATTTAATCTCTTCATAATTCTTTTTGTTGTGTGTCTGGAACATTCAATATCTCAGAGGTTTCAACTTCTGAAGTTTGTATGCAATCGTCAGATGAGTTGAAGAAACATGTTATTGTTACTTTTCCGAATCATTTCCAAGTACCTGAGGCTTTAAAAAGTGGTCTAGTATTTGGAAGTTTTGATTCTGATTTTGATAAAAGGGAGATGTGTAGCAGAACTGGTGGTGACAATGAAACTTCATCTGCTCTTCATTCTTCTCAAGGGAGTGACAAAACTGCTACTTCTAGGTTTGTGGTTAATGTATGCTATTTGATGTGCATGCCAATTTTTCAGATTTTTCTGTCTCCCTATCTTTCTGTCTCTTTGTCTCTGTTACCCCCTCCCTCTTGTGGACTGTGCCTCTGAAGCTGGGGGGAGTCACATGTGGGTTGGGGTTGAGACTTGTCATCTGTTTCCCTTTTTTTCTAGAATATCTTTTCCTTGACTGGTGCTGGAAAGTGGATGTTCATATTTTTTTATCTTCTAAAACCTTGTTCAAGATCTTTGATAGTCATAAGTCTTTATTATTGTTTTCCCCCTTATTGTGCCATGGCATGCTTCAATTATATCTATTTTGACGGTACTTCATGTTTGGGTGCAGTAATGAAAGCGCATCATCAACTGCACCTGGTGATCATTCTGATTATACACATTCTCCATCTTATCTTAATGAAAAGCCATCAGTTTCAGAAGTTAATACTGTATCTGGTACTGAACCAAAGACTGAACAGCCAAAGCAGGAGGTCTTGTTGGCTCCAGTGGGTGCACCAATCCCAACTGTTATGAATGGTCAGAGCTATGGTTTAAATTTCATGTCAACTATGTTAGGGACTCAGCAAGTTCAATTCAAGGGAGCTGAGCCTCAGCCACAAGAAACAACTCGCCTTCCAAACTATGTTGTTAGTTTCTTCATCTTTTATTTATTTAAAAACAATGTTTGAACTAATTCTTTTTCTGTTGTCAAGTTGGCCACTATGTACTGTTTTTTTATTTGCTTTCATTTATTCATTACTTATGTTTCTCTGATTCTCTTTAAATTGTAGAATGCAAATTCTTATTCTGTGTCTAGCCCTAGCCCTAGCCCTAGCCCAACGCCACCTCTGCAAAGCTCTGTACCTACAGCTCCCCAATCAATTTCTTTCTTCAGGCCACCGTACCCTCCCAACTTTTTCCCATATGGTCCCTACTACCCCCCAGTTTATGTATCACCAATGCACCAATATCTAAACCACAATGGCTTCCCTCAACAACCATCGACAGGCAACATCTATGTACCTGCTGCAGCTGCTGGTGTCAAATTCCCTGTCCAACAATTAAAGGCTGGAGCAAATACTGGAAATACAACCCATATTGGAATCTCTCCTGGATCATTTATCTCTCCACCTGTTGGATATGCACCTAATCAGGCAGTGAATTCTGGAAACTTGACTGGAAATGAAGATATTGCTATGTCACAGTTAAAGGAAAATCACGTCTTTACAGCCGGACAGCCAGTTAGTTTTCTTTCCCTCGTTAATTCTTTTTCCACCCTTGGCAGTTTCTTGATACAATAGGACACCATATTTTTGCTGTCATGTATTTGCAACAGTGCCCACCTCATCATCAATTTGTTTGTTTCCTTAACTTTGAAATTCTTGTCTAGTTATTATTCATTTTTCTCTCTCTTGCAGAGTGAAGGTTCAGCTGTGTGGATACCTGCTCCGGGCCAAGAAATGTCCAACTTGCAACTTAATTCTCTATACAATTTTAACCACCAGGGACATCTTATGTTCCCACCAACTCAGGCGGGCCATGCATTTGCTGGTATCTACCAACCAGGGCAGACAGTACCTTCACCTTCAACCCTTTTGCAACAGTCTCAGTCTGTTGCTGGGTCAGCCGAAACTGCAGGAGCCCCTTCTGTTGCTTATCAGCAGCCCCAACATGGGCAGATGCATTGGAGTTCAAATTTTTAGGCTGGAAACAATTGTGGGTACCATATGCTCGAAAGCAAGTTTAATGTGATCATCTCCAGGTAGTATGAAGAACAGGCCTGATCTGAGTGTAAATAAGAAATGCAGCCAAAAGAGGGACAATATTCAGTAATATATTCAGTTGGAATAAACAACACTAACGATTTTGAGGGGTGCTAGTTACAGGTTTCCTTCCTTTGGTTTTTAAGGAAAAAATTGATTGGGTCGGAGTTTGTTCTTATTCTTTTGGCCCTTAGAATTTGACTGTTGCCATATGTGACGTTGTACTTCCTTCCAAGTGATATTATAGGAAGCCAAGAGTTAAATAGAGTAGGTGAGATTTACCAAATTTTCCTTTCCTAATGTCTCACCTGTATATTACATTTTGACGGGAAGACATTGAATTATACAGTTCAGTTTAGTATATGGAAATTGTGATATGTAGTTTTCTTCAGCGATATTGTAGGCCTCCCTTGTTTGTCATGGATTTAAACAATGCTGTTATACTTCATGTGATTTCTCTTGGCTCAGTCCCCAAAAAAAAAAAAAAAAAAATTCTCTTGGCTTGGTGGGAGTTCTAAGCGCTATCAGCTGCCGTCGTTAATCCTTCATCATTGTTCAATGTTGGTAGACAACCATCAAGCATCTGTCATGATTTCACACCTTGTTTTGGTTTTGTTTTTTGATGCGCCAATCTATATGTATTTGAATGGTAGTTCTATATTTTCATGAATGTTCTTGATCCTTGCGCTTCTTTTTAACATTTGCCACGAGGCACCAGTTAACATTTTTAATTTTTCCCAGATTGAGTTTACTCATATGTTATGAATATGATTACAAGTGATACGATCGCACAGCCAAAATTGACCTTTGAGGAGAATGAATGGAGCGAAGGATTTGAGAAAAAGCCAAATAGTTAAGCCTATAGACAAAAACCATTACAAATCACGTTCATTTTTACGTGTGATTGCATTGCTGTGATTAGTCTTCCCACAAAAAAGTGCTGGTTGCAAACGGGAATTGGACGCAACTTGCCACAGCATATGGGTTATATGAGGAAAGTATCTAAAAATATGGTGAGCTATTTTTAACTTAGACGACGGTGGAAGTGATCTTTACAAAGTGGAAGTGATCTTTACATCCATTTGTGTGCAATTATTATCAGTGTTGCTTTCTTTTGGTTTTGAGGGATTCGAGTTAGTCTTTGGAAGCTGCTTTTCCAGAGATTTTTGTTTCAGGTTCAATGATGTGTAAACGGACATTCCTGTAAGAGCAATGACAGCACCACCTAGACTCACAATCCCAGGATCTGAATTCAATATCAGATAGCCTCCCAGCAGAATCACACAGGTCTTAAACTGCCCTAAAACAACATGAGAAGTAGCAGAAGTAGCCCTGCATAGATAATATACCATGGTGTCAGCCAATCAAAATTTTTTCTTCACCTAAACAAGGGTTGAATTCCAACTTTGCTCTAGATACTTTGCATCAGAGCTACTCCGTCTCTAGACGTTTTTGTTGGATTAGTATTACCCTTGAAAGTATTAAAAGATAAGCAAGATCACCCTAGTTGTTTAAAAACTAGTGTTGCCCATTAAAAGTTAACATTTTTTAGTAGGCAATGGCAACATTGCTCTTTTTCTAACACTTCATGGAAATATTGTTCCGAAAAAGCTTCTAGGTACCCCAACTCTTGCACAAAACCTTCGTAGACAAAATTAGGCTTTGACCCAATTAAGAAGGAAAACTAAAATCTTGCAACATAATAGCAGGAAGATATATATGAAGCTTTTGTGTCCTGCACTTGTCGAACCATCTGAATAACCCAGGAATATTCATGTTTTACTACTGAGTTGTGTCAGTGTTGTTCTTAATTGGAAGTGAAAAGGAAGACTCACCCAAGAGCCAAGGCCCCTGACCATTGTAGGAGAAAGCCAAGCAGTGCAGATATCATAATGGCAGAGGTATTGTTAACATTCCAGTTGAAGGATAACACTCCTGGTGGATCCAACCAGGGCATCAAAGGCACCAGAAAGAAAATTGTGACAGGGGTTGTCCTCCACATCAACCTTCAAATGAGAAAGTTTTTGTTAACCCAGTTGTTCATAGATTCATAGACAGAGATTTTTAGGTAATGGCTCTATGTGTGTGTTTCTATATGTCCACATATGAGAATATTAGTATATGTATATGCATGGTTATGGATGTTTTGACTGATTGCTAGTACATACGCAAGAGCTGTCCAGTTGTCTTGCTGTTGCAAAGTAGACCACAGAATCTTATTTATGGCACTTGGAATTATCCATGCAATAGCAATTACAGCGCCGAATAGATTGAACTCTAAATCTGACACAGTTGCGATTGCTATCCCTACTGACACCACAACTAGAGCCAAAGCCTGCATCATTTCAATGACAGTCAAACATCAGAAATGCTCCAAAAGGAGAAAAGAAAAAAAAAACTGTGCTGTAATTAGAAATTCTTGACCTTCTGGAAGGAAATGGTTTTTCTGAAAAGCAAGAATTCCGCAAGAACAATTGTGGGGGTGACTGCAATTTTAGCCATTTGGTAGAAACCAACACTGCAAGAGAAACATAGTCAGTAAATGGATAGCAAGTTGTTTCTATATATGTATATCAAGATGATAAAGATGAGAAGGCGGAACCTGTTATACTTGAGGCTGGTGTTGGCAAGGCCAGAGGCAAAAGCCATGATGGCACCCAGACTGAATATAGAAGAGTAAGGAGTGGTTTTGGACGGAGGAGCTACAGGAAGAACTGAGATTGCCTTGAAGAATGCAAGCAGAAGCCATGCAGTGACATAGTGAATAAGTGTCAGAAATATTGGGAAATCAAATCCTACTCTCCCCATCACCTGACATCACATGTAGAAAATGAATAAATCAATTAATCAAATTTTGGGAGGCTTTATAAAATGCTTCTTTGGGAGTTAAACTTCTAGTTGTCCATATTTCGAGAAAAAGTATCTCTTGTTTTTTATTCTCATTAACATATGAATGGATATTAAAATTTGCACTTCAAACACGCATTAATACAGCATCTATAAGGAAACTTCCGTTTCGAAAGGTATTTAATAATTTTTTGTACAAACAATCTGTGATTCCTCTCGATTTGCAATCCCATACACAAATTTCTAGGTTCTATTGTATATATACACATACACGCGTAAGGCTGTCTAAAATCAATAAACTCAACTTCCTCCAAGGTGTTAAAAATATTCAAGTATTGTTTTCAGTCAATGAACTCACTTTGGTGTTAATCTGGATAAAAACTTCAACTTAGACTTCCCGTAAATTAAGTTCAACTTTCTTTAGTTCAAACACAATCATTAACCTCAGAGACATTTTTAGTCCAATATGAAATAACTTAATGGAAGAAGAAGGTGAAGAATACGAACTAGTTTATTGGCCAATATGATGCAAACAGAAACCATGAAGTTGAACGACAAAGCGATGACTGGTCCACAATATCGTTGTTGTTGGCGCTTGGCTCCTTCTGATGTTCGAAGCTCATTGTAAATGGATGCTCGAATCTCTTCCAAAGCCCTACCTATAATTCATTTCAATCATTTTCATCAACAAACAATACACACATCACATGAAATCAAAATCTGTAAAACAATCCAATAAAAGATACTGAACATCAGCTAAATTTGCAGATTTTGGGGGCTTTATTAGGTTATATTTGAGCAGTGCGGATTTTTTCCAACATGTTTTTTTTTTTTTTTTTGTCAAAATTCATCAACTTAAAGGAGCATGAGTTTTTTCCTTTCCATAGATGATTTCAACTCTACATTTTATGAGAAAGTGTTTTTGATCCAAGGTCAGTGCTACAGAATTATGACTTAAAGTTGATAGATCATCTCTCAAAGCTGCGATTACGCCAAAAAAAAAAAAACCAAAAATATCAGCTACTAAAAAACAGAGCATTTGTATTATCTTCAAAATAGAGGAGTGAGAGCCAAATCTTCTGAA
Organism: Mimosa bimucronata; assembly: GCA_037074515.1. NCBI lineage: Eukaryota > Viridiplantae > Streptophyta > Magnoliopsida > Fabales > Fabaceae > Mimosa > Mimosa bimucronata. The sequence goes on along the minus strand of CM073440.1, from coordinate 18,450,899 downwards.
ACATCCAAATCTCAGAAAGTAAAAAACACAATGAATCAATAAGGAAGACAAAACAGAATCAAGAATGAAAGAACGAAAATGAATGGAGAGAAAGGAACGAACCAGCTTCGCCAGCATCGCTATCCTTCCTTTTGATGGCTTTGCGTGCTTCAGCTCCCAAGAACGAATCGAACCAACCCATTGGCATACCAAACCAAAATGCATGTATGTATGTAAGTATGAATCTATCCACCAGAAGATCACATATTTAACCGAAATTGCAGGAGGTGGACCCCACCTTTATGCAGGAACGAGGAAAACGATTTCGCAACGATTATTATTGCATTCGCCAAGCTCTAAGAGGAGGAGGAGGAGGAGAAGAAAATGAGGATTTAGGTATATGAGAATTAGATGATGATGATGATTGATTGAAGAAGTTGCTTATGATTCAAGGATGGTGCATTCTTCAGGGAGAGATTTTACGAGCACATGATGACCATCAAAAGACAAAAATTCAAAGACAAAAAGGAAAAAGGAAATATTAGGAGATCCTTTTGCTTTTTTTCCCCCTGTTTTATTTAAGAAATTGCACTAGCAAGGGAAAAAAAATAAATACAGATTAATATTGAGAAAATGATAGATAAGTGCCTCCTGAATTTCAAAATTGGGTATATGAGATTTTAATTAGCTGAGTAAGAGTATTAACCACTTGAGTAATGATAATATTAACTACTGCAAATCACCTATATAAGATTTTGAAATTTTGAAATTATTTTTCTATCATTTTCCATTAATATTTTATTTTATTAACTCATTTTTAAAAAGATATTGATCTTAGTAGCATACATAGGCTAAATTGTTTTTATAATTAAATCAATATCATGAATTTGTTTGTGTGTGTAAAAGAAGTCACTTACCTTAGATCTTATTAAAAAAGAAGAAGAAGAAGAAGTCACTTACCTTAGAAGGGACATGTGTGACTGGCAAGCACAAATCTTTTATTTTCATGCAATGATAGTTTACTTAATACATGTTTTTGATGAAAAAAGAAGAATTAATTATATATTTTCTCTTAGAATATTGTATGAATTATGGGAACGAATAAAGCATTCATAATCCATGAAAAATATGAATTTGTTATATATACTTCCTATTCTACATTAATTTTGTGACTTGGGAGGAAATGAAGGAAACGTGATATGTAATTCAAAAGCAGTCAAGATCCTATGGCAAGGTCTGAGTATTAAATGAGATCTCACTCAATAGTTTATTCCAGAGAGATCTGGCAAGAAAAAAAGTTTATTCCAGAGAGAATTTAGCTATAATATTATAGGTTATCATTTTCCACCACCCTAACATTTTTCTTACGGCTCTCTAATATTTAAAATATCTTGTAGTTGATCTAACACGATAAGTACATCTAACAACACCCAAAGTACTTTTGTAGTTTAATTTTGGGAAAATTTCATTTTACCCCCATAATAAGGAATTAATCTCAGATTCCCCCAAAACATTCTGAAATTTCACTACACCCCCAAGGGACTAAAGTGAAATTAAATGTTTTAGCTAAAAGACCAAAATGTCCTTATTAAAAGAAGTACAAACATTTTGGAAATTTCTCATATATGTCTTGGAAATTCTTCATATGTGTCTTGAAAATTTTTCACATGTGTCTTGGAAATATAGCTGTAAAATTTTGGATGTTTTAGTATTGGATTCCATGATTTTTGAGACTTGAAAATACTCACATTGATGTTGAAAATAAGCACAAATGTTTTGAAAAGTTCCCTCATATGCGTCTTGGAAATTTCCCATAGATGTCTTGGAAATTCTTCATATGTGTCTTGAAAATTCTTTATATGTGTCTTGAAAATCCAGTACAAAATTCATAAGGACATTTTAGTCTTTTAGCTGAAACATTTAATTTCACTTTAGTCCCTTGGGGTACAGTGAAATTTCATAATGTTTTGGGGGGAATCTGACATTAATTGCTTATTACAGTTTCCCTTTAATTTTTTTCCTGCAATATTTTCTCAACAGCTATTTTAACTTTCTTCTTAACCCCCAAAACGTTTGTCAACAGAAGTTACTTATCTTCTATGATTTTTAGTACTGAGAATAATTAAAGATTAGGGTTGAAAATATATAATATAAATATGGAAAATATTTAAAATAATTACTGTGAAAACTGCAAAACCCATTGTTAAAACTTAAAAGTGTTAAGAATAAATAATAAAAATACGGGGTTTTAATACTAAAAATATGAAAAAAAAAATAAAATATGATAAAAAATTAACTTAGAAAATATTTTGAGGACAAAATTGCATAACAAGATGATTTAGGATATTTGATGCAATTGAAAAATTACTTCAAGACGTTGGATAGACCTTAACTTACAATACTCTTCTAGAACTGGTCCTTAAGTTAGGACCTAGTTTTGAATTGATTTTGATCATAAATATATGATATATTTTTAATTTTTTTACAATTTTCTTAAATTACTCTTATCAACATAAGTAAGAGACTGATGAAAAGAAGGAAATTAAGGAAAATGATTAGAGTGTTAAAAAAACATACTAACATTCTACTTCCTCCGTTCCTAAGTATAAGACTCGGTTGACTTTTTTTTGAGAAATTAAGGAAGTTAAATGAACCACTTAATTATAACATATTTAATGTATTATTAGATTATACTCATCTGGTCCTATTTATAAGTCACTTCCAGCATATTTCACACAGACCAAGGAAAGCCTTAAAACTCATTAACTTTCCACTAAAATCCAACAAATTTACAACTTTACCCATATTAAATATCCATTATACCACATGAAAATAAAGTCAACACATAATAAATGAAGGGTAAACTTGTACATCCATACTCAATATTTAATTAGGTGACTTATATATAGGACCAAATAAAACATTCTCTCTCTGCCCTATAAATAGGACCAGAGGAGTATGTTATCTTATAAGCCAAATAAACTAGTTTAAAAAAAATTCAGGAAAATCAATTTATAAATAACTTATTTAGCTTTTGTATAATTCTCCAACAAAGTCAACTGGGTCTTATATTTAAGAACAAAGGGAGTATTAACTAATTTAACCAGAACACTTCATCTAATCAAATTAGGTGAGTAGATCCTACAACTAGCACCACACAAGGGAGTGTGTGTATATATATATATATATTAGGTTGATTGTGAAATTTTGCCAATTTATAATCTTTGGTTTTTATTTTTATTTTTTGATTCTAAAAAGTATGATGTTAATTTGTCTAACAGAAGTTGTAGAGATTATATGGGGAGATCCACCCACTGGTTGGTAGTATTAAAAAGTTTGATGCATCAGTTCCATAATTCTTGTTAAATTTCAGTGGAGGTGGACTGATGGTTCCTCATGCCAAAAAAACACAATGAATAAACATGGTTTCCCATTATTTATAAATAGCAAGGTCCTTAATTTATAAATCATGTACTTCATTTAATTTGATGAGAATAAAATAAGTAGTTATATTGTGAGACACTAAGCCTTAAACATTGTTCTTGGCCACTGTATCTCTGTTTTTTGGACCTGATCTTGGCTACTGTATCATAAACATTTGAAAAATATAACAAACGTTGATAAAAATAAATCATAGAAGATCAAATTAAGAAAATAGAACTAGACGTGTCACAAACGTACAAATGGCGCTTATGGATCTAGGGCTCTTGCCCCAAATAAATGGACTCTGATCAATGTTGATTTTTTTATTGGAATAGGTTAAAGGTGGGAAGCTTGAAGCCCAAAAGGAAAAAAACAAAAATAGTTGCATGATTAAACATAGGGTTAAGAGTCCACTTTTCCCTAATGCTTTAGTTTATGATCAATTTTTCTTTTTCTTTGAAAGTATTTTTTTATTCAATTTTACCTTGAAAGTATTAAAATAGAGTAATTTTACCCTTTACAGTTAAAATATTAATGATCAACGCCAACTTTTAACCGTCAACATGAGTTTTTTTTAATGGAATATGGGCTATATTATTACGTTTTGAAACTTATATGGCAACTTTAAACTTGAGAAAAGGGTTAAACCCACTATCTATCTATATATTTCTTGAAAACTCCTAACAACAACCCTATTGGTGCACATGTCCAATGACATCATCTTCACTTAACTCAATTATTAGTCCACATGTCCAATGATATCATCTTCACTTAACTCAATTATTGGTCCATATGTTTACATAATTAAAGTAATAATGGAAGGTTTTATTCTTTCAAATTTCATTGCCAATAATTAATCATTACCCATCATATATTTCTACTTATGGGAAGGTACTTTTTTGATTTTGAAAGTTATTTAAAATTGAGCAAACAATGATTAAATACATAAATGTATGGAAGTTATTTAATATTGAGCAATGATTAAATACATATATATCTACTTTTTAGCAGGTATTCTATATTAATTCTCTTTTTTATCATGTACATACCTCTTAGTGTAATATTGTGTATAGAAAAATTTATTTGTATGTATTTATTTTTAATCTGCAATATTTGACTTTTCAGATATACAAATTAATTATTATCTTCAAATAAGTCACGATTTTAGGCAACAATTAAAACATATATATATATGATTTAAAATCAACACTATGAATTGAAGGAAAAATATACCATGTTGAGAATTTTGAAGTCCTCCCAAACAATTACCTTATTAATATTCTTACAAAAATATATTATTTCTCTAAAAGTCCAAGTATATTTTTTATTGATCCATCTAATTGCTGAAATCACTTTCTATCAACAAAATTAGTGGTATATTAATTCATTCTTTAAATTTAAATCAAATAGGTGGAAATGTCACATATAATTAATACATTATACACACGTTTGATACTGATTTTATATTCATTTTTTTATTTTCAAAATTCTAACTTGCCCATAAGCTGTCATCTAAGATTTATTTTCAATTTAAATCGTTATTTTATTGTCTATATGAATGGTTTATTTTCAAAATTCATATTTACATATTTCGCTGAACAATCACAGACATTTATGAATAAAATTAAAGGAAGATCAATATGTTCATTTTGGTAACTCAGGCAAATCTAAAAACATGCCTTTTAAAAATAATTTATAGTTTCTTATTTAACCAAATCTACAAAGTTCAAATCATATAAATATATATATATACATACATGCAATCATACACATATATATAGATATATATCTCACATTTATATCATAGATGCAATTTCTTAGGGGACTTTTGTAAATTAGTTTTGTTTATTAAAAAATATTCATAAAATAAAATTCTAAAATGTGAAAATATAATAAAAAAATCACTTTTTCCCCTTTTGCATTGTAATCCATGCTCGATCAGTTGTTGAATCGTATTTATTTCTGATTTAAATCATTATTGCATTATCAATATTATAAATTCATTTTTAATTGTCAAACTTACTCAAACAGTTGCCCATCTCATTTATTTATAATTTAAATTAAACGAACAGCTAAATCTATATTTTAATAACTCACACAATTTTTAAATTAAGCCACATAAAATTAATTCATAGTTTCTCTTTGATTCAAATGAGTGCAATCAATGATTTAGATCATTTATATTCATATGAAATCAACTTTTGTTGTATTCAAATATATAATAAACATATAAATATATATATTTTGATAACTCACAATTTTGCAATAAGCTTTTTAAAAATAATTCATATTTTATCTTTTATAAAAAACAATTGCAATAAATGATTTAGATTATCTATATCCATGTATGTAATCAATTTTGGTTATTTTCAAGTAACATTTTTAATCATAAAATAGTTATTAAAAAAATTATGTTATTTAGTTTATTTCATTTTTATTTTTAACTTCCGTGCATCGCATGGGGGAGAAAAATCTAGTTAATCCTTATAGTTTATTTTGATTTAGGTCTTGGTCCCTTGAGTTTCAAAAGGGAGCTTTTGGTTTCTCAAGTTCAGTCCTTTTAGCATAGTTAATCCTTATAGTTTCAGAAGGACCTAACGGTGTTAATTTTTGCTGATGTGTCACCAATCTCGTTAATTTTACTGAGTTGGCTCAATGACTGGACAAGATGGCTTGGAAATAAAGGATTTAAAAATAAATTAAATGATATACTTTAAAAAAGAAAAATTAAAACCCTCAAAACTCTAGATCAGACCTCCACCTTCGTCCTACCCAACCCCAACTCTGTGAAACCACTAGCTTGGTGCGCCCCAACTAAACACAAAGACAAAGGAACCATTTGGAACCACCACGTTGTGGCAAGTGAGTTTGCAGAAGAGAGAGGGTGGGCTAGAAGGAAGAGATAAGTAAGAGGAATCATCAAAACTACCAACCTGCCTTCAAAAATAATGTTCCGTGATTCACAAAGCTTATGGTTCATTGTTCAACCATTTGATTTGTAGATTAAAATTCGGGAATATTTTTTTTTTAATAAAAATCGATTTCATGCTTCTTGATTCCCCCCTAAATTTAACTTTATGCTTCCCAGTTGTGATTCTGTATTGAGGCTACATAAACGCATCATGTAAATAAATCGATGAACTTTCAAAAATTGTACAATAACTGAAACAAGAAGTATTAAAATGACAAGGGACGTAAATTTAAGCACCGAGAATGGGATTGTTCACAGAGTTGGGGTTGGCTAGGACGGAGGTCGAGGTTTGATGTTTGAGATCTAGGTTAGGTTTTGAGGGTTTTAATTTTTCTTTTTAAAGTATATCATTTAATTTACTGTTAAATTATTTATTTTCAAGTCATCTTGTCCCGTCATCAAATTTTTCTTTTTAAAGTATATCATTTAATTTACTTTTAAATTATTTATTTTCAAGTCATCTTGTCCCGTCATCAAGTTAACTCAGCAAAATTAACGAAGTTAGTAATATATCAGTACAAACTAATACCGTTAGATCCTTCTAAAACTATAAGGTGAACTGTGCTAAACTGACTAAATTTGAGGGACCAAAAGTTCCCCTTTAAAACTCCAGGGACTAAAATCTAAATCAGGACAAACTATAAGGATCAATAATGGGTTTAACCCTAAAAAAATTTTCGAAGCAAAATCGAACATTAACAAAAATTTTCGAGGCAAAATTGACCCTTAACCCAACATTAAATTTAGGGGAAATAACAAAAAAATAACTTCTAAATTTCAAAATCCCAAATAGGTGATTTACATTTGTTAATATCGTTACTCAGCTTTTTAATATCTTTATCCAACTAGTTAAAATCTCCAATTTGAAATTTTAAAATTCAAAATATTTTTTCTGTGATTTCACCTTAAATTCAATTTCACGTCAGTGACGTCACTATGATATGCTGCCATCGGCTTAGGACATGTTTTGATCAAATAAATAATGTCATTTAACTAAGTTATTAGAAAATAAATAATGTCATTAAAACGAGCCACTTATGTTAAAATTTACGCAACATACCCCACAAAAAAAGGTATCTAATCATAGTGTAAAATTTGGATGGCGCAAATTATGGGGAAAAAAAAAGATATTGCAAATTAATGTTGGACAATCTACATCGGTTCCATAACAGCATAAAATTTCATCTCAAGAATATATAACATAATTACAATTCGTAAAATCTATAATGCTGCTCAAATGGTGCATCAGACTTTGACATAATATTTGTTTACAAATAAAACCAAATTAAGCAGAAACCAAGAGAAAAGTGAATAATAAAGGTGGGGTTAAAAGGGTGTGTAATTTTACGTGCGAAAGAAGGTGACATGAAAAGTATGTTGCACACCAAACATAAGCCTGCCACCCCTATAAACACAATGCAGTTGACTCACAACATTTGAATCTCTTGAAAAAAAAAAAAAAACATTCACACCTCAAATTAATTAGCTTCAATTAAGGTAGACATATTGCTTGCTTTAGCTGTGTCTCATTGAGGAATTTTGGTGTTATGGAAATCAGGAGGGAGGATGAAGAAGGTGGTGATTCTCAAGAGGTTTCACTGCAGATTGCAGCAGCAAGCCATAGCTTTGGTCACAGCATAGAGTTGATGCCTCAGCCTAATTACCTTATCAATAGTAATAATAACAGCAGGTTCTCTCAGATTGACATTCCCATTAACCATTCCACTCTAAATCGGAATCCTCCTGTCCCCATATTTCTCAAGGTAGCTACAAACTAGTATATTTTACTACTCACTAATCTAGAATCAATCTGTGTCAAGATTCCAACTTTGAAACAACATCTCTCATGATTGTTTTAATTCATAAGGTTTGACTTCTAGAGTACCGGATATTTTTGTTTTGATATCTTGTTGTGTACAAGTCCTGCTTCAAGAAGCTTCATAAGAAGAGTCAGTTTTTTTGAGTAAATTCTTTATCCTAATAGGCTAGTCTTTCAAAATAGCTTTTTTTTCCCCACTTTCCTTCATAAAAGTTTTTTTTTATTAGACTTCATTCTTATGGTTATTGTGAAATATAGTCACAGATAGATCTCTAATTTGTGCATGTTTGGGATAATATTATTATATTAGGAAGGCTCAAAAACTAGTTAGGACCATAGTAGGATGAAAAATGTATGTTTGAGACCTGGTAGAAACAAATGAGTTTTTTTTTTTCCTTCAAAAGTTATGTTAAAGTTGAAGTAATTTTTTCTGACTTTAGACTTTTCTTCAAATTTGAATATTCTGAAACTTTTTTCAATACATCATTTAAACAAGTTTACGTAAAACTCACTTTTTTATAGAAAAAAACTTTATTCAAACATATATCACATTATAATAATTGACTTTAACCCCAACTTTAATTACAAAAGTCAGTTAATAAAAGTCACTTTTACAAAAACTAATCTAAGCAAGCCTTGAATATGCAGTTTGAGGATGTAGAGTACAAAGTGAAGAACAGCCGTGCAGGGTCCATCATGAAGAAAACAGTGTCAAAGGTGGCCACACAAGTCAGTGAAAGCCAAGACAGATACATAAAAATCCTGAAGGGTATAACTGGAAGCATAGGTCCTGGTGAGATCCTTGCTCTCATGGGTCCTTCTGGTAGTGGCAAGACTACCTTGTTGAAAGTCATAGGAGGAAGATTAACTGACAATGTCAAAGGAAAAGTCACTTACAATGATGTTCGATACAGTTCTGCCATCAAGAGAAGGTTAAGCCTCCTCTATTATATCATGCACTTTCTCATTACAGGTGTATCTATTAATGTTGGAATTACTTTGTTACTTGTGGTTCTTGCAGAATTGGATTTGTGACACAAGATGATGTTCTGTTCCCTGAACTAACAGTGGAAGAAACATTAGTCTTCTCTGCACTCTTAAGGTTGCCATCCAATATGAGCAAACAACAAAAATATCAGAGAGTGGAGGCAACTCTAAAGGATCTAGGCCTTGAAAGGTGTGTAAGTCCACAATAAGTTTCAATATCAGTTTCAGTTTTTAAGATAGTCATTTCTAAATCTTTACCTACATGATTCAGTATGTCGTATAATCATATGTAGATGTCGGCACACAAAAATAAAAGGTATTTCAGGAGGTGAAAGGAAGAGAACCAGCATAGGACATGAGATTCTTGTGGATCCTTCATTGCTTCTACTTGATGAGCCAACCTCAGGCCTTGATTCCTCTTCAGCAAATAGACTCCTCCTCACCCTCGATGGACTTGCCAAGGTACCTACCTATATCTGATCTGACGAAGAATAGTTCTTCTAAAGACTAATAATAGCAAAATAACAATTGTGATTAGAGAACTTGACCGAATGAATATAAGCAACTTGACCAAAGTTTTTCCTTTCTAAAAATAAGTGCGCTTATACTTTGTAACATGCCATTGTGATGAGATGTTCTAGACATAAACCTAAAATATTTGAAATGTACTGAGATTGTATTTGGTTTTACCCTCAGGCTGGAAGGACAATAATCACAACAATTCACCAGCCATCCAGCAGGATCTTTCACATGTTTGACAAACTTCTTCTGATATCAGAGGGCTATCCAATTTATTATGGGAAGGGTAGAGATTCAATGGACTACTTCTCATCCTTGAGGTTCATCCCAGACATACCCATGAATCCTGCAGAGTTTTTGATTGACTTGGCCACTGGACAAGTCAATGACATAAGCATTCCAGAGGACGTTTTGGAACATCAAGAATCTGATGACCCTTCAAGATCTGTCATAAAAGTAAGAAAGAAGTCTTTTGACACAAGTTCCTTTATCTATCTGCTCTTTTAAGTATTAGTGCTTCATAAATCTTACTGAAGTGATTTCTCTTATCTTTTTATTTCTAACTGTTTGTTTGTTGTATCAGCATCTACAACTCAAGTACAAGACTTTATTAGAGCCAAAGGAGAAAGAAGAGAACCATGGAGCAATGAAGGCACCAGAACATCTACAAGCAGCCATTCAAGCTAAGAAGGAGTGGGCTATGAGCTGGATAGACCAGTTCAAGATTCTGTCAAAGAGAACATTCAAGGTAAGATGCAAAGACTACTTTGATCAGGTCAGAATAATTCAAGCACTTGGAGTTGCAATCTTGCTGGGCCTTCTTTGGTGGAAATCTTCAACCCATACAGAGGCTCAACTCAGAGATCAGGTGATTCCCCCACAATGTTCTTTCACTATCATTTCTCAGATTCTACAATATGCATCCCTTATTAAAATATAATCAATATATTAAGATTCTCATTGATTAGTTTAACACTGAATTGAAGCTATATAAAAGTTACATCCAATCAAATCGGACCTAGCCAATTTGATGGAAAAATAAGCTTGATCCATACGTAAATCACTAAAGTTCAATGAATGACATCCAAACTTATTCGCTAATCACTATGTATCTTGCAGGTGGGGTTAATGTTCTATATCTGTATATTCTGGACATCTTCGTGTATCTTTGGAGCAGTCTATGTGTTTCCATTTGAGAAGACAAATTTGGTGAAAGAAAGGAAAGCAGACATGTACAGATTAAGCGTCTACTATGCATGTAGCACTCTGAGTGATATGATAGCTCATGTGTTCTACCCTACTTTCTTCATGTTTATCTTGTATTTCATGGCTGGCTTCAAGAGAACTGTCACTGCCTTCTCCCTCACACTACTCTCTATGCTTCTGATAGCCGTTACCAGTCAAGTAAATTAAACTAATCAATATTCAGAATCAGAATACACCCATTTAAAAGGTTTAATCAATAATGTACATTTTTGTCACTAGGGAGCAGGAGAACTATTTGGAGCTTCAGTTATGAGTATCCAAAGATCTGGCATGATTGCTTCTTTGATCCTAATGCTATTCCTTCTAACTGGTGGCTATTATGTCCAGGTATCTATGTATATATATATATATATATAGAGAGAGAGAGAGACACACACACACCCTAAATCAAATTTTGTGTGGGATATCTGCAACATCTAGTCTTTATTATTTATATCGAGTTTGTAATTTGTTAATCTCTAACTCATGCAGACTGTATCATTAGTGATTTTTGAGGATGAGGTGAAATTTGTTGTCATCCTGTAGTAGATCTTGATTTTAGAGTGCTTGAACATTGTATTATATTTTAGGATAGTGTCTTATGCTTTGGGTCATGGTTGTTTGCTCTCGCTCGCATTGAGAGGGAGGTTTTTTACCTGTTAAATAGCTGTCTCTATATTTATTACTTCCGGTCAATATGATTTATTTGGGGAAGTAAATTTGATGACCATTTTCTAATTTTTCTTAACTTTTTTTAAATTATCTTTATTAATACTCCTCAATAATAAACAAACTAGGGAGTGAGGGTGAGAAAAAAGGTAGATAGTTATGGTACTTTAATAATATCATGTCTTTTTAACTAACTTAACTAACATCCTTAATTTAATAAAATTAGCTAAATATGTCTTATATTTAGAATCAGTATTTCCCACTTGTATGAACTCCATAGTATTTCCCACTTGTATGAACTCCATACGATCATTGTCATTAGGAAGGGTATTTAATCTTTTCCATGCTTTTACTATCAACCCACATCAAATATATATATATATATATATTTTGGGTATTAATTGATTGTGTTGATGAAATGTTGCAGCACATACCAGTATTCATGAAATGGTTAAAGTATATGTCGTTCATGTACTATGGGTTCAGGCTTCTGTTAAAAGTGCAGTACTCAGGAGATGATCTTTATGAGTGTGGAAGTTTTGGAGGGTGCAGGCCTCTTCAGAGCTCTCCTTCGTTTGACACAGTGAACTTGGAAGGAGGTTTGAAAGAAGCTTTGGTTCTTCTTGCCATGGCTCTCATCTTTCGTCTCTTTGCTTACTTGTGCCTCCGCGCCAGAATTGATTCCTCCAACCTCTGATTAATGAACTATTGTTAGAAACATTTGAGTTGTGAGAGACTTGTGTATTTTGCAGAGGAGGGGAGGGGGGGTTTAAGTGACAAATTTTAATTCTTGTTATCATAGCGATGAGATTTTTTTTGGGTCAATTTTTAGAAGGGGATTCATACTTTGTTAGGCAAAAAGATTTCCCAAATTTAATAAAGGATTTGACATGTAATTTTGACTTTTAAGTTGCATAATTTACTATGTTAGAATAAAGTGATAGATAGGATACTTTGTCTTGTGAAGAAGAAAATATTTACTCGATACAAAATAAAGTAAGAAAATCATGTAGGAAAATCATTCAAATCTTTTAAATTTACACTTTAGCCTCATGCAAGGTTATCCCATAAGATATGTACATATAAATGTTCTTATTATGTGGCTGTTGTAGTGGGTTGGAATCCAAATATATTTGATGAAGTCTTTTATCCAATTAAAAACGTTCATCTCAAATAAGATATGTACAAATGAATGATCCATTTTGATTGGCAAATCCATCCAAATTCTTGAAAACTCTTTTTATATGGTAACTATAAATTTTCTCTTGCAATCAACTCACAAGCGGGACAAGTGAAATTGGAGGTAAAACTCCCAAAATGGTCAATTTCTAGAGAAGGAATAAAGAACATTAAGAGTTAATAGGGGGATACTTACTTTCTTTTGACCAACATTTTTATATTACTTGATATGGGAACGCAAAAGTGTAAAGCTACCCCCTACTGCTACTAGTACTCTATGTCTGTGTGTAATTAAATTTTTCATGAGTGGAGTCACATGTGGAAATAAGAAAAACTTTCCTTTAAGGTTTGTCCGAAAAGAAGTTGACAAGCACCTAATGCAACGCTTTATACTTTCCTTAACGGTGCACATTCCATCTTAAACATATGAGTATGATATCATCAGCAAAATCAAAATATGTATTTCTATCAAAGGAAAAATACCAATGAAAATACTAATAGATAGTTGGTCTAGCGCTATAAAGCTCTGCGAGATCCCTTAAGGTCTCAAGTTCGAATTTTAGAAGAAACAATTGTGTTGAGAGAGGAAGCTATGAACTTCGAAATTTGGATAGTCAGTTGATCGGATACCTGGTAATAGGATCTAAGAAAGGTATTGATTGTTAGTTGATATATATTAAAAACACTAATGGAAATACAGCGATAGTCATTGTATTCATCATTGACATGATAAAAAAAACATTATAATTTATAATCAGATATTATATATTACATAAAATTTAAGAAATAAATCATTTATATATAAACAATGTAAATTTTTAATTAAAGATAAATAAATGTTAGATGGGTTTATATTGACGAGGACACCGATAGATGTTGATTACATGAAAAGGTCAAATTTTTTATTTTAATTGTACCATTGTGGTTTTATTTATATAGTAAGAAGAGAATGTTTATTTAGTCTTTAATATAAATTATTTATTAAATTTTTTGTATGAGTGCGCAATTTCATATTTCATTCTTAATTTATTGTTGTGTAGAACTTTATTTTCTTGAACTTCATGTTAACTTTAATGCACCCTATATGAGTGAAGCTGAAAAACTATTAAACTTCAAAATAAAAACTTCCAGATTTTCTTAACAAGTGATGAAAGGATTATAGTTAAAATCTTGCTGGAAAAGAATAAGATGAGTCTAATCTTAAGTTCCTAATGATTAAAAACATGAGTTGTCATCAACTTAAAAGATAACCAAGATAATAGTTAAGAATGTTGATGTATTTTGTATAACAATCAACAAGATTCAGTTGGAAAAAAGGGGAATCGCTTTTTTTTTTTTTTTTTTCCTGCTAGGCAATGGAGAGTTAAATATCTAGACCACTTAGCCCTAATATAAATATTATATATTTGATTTTAAAAGTATTCATTTTATTCCTAAATATAAGATACTCTTTTTTTTAAAAAAAATACTAAAAAAGATAAATCAGTTACTTATATATTCATAAACTTGAATTTTTTCTAAGTTAATTTATTTGACTTATAAAATAACTTATGATATAATAACCTACAAAAATACGTTATAATTAAATAGCCCGCTTCTTAAAATCTCTCCAAAAAAATGTCAATAAGATATTATATTTTGGAAATTGCCAATTGAAATTAATATAAAATGCATACTCATCTGTTTTTAAATATAGGATCTAGTTATTTATTTAATTTTTTTGAAAAATCTTAAGAAAGCTAAATAAGTTACTTATAAATTGATTTATTTATTTTTCTTTAAACTAATTTATTTGACTTAGAAACTAACATATAATCTAATATTAATACACAAGATATATTATGATAAAATGTTTCCTATAACATCGTTAATTAATTTCTAAAAAGAAAAAAAAATCAACTACCTCCTCTTGCATTTAGAAAAGGGTTAAGGTACATTTTGGTCAATGATTTGTTACAAAAAGCGTGCCCGACACAATTATTTTTAAAATATTCATATAAACCAATTATATTTTAAAATGGGGCAAGTTGACCAATAATTTATTTAAAAAAGGAGCGTCTGACACAACAAAATTCTGTACGGTATTGGTCAAAATGCCCCATTTAAAAAGATGATTGATTTATATGGACATTTTAAAAATAATTATATAAAATATATTTTTTATAATAAATCATTAGTCAAAATACCTTAACTTTTATAAAATACGCGCAACCGTGATGTTTATTTTATCTCTCACAGCCATGTTCCCAATCGATAAAGGCTCACCATATGAATTGCGCCAGAAGCTGCGGCGTTAGTACCGACATTTTAATAAAAGTTTTCTTGTCACCCCAAAAAAATCGTCAAACTTTTCCCAGAAATGATCGAACGTACACACAGACCAAGCAATAAAAAAAGATCAAATTTTTAACTCATTTCTCCGTTATCCTCAAAAAATTTCATAGCTGACCCACGAAAACGATACCTCCAATCATTCTTCACCACCACCATCATCATCATCCTTATTCCTCCTTTACAGCCTAAAACTATTCCAATTTCCCGACACACATTTCTGTCTTCTCTCTAACATCTCCCTGAATTTTCGCTCTCATCATCATCGTTCTTCCTGAGTTGCTTCAATCAGCTCAGGAAATATGGAGCTAGTTCCTTACTCAGATCCCAATTCTACATCCCCTGCGTGGCAAGACATGTTCCGATCGGCATCTATAAGGAAACCATCTTCAACTCCTCCGACTCACGCGCCGCCGGAGAAACCCCACGCGCCACCTAATGCCGGCGACCCTGAAGAGAAACCCTCACTCTCAGGTGATCCCCAGGTACGACTTGCTCTCTATATAGCCATGGCTCATGCTGGGGTTGCCTTTGCCATTTTTATAGTGTACACTGTGTGTAAGCTTTTGGAAGAATATCTTCGTCCCCTTCAATGGGCTGTGTTGTGTTCTATTCCTTTGAGGGGGATTCAGAAAACCCTTGTTTCTTTTTGGTCTGAGCCTTTGAATTTGGGGCTTACAGAGACTTTACTTGCAATTCCTGTTGCTATAATAGGGGTTTTTGTTGGTACCCTTGTTGAGATTAGAGAAGCACTTTTCAGGTTTGTGCTTAGGAAGCCTAAATCTGAGACACCAAGGAGGAAGCGAAGTGGGTTTTCAACTATACTTCGTTTGCTCTTGTCCTTTGAGATATTCATAATTGCATATGAGGTGATTGGGAGTTTTGGATCATTTTCACTTCTGGGGTTAGCCTTTGTGTTTAGCTCTGGTAGTATAAATTCGACCATGTCCACATTGTCTTCCTTTAGGAGTAAGAGCTTCAGACGCAGCAAGATTAGCGCCTTTTTCACCCGAGGAATATTGAAAAGGTTGAAAACCATTGTTGCAGTTGGGTTGATTATTGGGATGATTATGGGGTTTTTAGTTGGTGTGATATTCTTCTCTTATAAGATTGGAGTTGAGGGGAAAGACGCGATGATTTCGCTGAAATTACATGTTGAGCAGAGTAATTATGCTGAGAAATTCGGTGTGAAGCAGTGGATGGATGAGAATGATGTTCCTGGAATGGTAGACAAGTACACTGCCAAGTTATATGAGACGGTCTCTGATCAGATAGATGGCTTGGCAATACAATACAATATGACTGAATTTGTGACTGGCATTAAGCAATTTGTGATAAATGCGCCTGTTAACTCTTCAGGACCTTCAACAGCTTTAATATCTCCGTCGCGATACACCGAAAAGCTCTTGAGCTTGAAAAGCCGGATTAGAGACCGGGAGTGGAGTCATATTTATACAGAAGTGGATACCATTTTTAGAGAATTTATAATCACTCGGGAGGATCTAGTTGAGAAGGCGAAAGGATATGCTGTTAAGGGAATGGAATTATTTCAAGGTGTTTTTGCCAGTAGCAGAACCGTGCTTGGCAGTGGTGCAAAATTCATGTTCTCCATTGTGAACTCTGTAATTTCTGGTGCTGCTGAGGTTTTCAACTTTGTGTCACAGTCTGTGGTTTTTTTCTGGGTTTTGTATTATCTTATCACATCAGAATCTGGGGGAG
Source organism: Mimosa bimucronata (assembly GCA_037074515.1). Taxonomy (NCBI): domain Eukaryota; kingdom Viridiplantae; phylum Streptophyta; class Magnoliopsida; order Fabales; family Fabaceae; genus Mimosa; species Mimosa bimucronata. Next base: position 18,434,058 of record CM073440.1, on the reverse strand, counting down.
TAACAGAGCAAGTGATTTGTATGTTTCCAATTTCTAGCTCAGCTAGGATCAGATGTGTTGAAGTTCTGGACAAAGCTATTTCAGGAGTTCTTCTAGCCACTGCTGAGATTGCATTTTTCCAAGGATGTCTCACTTGGCTCTTATTTAGGCTATACAAAATACATTTCGTCTACATGTCAACCGTACTTGCCTTCATCAGTCCTCTGCTACCAATATTTCCATCGTGGCTCGCAACGATTCCAGCTGCCGCACAACTCTTGCTAGAAGGAAGATACATAGTGGCCATTGTCCTCTCTGTGATTCACCTTGTCCTAATGGACTATGGTGCATCAGAAATTCTGGAAGATGTTCCTGGGAATAGTGCATATCTCACTGGTCTTAGCATCATTGGTGGAATGACCTTGTTCCCATCTGCTCTAGAGGTAAATTGTTACCCTCCATGATTCCATTTTTTGATACTTTCTATTAAGCAATTTGTTCTTTATGGCCTTTCTGTTCTGTGTGATCCGGGACATGAATCTAAGTTGTTGAATCCGTTTATCTATATTGCTTCACAACATACAACAAGTCTTAGTAAGTTTTACCGGTAAATATAAGAGTTAGACAAGAAGTTAACTATATTACCTTGATCCACTTTGTTTCTAATTTTGTAATTTTCCCCTCAAATTATCCCTATTGATTGCATATAGCAAGGGGTTTTCATCAAGGGGTGGTTACTATGTACTCCCTCCAGTCCTAAATATAAGATTATTTTGACTTTTTTTTGTGGAGATTAATGAAGCTAAATAGACCATTTAATTTTAACGTATCGTACATGTAATTGTATTACACGATAGTTTATAAGTTAGGTAAATTAATTTTTATTGAAAAAGATAACTATAGACATTTAAAAGTGATTAATTTTGCATTCTTAATTTCTCCAAAAAAAGTTAAAGTGATCTTATAATTAGGACCGGAGGGAGTACATGATTAAGAAAAAGAACAATACGCATTTATTACAAATAACTAACTTGACGATTTCCTTAGTAACTGTAAATTAGTTGTATAACTCTTATATTAAGGATAAGATGGAGTAATTCATGTCTTGTGTAATGGTGATGCAGGGTGCTATAATGGGGCCACTGATAACTACAGTGATGATTGCTCTAAAGGATCTATATGTGGAATTTGTTTTGGCGGAACCAAAGGATGAACCGAAGGAGAAGACATTGAAGGAGAAAGAAAGCTAAGCATGGAATGTGTTCATAGTTGAGTAATATTGAACGGTTGGAGGTTGGTGCAAGTAAATTATTGTTCATTCTGTGAAGTTTTCCTGCAATCTGGTGATTTGTTCATAGCTACATTGTTGTCTGTATCATTTAGGTTATTCGTTAAATCTGTATTTAAGAGTAGGGCCCTAAGGCCTTTCCTATTACTATTTACTATTATGATCCATTCTAGTGTATTTACCAAAGTCAGTGTAGATGTAAATTGATTCATGTATCTGAGTATTTCATACCTGGAGGGATGATTTTGAAAAATAGTACAAGTCAAGAACACTAGAAATAGAGAATTGCATGTAAACTTTGATAGAACATTGAGAGTATATAGTTTTAGTTGTACTCTTTTCTCTTGGATTGAACTGTTGAGACTGGTTTCTTTAGCAAGTATTGTTTTGATAGACTCTTTTTGTTGGTAGGTTTGATCTGCAAAAATTGGGTAAAACAAACTAGTTATGAAGGAACCAAAAAAAAAAAAAAAAAATTGATGCATCAACATATCTTGCGATTGACTCATCAACCTCATAATATTTTTCATGTATTCCTCGTTAACAACCCACATTCATTGCTATCAAAATTAATTAAGAAAAAACGTCTTCAATTAACAACAGCTAAATACTTTTTTTTCTCCTAAAAATGAAAAAATATGGATTTGAATTATTTATGAGTCCAAATGTATTGCCTAATTCGTGTGTCTAGTCTAAATGTAGGTTTGGGCTGGTTGAGATGGTTCTTGGTCTAGTCCAACCCAAAAAAAATATGGATTTGAATTATTTATGAGTCCAAATGTATTGCCTAATTCGTGTGTCTAGTCTGAATTCAGGTTTGCGCTGGTTGAGATGGTTCTTAGTCCAGTCCAACCCGAACTCAATGTTCTCTATGAAAATAATTAAATTTAAAGTTACATGCTACTATAAATTTGCAGCGGTAGCAGTGAGGTTAAATTAAACTTTAGATATAAGATATTTTAATTAATTAGTAGAATGAAATAAAGCTAGTAAAGATTGTAATTAATACTAACGAATTTGTGACACTTTCTTAAAAGAAACCGCTATTGTTTAATGATTACAATTTAATGCATGTAGATAAAAATATCTCAAGGTCTTAAGGTAAACGAATTATAGGGGAACAGAAATTCTTGAGTGAGCATAGTGCATCACATTATTTTTGGTTTATTCACTCACAAGTAAATATATAAGACATGACGTGGAATTTTCAATCTGACTTGGCACTTTAAAAATTCAACTAACTAATAAAAATATTTTTTTAACTTATAAAATAAAAAAACGTTGAAAGCATGATGTATAAATTTTTTTTATTTGCTGGATAATTTTTTAAGGTGTCAAGTCAAATTAAAAATTTTATGTGACACCTTATGTGTTTATTTGTGATTAATCAGACCATAAATGATCCTCTCCATAGAAAAGAAGCATATGAAACAAAAAAGAAGGGGCAAATTCTAAAGAAAATACCTCCATCATTCACAAAACCGAAATTATTCCCCTTAATTTCTCTAATATTACCAAAATATTCAGCCATTGACTACAGGGTGGCTGCCAGCTGCTGGATTTCGGCAACAGTGGCCGGCTGGCCGTCTTCGTCTTTTTTTTTTTTTCCTAAGTGAGGGCAACATAAAGAACCTTGTATGATGTATCACCAAACCAGAACGTGATGACATAGAGATAAAGGTCAAGTGCACTTCTCATATATACTGAATGGTTAATATTTGGCGGTTTATGTTTTAATTTTTTTAAAATTATGTTTCAATAATTTTTTTGAGTGAATAATATTTTTTTTATTTTAAAGAGTGAAAAGGACAGAACTCCCCTATATTTTTTAATGAAAAGAGCAAATAGCCAAATACGTTAAAGCATTGTTTAAAAGATAAAACGCAAAACACCACCATAAATAAGCGGACACACACATGTGTAGACCACGGCCCATTATGCATAATGGCTAGAGCTGGGAAAATGGGCTCAACTCGTCAGCCCGTGGGTTGAGCAGGGTTAGGGTTGGGAAAATCCCAACCCATCAAAGTGTGGGCCGCACAGGCCCGGACCATTTAGCCCGCGGGTTGGCCCGTCAAATATATATTTTTTATTTTAAAAAAAGAAAAACTCTATTTAATTCATTAAGGCATATTTTAGACACTTCACTAACATAAATTGTGGTTGACATAACAAATTATGGTATTTGTATAGTATAATCTAAACTTTTTTAATAATATTGTTAATACAATAAAATTAGGAAGATGTTTTTACAAAAAAAATATGTAATTGTGGAGTCCATATTTGTATAGTACTTGGGGTATTCTATTTTACTTGAGCTAATTATGATCTATTTTTGTTGATTTAAAATTTTTATTTTTTTAATATAGTATTTTTAAAACAAAAAAAAATGGCGGGTTGGCGTTAGGGTTGGGATTTTCCCAACCCATTAAGGTGTGGGCCGCACAGGCCCGGACCACGTAACCTGCAACCCGTTACGGGCTAGCCTGCAACCCGCGGGCTGGCCCATTTTCCCAGCTATATTAATGGCAATGATAATTAATCAATCGTGGGACCAGTATTTATTATTATAATTGGTTCATTCAACCTATCAGGGTAAGACTAACAAAAGGTACTAGTACCTCATAAACTATGATATTATTCTCTAATACTGCTTCAAATTTAATTGCCTCCAATAAAAGATTATATGTGTATAACATAAAAATGGTTTATTGAAACGCAAACCAACTAAATCCGATAAAAATCTATAAAATCACAAAAGGAGAATATCCCAAAGTCAAGCTGGAAGATGATTGAATGGTTCAACTAAATGTGCCCCCGCCCCCTAATTAACTAATTGATTGATTTATTTTGTGGCGTTTATCTTCAATTTGTAACATTACCTCCAAATTCCACTTTTAACTACTAACAACAATATATTAAAACGTTTATAGTACTAACTATGTTAGGAAAAAGAATTAAATTACCAAAAATTCGCTAACATAGTTAGAAAAAGATCTTTCCATAATATTTATATATATTTCAACCTCAACTCCAATCTCTGTCATCACAATATAACTTCCTTCCCAGTACAATAACAGAGAATTTCATTATGCATGATTAAACTCCACACATCATTCTTAAAATACCATACCATAATAGGTATTATACAATAATTTTTCCCCAGAGTAGGAACAAAGTTCAGCGGAAGCATCATACAAAATATGATCTTAAATGTGGCAATACCTCCTGTCCTTCTGGTCCAGAGTATCTCACGATATCAGTGAGAAGTTCCCGGATCCTTCCCTTGACCTCCTACTTCGCTCCTAGGACCTGCAAAAGTGAGATCAACGGGGGTAGCCCCAAAACGCAACCACTAACTACTCATCTAAGTGCGGTGTGTGCTAGCAAGGTGTCCAGTGGAATACATATATATATACATTATTTCAAACAGCATGCTCAGGTATATAATGCATATCTTGATCCCAAATATCTTTTCTCATCGTTTATAATTTTGGAATAACCCATCACAATTCATCCTCAATAATAGTATATATATTATGGATAATTACAGACAACTCAAACAAATCTTACTAGAAATGTTGGGAAAACATGTGGGACCAGTCGGGACCTTCCACCCACCCCTGATCACCACGGTACAGTTCACGAGGGACTCTCTACCCTCCCTGAATAGTACCACAGATTAGAAGGATCTCTGTCCTTTCTGAATCCGTAAGGGGCGATATCCCCTCTTTCGTCTTTCTCTCCTTTATTTCTCATAATATATCAATTAGTCCCTGTGGCGCAACAGGGTACCTCATCACGTGATGGCACAATTTCCAATTCACCGGTGTCACATACCCAAATAATTTCTCACATACAACACATAGATATGCAACACCACAATCAGGCACCAGGCCTTCCAGTATTTTCATAATATACATATATTAAATAATTTCCAAAACCACATATATTTCCGTTTCAAATATTTCACATCACAAATTTATGCCATTTCAAAATAATATTCCACAGGACATTTATTATAAAAATATTAATATTCCAAGATCTCATTTTCATATCTCATCAATCATCAATCATATCTCAACTGTGATTCAAAATCTCATCTCCATATAACATCATAATTGTCAAATAATAATATTTCAAATTACTTACTAACACTACACACACATAAACAAGCAGAAAGCGGTTACCTGATAGCTGGCACCAATCTCACAATAGTGCAGCTCCCCCGTGCTAACTCAGTGCAATTCAAGCACTGCACAATCATACATACTACCACAATTAATTATTTATCCAACAATTTTATATGTTGGAAATTAAATTACTAACTACCCTTTCTTTGCCCTTACTTATTTTAAATTTCTATTTAACATTTATTCTCCCTTTTTATCTCTAAAATTTATCTCTACTCCATTTATACATATATCCAAAATTATTTAATCTTTCCAATAACTATTTATAAAATTCCTTAATATCCCATAATCCCTCAATAATTCTTTAGGTGCAAACCCCAATCAAATCAATTAATTAAATCCCCTCATATAACCTTAATAAACATCTAAAAATCATCAATTTACCCATAAGCACCTCGAGTAATTTAAAAGCCCAATTTCTAAAACTTCCATAAATCCAAAAATTCCTAATAGTTAGGAAAACTTCCAACAATGAAAAATCTACTCAGAAAAACTCATAATCGAGGCCTAAGCTTCAATTTATTAATTTTAGGACTCCCAAAAATTACCAATTTAGACAAGGCCTAATTTTTCAAGTATAGCTAATTGAAAAACTAATGGCATAGAATTGTAGAGGAGACTTACGGGATTCCGAAAATGTGCTTAGTTGGCCCAAAAACTCACTATTTGTATGCCAACGGGCTCTGATAAATCCGGTGAAAGGAGTAATAATGGTGATATAAGAGAAAAGAGGGGAGAGAGAGAATAGAGAAATAAGAAAGCGAAGTGATCAGTGAACATGTATGTGTGTGCTCAGCGAACGTGTATGTATGTGTTTATATAATGATAATAATAATAATAAAATAATAATATAATAATAATATATGTAAATAGTAGTTGAATGTGATTGGTTGAGGAATAATAATTGATGCACAGTGACAAGTTATTGACGAGGAACTGAGTGTCGGCAGAGTGGAAAGAGAAAACTACACTACTAGACCCTAAAATTCTCAAATAAGATATTTCTTTTGAACAAAAAAAATTTTCTTTTCACTTTCAAAATTTTCCCATAATATCCTTTATTTATTTCCTCCCATATTAACCTCTTTTGAGCCTAAAAATAATCTCTCCCAAAATTATTATTGTCCAAATAAGGGAGAAATTAGGCCTTTAGAATCCTCAAAAATACCTCAAAATCCTTCAAATATTCTCATAATCCATCATTTATCATCAATAAATTCCTATTTACCCTCACAAATCCTCAATTAATTTTTAGGATGTTACACAATTCATGGATCAGATGAAAACCATCTTGGATATATGCAAAAGTAAATCAAATATTCAAGTTAATCAGTCAATTTATCCATTTGTAAATTATCTCAAAAACTTTACTTGCAATCTTTATAAATTATCTCAACAATGTATCTTCATGAATAGTAAATATATTTCAACTTTGTATTTCACTAGAAGACTAAATTTCATTATATATTTTGGGATACATAGAAGTTAGAACCCATTATCAATTCTACTTTTCTATTATTTATTATGTATTTTCAAAATTATTCACAGAAATTATGAACTAAAATTCAATAAAAAGCGTGTTTTGTCTTCAATATTTTAAAAATACTATATTAATCTGAAAACAAGTTTAGGCTTTTTGAAAATTTAAAAAGAAAATTGAAACAAATAGCAATCAATTATGAACTTTTTGGGAAGTCAGTGAAGTTTAAATTTTTCCATAATTTGGTAAATTGAACCAAACAACATTATAAACTCGCATGATGAGATATACTCCTATATTATTCAGTTCAAAAAAGATATACTCCTATATTAAAGGTAATCTCAATTCAACGCATAAATGTCTGGCAAAGGACAAATTTTTAGCAGATAGTCTATAACAATACAGTATTTACATTTGTCACTTCATTTTTTAAACATTGCTGAAATGTTTTTCTCTCGGTCTCTGGTCTCAACTGTCATGATCTTTAATATAAAAAAAGTTCCTCTAGAGTCCTTGTTAAATTTAGCTCCAATATTCTTTTTGGAATGTTAAATATAACAATAACTATCTGTCAATCACTCTTTTCTATTAAAGAAAAAAAAATATTTGACCATGAAAATTTTAACTTTTTAACATAGCCCGAGTCTTACTGTCTGAATTAACATAAGGGGTTAACAAAATATAAAATCAGGAAATAAAATATATATATATATTATATAAATAGAAAATAGTTAAAGTAAAAGGAGGAAATTAAAAATTAATCCACAAGTCCTGATAATCTACCTCAATTTTAAATTATCTTCCAATAGTTTATTCGACTTTGCATAATTACCTCATAAGTTCGATCCATTATTAATATTTAGAGTTAAAATGCAAATTTGTCTCAAAATTTTTTTCCTATAAGTTATATTTTGGTCTGAAAGTTATTTTGGGTTTAAAATTGTTCCAAAAATTTCAAAGCCTAACAATTTTTTTCTTTTACCTTTAAAATATTAACGGTCAACAATGATATTTTAAAAGTTTCAAGGCAAAATAACTTTGGACAAAAACTTCTGAAATAAATTTGCACTTTAACCCTCAACATTCAATGTTGACCATAAAAATAATCAATTTTAACTTATTAAATTTTATATATTTTATGAAATTGTCTTCGTCTCATTTAACACCGCTTTACAACTAGTTTATTTCTATAAATAATTTTTTTATAAAAACTGTAAAATGAAACTATTCAATCAAATAATTGTCACGCAATTTAAACAAAAATAAATTATAGAACCCTAATTCAAAAGTGAGGTAAAAACTATAAAATGAAATTATTCGAACAAATTATAAGCACGCAATTTAAACAAAAATAAATTTTAGAACCCTAATTTATAAGTGAGGTAAATTTTAAGTGAGTTAATAAAAAGTCTGGAACAACATATAGACAGTAATGGAAGTTAAAAGTATTCAGTTCCTTGAATGAACCTAGTCTGTTGAACAAAAAAAAATGAACCTAGTCTAGCTTCAAAGTCAATGTAAAAAGTTAATGATTAAATAATAATAATAACAATGATTGAAAATTTTAGCTTTCTTTGATGGCCCCATCCACATTTATCCAGTTTTCTGAATGTCACTGCTTTCCTCACCAAGAAATGTCAATATCAACACGTTGCATGCTATGTCACACCAAGACATAGCGATAGGTATATGGTAGAGCTAATTTTAGTCGATTAGGCCACAAACCATTTTTTAATTAAAACTCCACTATTATTGATTTTGTTTAAGGAATATGACTATTTTTTTTCCCGCAAGTAATATGACTATTTAAGTTTAAGCAACGTGACACCAATTGCTAGTGGCTGATACTTAAAATATAAATATATAATGGTCCAATTTCAGCTATTTAAGCAACATATCCATTCTCAAAGCACCTGTTTTTTTTTAATTCCTTGACTTCCCTATCCTATTTACTTTGAAGTCGCCCTCCTCTTCATTGTGACGTCTCTTCTTAAATTTTTAATTATGTTGATATTAACATTGATTGGGATGGAACCACATTTCTCAATTAAATTTCAAAATCAATTGTCTATACTTAAATGCCAAAATATTTAAGTGGGTGCAACTCTATACAACCTATTTTCAATTATGTTCAAATTTCTTTTATTTTGCATTAACAAATTTTTTTTTTGGCTCATAAACATATGTCACGCACAAATGAGAAATTCATAACTAACAAAGATAATTGAATCCGGGCCCTAACGCCGATTTTCATTATCTTTAGGCAATAAATTTCTCTTCAGCAACTTTCCTAAAAATGTAAGTCCCACTAAATATACCGTCCACTATAATTTTTAATGATGTTTATTCAAATTTAGAAGTATTTAATACTATGAAAATTTGATTTGACTATTTGAGTACAGCAACACAGGTGCGTACGATGTAGTGAAGAAAAAAATTCTTCTTAACAGCTTGCTTGATAAAAGAAGCCACGTAAACAAGAGCTCAATTATTTAGCGTCATATGATTCATGAAATCAGTTAGCAGACGCAACAGATAATCATTATTTTTTTAATAAATGATAATCATTATTTCAAGTCGATATAACTTTCTATTTCTTTATTTATTTCCTGAAAGAAGAGTCTTCGCATGTGTTTCAATATTTTATGTGAGAAAGAAGGGGGGAAAGGGTGAAGTCTGAAATTTTAAGTGTGAAGAACAAAAGCGACTTTTATCTGAGCTTGGCTTACTCCATAAAATAAGAAGAAAAAAGAAGGAAGAAAGCTTAGACTGAGGAAGTTGGCCAACCGTTAACTTCCCTCCAAATCTTTTGGATTCCCTTCGAATCCAAGTAAACTCTTCACCACCTTATTCTTGCTCACCTTCTTCACCTTCTTCTTCTTCTACTTCTTCATCAGTATCTTGGTGCTGAAAAGTTTCATACTTTCCTTCTTCAAATTCAACACCTATAAAGCTTTCTGCATATATTATTGCTATTGGAATTAAAGTTTCTTACTTTTGTATCTCTGAAGCATCCCTTCTTCTGATTCATAATCTTGATCTCTATCTCTGAAATCCCACCAGAATTTTTCTCCTAAAGTTCTCTTTTAAGCTTGTTTCTGCTAAAAGTTCCATTCTTTTCAACGTTTCCTCCCCTTCAAACTTATGAAAAGTTGTTCTCGGCCAAAGATCCTGCTCTGAGAATTCAAGAGCTTCAAGTTCAATTCTTTTCGCAGTTAGAAACAGAGGAATTTCAACGGGGATTATCAAAATTTCTAGTTTGAGCTATTTCTAGAAAGATTCTCAAAACTCTGTATCTACGGCAAGCAAATTCTGTTCTACACATATGTCATCTTGTCTATTTTAAATTAATTGAAGAGACTTTAAGAAGTTGTCTTCTCTGCAATTTTTTAATCCTACCTTCAGCTTTAAGAATCATAGAAGACTCCGTCCCTTTGAACAGACCAATTTGGACACTTTCTTCAACTTACGAATACATAACCTCGGAATTCTCGACCTATTTTGCAATGAATTCTGCAGAAGCAGAGGATCAAACAGCAAGTGTCAGAGCCAGGTCAGCTTCAGATTCCTTCATGATTGGGATGTTGATGAGGATGTATAGAGCAAGATGGTTTGTGTTCTTGAGGAAGGTTTTCCAATACCAAAACGGGTCGAGATCGGATATCGGGTCAAACCCGTTTAACTCAAAGGCGTGGATGATAATGGAGTTGGTGGTTTTGGTGGTGCAGATAATGGCTTCGGCGGCAACGTTGGCGGTTTCAGAGGAGGAGAGACCAGTTTGGCCGATGAGGTTTTGGGTTTTAGGATATGAAATTGAGTGTGTTGCTAGTTTATTGCTTTTGTGTTGGAGATATCATCTTCTTCATTTGGATCAATCACATGTTGATTTGGAACAGCAGAGAGGAAGTGAAGAGGGGGAAACAAGGTAAATTTCATTAACTTGCTTTATAAGAAATCATCTTGATCATAACATGAATGGTATTTATGTTATGAGTCAGGCCTTATAAGTGATGCGTGTTTTATGAGTTTAAAAGACACTCTCTTATGATTTAGGATGGACTTTTTGAGTTTAGATTCATAACAAAAGTCTTTTCAGTGAAAGGCTGATATTTATCTATGATTGTGATTTGTTTGAGGCTGTAGAGCCTAAACCCTCAGAAATTTTGGTATGGGGTTTGGTGCTTATTCTTGAGAGTTGTGTAGTTGTAGATGACAGTGACAAGAACAATGATTGAGTTAAAGATAGGTTTATGTGTTTGTATTGTTATGGGTAGATCATGTGGAGAGATTGGAAAGGGATGAGTCATTAGTAAATTTAGAAAAGGAAAAAGGGGAGGCACATAAGTCCACTCAACGTTCTTCATTTTCTTGCCCTTTAAGAGTAACTTTTGGCTGGTTAAGAACAAGTCCTATATGCTTTAAATGTAACTTGGATTTTTCTTCGGTACAATTACAGTACAACTAAAAAATTAAACATTTTAATCTCTTGCATGTTACACATGGTAGTACGAATCTTTATTAGTTTTTTAATAATGCAAGTTATAATATACTAAATTTCTATTTACACATCACCTCACTTTCATGTCATTTTGACTCTAAGTAAAGAAAAATGATTTTGTAGAATAGATTTTCTCAAGATAATTTTTAACCTAATTTCTTTCTAAACTATGGCTTGGCCTCGTTAATTTGTTTTTAAATTTGATAGGTATTTGGATAAAAAATGATTTTCTTCGTTATATCTAAACATCCATTTATACATTTTGGATGGAATTTAAAGTTAGATTTTATTTATGTTATGTAGATAAAGAGATTATGACTAATTAGAGCTTTGGATTTGTGGATATGATAAACAGGAAGTGTGAGATGATGAACAAGTGGAGGAGTTCAGTGGAAGTGATGTATGGAATATGGTTTGTGATGGGGAATGTGTGGTTGTTTGGGAGTGGTTTTGTGGGATCAATGCATAGAGCTCCAAAGCTGAGTGTGCTATGTATCTCTCTGCTTGCTTGGAATGCCATTTCTTACTCTTTCCCTTTCATTCTCTTCCTTCTTCTCTGTTTCTTTTTCCCTCTACTTAGCTTCCTCCTTGGCCACACTTTTCACTTCTCTCCTTCCCATCCCTCCCCTGCTTCTGACTACCAAATCTCTCTCATCCCTTCTTACCCCTATGCTTCTCAACAGGAGGATCATGTAAGTGCTCCCATCAAGCTAATTTTTACTTTTTTTTTATTCTAAATATAGACTATTAATCCTTTTGGTCTTCTAAATTCATCAATTTTCATGAACTCTCCTTGTGTGTGTGTGTCACCTTATCTCTCCTTATCAATTACAAAAAAAATTGTGTAGATTAAACTAGTTTCATTGTTAATCAATGAGGTGAGATATGTACCTTTGAAGTAGAGATTAAATAGTTAAGATTTAAAATTTTCAAATGATAACTTGAAAATAAAAAAGCATTTTTTAAATACTATAGTCAAAATGTTATCTTTATTTTAGATTATGTATACATGAAACTAACTCTTTTTTTAAAAAAGAAAAAGTGAAAACTAATTCTTTTTTTTTTTTTACCAAAAGTGAAAACTAAATTTGGGTTATCCAAGCTAGGTTTGGATGGTCCTATGAGCATTACACTTGATAAGCATTCGAGCTGATTTCGTATTTCAAGGAACTGACAACTTTTTTTTTCTTTCTTTCAAAATACCAACTTAACTAATTTTATTTTAATCTCTTTAAATTAGTTATCTTCCTCTTCTACACATCTCTTATGCCATTTCATGGACTCTGACAAAAAAGCTGTGGTTGACATTGATGACAGGAATGCTGCATATGCTTGACCAAGTACAGAGAGAAAGAAATAGTGAGAGAGCTGCCTTGTTCTCATATGTTCCACCAAAACTGTGTGGATCAATGGCTCACAATCGTGTCCTGTTGTCCTCTCTGCAAACAGGGGATAAGCAGCTAGAACAAATATTCATCATTATCATCATAATCTATTTCTACCCAAACTTGTTATTACCCTCAAAAGCTCTCTTTTGTTCTCTTAATTAGTCCACTCTTACTTTACAAGGGGTTGCTTGAGTGAGATTGATTTGTATTAAACATCTCGCCTTCATCTCCCCTCTCCACATTTTATTTTAGCATTTTGTACCCAAAAGGCAAATAATGAAGCAAATAATATTTATTCTCTCTTTCTCTCCAGTATTCAATCAATAGTGTTTACTTTCAGTTCCCTCACAACGTGATCAAACCGAAGTTTAATTTCCGCGGAAACTCTCGTACTTTTTTCCCCATAAATTTATAAGTTCTCATCTTTGGTCATTCAAGTTTGTTTTTATTTCAGTTTTTGTTCTTCATGTTTCAAACTATAAGTTCTGGTCCACTTTGAGGAAAATGATCAAAATTTTTATTAACTTATTATGACCAATACATAACTAAACTTGAGAGACCAGTGAATAAATACAAATTTGAGAGACCATAAATGAAATGTGGTTAAATTTGAGAGATAAAAAACTATGTGAACACAGTTTTCTATTTAAAAGATAATTATTCAAGGATATTATTATGTTACATATGTGACCTATAAAAATATAAGAATATATTAAATATCATTCCTATATTTTATATCAAAATTGACATTGAGTAGTAGTTCACAATATTGAATGATAATTTGAATTTTAAAAGCTATTTTTTTTATAATTCGACATGTTTTTCTTTAAAAAGGCAGAAAGAAAAGGCAAAACTAAATGAACTTAATTTAAAAATTTTAGTTTAATTTGTTTTCCCCAATAAATCAGTTTTTAGTTGGTAGGAGTGTTACGTTTAACTATTTGAAACTAAATCGAACAAACCCATGCAAAATTCAAATTGGCCTCTGCTACTAGGTTTGCTAATGTTTAGTATCAAAGTTTGCATAGGTTTCAACATCGATTCCATAAAAATAGGTTTGTAGAAAAACATCTTTTATGCCGTGTTTGACTTGATAGAGAGAAGGGGAGGGTTAAAATTGTAATGAAAGGAAAGAAAAGGTTAGGGGGATATATATTGATGGAAGGGTGAGGAAAGAAAAAATATGGGTATTTTTATAATCCATTGTTTGGATTGGGAGATAGTATGATTTAGCCGTCTTTCACCATGATGCGTCATTGATATTTGTTAGTTTGGAGCAGGACGGTGTTCTAATTGAAAACTTTTGATGTCCTCAAGGGGGGGTTTTGTGGTCACCTCCCCCTTAATGATGTGTGTATTGATGATGACGGTGAACGTAATCTTTTAGTTGTTTCCTGAAAAGATTGGTCAAGGTTGTATTACCTGTTTGCTATAAATCATATATGTTTTCTTGTGGTTGATATTTCTGTGTTTGTTAGTGGATTGCTGTGGTTTTGCTTGCTATCTTGTTCTCTGTTGAATTAAATTGTATTTACAAATTATTAATCTTATGCTTCGTATCGATGAACTTTAGCTTGAGAGAGTAGTAGGTGCTAATTTACGTATGAGGAGGATCGAAAAATGGGAAGGCTAATGAAGATTTGAATAAATAATGGAAAATTAATCTTTAGGTCCTTCAATTATTGTCTAAATTATAACTCAGTTCTCCAATTATGATTCGCTGCGACTCAGTCCCTGGACTTTTGATTCGTCTATGACTCAGTCTCTAAATTTTTCCATTTTTTATATCGTAATCCTTATCACCTCCAACTCATCTTGAACAGTCCTAAGTGGCACCTCAACAACACATCACCAAAGGAGGGAGTATTAGAGAAGAGTGTGAAAAATGGAAGAGAGTTATGAACCCACTGTATACAACAACTAACCTAACTACTGCGCCTCTATGTTGCTTGTTGTATGTAGCAACTGTCTGCGCACCGGTAGCCTTAGGATTATTTTATTTTAGTGACATTCCCCAAATCCTTTCTGGTGATGAACTTTTCTCTCTAGTAGTTATCTGTTGTGGCATTCTTTAGTTTGTGATTTCCTAATGGTTGAGACTTAGTAAACCTTTGAAAGATGGGGCTTAAGTAATCACACCGTTGCTGAGCTTTTTTTAAAAAAAATCCAATTTTCCTTAGTGTTAAAAACAAACCATGTTCTTTATATTTTTACAGTTAGGGTAATGGATAGTGAGTTGAGGGACTTGTCCAATAACTTGACCTTCGACTAATTAAGGCACTTTCACCTTGTGAGTTCGCATGTACTAGGTGGTTTGCTATGTTATTTGTAGTTTAACCCTTCACTAGCAAACAAATGGGGAGATTCACCACCTTAAAAAATGGGCATTACAAATAATTTTTCCAAGCCTCATAAATGTATGAGCAAATAATTTTAATTTTGATAGGCTGTGATCGGGAAAAAATGAGAAAATCTTTACAAAATATCTTGTAAGTACAATTAAAATAGATTGGTTAGTTCATTTCAAATTCATTCTGATTTAAGTTGAAAGGAATTGCGGTACACGTGGTTTGATGATGCCATCTACTACTACATTTGTTAATTTTTAGTATCAGACTCTACACAAATTTCAACACCGGTTTCGTATAAATAGGCTCAAGGATAAACATCTCTTAACATAGGGAATAATACTTCCCAAATTTTCTTTAAAAAAAATTTCTAAATTTAAAATCATAAATCTGCCAAGATTATGGGGTATTTAATAGGACCAACTATCAACATGAAAATTTGAAAAAAAAAAATACTAAATGACACCTACATAAATTCTGAAATCATATATTCTCTCACCATATTTTCTGATTGTCTTATTATTTAACCAAATAATCAAGTTTTACTCACATGAATTCAAACAAATTTGAATCATATAGTTAAGATAACAACTTATTATGCCGAAGAGAGTTCATTTAAATCCTAAAAATTGAAATTATACACGACTATAAGTAAAAAAGAAAAAGAAATTATACATGAAATGATGTAAAAATGTGAAATAAATAAAAACAAAAATATGATTGAGCTCTATGACTTTCTCGTTATTAGAAAATAAAAAACAGAGTTTTATAAATGAAGGATAATTAAAAAGAAATTAATCAGTGTTGCTTATAAATGTACTTTTATTAATTAGAATTAGTTTGCTGCGCCTATCTAGAACATAATTCTGTACCCCAATTAGGGCATTATTCGAATTGCCTATCAAAGATCATGATATTGTAGCCATGACCTAAAGAGTTTGTTACTTTAAAGTTCAAACTATTTTTGTTAAATAATAGGAACATTATATGATATAGTATATATGAAAAAACGCAGGAGTAGAGTTCTTCTAAATAATTTTAGTTTTTTGAGATCATCCCATAAATATCGTTTTTACTGAGTCCTTGCCTATCATGCTCCTTAAAAAAATAAAAACTATGTGATGTGATGTGATATAGACAGGAAGTGTATCTCGATCATAAAATGGATTATTAAAAAAACAGGAAGCAAAGATTTATTTGGGGTGTTAGGAACTTTCAATTTCCTGTTACCTGTGATAAAAACAATTAAGGCATGTATTAAAAATATAAATATATAAAAAACAGTTATTTTACCATCAAACTTTTTTCCAAACTCCAAACACCTAACCTCCTTATTTAGTTATTCACTTATTTTTTTATATGAAGTCAATATATTGCGATAAAATGAAAATTAGATAGTAGTATATTGGGCTCATCAACTAAAAAATGCACAAGTATTGCGATACATATAAAGAACGGCACAATTTTAAGAACATAAATATATTGAAAACAACTTAAAGTATAGGAAGAGAGATTATAAAATCATGCTTGGCCAATCCAGCTAGAAAGGAAAAGACCCATAAGCCATCCAACAATACATGCCTGCAAAGACACATAAACCTGAATGGAAGTTTGAAAATTATGATCAGTAATGTCAAGTCCCCACTAAAAGTCAATATAACTTATTTGTATATTACATTAACTTTCTGATGACTCCCCATTTTTTTATTAGATTTGATATAGATTTTAGGTATATTAGGGAGTCATTAATGCTAAATTTGGGGATTTGATCATAGATATTTTAGTTTAGAATTAAAAAAATAGAGATATTAAAGTAGGTAGGAAAATAGCTAATTAATTAATTTTAGTTTTGAAAAAAAGAACAAAAAAAGTTACTCTATTTTAATTGTTTTTCCTTTCTTTTATTTTGTTATGTGTTGTATTCTTTGGCATTAGGTACATGTGAGTTGAGGAGATATGAGAAAAGAAAGTTTCAAAAACACACAATATTGGACTTTGAGCAAGGAGCTACAATGACGCACCGTTTTGAATGAGCAAAGAAAGAAAACCTAAGGGATCTAACTAAAAAGGGGTAAGCGTACAATGAAGAGGGCAGCAGCGGCACAAGCACTATTCAATTCCATCTTCATGCCTCTGTCTTCGGGGAGAGGAAGGGAGTGTGGAGAAAAGGAAGCTGCAACATTCATTCCTCAATCTTCTTCTTCCTTGAGCGACCAAAGAGCTAGAGAGCTAAGATCCAGAGAGGAGAAGAGAGAAGAACTATGGTGGACTGTTCAACATTCATTATCTTTCTCACATCTTCTCTGTCAGTTAGTGCTAGCAAAGAGGGTAGAGCAGCTCTGGTATTTCTCGTGTAATTTCTGAACTTTAGCATGTATCTGAAGTTGAATATTGAACTTCCTTAGATTATGTGTAGCTAAATTTATTATTTTTTTTAATACATCTGAAGTAACAAAACAAATAACAGCAAACTACTCTACTGGGCTTCCAACAGGAATTCTATCCAATGCTTTTCTCAGCTAGCATTAAGACTGTTGTTTTCTTAGCAAAAAACTGAATCCCAGGACTGCAACATTTAGGTCTATTTTGAAACTTGTATGGATTGATACCTAAACTTTATTTCCTTTTGTTAATTAATTACTGTTATGATGTGGGTTTAATTTGTGCTTAATGTTTTCTAAATGGATGGCCAACATTTAGATTATTTGCTTAATTAACAGCTTGAGAGAGCATTAATTAGGTAAGGAACTAGATTAAATCCAAACTTGTCTTGCAATTCTAATTTATTGGAAGTGTGTTAGTGAGATAGAGATATTCAATAACCAAGTTTTGTAAAATTGAAATTGTTTGTTTAAAAAGACTAGTTGATGATAGTGTGTAGTAAGAGATTATGCATACTAAATTCTATTAAGTTTGAATAGGCTTGAGAGAGCTATTTGAACATAAGAGACTTTAAACAACAATATAATAGGCATTAATTATCATTAGGGAAGGAATTATTGGGTATCATGAAATACAAATGGATAAATAGGCCTAGGCTTTTCCCATTGTTTGAATTAAATTTTAAAAGTACCTTTTGTTATTTTTATTGCGATTTTTGTTAACCAAGTTTAAATCCATCACTTGCAGAACGACACTTTTATCTCTATACTACTAAACTTGACCCGTATGCTTGCGGTGGTAATTTTTGCGAACACTCTCTAACTTAAAAAAATGGTTAAATTATAGAAAACCCTCATGAACCTTGGGTCACTTATAGATAAACCCCATAACATTGGAAAGTTTAAATCGAGTACCCCTAACAATTCATATTTTAACTCTCAGCCCCCTAGCGGCTTTTATCTTATCCAATGTTTTTTATATTTTGTATTGTATAATATGTCATTTAAAAAATCACCCTCTTCATTTAATATATAATTGTAAATACATTATAATTTTTCATTCAAAAAAGACACGATCAAACAAATATCTTACATGCATTTTAAGTATTTTTATTTTAAAGAATTTTATTTATAAAATGCATGGTCACAAAATTTTTTTAAATGGTTTTTTTAAATGATATGATCATATTAAAATCACGTCATTTGTGTTTTAACTAATCACACACAAACAAGCAAATTTGGTGACTTTAATATGATTGAAGACCTACAAAAGTTAACAGATAAATCTTCTAAAACTAGCTAAACGAAAAAGTGAGATAATCTTTCTATAATATCTTTTCAAAATACAACTAAAACATATTCTGTTATTTAAATTCAAATTCATTTACTTTTATAAAAGAAAATTCAAATTCATTTACATGATGGCATTATGAGTTTATTGGCTCCAGTTCTCCCTAAAGAAGATATGATCAAAATACTTTTGTCCTTTTAGGACATGGACTCTGATACCATTTGTAACATCATATTGTCCGAGTCCCTCTCAAAATTGTTCGATTTGAGCATAATAAAAATATTTAAAAAAGAAGGGTATTACTAGAGCAAACTAAATCCGTTAGTACTTATTACTTGTTAATATAATTGGATATGGGTGGATAAATTTAAAAAAAAAAAAGGGGAAGGAACATATTTATCAGGTATATTTATTAGGGTTGAATGTAAACCTAAAACAAAACAAATATTTAATCATGATTGAGGTAGATTATATATACTTGTTTCGAGTTTACTCATGAATTTCACGATCTTAATAATAATTAAAATATAAATTATACATATTACCCTCCCATCTCTTTTATTTGTTACAATGATAAATGTTTAGATAATCAACATATCATTAAAATATTGATATAAATATTTATTTAATTATAACGAAAATTTTTTTGTTTGATATGCTATCAATACAGAATAGAAATTTGCAAGTGGACGTAAAACTTTCTCCACACACATAATAAAACCCATTTCATATATTTTCGTAACTTTTGGCTGGTTAAAGAAAGTTATAAAATCATTTGTGCTCATATGTAACTTGGATTTTTTTGGGTACAATTACATTACCGCTAAAAAAATTAATTTTTTAAATCCCTTGCATATTACGCATGGTAGTATGAATCTTTATTAGTTTTTTAATAATGCAAGTTTTAATCTGCTAAATTTCTATTTACACATCACCTCACTTTCATGTCATTTTGACTAGATGTAAAGAAAAATGATTTTGTAGAATAGATTTTTCCAAGATAATTTTTAACCTAATTTCTTTTTAAACTATGGCTTGGCCTCGTTAATTTGTTTTTAAATTTGATAGGTATTTGGATAAAAAATGATTTTCTTCGTTATATCTAAACATCCATTTATACATTTTGGATGGAATTTAAACTTAGATTTTATTTATGTTATGTAGATAAAGAGATTATGACTAATTAGAGCTTTGGATTTGTGGATATGATAAACAAGAAGTGTGAGATGATGAACAAGTGGAGGAGTTCAATGGAAGTGATGTATGGAATATGGTCTGTGATCGGGAATGTGTGGTTGCTTGGAATGCCATTTCTTACTCTTTCCCTTTCATTCTCTTCCTTCTTCTCTGTTTCTTCTTCCCTCTTCTTATCTTCCTCCTTGACCAGACTTTTCACTTCCTCTCCTTCCCATTCCTCCCCTGCTTCTTCTGACTACCAAATCTCTGTCATCCCTTCTTACCCTTATGCTCTCAACAGGAGGATTATGGCTGCAAAAAATTGGTGGTGTGCTCGGATGCGCACTACTACAAAAAACCATTTTAACGTCACCTTTTAATGTCTGTTAATTATAAAAATGACTTTGAAAAAAAAGGCGGTGGCAATTTTGTAATTAAATGGTAAGGGAGGAAGAAACCACGTCACACATTTAAAAGGTGTGACGTGATTTCTAAGAGGCGGTGGCAATTTTGTAATTAACTGGTAAGGGAGGAAGAAATCACGTCACACATTTAAAAGGTGTGACATGGTTTCTAAGAGGCGGTGGCAATTTTGTAATTAACTGGTAAGGGATAGGGGTGGGCATGGGCAGGGCTGGGTAGGGCGGTACCCCTACCCGATGCCCAGCCCTAAGAATGAATGGGCGGCAAAATGCTGCCCAATGCCCGGCCCTGCCCAATAGAAGCCCTAAGCATTCTGGGCTGGGCAAGAGTGGGCTGGGCTGGGTGGGCGCTTCCCTACCCAAGTCGTGATTCTCTCTTCTCATAAGAAAAAATACAGTTATAACTAATAAATACTAATATAAACTTTAAAGTTATTTCATATTAAAAATCTAATTATGACTAATAAATACTAATATGACCCTCAAAGAATAACCATAATTCCACATCTTAAGATATTTGAAAATAAGTTTGCAACTTATGTTTTGAAAGGAAAATATCTACCATGTGTCCTAAAAGATAACCATACTTCAAGAATTAAACATCCATAATCAGTTATAAATAAAGCAACGAAAAATTCTAAATAAAATTATGTAAATTTAAATAATATGGAATTATGTATTATATATAATTCAATATATAGTAAATAATATATATTTCAAATATATGTTATATAATTTTTCGGGTTGGGCCAAATGGGCAGGACAGCACCCCCTGCCCGATGCCCGGCCCTGCCCAACAATTAGCCTGGCCCTGCCCTGCCCAAAAATTTTCGGGCCACTTTTTTTGGGCTGGGCTGGGCGATTTTTTACTGGGCTCGGGTGGGCATGCTGGGCGGCTGGGCACCATGCTCACCCCTAGTAAGGGAGGAAGAAACCACGTCACACATTTAAAAGGTGTGACATGGTTTCTAAGAGGCGGTGGCAATTTTGTAATTAACTGGTAAGGGAGGAAGAAGCCATGTCACACATTCTAAATGTGTGACGTGGAGAAACCACGTCACACATTTAGAATGTGTGACGTGAAATCTTAGAAACCATGTCACACCTTTACAATGTGTGACGTGGTTTCTTCCTCCCTTACCATTTAATTACAAAATTGCCACCGCCTTTTTTTCCAGATCGGGCTCCCTTACTCATTCCCATTCCTTCTCACTCGATCGAAACCCTAACCTTTCTTCCTCTCCATCGATGAAAATCTAAATCCACTCTCTTTTTGTGCTCTCTCTCGGGTGCAGCGACTCCGACGTACTCGACGACAGGTTCCCGGCGATCGGAGGCTCCGACGACACATGCAAGAGTAGATTTAAGCTCAGGTAATCTCCTCTCTCCATTTCTGACCGATTTGAGGATTTGCAGAAGAATCGATTGGGGTCTTGAGAAGTTTTGAAATTTCTAAACCAGTTGAAAGTAAGATTAGGTGTCAATTTAGAAGCTTTGTAAAAGAATTTGAGGAAGAGAGTAGTGTTTGGCCGAATCTCTTCCAATTTGAGCTCGGGTTACTATTCATCCGAGAAGGGAAAATGGAATTTTAGTCTTCAACCACTTAAAAGCTTGTTAAAATTTAATTAGGAATGAGATTAAGCTAATATGTGATTTTGTATGCTCAATTTACGCGTTGCATGTGAAGTGTGATTTTTATTTTCTTGCTCTGTTTGGTTCAACGCTTCAGTGATGATGAGGAATAAATTAGAGTTATTAACTTTCATTGCATGATGGATTTCTGATTCAAATTGTATCCATTATTAGGCCCTGTTTATGTGATGTCTTGTTTATGTATTTGAGGCTTGATTCTTGAGATGTCTATGCTTGAATTTCTGATTTACATGGGAATTTCTAACCGGTATTATGGTGTTAAGCATTGGAAGTCTGAATGATTGACTTAAATAATTTTAAAATATCAATGAGTTATGGTTTAAAATGTATGGGGTTAAGGTTGTGTGAAGCCATATATTATCGTTGATAACTTTATTAGTATTAAGGCTGGATTCTTGATATTATTGTTTGAATGGTTAAATTTTCAGTTGTCATAAAGTAAGTTTAGGAATGCTCAAGGATCAATTTCAGTTGTCATAAAGTAAGTTTAGGAATGCTCAAGTATTAAGCCATATATTATTGTTTGAATGGTTAAATTCATTGTCTAAATTTTACTTTTGGCAGGCATGTACATCTTGATGAGCCAGGAAGAACTGAATGGGAAGGATTTTTTGCTGGGACAAGAGCTGCTGCCGCTGGTGTGCATATATTCTTCAGTTATTAAGGATTATTCTTCTTACGAATATTGAGATGATAAAGTTATCACTAAGAAAAAAAATCAGACAAATGATATTTTATTGTGAATAATACTACTGATATGCAATGTATCTATTTCTATGACATTTGCAATGAATACATATTGGGAAATCAAAAGAAATTAATTAAAGAATGGTTTTTTTATAAATAAAACACTAGAAACCACGTCACAAATTGCAATTTGTGACGTGGTTTCTCAGGAAACAACGTCACAAATTGGAAAATTGTGACGTGGTTTCCTGAGAAACCATGTCACACATAACCAATTTGTAACGTGCCACGTCACAAATTGGCAATTTGTGACATGGTTTTTCCCTCGTATGCCACATCATAAACATCTAATTTTTGAGAAACAACGTCGTAATTTTTGTAATTTGTGACGTGAAAAATCTGACTTTCCACGTCAATTTTTGGTGTGACGTTAAAAGTCCAGTTTTCCACGTCACTTGAATTTATGTCCCCTTAAAAAGTGACGTGAAAAGCCCAAAATTTGTGACGTGAAAACCCTATTTTGTAGTAGTGGCGGCTCGCCTTGAAGCCAATCTGATCTTGGGACATATTGGCCTGAAATCATAACAAACAGGACGGGACCAAACCCGACCGCTGGGTGGAACAGGGCAAGGGCATAGGTATTAGGACCAGAGGTCCGGCCCGACCCGGCTTGGAGATATTATTTTTTTATAAAAAATAATTTCCTTTTCCCAATTTAAAAATACACCATATAATATTTAATACTTAATACATCATATAAAAATATTTAATTAATTATTTTTCCCAATTTCTTTTATTTTTAAATTTATTTCATAATATTATCATTATTTTTTATTAGAATTAAAAGGGTTCGGGACCAAAGGGACATGTCCTGTGGCCCGGAGGATATGTCCCACCCGATCTTGGTCCAGGGCCAAACAAGACCGAGCCGGGTATTGAGCCAGAAAAGCTAGTCCGAAAAATTTTAGAACGGGACTTGGGGTATATGCTTAACCCGTCCTAGCCCAGTCTTTGTGCAGCCCTAAGGAGGATCATGTAAGTGCTCCCATCAAGCTAATTTTTACTTTTTTTTTATTTGACCAAATCTCTGTCATCCCTTCTTACCCGTATGCTTCTCAACAGGAGGATTATGGCTGCACAAAAACTGGTGGTGTGCCCGGACGCGGCTCGGCTTGAAGCCAATCTGGTCCTGATACATATTGGCCCGAAACCATAACAAACAGGACGGGACCAAACCCGACCGCCGGGTGGAACAGGGCATAGGCATTAGGACCAGAGGTTCAGCCCGACCCGGCTCAGAGATATTATTTTTTTTATAAAAAATAATTTCTTTTTCCCAATTTAAAAATACATCATATAATATTTAATACTTAATATATCATATAAAAATATTTAATTAATTATTTTTCCCAATTTATTTTATTTTTAAATTTATTTCATAATATTATCATTATTTTTTATTAGAATTAAAAGGGTTCGGGACCAAAGGGACATGTCCTGTGGCCCGGAGGATATGTCCCAACAGATCTTGGTCCCGGGCCAAACAAGACCGAGCCGGGTATCGAGCCAGAAAAGCTTGCCCGAAAAATTTTAGAATGGGACTTGGGGCATATGCTTAACCTGTCCTAGCCCAGTCTTTGTGCAGCCCTAAGAAGGATCATGTAAGTGCTCCCATCAAGCTAATTTTTACTTTTTATTTATTTGAAATATAGACTATTAATCCATTTGGTCTTCTAAATTCATCACTTTTCATGAACTCTCCTTGTGTGTGTCACCTTATCTCTCCTTATTAATTACACAAAAATTGTGTAGATTAAACTAGTTTCACTGTTAATCAATGAGGTGAGATATGTATTTTCGAATTACAGTTTCAATCGCTAGGATTTAAAATTTTTAAATGATAACTTGAAAATTAAAAATAATTTTTTAAACACTATGGTCAAAATGTTATCTTTATGTTAGATTATGTATACATGAAACTAACTCTTTTAATAAAAAAAAATAACAGTGAAAACTAATTTTTTTAACCAAAAGTGAAAACTAAATTTGGATTGTCCAAATTAGGTTTGGATGGCCCTGTAAGCATTACACTTGATAAGCATTCGAGCTGAATTTGAATTCGTATTTCAAGGAACTGACAAATTTTTTTCCCCTTCAAATTAGCAACTTAACTAATTTTATCTTAATCTCTTTAAATTAGTTATCTTCCTCTTCTACACATCTCTTATGCCATTTCATGGACTCTGACAAAAAAGTTGTGGTTGACATTGATGACAGGAATGCTGCATATGCTTGACCAAGTACAGAGAGAAAGAAATAGTGAGAGAGCTGCCTTGTTCCCATATGTTCCACCAAAACTGTGTGGATCAATGGCTCACAATCGTGTCCTGTTGTCCTCTCTGCAAACAGGGGATAAGCAGCTAGAACAAATATTCATCATTATCATCATAATCTATTTCCACCCAAACTTGTTATTACCCTCAAAAGCTCTCTTTTGTTCTCTTCATTAGTCCACTCTTACTTTACAGGGGTTTTCTTGAGTGAGATTGATATGTATTAAACATCTCGCCATTAATCTTCATCTCCCCCGTCCACATTTTATTTTAGCATTTTGTACCCAAAAGGCAAATAATGAAGCAAATAATATTTGTTCTCTCTTTCTCTCCAGTATTCAATCAATAGTATTTACTCTCAGTTCCCTCGCAATGTACTAAAACCATCGATGTTAAGGTTCAAGATCAAAGCTAAAATTGACTGAAAGTTCAAAGATTAAAACCACCGATCTGAATATTCAGGGACTAAAACCAAAATTGAGTGAAAGCTTAGGGACAAAAAGTTATATTAACCTTTATTTTTTTAATCGCTAATCACTAATTTCAATTTTTCTGTCATTTTTAAATATTAATTTTATAAAATATTTAGTCAAGGTTGGTTAGGATCATATTCAATGCTATGGTTAAGATGAGTAATACTAATGACCTTCTCACCTAAATCTTAATCTGAACCATTCAAATTAATTTGTGATTCAAATTTAATTTAATTTTTAGTGTTTTAAAATATTTTCCTTTGAATGGATACATAATTTAAAATAAAGATAATCTCACTATTTGGTCCCTCCTCGTAATAGACAATGTTGACTGTTGATGAATGTACAAGTAAAATTAACAAAGGGAATTAATCATTGGGGAAAAAATCTAATTGAATAAAATGAAATAATTTTTTTGATAAGTTGTAAGAAAATAATGAAAATATAATTTAAGAGGATTATTATCTTTTTTACAATATGTAATACATTAACCCTTTATTTTTGTATTTGACAAGTTTTCCATTTTTTTATATGAAATGGGTTAAAAATTGCTCCTATATATCAATATTTACAATCTTTTCAACAACACATTGACTCTTTATTTTTGTATTTTAACTTTTGATATTTCTCTTAATTTATATTATAAAAGCCATGTCCTTTTTAATCATTTTATATCTAATTTTGCGTTTTGAATTGTCATCCAAACAAATTTCAATTTGTCAACTGACTTTTTCTTACAAAAATATATTCAAACACAAATCACATTATATAACTAGACTTTTATAACCTATCTTCAAGTTTTTTTTTTTAAAAAATCATTTTTACAAAAGTTATCACATTCAATCCCTTATTCTTTTCATCAAAGTATATACATAAGTATAATTCATAATACTAATCCAATAGGTCCAAAAGTAGTCTTGGGTTGAGCCCAAAAACATGTAATATTTGACTGTCAGCTTACATTTTTTTAATCGACTTCAAGAGAAATTACATTTTAAAATATAGAGATTAAAACTAAACAAAGAGAATTACAACTACATCATATGGAAGAGAATTAAATCATCAAACTATATTGAAAATGTACACATGAGAATTCATGATGATGTGATCTTGGAAACTCAAACCGGAGTTTACATACATGTTGCTTGGAAGTTGGAAGTATACTTTTTAGTTCTTAATGCTTTTCATCTCAAATTTTGATCTAGGTGCATACAAGTGGAATTGAAAAAATTCGTTTCTAGTGAAATTCGTTTATAATGTATGAATAATAAAAAAATTTAATTTTTTAAAAGCTTACAAAGTATATTTTTTATAAATTATTTGTTGCATAAGAAAGTGTTTGGAAAATATAATGTTTATGTATTTTTGTCATTTTTTAGAGTGATAGAATCATGCAAAAAAAAAAAAAAAGATAAATAAGATAATTCTTTACAAATAAATAACATTAAATAACACATTTTTCATTGGTGATTTTATTGGGCATATTTTTTTAATTCATAAATCAACTTGACTCACCCACACATTTTGAGCCTATACTTAATTAATATATCATATAGATCATATGACAATGTATTATGTGCATGTTTCAACCACTTATAGGATGTGTTATGCATGTTTTAACTACTTGTAGAATTTGTGTTTATACGTGTTTCGATCAAGTGCTAATGTACTTGTTTTGAGGTGTGGGTATATATATAGTATTATCGACGGTCACATACATTTGCTATTTCTACTGCAATAAGCTTTTTTGTAAACCACCATAATACAAATATATGTTCATGGCAATTTTTTTGTTTGTTTTTGTTTATCTTCATCTCATATATGTTTTGATTTTATATGCATAAGGACTTCAAAGGCCACCTTTCGTCACTGCTGATATTCTTCTACAACACCAGCCTCCTATAGTTTCACCACCACCGTCATTGTCACGGCCAATGACACCTTATTTATACAGACAATAATTTTTAGTTTTTTACAACTACGCATAATGACACCAGTCATGCAACCTTATGGTGTCCTATGGCTTCCCTTGTGGTATTGAATTATTTAAATGGATGAGCCATCGTTTTGCACTTTGTTGTGTGATATTTATATTTTTGATTGTTGACTATGCGTTAATTTATGTAACAGATTTGATTTATGGTATTCAATATTCTCATGCAACCCCGCTACCACCCCATCCAACTCTACAGTTATATAAGGAAATTGTAAACCAGATTGAACACTATTTCAGGTAAATACATTATATTTTTTGTTCAGAAAACCTAGGGCATCACTTTTATTTTATGACTTGTTGCCATATTTTCCAAAATAATGATTCTAAATCTATATTTTTAATGTTTTGTTTTCAATATTTGTTATAAAAAAATTACATGGCATAATTGTTAAAAATTTTGTTTTAAAAATAGATATTGCCTCTTGAACTTGCCGCAGGCCCGCAGCTCTGGCTGAGATCAGAGTTGATCTTATCCCTTTGTAAACAAAAAATAAAAAATATATAATACCTCTTATTTTTTTTTTCTTTAATTTTTATGGGAGGCAGCATGGCATCAGCGATTAGACAGTCAATTGAAATTTTGATCAAAACAAGAGGTAGATTATTTACCTTATGGATTAGGATTTAGAACAATTTGTATGATTAAGTAAAAATTTTGAAAATGCGATAAGTGATTAATTAAAAAAATATGTAGTTACAGATTATAAGGTAAAACATCAATGCATAAAAATTAAGGGGGGAAATCCCATGTATAATATTGAAAAAAAGAAGGATTGACATTTTGATCACAATTTTAAATTTGTTGTAGGTCAATGCAGTAAGTTGTAACTGAATTCTTAAAATTTTAACTTGGTATAATCTAGTCTTTCTCATTTTAATTTGGTCATTGATTTTTAATTCATTATAAGGAGGCTTAAATTTAATATTAGATTATATAAACATGTAATTATATTTTTTTGAAACATTATTTAAGTTTTTATTCATTCATTTAACTTCAAAAATATTTAAGTCATAAGAAAAAATAACTATATTCATGGCTATATCTTAGTGAAAGAGATTCAAAATGAAAACCTAATAGTTCAAATGTAGATTTGAATAAAATTATATTTCAAATATGAATGTTGAATAATTATTATTTTTTAAAATGTAATTATAAATTTGATAAATATATATGCATCTCAACCATTTGACCTACTTTATCGGTTAAATATTGAGTAACATATGAGTTTGTGTTTATTAAATTAATGTTAATTGAAACATAATAAGACATTTTTTATTAGTACGTGAGATTAATCTAACTCATTTTATTTGTAAATGGGTTAATAGCACGGGTATTACAAAATTTCATATAAGAAGTTGATGATTGATTTTTACTTTGCCCTGGCCTGTCATGCTCCCTAAAAAATTAAAACAATGTGATGGGATCTAAATGGGAAGTGTATCTCATAAAATGTGTTATTAAAAAAAAAAAAACAGGAAGAGTATGCAAATAATTATTGGGGGTGTTGGGAGCTTACAACTTCCAGTTAATAGTATAAATAGGTAAAAAAAAAAAACGATTATTTGACCATCAAACTTTTTTTCCAAAGTCCAAATTCCAAACCTCCTTATTCAGATGTTTGTATATTGTATTGACTTTTATAAAAAATAAATAAATTTTTATTATCAATTAAATATCGCTGGATCTTTCAATAAACTTTATAATATTTGTTCGATTGCTTTTTTTTTCGATGAATATTTTTATTTTTTTCGATGAATGTTCGATTGCTTACTATAAGATATATATGACTTTTTTTATTGAGAAATTAAGGAAACTAAATAAACCATTTAATCATAATAAATTTTACGTATTATTATTAGATTATATTCTTCCTTTCCTTAATATAAGATTTAGTTGACTTTTTTTAAGTATTAAATAAGCTAATCAAGCCACTTAATCATAATATGTTTTACCTATTATTAGATTATATGTTAGTTTATTAGTCCAATAAACTAATTTATTGAAAAATTTGAACAAGTCAATTTACCAATACCTTATTTAATTTTATTTGGATTTTCCAAAAAGAAAAAGCCTATTAGATCGTGAAACAAGCCAACAAAAAAATTTGGTATTTTTAATATGATTGAACGGCTAACAAAAATTATCAGATAAATTTTCCAAAACAGTTAAACCTAAAAGGTGAGATAATCTCTCCCAAATATCTTTTCAAAGTACAACTAAAATATAAAACAGACTCGATTATTTTAATTCCAATTCATTTACTTCGACAAAAAATTCAAATTCATTTACCGCCTGTTTTTCTCCATTCTGGCGGCTCCTTCTTCTCCATTTATACATCAAAGACATTATCGTTTTTTCATATTATTCTTCTCTTCTGCTGGTGCCTTCTTCCCCATTTATATATCAAAGACATTATTGTTTGTTCACATTTCTCATCTCTCTTCGGCCAAAAAAAATATTTCTCATTTCTGAAACACCTCATTTCGTTTCTCCTATCACATATCATGAAGCTATTAGCATTTGAATTGTTGTTTTTATCTCTAGTGGCCATAGCCGCGGCCACCACTACCTTAGACGATTATGTTCATTGGCCAACTGGAAATTTCATTCAATGGACAGACTTGACATCCAAAATGATACAATTATCATAGTTGACCAAAGTGGGGTCGGAAATTCAACAACCATTCAAGGAGCTGTGGATTTGGTCCCCGTTAACAACCCATCACGAATGAAAATCGTCATCAATCCTGGCATTTACAAGTAAATATAAGCGTTCTTTATAGTCTCTATATTTTTTTCTTGATTGCATAATAGTAATATATGTTTTGATTTATAATTTGATATGCATGCAGTGAAACAGTGGTAATACCACAGAACAAGCCAAACATATCAATGATTGGGAGGCCAGATTTAGTGATCGGTGAACTTCCTGTGATCACGAGTTCCCGAAAAGCATCTGATACAGATCAAAATGGAAACATGCTGGGAACCATGAACACGGCAACCTTTTTTGTTCAATCGGATTATTTTGTTGCTTCCTCTATTACCATCGAGGTAACTATAGTTAATCGATTAATTAATTATTGACTTTGACAAACATAAATGAATTTTGATAATGATGAATAAGTTGATTGATTATGCAGAATAAAGCTACTCCATGTGGACATGGCCATCAGGCATTGGCTATAAGAATAGATGGAGATAGATCAGTGTTCCACAGAATGAGGTTCTTAGGCTATCAAGACACTATCATGGATACTACTGGTATTCATTACTTTTATCATTGTTATATTGAAGGTAGTGTTGATTTCATCTGTGGAGGTGCAACCTCATTGTATCAGGTATATCTATTTTGCTTTATTTTTATTGCATTTAGAGCTTAACACACTAGCCACAAAAATTAATCTCCAAGAATATAATATTTTTTTCGAAATATGTTCTTTGAGTACCTAATATATCGGTTCTTTTTTTTAATTTCACTGGTGTTTACCGTAAATGATGTATGTCTAATTTAAATTAATCAGGAAATTTCAATCATAACCTCTGATCTAACAAGCAAAAATTATTTTTTTGTACATTTTTTTAGGGATGTTAAATATATTATTTTGCATTTGTAACATGCCTCGCACAAATCTTTTTCATTTTCTAACTGATGTGATGCTATGATCAGGATTGTACAATAAACTCAACAAGAGCAGGAGCAATAGCTGCACATGCGAGGAACAATCCTGATGACAATTCAGGTTTTATCTTTGCGGATTACGAAATTCAAGGAGTTGGGCCAACTTTTCTTGCGAGAGCTTGGGGCAATTATTCTAAAATAATATATTCCTTTTGCACAAGGACAATATTATCAACCCCCAAGGCTGGTATGATTGGGGCCAGGCTTATAAACAAAAGTAAGATCACTACTCAAACCTAAAGTTTTTTAAATATTTTTTAAATTACTAAACTTTATTTATGTGAATAGTGATGCATGAATTTACTGTAAAATTGCAGCACGTCATTTTTTGCCGAGTACATGAATGAAGGGCCTGGATCAAATATGACTGGAAGAGTTTCATGGTCAAAAACATTGACGGATGATCAAGCAGCAAGTTATGTTGGTAGAAACTTTATCAACACAGACGGATGGCTTAGAATATAAGAGGTCAACCCTGATTGTGAGGGGCCATGATTGCCTTATTAGTGTATTATTTGTAATTATTTATGCTAGCATACTTGAGTCTAAACATGTATTGATAAACTCTTAATTTTAATTGAGTTTAAATGTTTGAACTTCTAGTTGAAAATAATGTAGATTCTTATTAAACTACATGGACTAACATTATCCAAGATGGTATCTGTATTTTTCATATTCATATGGTCACCGAAGAAAAGCATAAGTTTAAATGCTTGTACTTCTAGTTGAAAATAATGTAGATTCTTATTAAACTACATGGACCAACACTATTCAGAATGGTATCTGTATTTTTCATATTCATATGGTCGCCAAAGGAAAGCATAAGGGATTTAATCTGATCAGTTGCTTCTAGATAGCCTTCAAGATCTTCTTGTCGTCCTCTCAATATTTTTGCCTCCGCCTGGAGGTACAGTTTAAAACTATATGGAAAAAATTAAAATCAAAATGAGGGCAGGTTATAACAATCATACACACTGTATTTATATGGTTTTATTTGCCATGACCTACATTTATTATATTTTTCATATAGTATTCAGACTCACAACCTCACCGTAAAAAACTTTAAGTGTGGTGCTTGGTGTTATTTTATAATTTTTCATTTACTTAATTAATTAATAAGTGTTGTAAAAATAAAGAAAAGAAGAGAGAAGAAGAGAGAATATAATAACAAGAAAAAAAATGAGAAGAACAAGAAAATATGAGAGTATGAAACTATCACTTTCATTTGTGATTCAATGGTGTAGAATGCCTTGTACACGACTTCTATTTATAGGCCTCTCCACATTGAAGTTTCTTCCTATGGTTACAAATAAGTAATGGTAAGCATTATGGCATTAACCATAAGAAAACTCCCTACAAATCATTCATTGGGAGGTTACAAGGTTTAAGCATTTAGGAAGAAAAGAATCATAAGAAGAATCCCAAGAGATGGTAATATGGATATCCACTAACAGAAAAATATTTTATAACACTCCCCCTTGGATGTCCATAAACAAATATTATTGTGCCTCATTAAAAACTTTACTAGGAAAAACCCAATGGGACAAAAACCCAGTAAAGGAAAAGAGTACACAATACTTATCAAAGCTACCTCGTTAAAAACTTAAAACTTTATCAGGAAAACCCAGTAGGACAAAACCATGGTTAAGGGAAAAAGAGTACAGCATGATATTTTCTCCCTTGAAGATAGGATCACTTTTACTTTTCCACATAACAACAACGTCACTTTTACTCCCACTGTTGACAATATCACTTTTGTCATTTTGTCTCGATTGAATTTACTAACTTTCCAAGCATATTCCTTCCAATGCTATTTGAGCATATCTTCATTTTGGTTTAATTATACTTGATGCATTATCATCAAATGTTCTGCTAAAATGTGTTCATCTAACATATCTCCATGATATATCTCGCATCCACATATTGATTCAAATTCATTATCCACTTGTGTACCTGCAAAAACTTGATTCTTCCACAAAATTGTAACATGTAATACCAGCAAAATAAACAAATATTTATATGGGACCTATATTCATGATTTTAAAATTATTGACGAATCTTGATCTACTAGTCAATTAATGTACAATTTTACATATTTTCTAAGTAACAATATATTTTATAAGATAACTCTTATATATACTTATGGAATTTTCAATCATTCAATGATTCTCAGGTAAATTTTATCATTAAGTGGGATATATACAATTATTAAGGCATATTTTCTTTTCATACATTGCCAAACTACTAATATTTGTAGAATATTTGTATCCACCTCAAAATAAAATGCACTATCACAATATTCATTGCCTTTGTGAAAAAATATATTTCTCATAAATATTGATATCCCATAGTAACTTTTATTTCTGGATTTTGGACTTTAGGTCCATGATTTTCACATATTTTGAACCATAATCATATTTTCATTTCCTTTCTTTTTCTCATAAATATTGATATCCCATAGTAACTTTTATTTCTGGATTTTGGACTTCAGGTCCATGATTTTCACATATTTTGAACCATAATCATATTTTCCTTTCCTTTATTTTCTTTTCTTTTGGTCAATCATCTGTTTGTCACTCCTCATGACATACCTTTATGTAATATCCTTATTTAATCATGTGATATCATTATTGAAATTGTTGTCAACAACTTCATTCTTTTCGATTCCATTTCCCTTGTTGTGACATAACTTATTGAGATAACTTTGTTAATTTTCATGTACCTGTACCTCCTTTAAGATTTTTTAATTAGTTATGTCTTCGCACTCTTCTGGAGTGCCTGCCTCCTCAATATGATCATCTTAATTATAAGCTCCTATTTATCCGAAGTATTTACATTTGGAATCGATTAATTTCTCATGCTTCAGGCATGTCACATTTGTTGGAGCATTTTTTTTAGCTGGAATATGAGATTCAATAATTCTCTTTTAGGTCATTAATTATATCTAGCAGATATTTTGTAATACTTCATGTATGCAAAATCTGATGAACTTCTGGTTCATACTACTATACTTGAGGATCTACATTTGATGATAATAGTGCATTCAATATATTTTCTTTTCTAGCTACTCGATTTCTCCCCCTCATGTTTGGATAATTTTGTTAAATGACTATCAAATAATCATGTAGTATAAATCTCATAAATTCATTTATAAACTAGAAGAATGAGTTCCTTACCCACAATTTATCTCAACTTTGTATAAATATCCATCTATACACTTTGGGGTGTATTCATAGGCAATGCATTGCACATTCAAAATTTTTGAGATGGAAATTCTCTGGCTCCTAACCAAAAGCTAATTTTATTGGGAGAGAATATTGTTGGCTTGAAATAAATATGTGCTGCAATATGTGATATTAGATATATCAGCATTGAAAAAAAAACTTTGTTCTTATAAATATCTCATGGAGGCTATAATGAATGATTTGTAGATCATATAATTTGGAAATTGTGCACTCAACATAATGATTTATTCAAACAATCTTGGATCATATAATATGGAAATTGTGCATTCAACATAATGATTTATTCAAATAATTTTGCAAACTCTAGGTTTCAAGCTAAATAATCGCACATGTAACCATTTTATAGATGCATCTATCAAATTTATTGAATACTTATATGGTTTACATGCTATTTGATTGGGCCCATAAGTTTGATATATTTCCAGAAATATACGTCCATTCCAAATCACAACTAGTGATCTTTTATTATAATTTTTTTAGAACAAGCAGCACAACATAATTCTTGAATTATGTTAACTATTTAGGAAGAAATTTCCGGTTCTTCAATGGATGTCAATGAATAATATCAATAATTTGATGTTCATAAATATGACTTGGATGATCAAACAAGTCATGCCAACACTAAATTTATTTGGATCGTAAACTTCTGGTTTACTATATCATGTTTCTTAACCAACATTAAACTCTTCAGCTTCAATATAAAATCATCACTTGATATCCATCTTTGAGAGATCAATTAGACTTTGTGAGGAAGAATATAATTAGAACTTTATAAATATTAAATATTAACTCACACTTATATTTCAACAATCTCCCCCTCAAGTGTGAGTCATACCAATAAACTTCCTTTATTCATGTATTTCAAAGACAATTATAGTAGGCTAATAACCTATATTTCATTAAGAAGCTCAATACTTCCTTGCTCACATAAAAATATGGATTTCAATCCAATTAGATTATCTTTCATCTCTTCAATGAACTGAAGTTCTAATATCAATCTATGAAGCATGAATTTCACATGATAACGTTTTATTTCAATGTAATTGTCATTAAGTTCATGAATATATCGAATTTCTCCTACCAAATGAGATAAAATGTACCATTAATATATAAAATATATCATTACCCTTCTCAAATAATCACATGGCTAAACTAACTCTTATCAACTCATGGTTTTTGTTTCTCTTCATCTTCTTCTTTTTTAAATACTATTTTTCAAAAAAAAATAATTTCATGGCAAAATATTTAGTATTTATAACAAATTATATAGATTCAGCCTCATGCCAAATTATAAATGACAAAGGTATATTGTACCAAAAGTAAACAAATATTGGAAACAACTAAATAATAATTAACTGTCATTACCAATATAATTTTTATAAAATTATCATCATAAATTTCATGGTAAAATAATGAAGATGTCAACTCAAAGAGCAATTGAGATATCAAAACAAAAGCATGCATCAACAACAATAATTCAAATCATATTCTATGCGGAAGAACAAGTGGGTAAATTCAAGAGTAATAGCCTTTTATTTTCAATAAAATAATAATAATTTTTAATAAAAAGATAATTGACACATAATATTTTGTAAGACTCTAATTACTAATATTTTTTTTCTTTGTTTCAATTCCCTCTTTTTAAACATAAAATTCATCTTTCATGAGATAAACATAAGACTACTTTTTAAGAAGAAAAAAAAATTCATACAATAACAGTAATAAAATTCATTTAACCACATATGCTAGAAAACACCACGGTATTAATGATACTAATATTTCTAAATATCTTATCATTAATACATTTGAACAATCTTATAGAAGTAAAAATAGAAGCGCACCTGTTTACTATCAACATTTGATTAAAGTGAGTCCAATGGCAGAAAAATTGAGATCTTCTTAATATCACAAATGAAATCCCTATAATTATTTTTCCCACATAGTTCAATCATAATAAACTTAAACAATAATAAAAATAAATATAAGATAGCCTTCTGGGCTTATAATAATAAATTTGGCAATTTTCTTTATAACTGATTGCCACCTTTTTTTTTTAATATTTGTCATCTCATAGCCTTTTCAATGTGACAATCATTTTTACAATTCACTGGATAATTACATATTTCTTTATGGCTTCTGGCCATATTACAATACTTCCTCATAATTTATATCAAAATATAATTATTTTCATATTTCCAAACATTGTTGCCTCAATTATCAATTTGGGCATTTATCATATGTGATCGTAGCAAAATATAATAATTATTCTTCATGACTATTACATTTAGAAAAGTGATTCTCTATCAGTTATTTGTTTTCTAGACAATATATTCTCAAAAAAAATATTTTTAAGGTTATAAAGGTCCTTTTTGTCATTTGATACATGATCATAAGCCTTCAGGGCATTTATATTTATAACAACTCAATCATCAGAGTGCCACAATTACTTTTCCTTGCACAATTTAGTGGAACTCACAATATTCATTTTACAAAAAAAGTATTAAAATGGTGACGTGACTTCTGGTCATCGAATCACAATATATAAAATACTATGGCCACTAGCCATTCTTATAAAATTAAAAGAATATTATAATAAGATAAATAAAGTAAATAAAATTTACACTCAAATATAAAGAATTAGATAAGCTCATAATCATAGCAACATTAAATTAATACTTGCGTAGCACTTGTTATATAATATATAGATAAATATATAATCTGTAATATATATATACATATATATATATATGTAAGAGCATTTTAAAAAAACATACATGTAACCAAACAGATGATACAAATAATTTAAAAGCATAACGGATAATTAAAACTATAAGAAAACAAAAAGGCAATAATTAATATATGAGAAACCAAATCACCAAATCATAAATAAAAACAACAAAATGTGGCAGATACTAATTAGATAAGAAAATGCTTAATATAAGATAATAAGATGACAAAATAAAAAGAATAAAATAACATATATATGTATATATAATATGTGTATAGATAATATGTATTATTTCATATGCATGTATATAACATGCATATGTGTGTATTATATATAATATATATTATAATATGATATATATATTCTTAAAGCATAAAATTAAATATGCAGATGGGGTGTTCTGTAAGAACTAAAGGCGGTAGAACCTGTCAATCTAGTTCATTGTAACAGCCTCTCTAATTCTCTAGAAGAGGTAAGGATATGATGCAATATATTATATATATATTATATTTATATATATATATAAATATATTTATAAATATAACACGCATGTGTGCATGTGTGTGTATTGAAAGATAAATATTATGTAATATAAACAGTATATATGAAATAAAATACCACTAAAGGAATTGAACATGAAAAATATGATATAGGTAAAGAACTTGGAAAAATAAACTATATGTGTTGTGTGTGTGTGTGTATAGAAAAAGGATAAGAGTATGTGTGTATAACAATAATTAATTTATAGGGAGTATACCTAAAGCTTTCAGCGCAAACTCGTGCTGGTAAGGTGTTGTAAAAATAAATAAAAGAGGAGAGAAGAAGAGAGAATATAATAACAAGAAAGAAATATGAGAAGAACAAGAAAATATGAGAGTATGAAACTATCACTTTCATTTGTGATTCAATGGTGTAGAATGCCTTGTACATGACTTCTATTTATAGGCCTCTCTACATTGAAGTTTCTTCCTATGGTTACAAATAAGTAATGGTGAGCATTATGACATTAACCATAAGAAAACTCCCTACAAATCATTCATTGGAAGGTTACAAGGTTTAAGCATTTAAGAAGAAAAAAATCCTAAGAAGAATCCCAAGAAATGGTAATATGAACATCCACTAATAGGAAAATATTTTATAACAATAAGCAGGTATTTTGTTTCACAAAATTCGCACACTTTTAGCAACGATTGGCTTCTCCGGTTATCGCGCCCTTATTATCGAAAATCATTTTAATTAAGATGCAAATTGTAGTTTAATAGGTCAGAATTTTATAGTCAAACTGACCCTATGAGCTTTCCTTACAAACTTTTTAAATCGTGAAGTTGTGAGTGAGGTTGCAAATTGAAACCTTTTTTTATAAAACAAATTCAAACCCTTTAAACGATATAAGGATGGGTACACTTGAGTCACGGAAAAAAACCATTCTACTCCATAAAACTAACAATAGCATCAACTCAAATGACTTGAAGGTTTCATAATTGACATCTTTTTTTTTTGCCAGCAATTGACAGCAATTAATTACACGCACAAATGTCACTAATTCTTAGCTCAATATAAGCTATATCATTTTTCATACCCATATAAGCTAAATATCATTTGAGATAAATATACACACAGAGATGAGTACTTCTAAAGATTTTTTTAAAATCATTTTTATATAAAAAAATTCAACCAGAAACCACCATAAATCAATTCTTTCAGCATTTTTATTATTATATTTTATTAATGATTATATATAGTTTAATGTTTTAAATTTATATTTTAATATTGAATAACATTTAAAAGTAAATATATATTAAGGTAAATAATGAGATAAAAACAATTAATCTTGAACAAAATCCTTAATAAGGAGTAACAATGAGAGAAATATTGTAGGATAGATTTTGAATCTGATACTGAGATGATAAAATTTTGCGCCAAACGAAATAGGACTATCAACAACTGCAATCTCAGCTTTTAAGAAAGAGTTCTATGCATATGATTGGGAGAGGTCTCTGATTACTATTGCCAATCAAATAAAAAAAAGCTTAAAAATATGCTCAGAGGGGTGAGAAAAAGCGCTATTTAGGAAGCCCCTCCAAAGGAAATGATAAAACTAAATGTAGATGGGAATGTTTCATATTAAGGAGGACCATGAGGAATAGCTGAGATATTTAGATATGAACATGGAGATGTAATAACAGGATTTTATCAACAGATACCAGCTCCAATATATTATTTTGAAGCTGAAAGAAAAGTTGTGGAAAGAGGTGTGGAATGAGCTATTTCTTTTGGATTTCACAAAATTCAGATTGAAATGGATAATGAGGGTATCGCCCTTGCCTTGTCAACCAATGATAAGACACCTGGTGGAATATATGCAGACATTGATCCTCTTTGTGTTCTTGTTCTAATGAATAGACTGGAACAAGCCTCCCTGTATGGGAAGTGGATGAAAAAGGATACCAAATTAAAATTACTTTGTTTTATTAAAAAATTATGTGAGAGAATTATTTTACGTTTAAACAGAAAGTGTTAATTTTGTAAAAATGATTGTACATAAATTTTAGATGATGATAGCTTTATCAATTACGTAATATTTTTTGTATATTTTCTTATATATATTGGGCTTTTAATAATAAACTGCATTAGAAAAAAAATTAAATACAATCAATTCTTTTGCATTAATCTATAATTAAATACAATCAACTCTAATTTAAATTTAAAAAAAAAATTTCTCAATCAAATTCCAAATAGTATAAGCCAGGCCAATATTATGGTCAAGCATCAATTATGTTGATTGCTCGGCTTATAAACTATCCCACTAGAGACTATTATTTACATTGGGAGGAATTACGACACTACTCGTTTAATTTGTTGGCACAGCATAAGTAGTTGGTAGAGACGTCTGCTACTAGATTTGATAGTCTTTAGTATCAGAGTCTGTACAAGTTATTTATAAAAAATGAGTCTATACATGTTCGTTGATCGGTCAAAAATAAACTTGAGGATAGGTAGTTGAATCACTGAAATGCTACGTTGCTTGTGAGTACTACTTTAATGATAAGACATTATTTTCAAAATATAACAAGCATATATCAAATTGAATATATACAATATATATTGTTTTCTAGAAAACTATTTGGAGAAGCTTGAGCTTCT
Organism: Mimosa bimucronata; assembly: GCA_037074515.1. Lineage (NCBI taxonomy): Eukaryota > Viridiplantae > Streptophyta > Magnoliopsida > Fabales > Fabaceae > Mimosa > Mimosa bimucronata. The sequence goes on along the minus strand of CM073440.1, from coordinate 18,393,672 downwards.
CATGTTACTATATGTTAATTTAAATAATGAAAATATAATTTAAGAGGATTATTATCTTTTTTACAATATATAATACATTAACCCTTTATTTTTGTATTTGACAAGTTGTCCAATTTTTTATATGAAATGGGTTAAAAATTGCTCCTTAAATATAACAATATTTGCAATCTTTTCAACAACACAGTGACTCTTTATTTTTGTATTTTAACTTTTAATATTTCTCTTAATTTATATTATAAAAGCCATGTCCATTTTAATCATTTTATATCTAAATCTGTGTTTTAAATTGTCATCCAAACAAATTTCAATTTGTCAACTGACTTTTTCTTACAAAAATATATTCAAATACAAATCACATTATATAACTAGACTTTTATAACCTAACTTCAGTTTTTTTTAAAAAAAATCATTTTTACTTAAGTTATCACATTCACACCCTTATTCTTTTCATCAAACCAGATATATACGTATAATTCATACTAATCCAATAGGTCCAAAAGTAGTCTTGGGTTGAGCCCAAAAACATGTAATATTTGACTGTCAGCTTACATATTTTCAACTGACTTCAAGAGAAATTATATTTTAAAATATAGAGATTAAAACTAAAAAAAAAAGAGAATTACAACTATGTCATATGGAAGAGAATTAAATCATCAAATTATATTGAAAGTGTACACATGAGAATACATGATGATGTGATCTTGGAAACTCAAACCGGAGTTTACACACATGTTGCTTGGAAGTATACTTTTTACTTTTTAGTTCTTAATGCTTTTCATCTCAAATTTTGATCTAGGTGCATACAAGTGGAATTGAAAAAATTCGTTTCTAGTGAAATTCGTTTATAATGTATGAATAATAAAAAAAATTTAATTTTTTAAAAGCTGACAAAGTATATTTTTTATAAATTATTTGTTGCATATGAAAGTGTTTCGAAAATATAATGTTTATGTATTTTTGTCATTTTTTAGAGTGATTGAATCATGCAAACAAAATAAGATAAATAAGATAATTCTTTACAAATAAATAACATTAAATTACACATTTTTCATTGGTGATTTTATTGGGCATATTTTTTTAATTCATAAATCAGCTTGACTCACCTACACATTTTGAGCTTATACTTAATTAATATATCATATAGATCATATGACAATGTATTATGTGCATGTTTCAACCACTTATAGGATGTGTTATGCATGTTTCAACTACTTCTAGAATTTGTGTTTATACGTGTTTCGATCCAGTGCTAATGTACTTGTTTTGAAATGTGGGTATATATATAGTATTATCGACGGTCACATATCTTCATCTCATAAATGTTTTGATTTAATATGCATAGGGACTTCAAAGGCCACCTTTCGTCACTGCTGATATTCTTCTACAATACCAGCCTCCTATAGTTTCACCACCACCGTCATTGTCACGGCCAATGACACCTTATTTAAACAGACAATAATTTTTACAACTACGCATAATGACACCAGTCATGCAACCTTATGGTGTCCTATGGCTTCCCTTGTGGTATTTAATTATTTAAATGAATGAGCCATCCTTTTGCACTTTAGTTTTCTACTTTTTTATATATATAAAAATTATAGTTTTTTTTGTTGTGTGATATTTAATTATTTATATTTTTTATTGTTGACTATGCGTTAATTTATGTAACAGATTTGATTTATGGTATTCAATATTTTCATGCAACCCCGCTACCACCCCATCCAACTGATCTACAGTTATATAAGGAAATTGTAAACCAGATTGAACACTATTTCAGGTAAGTACATTATATTTTTTGTTCAGAAAACCTAGGGCACCACTTTTATTTTATGACTTGTTCCCATATTTTCCAAAATAATGATTCTGAATCTATATTTTTAATGTTTTGTTTTCAATATTTGTTATAAAAAAATTACATGGCATAATTGTTAAAAAAATTTGTTTTAAAAATAGATATTGCCTCTTGAACTTGCCGCAGGCCCGCAGCTTTGGTTGAGATCAGAGTTGATCTTATCCCTTTGCAAACAAAAATAAAAAAAGATAATACCTCTTATTTTTTTTCTTTAATTTTTATGGGAGGCAGCATGGCATAAGCGATTATATACAGTCAATTGAAATTTTGATCAAAACAAGAGGTAGATTATTTACCTTATGGATTAGGATTTAGAACAATTTGTATGATTAAGTAAAAATTTTGAAAATGCAATAAGTGATTAATTAAAAAAATATGTAGTTACAGATTATAAGGTAAAACATCAATGCATAAAAATTAAGGGGGGAAATCCCATGTATAATATTGAAAAAAGAAGGATCGACATTTTGATCACAATTTTAAATTTGTTGTAGGTCAATGCAATAAGTTGTAACTGAATTCTTAAAATTGACTTGGTATAATATAGTCTTTCTCATTTTAATTTGGTCATTGATTTGTAATTCATTATAAGGAGGCTTAAATTTAATATTAGATTATATAAACATGTAATTATAATGTTTGAAACATTTATTTAAGTTTTTATTCATTCATTTAACTTCAAAAATATTTAATTCATAAGAAAAAATAACTATATTCATGGCTATATCTTAGTGAAAGAGATTCAAAATGAAAACCTAATAGTTCAAATGTAGATTTGAATAAAATTATATTTCAAATATGAAAGTTGAATAATTATTGTTTTTTTAAAATGTAATTATAAATTTAATAAATATATATACATCTCAACCATTTGACCTACTTTATCGATTAAATATTGAATTGCATATGAGTTTGTGTTTATTAAATTAATGTTGATTGAAATATAATAAGACATTTTTTATTAGTAGGTGAGATTAATCTGACCCATTTTATTTGTAAGTGGGTTAATAGCACGGTATTACAAAACTTCATATAAGAAGTTGATGATTGATTTTTACTTTGCCCGCCTGTCATGCTCCCTAAACAATTAAAACAATGTCATGGGATCTAAATGGGAAGTGTATCGCATAAAATGTGTTATTAAAAAAAAACTTCCAGTTAATAGTATAAATAGGTAAAAAAAATAAATTATTTGACTATCAAACTTTTTTCCCAAAAAATTAAATTTTTATTATCAGTTAAATATCGCTGGATCTTTCAATAAACTTTATTATTTGTTCAATTGCTTACTATAAGATATAGATGAATTTTTTTTATTGAGAAATTAAGGAAACTAATTAAACCATTTAATCATAATATATTTTACGTATTATTATATTATATTCTTCATTTCCTTAATATAAGATTTAGTTGACTTTTTTTAAGTATTAAATAAGCTAATCAAACCACTTAATCATAATATATTTTACTTATTATTAGATTATATGTTAGTTTATATGTCCAATAAACTAATTTATTGTAAAATTTTGAACAAGTCAATTTACCAATACTTTATTTAGTTTTATTTGGATTTTCCAAAAAGAAAAATCCTATTAGATCGTGTAACAAACCAACAAAAAAATTTGGTATTTTTAATATGATTGAACGGCTAACAAAAATTATCAGATAAATTTTCTAAAACAGTTAAACCTAAAAGGTGAGATAATCTCTCCCAAATATCTTTTCAAAGTACAACTAAAATATAAAACAGACTCGATTATTTTAATTCCAATTTATTTACTTCGACAAAAAAATTCAAATTCATTTACCGCCTGTTTTTCTCCATTCTGGCGGCTCCTTCTTCTCCATTTATACATCAAAGACATTATCGTTTTTTCATATTATTCATCTCTTCTGGTGGTGCCTTCTTCCCCATTTATATATCAAAGACATTATTATTTGTTCACATTTCTCATCTCTCTTCGACCAAAAACAATATTATTTCTCATTTCTGAAACACCTCATTTCGGTTCTCCTATCACATATCATGAAGCTATTAGCATTTGAATTGTTGTTTTTATCTCTAGTGGCCATAGCCACGGCCACCACTACCTTAGACGATTATGTTCATTGGCCAACTGGAAATTTCATTCAATGGACAGACTTGACATTGATCCAAAATGATACAATTATCATAGTTGACCAAAGTGGGGTCGGAAATTCAACAACCATTCAAGGAGCTGTGGATTTGGTCCCCGTTAACAACCCATCACGAATGAAAATCGTCATCAATCATGGCATTTACAAGTAAATATAAGCGTTCTTTATAGTCTCTATATTTTTTTCTTGATTGCATAATAGTAATGTATGTTTTGATTTATAATTTGATATGCATGCAGTGAAACAGTGGTAATACCACAGAACAAGCCAAACATATCAATGATTGGGAGGCCAGATTTAGTGACCGGTGAACTTCCTGTGATCACGAGTTCTCGAAAAGCATCTGATACGGATCAAAATGGAAACATGCTGGGAACCATGAACACGGCAACCTTTTTTGTTCAATCGGATTATTTTGTTGCTTCCTCTATTACCATCGAGGTAACTATAATTAATCGATTAATTAATTATTGACTTTGACAAACATAAATGAATTTTGATAATGATGAATAAGTTGATTGATTACGCAGAATAGAGCTACTCCATGTGGACATGGCCATCAGGCATTGGCTATAAGAATAGATGGAGATAGATCAGTGTTCCACAGAATGAGGTTCTTAGGCTATCAAGACACTATCATGGATACTACCGGTATTCATTACTTTTATCATTGTTATATTGAAGGTAGTGTTGATTTCATCTGTGGAGGTGCAACCTCATTGTATCAGGTATATCTATTTTGTTTTATTTTTATTGCATTTAGAGCTTAACACACTAGCCACAAAAATTAATCTCTAAGAATATAATATTTTTTTCGAAATATGTTCTTTGAGTACCTAATATATCGGTTCTTTTTTTTAATTTCACTGGTGTTTACCGTAAATGATGTATGTCTAATTTAAATTAAATTAGGAAATTTCGATCATAACCTCTGATCTAACAAGCAAAAATTATTTTTTTGTACATTTTTTAGGGATGTTAAATATATTGTTTTGCATTTGTAACATGCCTCGCGCAAATCTTTTTCATTTTCTAACTGATAACATGATCAGGATTGTACGATAAACTCAACAAGAGCAGGAGCAATAGCTGCACATGCGAGGAACAATCCTGATGACAATTCAGGTTTTATCTTTGCGGATTGCAAAATTCAAGGAGTTGGGCCAACTTTTCTTGGGAGAGCTTGGGGCAATTATTCTAAAATAATATATTCTTTTTGCACAATGGAAAATATTATCAACCCCCAAGGCTGGTATGATTGGGGCCAGGCTTATAAACAAAAGTAAGATCACTACTCAAATAATCCAAAGTTTTTTCAATATTTTTTTAAATTACTAAAATTTATTTATGTGAATAGTAACGCATGAATTTATTGTAATATTGCAGCACGTCATTTTTTGCCGAGTACATGAACGAAGGGCCTGGATCAAACATGACTGGAAGAGTTTCATGGTCAAAAACATTAACGGATGATCAAGCAGCAAGCTATGTTGGTAGAAACTTTATCAACGCAGATGGATGGCTTAGAATATAATAAGAGGTCAACTCAACTCTGATTGTGAGGAGGGGCCATGATTGCCTTATTAGTTTATTATTTGTAATTATGTATATATGCTAAGTATACTTGAGTCTAAACATGTATCGATAAACTCTTAATCTTAATTTTAATTGAGTTTAAGTGTTTGCACTTCTAGTTTTACTTTATTTTGGTTTTGATCTTATAATTTTAACACACAAGTTTTGTCCTTTCAAAGAGAAAAATAACATAGATTTTTATTAAACTACATGGACTAACATTAACCAATGTATATAGTTTAAAACTATATGGAACAAATTGAAATCAAAATGAGGGCAGGTTATATAACAATCATATAAACTGTATTAATACGGTTTTATTTGCCATGACCTACATTTATTACATTTTTCATGCAGTATTCAAACTGTATTAATACGGTTTTCATTTACTTAATTAATTAATAAGCAGGTATTGTTTCACAAAATTCGCACACTTTTAGCAACGATCGGCTTCTCCGGTTATCTCACCCTTATTATAAAAAATCGTTTTAATCAAGATGCAAATTGTAGTTTAATAGGTCAGAATTTTATAGTCAAACTGACCCTAAGCTTTCCTTACAAACTTTTTAAAGCGTGAAGTTGTGAGTGAGGTTGCAAATTCACCTTTTTTTATAAAACAAATTCAAACCCTTTAAACGATATAAGGATGGGTACACTTGAGTCGCGGAAAAAACCATGCTAGCCTTTTTTTTTTTTTTTTGCCAGCAATTGACAGCAATTAATAATAAGCACAAATGTCACTAATTCTGAGCTCAATATAAGCTATATCATTTTTTATACTCATATAAGTTATATCATTTGAGATAAATATACACGCAGAGATGACTTCTAAAGATTTTTTTTTTATAAAAAAAAAAAAGCAACTCTTTTAAACATCATTTTTATATAAAAAAAATAAACCAGAAACCACAGTAAATCAATTCTTTCAGCACTTTTATTATTATATTTTATTAATGATTATATATAATTTAATGTTTTAAATTTATATTTTAGTATTGAATACTCCCTCCGGTCCTAAATACCACTTTGATTTTTTTTTTTGTGAAAGTTAAGGTAGCAAATTAGACTACTAAATTATAACATATGTCACATGTAATTAGATTATAGGTTAGTTTATAAGTAGAATAAATTAGTTTCGAGGAAAAAATATTTTTTTTGGGACTGGAACTACTTGTTTTTTGGGCTGGAAAAAAAGGTCAAAAAAGTCAAAGTGGTCTTATAATTAGGAAGTAACATTTAAAAGTTATTCTTCTGCTAAGGCATAAATTCATAACTTAAGAAAATATATATTAAGGTAAATAATGATATTAAAATGATTAATCGTGAAGAGTATCAATAAGAGAAAATATTGCGGGATTTTGAATATGATACTGAGATGATAAAATTGTGCGCCAGATGACACTGGCGCAACAAATCCTACAAGGTTTACATCCATTTGAAGGACTATCAACAATTGCAATCTCAGCTTTTAAGAAAGAGTTCCACGCATATGATTGGGAGGGATCTCCGATTGCGATTGCCAATCAAATGAAAAAGGCTTAAAAATATGCTCACAGGAGTGAGGAAAAGTGCTATTTAGAAAGCCCCAAAGAAAATTATAAAACTAAATGTAGATGGGAGTGTTCCACATAAAGGAGGACTATAAGAAATAGCTAGGATATTTAGAGGTGAAAATGGAGATGTAATAACAGGATTTTATCAACAGATACCAGCTCCAATAGATTATTTTGTAGCTGAAAAGAAAAGTTGTGAAAAGAGGTGTGGAACTAGCTATTTCTTTTGTATTTCATAATATTCAGATTGAAATGGATAATGAGGGTATCGCCCTTGCCTTGTCAACCAATGGTAAGGCACACGGTGGAATATATGCAGACCTTGGTCCTTTTTGGGATAAAATGAAACATGAATTGTCAAATGCAACTGAGGATCACATATATGGAGAGGGCAATAAATGTGCCGCCTGCCTTGTAGAATTTACATGGGAAAATGCAGTTAACGAACTATTCTTCTTCCAACGAGTAGACTGGAACAAGCCTCCCTTCATGGGAAGTGGATGAAAAAGGATACCAAATTAAAATTACTTTGTTTTATTAAAAAAATTAGGTGGGAGAATTATTTTACGTTTAAAACAAAAAACATTAATTTTGTAAAAATAATTGTATCATAAATTTTAGATGATATCAGCTTTATCAATTACGTAATATTTTTCGTATATTTTCTTATATATATTTTGGGCTTTTATTAATAAACCGCGTTACAAAAAATAAATTAAATACAATCAATTCTTTTGCATTAATCTATTATTTTGGTGACAGAAGATCAAGATTTTGTGTAACAACCAATTCAACTATAATTTAAATTTTAAATTTTTCTTAATCAAATTCCAGATAGTATAAGCCAATATTATAGTCAAGTATCAATTATGTTGATTACTCGGCTTAAACATTATCCCACTAGAGACTATTATTTACATTGGGAGGAATTACGATACTACTCACTTCATTTGTTGGCACAACATAAGTAGTTGGTAGAGACGTCTGCTACTAGATTTGATAGTCTTTAGTATCAGAGTCTGTACAAGTTATTTATAAAAAAAGAGTTTATACATGTTCTTTGATCGGTCAAAAATAAACTTAAGGATATGTAGCCGAACTACTGAAATGCTACGTTGCTTGAGTACTAATGCTACGTAGCTTGTGAGTACTAATTTAATGATAAGACATTATTTTCAAAATATAAAAAGCATATATCAAATTGAATATATACAATATATATTGTTTTCTAGAAAACTATTTGGAATTTTATTCTAAACTAAACCAATCCGTTTCACTTTCTTTTTTTTTCTCGTAAAACTCCCCACATGGAGAAGCCTGACCTTCTCATGTTACTATATGTTAATTTAAAAATGACTCACCCTAATGGTAGCTCATTTGTTTTTAAAAGATTTTCCCTTCTTATTTATTTGTGGGAGACTAAAACAACCTGATTCAATGACAACTCAAATTTCAATATAGTTAGGATATGAAGTCATAATCAAAACCCTATTGACCTGGTAATTTATTCTTGACTCTAAAGTTTTTAGATAGTATCCCTCTATGATAGTTTTTGAATGCTATTAACAGCATGGATTTTAAATTTTTATTGTTTTGAAAAAATGTAGAATATAAAAAAAAAAGCACCTTTAATTTATATTTTAGAGACTTTGTATATTAATAAAAAAATAATAAATATAAATCATCCATTTTTAATCTTACCTACATTAAAAAAATCTAGAGAATTCATATTCTGTGAGACGATAGCTATAAAATAGTCTAACATTTTGGTGAATTGACGAGAAATGGCTTTTTAATGTAAACCAGCATTCACTCCCCTTGCCTTGAATGAGAGAGTTGCCTTCAAGAATTGTTCCTTCTTACAATAGCAAAACTAAAATGACAATCAAAACATAACAAAAGTCTTCCGATAGGAACGGTATTACAACAACAAAATACCAACTGATGCTGAAATATTTGATAAGAGATAACCGATTTGGATAACAAAATGATCCGTTTGGAAAAAAACACAAAAACAATGAAATTGCATTTAATTCCCCCATGCCTTGCACGGTTGGGAAAAAAAAGAATCATTTTAACAAATTTAGTTTGACAAAATTTGTTATGGTAAACTGAAAAAACAGTAGTCTCTCTGATTTTTTTTATACAAGTAGTTTCTCTGATTCTAATTATAAGAGCCCGTTGGTTTTTTTTTTTTTGAAAAAATTTAGGTTGCAAAATACACTACTTTAAAAATAATAATGTGGGGCGCACTAATTTTATAAGAGTTTGTCAATATTTTTGCAACCAAATAATGTTTATAGTGCACATTTGAAATTTTTACATGGGGTATTTTTACACCTTGGCTAATTGGTGTCAGACATTTTTATGCCATATTAGCTACTACGTCAGCATCTTTGGTAATTTAATGGTCAACGTCAATACATTAACTGTGTAGGCATTTTTACTCCATTTTTGAATGAATATGTGTATTTTTGCACCCAACAATTTCACATTGTGCTAGATGCATTGATGTATTGATACAGTAATTTTATTGTATCTGATCTTTTCTCAATAAAAATAAATAAATAAATAAATTCTTATCTATCTACTCTCACATAAAGTATGCGTGCAAAGAAACATTTCCTTCATACTACAAAAATTTATTGTACATATGAAGGATTTAAACCGACGTCAACACATGTCAACCAATAATCTTGAGGTTTTTTTCCTGTTTATCTCAAAAAATGTCAGGAGAACCAATAAGAGCAGGTACTGTTCATTTAACAGTGAATTTAGAGAGAAGCCACAGTGATATTAACGAATAATAATGGCTGGGCTAAACGGTAATTTGGATTTATTTTATAGATTAAGGCGAATAAATACAGTTTTTATGAAGTTGGCAAATTTTAAAAAAATTATGTGACACTGTGGCATCTCAACAAAATATTGTGAAATATATATAATATATATACAATAAATCAAAATGAATATCTCCACTGAGATAGGAACAAAAAGGGGGTGAACCATGAATACTTAGTTGAGTGTCACTCACCCATAAGATTTCAAAATGATGTGGATAAAATAACTTGAACACCACCATCTTTTTCTTCTCCTTCCCTCCTTTCATCATTTTCTTCTTTTTTGTCAGCCATTTGATACACCCAACAAAAACAAAAACATATTGATTCTTTCTATTTATATTTCTCATTTTAATTATCGTTATGAGCAAAAAAAAAAAAATCTTATTATTATAGTATATATTTATTTATTTATAAATATATATGTTAATATTGAGATTTATATATAGATATATATATAGATAATCTAAGGTTTTTAAGATGAAAAAAAAACATAAGTTATAGGACTATGAAACTTTTTTAAGAGATATGAAATATGAGAGGACATTAAAGCCATTTTACTTATATAGTTTCAAATTTCAAACCACAAACTAGGTCAATGACTCAGTTAGTGATTCGTTGAATTTACTAATCTGATTTAAAAAATTTCTAATTTAAGTATAGCTTCATATAGATTTTTGCTAATTGTTATCGAAAAAAGGAGTTAATTTCAATGAGCGAGAATACTAACTAACTGCACTCTAGAGCTAGCATTCTAAAAATAATTCATTCATTTGTCTATAAGAAAGAAACCTGATTTTTTTGCCAATTAAAAATAACTATATATTGTATTTCCATTTACAAATTTGTGGTTGTAAATCACTAATTAGTCAATGCCACAAAATATAAACCGAACACAGTTGAGTTTGTTAAGGGCAACAAAAATAGAACACCCCACTAATTCCTTTTAGTGAGAAAGAACAGATCTGACGATTAATTCCCCTTCTTTCCTTCATTGCTTCCCTCTCAGAAGTAATCAAAATTCCAGTGCTGAAGAAGCATTCTTAATCGTTATACAAAATATTTATATTTATACACACACATATATATACAGAGACGCCTTTTTTATGCTCTCTCGCTTTGCCAGGTAATTAAATTTTTTTCAGATTATAAGTGTTTGAAATATTAGAATGAATTTATATAAATGCCAAATGCCATTTTATTATTTCTAAATCAACATCTCTGTTCTTCGTTCAAATTCACCATATATACATCATGTTTTCTTGAGAGTCTGATGTTCATGAGAGGTGGTTTTATTTTTTATTTTTCAATATCCAGCTTCGTTAAGATATCATTAATTAATTTAGGAGAGAGCCTTAAATGCTATATTATAAAAATAATTTATTTGATTTCCAGGATTATCTAGGCAGTACATTTTTTAGTCATAATAACAAAAACAATCTTTTTTACTCAAGCAAACATACAGTATACACATTTATTTCTCTTAAGTTTTTTCCCAAATGTTAGGTTGTGCATTTGTAACTATATACTATGAACTATGTAAAAAAAAAAATAGAAATTTAATTGTCTGATTTTGATGTGAGATAATTAATGCATGAAACAGGGAAAAAGAATATATGGAGGAACAAAGGCAAGAAAAAAGGATGCCAGTCATGAGGAATCTGAAAATGAAAATTCCCAAGTTGGATTTGGAAGATGTTAACAAAAGAACTGAAAAATTGAACTTGTCCCCATCAAGTTTACGCATCAAGAAGAGGAATTGTCTCTGCTCACCCACCACTCATGTCGGCTCCTTCCGCTGCCGCCACCACCGTGCTGACGGTTTCCGCCGCCGTGTCGTTTTTGATGACTCTAATCTCTCCAATATAGCCTCTAAATCATGAACATTTTTTTGAGTTCATGATCACGTAAATATTATTAAATATTTACTAATAATGGGTTAATATATACATATATATAAATAAGCATATACACTTCATACGTTTTATTTGTTCTTGGAGTGTATTGTGATAACAAGATTTTTTTTTTTTTTTTGCCTTATTGTGTGAGGATATGAAAATAAACTTTTTACCCAAAAAAAAAAAAAGTTGTGCTTGACTTGAAATATAAATGTATGAACTTTTGTGTGTTCCATTTTAATTGAAGTACATGTAATGGAGTACTCATTTTGAGTTATTATTGTTGATTATTATGGTTGGTTATATATATAAATATATACGCATATATCTTGTATTGGTTGTTATGATAAACAATATGAGGCCAATAAATATTTAATATTCATTTTATATACTCTGTCTGTGTGTGAGAGAGATTTTATATCCATAATTATATTATTAGTCAATGAAACACACACATTGTGAGGGGTGTGATTTATGAATTTATAATACGAAGACAAATCATGTCATTTAGTAGACACTCACATATAAGTATAAGTAGAACCACGAGCAGCATTCCTAACTTGCCTCTATTGCAAATTTCAGAATAATACAATTACAGACCATCCATATTACCTTTGTTTTCTTACAAATGTTTCTTAAACCATGATTTCAAATGGAGAAGCTAAAGTTTGCCTTTACTGGGACAAAATCATTTTTAGGCTTTATGATAAAGTTCTCTTGCATTTTTATTTTATACAACACAAAATCACCTAATATAAGTGAAACTAAACAAACATTTTACGAGTGCCTTGCAAAGAGCTTTAAAAGCTTAATTGATAGATATGGTCATCATAATTTGATTATTTTCCTATTACTCCTCATCATTCAACTAAACTGGAATAGCATGGCTCATTTTGAAGTGAAAGATGAGAAAGTCAGAGAAAGATATATGGAGAAAGCTAAGGCAGATAACATGAGTAAAATTGACTGGATTTTTACTAGTGAACAATGGTTATTAAAATTTACAGAAGCTTCTGCTGTCCATCTCCCTAAATTTCAGTCTGATCATTGTCCTATCCTCTTGAAGTTAAATGGAAGGGAGAAGGCGAAGGAAGGAAAAAGAGATTTCAGATTTTTTGCTCCTTGGGTTACACACTCAGGATTTCAAGAAGTGGTTAAACGATCATGGGTACCTTCAAGGAAGTGGGATGAGAATGTATCAAGCTTTGTTGGAACCATCCAGGAATGGAATAAGGAGGTCTTTGGCAATTTAAATAGACGTAAGAGGATCTTGATGAGGAAACTGGATTATATGGATAAGAAGATTGGAGTGGTGGGGCATGTAAATCGCCTGGTTGATGAGAGAAATGCTGTGTGGATAGAGTTGGAAGAGGTATTAGCTCAGGAAGAGGTGATGTGGCTTCAGAGATCTCGGTGTAATTGGTATAAGGAAGGGGATAGAAATACAAGATATTTTCATTCTATGGTTAATAGCAGGAAGAAACGAAACCGTGTTGAGGCCTTGATGATGGAGAATGGTGAATGGGAGTATGATCCAGTTAAAATTCGACAAACAGGTACAAGTTTTTTTACATCGTTGTATGCAGATGATGGGGAAGGGAGTCCTAATGTAATTTTTGGGCACTCATTCCCTAGCTTGTCAGATTTTGAGATTAGAATGATTGGAAGAAACATTAGTCTGGAAGAAGTGAAGCAAGCCCTCTTTTCTATGGGACCATTGAAAGCTCCTGGCCCAGATGGTTTGAACCCCTTATTTTTCCAGAGTCAATGGGACACTGTGGGTACGTCATTACATGCCAAAATTAATCTTATGATGCAGGATAGTGAAGAAATAAGAAGTGTGAATGATACTAACATTATTCTCATTCCTAAATCTGAGCATCCTGAGACTATTAGAGACTTCAGGCCTATTAGCTTGTGTAATGTTATTTATAAAACATTAACCAAGGTGATCGCATCTCGTCTGAAAAGGGTTATGCCGAAGATTATTTCTCCTAATCAGTGTAGCTTTGTTCCAGGCAGACAAGGGGCGGATAATATTATTGTAGCTCAGGAGATTATTCATTCCATGAGAAATAAGAAAGGGAGGCAAGGTTTTATGGCAATTAAGATTGACTTAGAGAAAGCCTATGATCGTGTTAAGTGGCCGTTTTTGTTGAGATGTCTGACGGAGTTGAATCTCCCTGAGAATATTATCAGAACTATTGAATGGTGTGTTGGCACAGCGAGAATGCAGGTGTTGTGGAATGGTGTCAAAGGAGAACATTTTAACCCATCTAGAGGTTTAAGGCAGGGAGATCCTTTGTCTCCATATCTGTTTGTTTTAATTATGGAGAAGTTTGCTCATATGATCCAGACGGAAGTGGAGGAAGAGAATTGGAAGCCTTTTCGGTTGACTAGAAAAGGTACTGGGGTGTCTCACCTATTCTTTGCGGACGATCTGTTTTTATTTGTAGATGCTGATATGGAACAAGCGGCCATTGTGCGAGCTTGCTTGGATGATTTTTGTGCAATTTCTGGGGAGAAGGTGAATAACTCGAAATCTAGGGTGTTCTTCTCTAAAAATGTTAATCATACTCGGGTTAATGAGATAAGTAGCTTCATGGGTTTTACGCCTTGTGCTGATATGGGTAAGTATTTGGGGGTCCCCTTGCATCATGAACGGGTTACAAAGAATATGCATGAGTACATTCTGGGGAAGATTGATAAGCGCTTGTCGTCATGGAAGGCTAATTCTTTATCAAGTGCAGCTCGTCACACGTTGGTGCAGTCGGTTGTCTCAGCAATTCCTTCCTATGAGATGCAAACTGTCCCTTTACACTCCTCAACGTGTAAAGAGATAGATAAGAGGTGTAGAAGGTTTTTATGGGGTGGGTCGGCATCTCAGAACAAGTTGAGTATGGTTTCATGGGATAAGGTATGTATGAGAAAGGAGGAAGGGGGCTTGGGTTTACGGAAGGCAAAGTTACAAAATAATGCTTTCATGATGAAGTTAGGGTGGGGGTTGATAAATAGGAGGGATGCTCTCTGGGTTAAGTTAATAAGGGAGAAGTATGGGTGTGGTTCAAAATTGCTTCCTGAGATTAAAACCGCTAAGGTGGGATCTCAAGTTTGGAAGGGTATAAAGAGTAACTGGAATAAGGTGCAAGGGGGCCTTTGTTGGAAGTTGGGTAGTGGGTCTTTTATTCGTTTTTGGGAAGACCGGTGGCTGCCGGATCAAACGAGATTAGCTGATGTTGTCATAAAACCATTACCCAAGGAATTGTTGAAGGTTAAGATAGCAGATATTGTTTCTCAAGATGGTGTATGGGATGTGAATCATTTTCGCCATTATTTGAGTCAATATATGGTCCAGTTTGTTTTAGGCCAGGGGCTGAGTATGGAGGTAGAGGACAGACCTTCTTGGCGTCATACTGCGTCAGGTGAGTTCAGCACGAGGTCAGCATATTTCAACCAAGTGAACGTAGTGAGAGGGAGAGAAAGATGGCGGTGGAAGCATATTTGGAAGTTGAGAATTCCCCAAAAGTCTCGTATGTTCATGTGGAGGGCTTGTAGGCAATCATTGCTTACAAATGAAGCTCGTGTTCATAGAGGTATGGCAGATTCGGCAATTTGTGGGTATTGTGACGGAGTGGTGGAGGATGTACTTCATGTCCTTAGAGATTGTGGCCTAGCTGTGGAGGTATGGTTGATGTTACTCCCAACTACTTATTGTTATACGTTTTTTAGTCACAATAATTTGAAGAGTTGGATGCAATGGAACTTAGAAGCCCGTTTCAAGGTTCGTGGGTTCCAATGGCCAATCATGTTTGCTTTGGTCTGTCATCAATTGTGGCTTGCTAGAAATCATCGAGTTTTTAATGCAGCAGTCACTAACTCTCAAGCATTAGTAGCGAAGGTTGTAGCTTGTATGGCATGGGGTGGGAAAAGTGTTTCTCATTCCATGAGTCATGTTTGCTGTGATGAGGAGTGGAAACCTCCAGTTAAAGGGTTTGTGAAGTTGAATGTGGATGGTTCAAGTATTTCCTCTAGCTGTGCTGCTGCGTGTGCTGGGATCATGAGGAACCATGGAGGAACTGTAAAAGGTGGTTTCTTTTTCAATATTGGGCGTGGGGAGTGTCACTTGGCGGAGAGGTGGGCAATTCTAATGGGTTTGAAATGGAGC
This sequence comes from Mimosa bimucronata, assembly GCA_037074515.1. Lineage (NCBI taxonomy): Eukaryota > Viridiplantae > Streptophyta > Magnoliopsida > Fabales > Fabaceae > Mimosa > Mimosa bimucronata. The sequence continues at coordinate 18,377,650 of CM073440.1, read as the reverse complement.
TGGGATTTTGGAGTGAGACATTTAGTGATTGAATCTGATTGTTTAGAGATTGTCCAAGAAATTGAGAAGATAAGAGGCGGTGAGATAGATGTGATTCTTCAGCCGGAAATGAAAGAAATCTTGTCCTTCTTTCAACGTGCATGGGAGTTACAGATTGTGTGGTGTAGACGAGAGGCGAATGGTGTTGCTGATTCATTGGCCAAATACGCACTGACACTTGGAAAGGGATTCGTGTGCTTTACGGATGTCCCAGCGGAGTTGGAAAATGTTGCTGCTATGCTGAGCCACGAGAGGGCGCTTTTGCAGGAGTAGATTTTATGTGCTTTCATTGTAATCAAAAAAAAGAAACCCACATTAATTTCATTGAAGCATCATATGAGTCCTCAAAATGACCCCATGAGCTTGAAGCATCTCATGTGGTCGCATCAATTTAAAGTAGAGTGGTGATGCTAAGAAGAGTGGTCAAACAAAATTTATAGGGACTAGGGAGGGAGTTCAATTGAGCCTTTTTTAAAAAAGGACAAAGTCTAGAAATATTCACACAGGGTGGCTTTTTCGTTAAAAAAAAAAAAAAAATCCACATAAGTTGGGTTTTAGGATTCATCAATGCCGCATCATGCCTACAGGGTTCAAAGAACATTTATAATTGTACATACATACATACAAAGTTTTTAAAGGTGAACTAGATATCCAGCCATTATGATCAACTAAAAATATTTCAAACAGTCGAATCTATTGATCCGTTTGGTCTAACCGGTAATGTAATAATTATTTTTAAAACTATTAAAAAATTGTATAAATATGCACACATATATAAATTAAACATATTAAAAGGTTAATTGTTAACATAATAACACCACAATATATGAAAATTTTAATTCAATAACACCATATGACTACATCTGGCTCGAAAATATGTTTGCTTTTTCAAAGTGTTTTTTCAAGTGTTTTTAAAACCATTCCAATTCTCAGTTTAGTTTTGGTTTCCGACTTAATAACGGCTCAACTAACAAAATGATTTTTTAGCCCCAACTAAGCTTTGATGAGTCCGAATGATTGTCCAACAAATTGAACCATCAATTTCTTAAAACACTGATTACAAATCACCCATTAGCAATGTCCTCATATCAATGGTATTTGAACTCATAATCTTATGGCTGTAAGCAAATACCTTACTAAGAGAGTATATTTTGAGGAAAAAAACTGTTTTAGAGAATAGATTTTAAGCAAAATAGCTTTTCTGAAAAGAAAAAAAAGGCTTTTGATAAAATGAGAGTATTTAGATAATTGTTACTAGAATCACTTTTTTGTATAAATTATCAAAAAGGACTTTAGCTAATATGGGATTTACATTTGAAGAAAAATTATTTCAAAGATTTAAAACATCAAATTCTATAATTAATAATAAAATTTTAAAAATTATTGTAAAAAATTAAAATGATAACATTAATTATTTTATAATATGATTAAGCAACTAAAAATATATGTATTAAAAATTACAAAAGAGATTTTTTTGGACTGAATAATACTTCTTCTATTAATAAAAGATACTCAAGTTCAGGAATACAAAGGCAAGCCAATCAAAAACAAGGAAGAAAATAGAAACATAAGTCTGTAGCATTTAAGACACTGATGTTAGCCAACACCTTGTAAACTAGGAGAAGAAGACACAAGAACTCTATTAAGCTCTTGAACATCCAAAGTTAGAAAATTGGAAAAAGGAAGTAATGGTTCGAAGACCCACCCAATTGGGTACACTTCCTTACAATCTTCAGCTGCAAGGAAATTAGTTGCACCATTTTCCTTTCTAGGGGTAAAGCATACCGGTCGAGAACCCAAATTAAGATGCCCAAAGATTGAGGATTTCATGAACAACTTATCTACACTGCCACTCTTACAAATTGGACTGACTGTCAACACATTGCTTCAGCATAAGGAAATCGATTTCAAACTGCACCTTACCGCAGCCCAGATCGATAACAAGCATTAACGCTCTTTTCAAGGCCAATGCTTTAGTCATAATGGTTGATATTGACTTTACTTTATCTATGAAGCCTTATTGGAATAAGCATTGATCGTTCCTAGAAACTACTCCAATACCCGCTTTTATCTTAGACTCTTTGAATGACCCATCGCAATTGATTTTAATAAAACTAGCAGCAGGTTTCTTCCATCCTTCGAGCTTCTCTAATACGTTTGCTTGACTAGTAGAAACATTTGTGACTTCACAAGACGCCAAGAAATCATCATTTGCTCTTGTGGCAGAGTAAATAACTTCAAGCGGATTAGGATCATTGCAATTAAACACTCTATTATTCCTTTGATTTTAATAAAACTAGCAGCAGGTTTCTTCCATCCTTCGAGCTTCTCTAATACGTTTTCCTAACTAGAAGAAACATTTGTGACTTCACACGACGCCAATAAATCATCATTTGCTCTTGTGGCCGAGTGAATAACTTCAAGCGGATTAGGATCACTGCAATTAAACACTATTATTCCTTTGTTTCCAAATGAACTAAAGGATCCAACAAACCAAGGATATATCTGTGCTTGACAACATCAGCAGATCATCGGCCAAAGAATTCTACCACCTGAGAAAACAAGTTATATTGAGCATATTAATTCTCACCCCCAATTTACAGCCAAATCAAATACCTCTAGTCCAAGGACACATGAAGAATAGATGCTCTAAGGTTGCAATATGATAATCGTAGACGAGGCAACTCTAGTTTTTTGTTCTTCTTCATCGAAACAGGGCTTCGTTCGTGGCCACAAAAATAGTCAAAATACGTCACAGAAATTATTACACCTGGGGAACTATTTTAATTTTCCAAATACTCTTCCAATTAGATGAGGTAACTGATAAGAAGAAAGATGGTAGATCACTGCATGTAGAAGTGTGTTTCTTCATGTGAATATAGCTGGTCTTGATTGAGTAAACATCATCATTGGAAGGGCACCAGATCAGCTTGTTGTTTAGGTTGATAGAAGGAATTGGAGTCTTGATAATCTCATCCAGGACATCTTAAGGAAGTAATGAACGAATAGGTGTAAGGTCCCAATTCCCTCCTACAATGAGATCTGATTCGTGGCCTTTTTTTACAATTATGTCATCACAATCACGAGGTTCTGGGGGAAAATCAATGTGTGGTAGCCGTTTGTCATCCCAAATTCTAATTGAAGCACAATTGCCAATGTCCCACAACAAATATTTCTTTAAAAGATCTCTTCCAATGATGATACTAGCCCAACATCAAGAGGCTTTATATCCCCTTTCTTGCATTAATAAATTCATCCCTTGGGAAGTAAATATTCTTCAAAACTCTAACCCAAATATCATTTGGATTATTTAGAAGATGCCATGTGGTTTTATCAAGAAGAGCATCATTCATGGTGATAAAATCACGAAAGCCCATACCACTGTATTCTTTCGGTTCCGTCATGTACTCCCAAAACTTCCAATGAGTTCCCACCCCTTCAACCTTCACTTCCCTTATGGAAACAACAGATTAATAGGAGATGATGGTCGAGCCCATTGGATCAATGTGGAATACTTCTAAGTTGGGAAAATTCTCTCTTAATGTAATGTTCCCGAGAACTCTATCTATTCTTTTTCTAATTGTAGCTTGGCCTTCTCTGTTATTGCACCAGGTGTAATGGTAACCATTAAAGCACAGATCAATAAAGCATAGCTGGAAATTAAGTTCTGAAAGTTTATGGTCTTCCTCATACCTCTAGGATTGCCTCCTAATTTTTCTAAGAGAGAAGCGATGTTGTTAAAATCACCAACACACATCTAGGATTGATTAATTAAGGAACCCATCTTCTTCAATTCTTCCCAACATAAGAGTCTATCTTTTTAATTAGGGAGACCACACACAAATGTTATGTAAGCAGGAGTATCAAAGGTAGTAGGCTAGCAGTAGAAATGCCAGTATGAATTATATTTGCCAAGGAAAAGAGAATGTTCACAATCACTTCATTTATCCACCATAAGGCGTAACACCCATTTTTACCAACCAATCATTCACAAATCGACATATGTTACGAATTTTAGTTACATATTTCCTCTTTTTGCTTCGTTTCGATAAGGAACATGATTTGGGGTTTATGCTTGAAACATTCCTCCTTGAGGTTTTTAACTGTCAAGAGAACCCCAAGACCTTGACAGGTCCAAGATAAGGTATTTATTGTGAACCGGTGGTTGGCCGCACCTCACCACTGGTGTTTTGTAATGAAGAAGGAGAAGAGACAATTTGTGAGTTACCTCTATTTAAGATTAACAACTCCTGAGGAAAATCAATTTCATGGTCCACTTGAATGGATTTGTTCGGAGCCGAGTCTGAACTAGGATTTATTGAACGTATGTGTTGCTTAATGGAGCAAACAAACTTCCTAGGATAAGGTTCACACACCGCTTACTTTTTCTTCCCTATTGCAGTTCGAATTGTTTCAAAGAATTCAAGCTTTTTCTTTCACTTAGGATCTTTAAGATTCACATCATCGGAGCCAGGCCGTTTTAGTTTAATAGCATTAAGGCTCAAGGTAACCTCTGAGACTAGGGATAACAAGCCATAAGGTACAATAGCTCTCAAAATATCCATAAAAACATCTGGCTAGATAGAAGGGTGACTAGGGATTGATCATTGATGTCTGATTGGAGATATAGGCCTCACTTTGAGAGAATCCATTAAGAAGTCACATATTTCCCTAATGTGGGCTTTGGTTGGAGTTCTATTTCGGCCCACTGCTATAAATATTCTCCCTTCAAGATTAGTTGTTATTTTAAACACCATCCTATAGTTTCTTAGCACAACTGCTTCCTGCAACCTTCTAAAATTATTCCTTTGCTTAATGGTGATGTTGCCTTTTTGCCTATTGTTATGCATCAATTGATCATTAAGCTAAGTCATTGCCATATCTACCGATTTGCTTGCAATTAATTCCTTGATCTCCGCTAGAGCAGATTGTTCCCTATTGATTGACAGGCTTAATTTTCACCCAGTCGTATTCTTGCTTGATATAAAAGATTCCGCCACAATGTTACCATTATCGTTGATCATTGTTGTTCCAATTTTCACTTTTCGTAGTAGCACCTCCATCCAACCTACTTTGTGGATAACCAGAGTATCTTCAATTGTTTTGACATGGGAAGTACGTAGCCAGCTACCAAATTTATTAGAATCATCTCCATCGTTACATTCTTCTCTGACCTCTTTGCATACTTTTTCATCATGGCCTACTCGTCCATAATTGTAACAGAAATTTTGGAGACGCTCTTATTTAATGGAGACCCATGTTGGGTCATTCTCTTTCCTAAGCACCCAGAAGTCAATCTCCAGAGGATTATCTAGATCTAAAAGGCAACGAACTAGAATAAAGCTCCTGAATCAATTGTTGTTTCAAATTTCAATCTCAATTAGAAGGAGAGAGAGTATTTCTAGAGAACTGTGCCTGAAGAACTGAACCTCAATGGAGGACCCCGGTGTCCGAAAAACACCACCGGACAAAGTCATAAAAGCTAGGATCTCTGCTGAAAGAAAGAAAAAATCAAAAAAAGAGCTGAAAAATGATTCTATTATGTCGGATCGAATGTTTGATGCTGTAGTTGGGGAAGAAATAGTAGCTGAAACTCCTCCCCCCAGTTTATCGTACAAAGACCGTTTAATGGGATTTAAAGGAACAGAATATAATGGAGCTACGTATGGTGACATAAACACAGAGGAGGAAACACTCCTCTCTGATCTGATTGACCAAGAGTGGAAAATACCTGAGCCATCCGAAGAACTAAAAGCCCTCATGGGAACGTATCCAGTTATGCACATTACAGAAGATGAGTATAATGAATGGTGCCGACCTTGGAATAACGCACTCATAATCACAGTGCTTGGAGCAAGGTTTAACTATTACAAGTTGAAAGAGCATATTGGGAAAATATGGAAGTACAATGAGTTTGATCTTATCGACTTGCCAAATAATTACTATGGAGTGAAATTTACAAACAAAGATAGATGGGGTGCTCACTACAAGCGAGCACTATTCGAAGGACCATGGACAATAGCTCAACATACCATCCTAACACAACGATGGTCTCCATATTTCGACCCATTCCACAACCCCCTTGGACGGGTAGCCATTTGGGTAAGGATCCCTCATATTCCTCTGCTTTGCTACACAAGAGAATGTATGTGGAGATTGGGAAACATGATTGAGAGGACTCTGAAGGTGGACATGCACACAATAGCAAACATGGATGAGCAAGATGCAAAGGTAGAAAGGGGGAGGTATGCTAGAATTTGTGTGGAAATAGACTTACAGAAAAAATTAATCCCAAGAATCATCTCAGCTTCTGCGCTTTTCAACATAGAATATGAGGGGCTTGGATTAATTTGTTTTGAATGTGGAAGGTACGGCCATCAAAGGGAAAACTGTCCAAGGAAAATGCCTGTGGGGATGAAGACAACAAACCAGAATGAACAACCTTCAAGCTTGCCACCACCCAAAATGTCACCGGCGTCAACTCTTCCAGCCAAAGAAGACCAGTTTGGCCCCTGGATGTTCGTACAAAAGCCTTAGAAGGCGAAGGGCTCGAGGAGAAAGGGTGGAAAGGACAAGAATAGTGACAAAGGTCAACCTGACAAGATAGGAAGGAAAAAGGAGGGATGGGGTGTATCCTCAAGATATGATGTCCTTGTTGGGAAAGAGGGAGAAGGAGATGAGATTCACCAAAAGCAAACTAGCCGAAATAGTGAAAGAAGTATGGAAGAGGAAGAAGGTCTAGGCGTCATCGTACCAGAGGAGCAGAGGAGTGGTCAGAGTAAGGCGATAGCTAGAAAAGGGAAAAGCAAGACAAGTACTAATGAAAACCTAGGGGATAAGAGGTGGAAAATGGTTAAGGAAAAAGAAAACAAGAAGCCCACTAGCGCAAATGAGGGCCCAAAAGCCCAACTCAAAACTAGAGGAAGCAAAAGAATAAGGCTCGACACTAAAGGGCCTAAGAGAGGTATTGGGCAGCAAAAGGTAACCCAAAGAATTCATATGGTGGTCAAAGGGGCTTTGGACCAAACTGGGCCTTTAGTAGTGAACCAAAATTCAGAAAATGGGGATAATGGACAAAGCTTAAAAAACAATCAAGATCATCGTGCTCCCTCCAACCCCTCTTTATGGGAAATAATTCCCAGCTTCAAGTTGACAAAGAACTTGAACATGAGACTTCCCAAGTGATGATAGTTGATACAAATGGTGGTCAAGAGGAACAAGGAGCTCAAGAAGAAACGGTAGTGAAAACAAGAAGGGAACAAGAAGAAAAACCCCCAGACTTGTAAGTGTTTTGGGTTGACCTCTGATTTATATAAAAGTTTTTTAATGATTGTGTCATGTTGGAACTGTCGTGGGGCGGCGATTCGATCGTTCACACGTACTCTTCAAGATATTGTTAGTAAATATGGAATAAATGTCATGTGCCTACTAGAACCTAGTGTTAGTGGAACTAAGGCAGAAAAGGTAGTTAAGCGATCTGGTTTCTCTGATTGGTTGAGAGTGGAAGCAACTGGATATGCTGGGGGGATCTGGGTGTTGTGGAATAATATAGAGGTGTCAGTGGATTATATATGCTCTACTACGCAGTTGCTGCACTGCAAAATAAAAGATAAACAATCATCGGAGGAATCCTTGTATACTTTTGTGTATGGTGACACTACTGCAATCAAAAGAAGGGAGCTATGGTCCTCGCTATAATCAATTTCCATGGGAGTTATATCAAGCTGGGTTGTTATGGGAGATTTCAACACCTTTCTCAGCATCAGGGATAAGGTGGAAGGGAGTATGCCAGCGAACAGTGCTATGTCCTCCTTTCAAAACTGCATTAATAGGTGCAATCTTCTTGAAATGACAGTAGTAGGAGACAGATATACATGAGAAAAAGAGGGTGTTAAGGAAAGACTTGACTGGGTGTTCTGTAATTTTGAATGGGAAATAAGTCACCCTGAAGCGAAGGCGTTCCATCACCTCTGTTTTAAATCCGACCACCGAGTGATTGTAATCTCTGACGAGTCAAATTCACAGAGAAACTGTAGGAGGAGTAGTGAGAGCTTTCGGTACCAAGCCGCGTGGTGCTTGGAAAGTGATTTTACTGGTATAGTCCAAAAAGCCTGGGAAGATAAAGATTGGATGCAGGAAAGCTTCTCTTTCAAAAACCTGGCCAGGGAATGGAGTACAAATATTGTGGGAAACTTGAGCAAAAAGAAAAGGGGAATTGTCAAGAGAATTGAAGGTATAGATCGGGCTAGACAGTCAAATAGACAGAATGGTTTGTTTAGACTAGAAAGATATCTATGGACAGAATACCATAAGATATCTGCCCAAGAAGAGCTGAGTTAGTACCAAAAATCCAGATGCAAGTGGATTAAATGGGGTGACAAAAATACTAGTTTCTTCCATGCGTCTACGGTCATGAGGAGGAAATGAAACACCATTAGTGCTTTAAAGGATGATGAGGGGAATTAGGTTAATGACCATGATAAACTGAAAGTTATGGCGTATAACTTCTTCAAGGCTTTGTACACTGCTGACACCAATCCACAGAACCAACCTCAATGGTCCGAGGCCTTTCCTGCTCTAGAGGCCAATCAGCTGGAGTATATTCAGAGAGAAGTATCACCTAGGGAAATCAAAGATGTAGCCTTTGTAATGGGGGCCCTCAAGGCTCCGGGTCCAGATGGCCTCCAACCACACTTCTCCCAATCTCAATGGGAGGTGGTGGGTCCAAAGGTATGTGATCTGGTACGGAATGTTTTTGCAAGCCTTGAGATGGTGAAAGATATAAACCAGACAAATATAGTGTTGATTCCAAAAGTTGATCACCCAGAGTCTATCAAAGATTTCAGACCTATATCACTCTGTAATGTAAGCTTCAAGATTATTAGTAAAATCCTTGCTACTCGATTGAAAGGGGTAATGAATCACTTGATTGCTGAGAATCAATGTAGCTTTATCAGTGGAAGACAAGGCTGCGATAATATCATTATTGCTCAAGAAGTGATGCATTCTATGAGAACGAAAACAGGTCAAAAGGGATTTGCAGCGGTCAAGGTAGACGTGGAGAAAGCATATGATCGGCTGGATTGGAACTTTCTGGAAACCACCCTCCAGGAAGTGGGTCTAAACACATCCTTCATTAATTTAATTATGCAATGTGTCTCAACCACAACAATGAGAGTTGTTTGGAATGGAAACATGACAGAGAGTTTTGATCCCTCAAGGGGAGTTCGTCAAGGAGATCCCTTTAGCCCCTATTTGTTTGTACTATGTATGGAGAAATTAGGCCACCTCATTCACCGAGAAGTAGAGTCAGGTCGATGGAAACCTATAAAGCTAGGAGGGAGAGGACCTAAAGTATCTAATCTCTTTTTTGAGGATGACCTAGTTCTATTTTGTAAAGCTTCGATGAATCAGATGATGGAAGTCCGGAATATCATGCAAAGATTTTGTCAGGTGTCCGGCCACAGAATCAACCTGACTAAGTCCAAAGTCTGTATGTCTAGGAATGTGGATTCAACAGAGCTACTAAACTTAGCCAAATGTTGGGGATCGGGATCACCTCTGACCTTGGGAAATACTTGGGGGTTCCTTTATTCCACAAGAGAGCAATCAACATTACCTTTGCCCCGCTGATTCAAAAGGTTGGGCAGAAGCTGGCAAATTGGAAAGGAAAATTCCTGAGTATGGCGGGAAGAGCAGTTCTGATTAAATCTGTGATATCTGCTATTCCAGCTTACCAGATGCAATCTACTCTTCTGCCAAAAGGCATATTGTCCAATCTTGAAAAGATGAGCAGGAATTTTCTTTGGAACCACGGTAGTGACACCAAGAATATGCATTCTATATCCTGGGATATGATTAAAGCTAGTAAAGCAGAGGGTGGTTTAGGAATTAAAGACCTTCTATGCCAAAACAAAGCTCTCATCATGAAGCTTGCTAGGGTATGATCACAAAACCTGAAGCACTCTGGGTTAGATGTCTAAAAGGCAAATACTCATGTGGAAATACCAAGATTCCAAAAGTGACAAGAAAGAGGAACCAATCTGAAGTGTGGAGAGGTATAACTACGGTGTGGGAAGACTTTGAAAAAGGATTGGGAAGGATAGTCAGGAATGGGGAAAGCACTCGAGGATGGGAGGACAGGTGGTTACCCATGGAGCAACCACTTCGGCAATACGTGGTAAGAAACCATAACCTGGCTAACAAGGTAGAAAAAGTTAAGTCATTTGTACAACCTAGTGGCCAGTGGGATAGGAGAAGATGGGAGATGTTTCTCCCGACGTGGGTGGTGGACAAAATCTTCTTGGTTAATCCCCCCAGAAGTGGAAGAGATGATGAGATATGTTGGAGAATATCCTCAGACAGAAATTTTAGCACAAGAACAGCCTATGACATGATCTGTCGTCGGGAGACTAGTCTAAATGGTCCGAAATGAAAACGTTTATGGTGCTGGGAAATTCCAGAGAGGGTGAAGTTCTTTATGTGGCAGGTCTCGCATGAGAGAGTTCCTACAAATTCAGCTAGAGCGAAACACAATCCGAGTGTCCAAAACCAACGCTCCTTTGAGTGTGGTTGTGAGGAAACACTTTTACATACACTGAGAGACTGTGAGGGAGCGAAAAGAGTCTGGTCCTTATTGATTAACCCATTATACTCCTATACGTTCTTTTCTACTTCCTTGCAGGTTTGGCTTGATTGGAACACGAAGACTGAAGTAGGAGGCAGGCTAGCAAACCGTTGGCCTTGGCAACGAGTTTTTGCCACCATTTGTTGGCTTATATGTAAGAATCGGTGTAGGAGGGCATTTGAGGGCAGTCATGAACATCCTAAAGCTCTGGTGCATCGATGCATTCATCATCTCTTGGAAGGAGTCGAAAATGGGCTCTACAGACACAAGATATTCCAAATCCCAGAGAAAATTGAGACCCAGTGGCACCCACCGCCACAAGGATATATCAGGACTGACGTAGACGGTTCAGTAAACACAAGAGGGGAAGCAACATGTGGTGGAGTCATCAGAGACCACTTTGGCATTTGGGTATATGGATTTCAACAGAAGTTAGGATACCTGACCCCGACTGCTGCAGAAATCCAGGCTATCCGGAGAGGACTTCAGACATGCATACACCTTAGGCTGAGTAAGATAACACTGTTTTCTGACTCAACAGAGGCAATACACCTACTCTTTGTGGAATGTGGTCCCGATCACCCTTTATATCAGGACGTTCTGGAGCTTAGATCGATTATCCACACTAGCTGGGATTTAGAGATAACTCATTCTTACAGAGAAGGTATTAGATGTGCCGACCATCTAGCTCGAACAACACACATGAACACCTCACAGTTAGTCACTCTCTTGACACCGCCGGAGTCATGCCTGGATATACTTACTTTGGATAGAGGCGAGTTGCCTTGTATTTCCAAAAAAAAAGAATAAAGCTCCTGTTAATTTTGCCATCAAGACTGTGCTTCTCAAATATAAGAACTTCACCAACTTCCTCGCCAAGTATGACCGCATTATTTTTGTCAAAAGCTTCCAAAGGTAGGCCATGAAATTGGACCCAAAAAAAGGGATGTATTGAAATCAACTGCAGAGAGCACCATGAATTCCTCCCATATCTGAATACTTAAAAGAAACCTTGTATAGACCATGGACAACCCTTAAGAATTCTCATATAATCTTCCTCCTTCTCAAATCTGAAAAGGAAAGTTGGTTTGATATTATCAAGCTCATGGATATCCAAACCTTCTTTCTCATGTTGCCATCCCTTACGAATCATAGAAATCACAATCAATTTATTGAGATTCCACTAACTAATTTGCCTACCAGAGTACCACCCTTCAGTTTATTGCTATTTTCCAAGTTTAGGACTACTTTCTTTTGTTTGCGCTCTCTGCTACACTACCCTATCTCCATGATGAAATAGAAAAAAAGCAGAGCCTGAGGTTAACACAAAGACTAGAGACAAGAGAATACTAGATATTCAAGAATTAAGGCTACCAATGGAGCCTAAAAAAACTCTCATAGGGAGAGAAAAGAGAGCTCTCACATAGGAGACACACAGCGATTTGGATATTAATTATGTTTAACATGATTTTTATTTAAAAATATGTAACTTAACCAACTGTTAAATATTTAATGGGTAAAAAATGGAACATGAAAAAAATAAAAGCTATGTTTTTGTAATATAGCTTATAATTTTATAACTTAAGTAATGTCTTAGTAGCTACTCTCTCCGGTCCTAATTATAAGATTAAGTTGACTTTTTTGGAGAAATCAATGATGCAAAATAAATCACTTTAAATTGTTTATGTTTAACGTTTTTTTTTCAAAACTAATTAATATTACTTATAAACTAACATATAATCTTCTTTTTATAACAAACTAACATATAATCTAATTACATTAAGTATATGTTAAAATTTAGGGGTCTATTTTGCTTCCATAATCTCTACAAAAAAAGAAAAGTTAACTTAATCTTATAATTAAGAACGGAGGGATTATAATATTTTGTCTTCCCAAAAAGCAAGCACAACCGGAGAGAAAAAATAGCTATTTCAAAACATAGGTTTGTGACCGGAAAAAAAAGTGCTTTTGCAAATTTTCAATAAATTTGGCATCCTTTTTCAAAATATGAGTTTGGACCCCAAAAGTGATACCCAAACATGGGCCCAAAACTTTAAACTATTGCCAAACATGGGCCCAAAAACTGTAGGACCAGGCCCAAAGAATGATTGGACCTGGTCTTCGGGTTTGATGGCCCATAAACAGGATCCGCAGCTGTTAGACCTTGTCATCGCGTGGTACTACGACCACAAGTCACAAACCGCCTTATTACCTCCGTCGTCGTCTTGGTCTATTCTGATAGGCTGCGCCCATATTCTCTGAACAAAAGGCTCTTTCAAACCCTCTCTATCTTCAACCTTCCTTCTTTTCTTCTGAGTATAATTACCTGTCAGGAAGCCTTATACGGTGAATAATAGTTCGCAATTTCAGCTCTCTCTCTCTCTCTCTCTCCTATTTCGCCTTCAGGTTTGTTCGTTTCTTCTTATTCTTATCAAGGAAATTAATTGTTGAGATGACATTAGGTTTTGCTATCTATTGAGCTTGTTTTGTTCTTCTTTGTAATTCTAGCCTTGGGCAATCGGTATTGGCTATATTTTATCTATTTTGATCTCAGCTATTTTATGTTGGGTGGTTTTTTGTTGCAAATAATTGGTTTCAGGGTCGCTTGTAGTAGAAACACTTTGTTATTCTATTCAGTTGGGGGAAAAAAACCCTCTTGCTTTAGGGTTATGGCAGACTTTTTTGTATTTTATTGAGAGCTGTTTATCTCTCGTATAAGCTTATATTTTCTGTTTATCTAGTTGAAGCTGGGACCTTTTAGTTTCCCAGTTTGGTTTGAGTTGATCTTGAAGCCTGACCGCACTTCAGAAATCCTTAAATTTCGCGTTTTGTGGAACACTTACCATAATCCAATTAAAAAATAGCTAAATAACTAATTTTAAAAGAATAAATGCAAGAAGTCTTGTTAATTGCCATTACAAGGTAAATGTGAGCACTGCTAAGATGCAGACGCAAGAGTAGTGTATATATTAAATATCTATATAAGCAGGGGATAAACTCAGCAATAATATGAAACCACCCATTTTTATATTTTATTTGCTATGTTGCCAACCAGATATCCCACATAGAACACGTTAGGAATGTTACGCTGTATTTGCCTTAATGGAATTGAAGTGTGATAAGTTGATGAAAAATTGATCCCCTATTTGCATTACACATGACGCAATGGGGAGAAATGCAATACTTCTGTATGCTTTTCTGTTTGGCCATACAAACTTAAAAATGAATAAATTTCTTTGAGAATGTGATAATTTTTTATTCATCTTTTTTTTTTTTCTGGGACTATTCAGCTTTTGAAACAAGTTGTTTTGAAATTGGTTCAAGATTTTTCCATGTAGTTTTTTTCTATTACTACAATGGTTGTTTAGCAATCTTGGCTAGTGTGCTTAATGACATAGTATCCATTTACCTTTTAATATACTTGTTTTTAAATTATTTAACAAAATTTCTCTGTTCAGGTGGTTTCTCTGTCTTGATGTCTACGACGGCCACTACTATAGTATCCTTGCCTAAATTACCACCAGGTAAAAAGTCGTTCTCAGCATATTTATGAACTCATAAATAGAATGAGACATGAGTTATGATAGCACCATATTGATTTTTCATGTATTGCTCTTGCCACTCATTCAAGATATTGTTGCCCTAAGTTTGAAGTATTGATGTGTCAGAAACTACTATTATAACTGAAAATTATATCGATTGGACTCTAATTTATGGGTGCTGGACTGCTGGTTCAAGAATAGATTCAAAAAGTAGGGTTGCTATTGCTAATATGTAGCTTTGAGTAACTAATCTCATTTGATCCTCTTTCTGGGGTGATAACTATATAGTTTTGAGAGTCAATCTTGTTTCACCCTCTTTCATTTTGAGGCGATAAGTATTTTTGCATAACTGTTGTGGTATTACTGCTTCATATTATAAGAGATTTATGGGCGTATATTATTTATTTATTTTAAGGGAGAGTACTGGTTGGACGAGGACACAAGATGATGTTGAGAAAAGAACTGTTATTGACTGTTCTCAATAAGGAGGGAGGAAATCCTTCTTCATAGTTTTATCTTATTATAGTTAATTTTAAATGAAATATGTTTATATGGTGAGCTCAATCTGATATATGCTTTACAAGTAAAAGCTATTCAGATATTGTTATATATGACTGGAAGCCCAGGATGAGCAAATTTTAATATGATTTTAGTTTTACCTGCCTGGAAATGTATCAGTTGGACATACAATTGCTTGCTATTCGATTTGGATCTATGAATCAAAGCCCCCAACCCAAATCCCAAAAAAAGGATACATCTGCTTTTGGAATCCATTAAGAATATTCAGAGATTGCATCTATATGTTGATTGCACCACTAATTTGAGATCAAGTTAATGTCAAGTTTGTGGTTTTACAATGTTTGTTGACTCATTTAAACATGTTCTTTAAAAAAGACTATCATGGTTTTATGTGGCCTTTTTTTTTGTCTTTCTGTGCTTGAAGTGAATGGAGGCATTAACTTGTTTCAACTCTTCCAAACATAGTAATAGAACTTGCTTTTGTAAACAGTGAGAAGAGGTGGCTACAATGCCAAGACTAGAGTTACTATATTCAATCAACCAAGAGTTAGCTACCCATGTGACAGAAAAAGAGAATTACAGAAGATCATTAATTCAGGAGCACTGAAATGCACACATGTTCTTTATAGTACAAGATCTCATGTTCGGGCTGCAACTGTAATATGTGCCGCAGCTTTGGTATGTCCCTTTTTCTTAGTTGCCATACCCATTACGCTGACATGGTTGTATGCTCCAGTAGCCTCTCAGTTATTTTATGTCTTGGAATGAAGAAGTTGCATAGGGGTTGTATATTCTGTCCTCGTCATTTGTTGTCTAATTCAACTTTACCGGTTGTTTTCAAATTTCAGCTTCAGGTTTACTATTACATTAATATTACAATATATAGCTCAACCGAATTAGAGTTATATGGCATAACTTTTGGTCAATGAGTTAATGGGGAACCAAAATTGTATTGCAATTTTGTTAGTGCGGCATTTTTTTCATACTTCACAGTATTTTATGTTTATAGAGAAAAATATAATTGATAGAGAAAACTAAAGGAATATTTTCTAAACCGACCTCAACTGCAGCACAGTGATCATGAACTTTATACAGAGGTCTCCTTCTTTTCTCATATGACCTTTAGCCGAGTATATGAATTTTTCTGATGCTGTAAAAGATCCTTGGAATTTATGGGAACTTTAGATGATATTCAGCATCCGGCTTCTTTCTTTTGATATTTAATTTACCCGGCCACATGCTTTTTCAAGATTGGGAAATATGTCAAGATGATGCAGATAAAGGATATTTAATGTCAGATTGTTGTTGTTAGTTCATATGTTTTTCAAAACATGTTGTACACCACATGCTCCTGCACCGGGACTTACGTGCACACATGCATGATGAATGCTTGCATTGCAGACTGTATTATATAGATGACAAGACTTGAGCATTGCATTTTCGTAATATTTAACTCCCATTTATGTAGAATGCAAGAATGGCTGCAGAACAAACACAAACGATCACTCGCGAGGCTCCTACAATTACACATCTTCCTGGTAAGTGCTCATTTCTAACATCTTTCTTTGTTTCTTTCTTAAAAGGGGTTTTGTAGTACAACTTTGTACATAATTCATAACTCTCAATAACTGTATTTTGTGTGCCTTCCACCAAAGATCATTTTCTCTGATTGTTGCAGCAATACGCTTCCCCATCTCCGAACATTTTATTAATATCATTTAATTTAGGGTTAAGGGTCAAATTTACCCTGGAATTATTAGCTTATGATCAATTTTGCCCCGGAAGTATTTTTTTTGTCTAATTTTGTCCTGGAAGTATTTAATGAGAGCAATTCTGCCCATTACCGTTAAAATATATTAACGGTCAACTGCAACTTTTTAACAGTCAACGTGAGGTTTTTAACGAAATAGGGCGATGTTGATATGTTTTGAAACTTCCAGGGCAATTTTGAAACCAAAGAAACTTCCGAGGTAAAATTGATCCAGAGTGAAAACTTCCAGGGTGAAATTGACCTTTAACCCTTTAATTTATACTTAAAAGGACTGTTCTATAAGTGGTAGTGTTAAGAAACCGTTGAAACATTCATGGAAATGTATCATTTTGTGAAGCATGTTGCTTTGAACGGTATGTCATGGTTGACTGAATTTTTAGGTAAGGAGAAATCACCTCAACTTGATGATGGTGGCACTGGATTTCCACCCCGTGATGATGATGGCGGCGGCGGTGGAGGAGGTGGAGGTGGAGGCAACTGGTCTGGTGGCTTCTTCTTTTTTGGCTTTCTTGCTTTTCTAGGCTTCTTAAAGGACAAGGAAACTGAAGGATCTTACAGGGATAACCGAAGAAGGTGAAAAGTAGCGACCTCCAGTTTCATAAAAATTGTCTCCCTGTTTTGGGCGCCTGATTCTTTGACTTACATATACCCACTATAGATCATAGTGGTTAATTAGTGTATTATTGTTCTTAATTATGATATTGATTAATACCATCATAATTTTGTATCAATCCACTGTCAAGCTTTCAAATTGAACTGAGGTCGGGACTCAACTTTGGAATGAAATAGAAGTACATATCAGGATCCAATAAGAGTATCTGATAATAATCATGTGTCGAATCACAAGTCAGGTTAACTTCTAAGGCGCCTTCCCTTAGCTACTCATAACTCAATGCTTACTGAACATAGTTGGAGCTTTTGTAGTCTGGACATTTTGATTTTAGTAACTTGAATAGATGTGTGATATTGATAATGTATGTTTCATTCGGCTATAATGAGTGTGCATGTAAATTCAGGATATTCAAGTAACACATGATATGCATCGTTATGGATGTTATGAGATGTTTAAAACTAGGTTAAGGGTAAATACAAATGAGTTTTCATCAAAAGTACGTCTAGTATCATATTCATTTTTTAGGTACTTTGTGACTATAATAAACTTATAAAATGGGAATAAAAATACCATCACAGTCAAGTTTGACCGTTAGTGTAACTGAAATGCTAATATGGATGATGACTAAGATTATTGTAATCTAGTTGGTATGGCAATAGGTTGACATGTAACCCTAAAAATTACATGAATATGAGACATTATCACTTTTAGGTTTTGCTGATTTTTATGAAATTGTTCATGTTCTAAAAGAAAAGCTCTCATGTTTTAGGCTAGTTACCTTTTAAATTAAAATTAACTGAGATGTCTTTTATTTGAGGAAAAGCATGGAAAAAGAACATGCGAAGAAAACATGAGAAGATTGGTATTTTCTCTATTACCCATCGTCCGTGGGGTTCAACTGGTGAAAGAGTTGGATATTCGACCATCTTAGAGAGTGTTCAATTCCTGAAGAGTATCACTTAATTATGGTTTTAGTCGCGGCGCTTGGGGAGGCATCTTCACAACTAATTGAAGCTGGGCGAAATCTATACGTGTAAACAGAGAAAAGGGCTTGCTTGTCATATTCCAGAGCCCACACTAATAGGTCCCAGTGGATCATGAGTTAAAAGACCAGCCATTGGATTATGGATGAGCCCAACCACATTCCTAAAATTTTGTTACAAAAAAAAAACAGAAAGAATAATGAGAGGAAGGATAAAGGGTGAAACCCTTACTCTTTCTCCCAACATATAGATTTTATAAAGAAAATTCTTTTAAATTTGCCCTTTACTATGTTGTCTTCTCAAGCTAACAAATCCCATTAAGTGACTTTCATCAAATATTTTTACTTGAAAATATTTTAATGACGTTCATATTTCTATAGTTTTATTATATATCTTTTTGTGCTTTGTTTGGCTCAACCAGAGGCGAGGAGGGAAAGATGTGAACACCTCATGGTGACCAAATCCATTATCATCCTCCTTTAATGGGAGCTTTTCGTTTGAAAATGTCTTTGTATTAAACTATTCATATGTCATGCCAATTAATAAAGACATTCCCTTAATTGGTTATACAGCAATAGGCACACGTGAATCGTAATCTTTCGTTGGTCTTCAATTCAATTTATCACGTTTGATACATGCATTATTCAAGCAACTTCTAATATCGATTTGCCAAGTTAAGGTATTGGAGAACATTTAAAAGAACCATGCAAATTGCATCTTCAATGGTGATATAATTTTAAATATTCAAGTTGCATTCTTTGTAGACTACAGTATTTGTTTTAGCGTTTGGTAATCGCTTCAATCATTAAAGACTTATCTTGATATACAACAAGAAGGTGTTTAAAATGCTAGCACAGATTTTTATAAGTTCTTTATATATATTTTTTCAAAAAAAAAATTAATGTACTAAATTTATTATTGAATACCTTAACTTCTTTTAAAATGTTGAATTATTTTTTCAATACAATGGAAAGCAATAACTTCAATTCTAGATAATTGAATTAACTTTAATCATTCAGTGGTGACAAATATTTTGAGGGGCACCGATTAATCCATTCTTATTTCAGAGTATGAATGGTGAAACATACTCGTATGTAGCATGAATGTTCCAAATATGTTTAATTTTTATTTTATTAAGCAAAGTGCTTAGTAGAGAATCGGTTCTAAAGAAAGTAGAAAATACACTTCTTAAATGCCACCAAATATACCTACCCAAAAGGGATCATTCTCCTCTCCTCTCCCTACTAACAAACAAAAGTTAAAGACCTCATTTAAAATCCAATTTTTGCTCACCAACCACACAAACCAATGTGTAGGACAAATTGACATATAAAAACAAAGAATAAGCACATAACTCATCAAATGAGCAGTAACACAATTATACAAACAAATGCTTGCGTGAAGATATTACATGATGTTGTAGGTGGTGTTTGGAAGGTGCAGGTGAACATGGAGCCCTGCCTCCGTCGTCGGAGAGCCAAGACCGGCTACGATGAGGCAGAGAGGAGGTAGTTGGTGGAGGAAGGAGGTAGTTAATTATGATTCTGTTAATGGCCAAGGACTATGGTGGTGCCGGCTAACCATTGCACCCACCAACAATTACAACCCATAGGCAATAGGAGATGGTCCCATTTTGGACATATTATTGCAGCTCCTACTCTTCTTCCACGTCTACTGATTCCCTCCCTTTTATAAACAACATTTTCTCACTCTGGTTGGTTTCTATATATAAGCAATAATTTGGTGTTGGCCACAAATGTAATGCACTTTCTTTTTCATTTTTATTCCTAATTAATTACATTATCTTTCATTTCTTTTCCTATGTATCCGCCCTCGTTTCCTTCTTTGCTCATACTCATAAATAAAAATATATATTTATTGTGTGCGTATATTCCTGCATAACGAACTAGTTGATTGTTAGTAATACTGGATACTGATGGTTAAATCCAAAAATTATGGATATATATGAAGATTATTTTAAGGTACAGTTTGTTTTGTGTAATGAGTAGTTGTTGGTTATAAAAATAATGACCAATGATGTTTCTTTTCAAATTTCTTGATCAAAAGTTTTTCTTTTCAGTAAGTGAAAGGGACTATGGTAATTAATAGGGGTGTTCACGGGACGGGACCAGGACGATCCCGTCCCGAAGAAAAGTGTTTGGGACGGGACATGCCTTATCCCGAAATTTTTCTCAATTAAAAAAAATTGACCCAAAAATCTTTTTTTTTTTTTTTTGCAGAGCAACACACTTGGTGGGTGATTTTGTAGCATAATTAAATTTCCTCCAGTGCCATGAGCACTCCATATTAATACATAATAAACCAAAAACATAATAATTAGAGCAAAAAAAGTAGCAACAACGACACATTTAAATAGAGTTTGAAAAAAACTTCAAATGTGATGTGTTACACATAGAGCATAGTGGCAGCAGACGAGAAATTTGAGATCGATGAATGGTTGGAACTTAGTTTAGAAGTTAGAGTTATATTTTTTTAAAAAAAAAAGTCATATATACTCACACATGAGACATATGACACATGTATTTTTTTAAAAAAAAAAATATAAACATACATATATATATTAGGGACGGGATGGGATCAGGACGACCCCGTCCCGAGTCCTGTCCCGTCTCGAAGCTGCACTCTGTCCCGTTCTGAAATGGCCGGGACGGGACGGACCGGGAACGGGACAATGTTGAACAGCCCTAGTAATTAACATGAAAATATAACGTTAAACAGTCCCCCAGTCTTGCGGTATAAAATTTCAGAATGTTGAGCCTAATTAATGATGGAGTGATAAAGGGTACTGACCATTGTTGTCAAACTCACGAGTTAACTCCCCGATTTTACCGTTTTTACGGCTCTACCTAACCAAAACGTGTCACGAGTCATTGAAATTCATACCAGCTATAAACTCGGTAAAAACTCACGAGTTTACATGCCGAATTTACCGTTTTTACGTTTTTACTTTATGAAAAATCGTGTTAACTTGCTATAAATTTTATGTTAATTATTTTTATTTGACTTATTCAATGAATTTATATATAAATTTCATAGAAATTGCTTTATTAAGTTAGATAAAGTATGAATGTTGATATATTTAATACCAACTATTTATATTTAAAATATATTCAAGTCAAATTATTATTGTTTTTTGTATTTCTTATCTAATTATATACTGAAAATATGTACTTATTAATAAAGGTAAAATCTTACGAATTTATGATTCGAGTTTACGATCCGATTTTACATTCTTCTCACGAGTTTACTTAAACTCATGAATTTGACAACCTTGGTACTGACATCAAATTCTTAATGTTCATTATGTTTGGTTTTCTAATCTCCCATTTTCATGACTATATGAGGTTGGAGAATTTGACAATGAATGTATGAAACTTGACGTAAATATTTTTTTTTTATAATTATCTCCATTCAGTAGCCCTTTATTAATTTTTTTTATATTGATCAGAAAGTTGATTAATTTTTTGTTTGTTTTAATTTTTTTCTTAAAAAATTAATTTGTTTTCCAAATAATTATTACGTTTTAATATCCAACACGTAAATACTTTCTTCAGCTTTGTGGGGTCGTTGTTTATCATTTTGAAAACGTAGTGAAACAGCTTAGAGTTTAGGCATTGATTGGATTGTGTTACCAAAATCCGGTTTAAGTGAAAAAATAATCAAAAGAATAAATTGAATTAGACAATTAATAATAGGGAAAGCCAACTAATATTCCATTCAAAAAAATAATTAATAATCCTTATTGTCCATCACATAGAACTTATTTGATGAATTAATATTGGTTCTAAATATATTAATCAAATAGGTACTATATTGAGGTTCAATAAGAGAAATCAGAAAGTCGTATAACTTTTATCGATATAACATAATTTCATCTAAAAAAGATAGTTTATATAACTTATTAATGACAAATGAAAGTGACATCATTAACAATTGAAGGTCACAACATTTTAAAAATATTATGGCACTCTTCATATGTTATTTATTTTGGGTAGTATCTTTGTGATTTTCCCTAAATAATTTCAACATAGATATGTGGGGAGACGAGCCAATACAATATGAAATTTATACTCTTTTACTTCTAATTATAAGATCAAATTAAATTGTGTTTAGAGATTAACACAGTAAATTAGAACACAAAATGTTAACATGTACTACAAGTAATTAAATTATACGTTAGTTAATAACTAAAATAAATTATTTTTAAGAAAAAGAATAAATATAAATAATTTAAAGTGATATATTATCATATAAACAATTTAAATTTAAAGTGATATATATCATTAATTTTTTTAAAAAAAAATCAACTTTGACCCGAGTGAGTGTTTTGGTTCATATTACCAAACTAAGGCATAAAGTGGTAGGATATTCACTGTTTAGGTCCGTGTAATACAGTCTTAATTATCGTTAATTTATACTCTCATTCTTAAACTTTAATTTTTTTTTATGGAAATTAAGGAAGTAAATTAGACCACTAAATTATAACATATGCCACATAAAATTAGATTATAGATTAGTTTATAAGTAGAATATATTAGTTTTTAGGAAAAAATGATTTTTTTTTGTATTGAAATTACTTTTTTTTATAGACTGAAAAAAAATTTTAAAGTGATGTTATAATCATAATCAGTATTATAATATCATGATTGCAATTTAGCATCCCCAAGTTGTAACCTATCTGTCACCAATCATCATCACCTTTACGAAGGGAATTCCACCGGAGGTTGTAGTTGCAGAAAGCCTTGTGACGAAGACTGCTTCAACACTCTTCGTCCTCACTTTGAATTCCTACGGTCTTTTATTGATCCCCCAAGTGCCAAGGTGAGATTTTTATTTTTTATTTTTAAAGAAAGGCTTGATTGAAATCTCAGAGTGAATTAATATTACTACTAGTTTTTCAACATGGTTGTATATTGAGCTTTCTATTGAAATCCCTCTTCTTTTGGATTCTTCGATTGTGGCCGATGTTTCAATTCTTCAGTTTCCTTTGAGTGCGAATTTGTGGCCATTCCGAGGTTTAGAAAATTGGAAACTTTCATTGTGGGTGTTTATGAATTTCAATCTGGGATCTCTCTTAGGTAATTTTTATCATGTTTCTAGTGTGAAGCTATATGTGGGATCATGGATCCGTGTTTAACTGTTGGATTTGATCTGTGGCCTAGCTGCATGTTATCAGCTGTGGTTATATAAAGCGATTAGATATGGGATTTATAATTTGTTGTTTGAATTTTCTTGGGTTCATGTGTGAAATTTGCTCAGTATTTTCATTCTCTGTTCTGTGAAGTAGTGGCATCCAAGAGTGGGAAAATAGGAACGGAATGATGCCTTGGATTAAGTCTCAAAAATCCATATGAAGTGATTTTGCTATTATTTTTGTGTTCCATAGTTTTGGAAAAAATTTTCATACCTATAGTGACCCATCGTCTTGTTTTTTGCTCGGCAATGTTTTGATGTTATGTTTTATAGTCCTGAAATTTTGACTGCAGCAAGGATATGTAATTTTATGTATGCGTGCATGTAAGTAAACTTATGAAATACAAAGATAGTCTGCATGATTTCACATGCTTCAGAGATAAGGGAAGCAAGCAACATGAAAGCCTTTTTCAGTATGGTGTTTTATGATCTGGTCATGGAACTTGTTCTTTTGTGTTTTAAATTTTGAGCTCTTTCTACTACCAGTTTCTGATGGATTTGTTTTTCAATCTTGAAATCGGTCATTCTTTGCAGTGTTGCCTTAAATTTTCTTGGCTTCAGGGTTCTTTGGGGTTCATCAGCAGAAATTGGAAATGGTTAAAAGGTTCACTCACTATTAACCTATAGTTATAATGTCTTCGCAAGGAGCAAAGTAAATGGAATATCTAATTCCTTTCTTTTCGATACAGTTATGGAGGGCATTGATTTACCAGAGATACAATGTTTCAGTGTTCAGAGGGTTTTAAACATTTATTTGCTTCCTTATTGCGCTGCTTTGACCTCGATAAGCAGACAAGAGGCCTTGAAGATCCCGAACTTCTTGCAAGGGAGACAGTTTGTAAGATATTGACCTTACTTTGTTCTCATGACATTTTGATACACTGCTGATTTTGTTAATCATTGCCTTCCAGTGAAAATATGCATTTCTTTATGTTATATTTCCCTCTTGGGTTTTACTTGATTTTGTAAGCTGCATCATTAGTATTTGGAAGTAGCTCCTCACTGTTTGTACTGAAGATAGCATTTGTTTTTGCACTTGTATGCAGTCAGTGTAAGTGAAATAGAAGCACTTTATGAGCTCTTTAAGAAAATCAGCTGTGCCGTGATTGATGATGGGCTGATTAACAAGGTTTGTACTTTTGATCATCTGAAAACAGTATTTTGGATACATTATATTTTCTTTAGTTAGCTTTTTCTTTTTGTCCTGTAATAGAAATTATATTTGCATATTTGAGGATTCTCTGTCATATCATTATAGATCTAGGTTTGAAGTTCTATTTTGAAGCTGGTTCACTCCTTGGATTTTCCTCTAACTTTTCTTAACATCATGCGCAGGAGGAATTCCAGTTAGCATTATTCAAGACAAACAAAAAGGAGAGTTTATTTGCTGATCGGGTATTAATTTGTCAAATCATCTCATCTTTTTAATTTATCTTTAGTTTAAATCATGAATTTTTTTTCCATCCTATTATATTAATATTAATACCCAAATTTACAAACCATGGAGAACTATAAGGAACGAATTCTGGGTCTTTCTAATTGAAGGCCTGAATGTTTGGTTCAGCTCCTCTTCTTTCCTGTCCACTCTCTTTTGGATGTTACTATGGGTTGTTGTCATCTTTCACCTCATCTTTGTTTTGCACTTCTAATCAGTTTGAATAACCAACGCCGATCCTCTCTTTTACCACTTTTATTTCTTTGTGGCCAAGAATTAGCAAGAGAGGAAGAGTTTGAATTCCTGAAAAGTGTATTTATTTGCTGATGATAAAGTATAATGTGTGCGCGCACGCGCATGTTCATAAACTTGCATCATTGGCTTATCAAACAGAAGACTATTATGTTCTACTTTCCACTTAAATGTTGTTATCACAGGGACGGTTGGGTCTGACCCTGCATGCATGGTTTAATGTTTATTGACTGACTTGAAGACGGATATTTATTGATTTCTTGTTAGTTTATTTACTCTCTCCATACTGATGTTCACATACAATGTTCTGTATTAATTTGAATGCTGAAATGCCTTTTTGCGGTTCCTTTGCTTGAATTCATTTATATGATATTATGTGGTCGGCTTCTTATATGAGCTTCTCTCTGTGTATTCATTTAGGTATTCGATTTGTTCGACACAAAGCACAATGGGATATTAGGCTTCGAAGAATTTGCTCGTGCTTTATCTGTTTTCCATCCGAATGCCCCAATTGATGAAAAGATTGAATGTATGTTTTTTTAAACTGAGGGACCAATACCAAAATTACTGAAAGTTTAGGGACCAAGACCAAAATTGACCGAAAGTTCAGGGATCAAAATCAAAAATTTCAAAGTCCAGGGACCAAAACCAAAATTGACCGAAAGTTCAAGACCAAAATCAAAAATTTTAAAGTCCAGGGACCAAAACCAAAATTGAGTGAAAAAATTTTAAAGTTCAGGGACCAAAAGTTATATTAACCCATTTCTTAATTTACTTTGATGGACCTCTCTTGATATGAGAAAAATTAAATTCACATTATCTTGTGTTTCAGTTTCTTTTCAACTGTATGATCTCAAGCAACAAGGTTTTATTGAAAGGCAGGAGGTAAAATACTAAATTTTTATTTTATTCTATTTATCGGATTGTCCAAGTCTAAATTTTAGTTTCGCGTCTTCTGTAAAGGTGAAGCAAATGGTAGTAGCTACACTTGCTGAATCTGGTATGAACTTATCTGATGATGTAATAGAAAGTATAATAGACAAGGTGCGATTCTCTTTTCTTTTTCTCGTGCTTAGGCCTTGGGCCTTTTTCTGTCACTTTGTTGGATAGAAGTTTTAACTGCTTTTTCTTCGTCATTTCTCCAGACATTTGAGGAAGCAGATACGAAACACGATGGCAAAATCGACAAGGAGGAGTGGAGAAACCTTGTTTTACGCCATCCGTCACTTTTGAAGAATATGACCCTTCAATATCTGAAGTAATATATAACTTCTTTTATACTCCCAGTACATTAGAAATCAAATCTGACCTATTGTTGTGCCTACACACTTGCATGCATACAAGTTATTTCTCTCTGCTGCTGGTATATTATAAAAGCGATACTCTCTAAGACTCAAGTGATTTTGGCTAACATTTGATTTCCCACACCCAAGAAAACTGTGATATATGCTTGTTAATCTTCTTCTCTATCCAATTTTCAGTGGGCTATCTAATATTATCTTTCATGTGTATGAGCAGGGACATAACCACAACATTCCCAAGCTTTGTATTCCATTCACAAGTTGCTGATACTTGAAGCTTCAGTTTTCAGAATCTGTTCATCTTGCTGTAAGATTTTCCTCTTGATTTTGCTTTGGTCATATTTATGAAGGAGATGAAGTTGAAGAGTGGGATTTCTGGCTTTGTGCATTTGTATTTAATCATGAATGGTCCTGGAAATACATTTATTATTTTTGCTTGAGGTTTAATTCGCAATTTGAATTATTTTTTAGAGGCAAGAATGTGATTCCGTGTAATGTTCACAATTCTATAGCAGCTTGTTTATTTTTTATATTTATCATAATTTTTTCTTAATAGAGATTATAGCACATGGGTTCGTTTTCATAATGGGCTACTCTAGCCAATTAATATAGGGTTGCATTTGTATGAAGAATTAAATTAATTTTTTTTTTTTTTACAAAGAATTGAAGTAATTTATTCTTATGTAGTTTAGTGCCCCCCGGGGGTGGAGGGCTCATGTATTTAAGTAAGGTGAATTGGGATTGACATTTTTCGATTTATATATTCAAGTAGGAATTTCAAGGATAATGAAAAGTTTATATGTGCATACTTGTAATATAGGGCGCCATTATGTTTGAATTTTTGTTGGATGAAAATGCAGATGCAGAGGAGGGAAACAACTAATAATCAATCTTTTTTTTTTATGCCAACTACTCAATCAATTTGGAATCTAAGTCTATATTGTTTTCATGACATTCCCACTTTGAAGCAAATTATGGTGATAAAAAAGTGGTCTAACTTTTTGAAGCCTGAGTTCTTAAAGGAGAAACTTCAGTCTGATGTAATTTGTTAGTTATTTGATTGTATGAACGTTATTTCATCGGGGGAAAAAAAGTGACCTAACTTATAAAGAATTATCTTACAGCTCAAATAATTTGAGTTCAAATTTCATTAGTGGTGTGAGGTTTTTGTCAGCAGACAATTGTAAATAATTTTAAGTTGAGGTTTGAAGCATGGTTACCCTTATTCAACACTCGAATCCAAACCCAGCTCATGTTACCATTTTTTATAATTTAAAAATGAAAGCAAAATTATGGTCAAAGTCCAAAGATGTGAACTCAATGTCACAAGTTTTTACACAATGTTTACTGCGGGAATTTTTTTTTTTTTTTTCAAGAACAGAGAGCGAGAGAAAGGAAAGCACTTGTCTCATACCAAACACGCATGGATTCCGATTCCATATCTTTACTCAAAATTCCCAGATAGGTTTCTCTCTGACAAATCATCAAAAGAGACCATTTACACGAAACAATTAATTTCCTTTACTTGATAGAAAACATACCATTAGCAACATAAATAAATAATTTTCCATCAAAATTAATTAAGGAAATCATATTAACCCGATATCTGAATGCGAAAGCTTTTATGATAGCAGAAAAACCACCCAATTTCACAACGCTTCGCTAATGATATTAAAAGAGACAAACTATAGTGGATGAAAAAAGAAAATGGGAGAGAACCGTGAAAAAAGGATAAATAACCATATTTAGGTTAATACAAGTCCGAAGAGATCGTGCCTAATTGCATATTAAAACCATAAAAACCAAAAAGCTTATCCCAAAAAAATAGACTACTCGACGCTAATAATATTAAAACACCAAAAACATAAAAAGGAAATAATGACAGTTGGTCTTAGAGAATTAGTCAACTTCTTCCATCTTGCTACCCTCAGCATCAGCGTCAGCTTCCTCCAATGGGGGCATGTCAGCATCAGCTTCACCAGCATCCTCATCAATGCTCAGTCCAAGCTTCAACATCCTATGGATTCTGTTTCCGAAGGTATTGGGCTCATCGAGGCTGAAACCAGAGGTAAGAAGAGCAGTCTCAAACAGCAACAGAACCAAATCCTTCACAGATTTGTCATTCCTATCAGCTTCTGCTCGCTTACGAAGCTCCTCCATGATGGCATTTTCAGGGTTGATCTCCATAGTCTTCTTGGAAGACATGTAACCAGCCATGCTATTGTCTCTCAGTGCCTGGGCCTTCATGATCCTTTCCATGTTTGCAGTCCAACCATACTCACCAGTTACCAGACAGCAAGGAGAGTCAACAACACGGTCAGATACCACAACTTTCTCAACCTTGTCACCCAACACATCCTTGATCACCTTGCACAGTCCATCGAATTTCGCCTTCAGTTCTTCATGCTTCTTCTTCTCGTCTTCGGTTTCGTCGAGCTTGAGGCCTTCCTTTGTGGCAGACACTAGCTTCTTGCCTTCGAATTCTTTAAGCTGGCCAACAGCATATTCATCAATAGCATCAACCATGTAAAGAACCTCGAACCCCTTCTTCTTCAGCCTCTCCAAGAATGGGGAGTTCTCAACAGCTTTCTTGCTTTCTCCAGTAATGTAGTAGATGTCATCCTGACCTTCCTTCATCCTGGTTACATAATCTTTCAGGCTGGTCAACTCATCACCGCTCTTGGTGGAGTGGTACCTGAGTAATTCAGCAAGCTTTGTTTTGTTCTGAGAATCCTCATGGATACCAAGTTTAAGGTTCTTGGAGAAAGCCTCGTAGAACTTGTTGTAATCCTCCTTGTTCTCAGCAATTTCAAAGAAAAGCTCAATGCACTTCTTGACCAAGTTCTTACGGATGACCTTCAGGATTTTGTTCTGCTGCAGCATTTCTCTAGAGATGTTGAGAGGGAGATCCTCAGAATCCACAATACCCTTCACAAAGCTCAGGTATTCAGGCATCAACTCCTCACAGTTGTCCATAATGAAGACACGTCGAACATACAGCTTAATGTTGTTGGGTTTCTTCCTTGTGTCAAAGAGATCAAAAGGAGCCCTCTTGGGAGCAAAGAGAATAGCCTTAAACTCAAGCTGACCCTCAACAGAGAAGTGCTTGACAGCCAAATGATCTTCCCAATCATTTGTAAGACTCTTGTAGAACGCAGCATATTCTTCCTTGGAGATCTCTTCAGGCTTCCTCATCCAGATAGGCTTCTGCTTGTTCACCAACGACCACTCATGGGACACCTCCTTAATTTTCTTCTTTTTCTTCTCTTCCTTCTCCTTCTCCTCATCCACATCCTCAACTTCACCTTCCTTGTCTTTCTTCTCCTCATCCTTCTTCTCTTCCTCATCCTCATCATCAGAAATCTCCTTCTCGGTAGTCTTCTCAATCCACAAAGAGATAGGGTAACTAATGAATTCAGAGTGTTTCTTAATCAAATCCTTCAAGCGACGTTCCTCAAGGTACTCAAGCTGATCTTCCTTCAGGTGTAAAGTTATCTTGGTTCCCCTGCCAAGTGGCTCGCCAGAAGTGTCTCTGGTGACAGTGAATGATCCACCAGCTTGAGACTCCCAAACATACTGTTCATCATCATTGTGCTTTGTGGTGACGATGACCTTCTCAGCAACAAGGTAGGCTGAGTAGAACCCAACACCAAACTGCCCAATCATGCTTACATCAGCACCAGCAGCCAGGGCTTCCATGAATTCCTTGGTTCCAGACCTTGCAATGGTACCCAGATTGTTTACCAAATCTGTTTAACATAAAGCAGAGCATCAGTTTCAATCAAATCATATAATTCATTATAAAGTGATCACACACAGACAATCTAACAGTATTATCTTACCAGCTTTGGTCATGCCAATACCACTGTCGATGATGGTCAATGTATTGCTTGCCTTGTCAGGAATAATGTGAATGAAAAGCTCTGGCTGGGCATCAAGCTTGCTCTTGTCTGTCAAGCTTTCAAATCGTATCTTGTCCAAAGCCTACAATGATGCACAGTCAAAGAAATCAGACTTAGACCATACATAAGATCGAAGCAAGCGCTAACTTGTTCCTTTTCATTCTAAAAAAAAAATTAAATAAATAAAATAGATTCCAAAAGTGAATATATAAACATAAAAGTGATCATTCCAAAAGCGAATATATAAACATAATAGTGGTCATTAATAACTAGAGCTAAATATCAAAACACATGATCCTTACACCAAAGAAAAAAAAAAAAGAATAAACGTAAGAGCGATTCCATGACGTCAAACGTAAGAGAAATAAAGCCAGACCAGAATCACTCGCCTCGTAACAATGGAACTTTCAATGAGACGGAAAAGCTATAAAAATATCCGTGAAGATCATCGAACCATACAGATAATCATGACATTTAACAACCAAGATCTTTCTAATCAAGCAATTACCTAAATTGAACGAATGACATGAAAAATAAAGTGAAAACGAGAAACACAAAATTGCCAACAGCATTCAAATGAGACCAAAAAGGAATATATAAACAGGATAAAGTATCAAAGCATCAAACACATAAACGAATGAAAGCACAATAACCAGGAATCACGAGGGCCCAATTTCAATCCACCAACAGAAAGCAAATAAGAGAAATAAAATTGCACAGATCACAGAGAAATCAACAACGATCAAAAAAAAAAAAACTCAACAGGCGAAACAAGGCTAAATAAAATCAGCTACACAATGAAAAATAGAAAGAAAGAAAGAACATACATCAGAAGCATTGCTGATGAGCTCACGAAGGAAAATCTCCTTGTTGCTATAGAAAGTGTTGATGATGAGACTGAGAAGCTGGTTGATCTCAGCCTGGAAAGCGAAAGTCTCCGTCTCCGACATTATGCTGCAGATTTTACAGATCGAAGAGGAGATCGATGAAGGGAATTTGAGAGATCGGAGAAGGAGAAGAAATCAATGTGGCTGAGCAAATGAAGGAAGGGAGGTACTAATATAGACAGAAAACTAGGGTTTCTAGATCCTTCCATAAGCAATCAGGAAAAATATTTTGTAAAATCAGGAAATATATATATACATATACATATAACATTATCTATTTTTAATTAAAGATAATACTGAGTATTTTTATCCGATTAATCAAATCACGCGAGGAAAAAGCTTGTTTCTTTCATTTTATCTTTTCACCTCTCTTTGATTTTTAAAATTACTTTTTTAAATATAGTAATTAGTATTAATATATTAATTAATAATTAATTAAAACGGTATGATTAAAGTCCTGTTAAATTAAATTCATCTAACGTCAAAACAATAATAATTACTCAACGGATATTATTGAAAAATTATTTTATAAAATTTATATCAGTAAAGCGTAAATCTAAAAGAAGATATTAACAGTCTATAAAATCATTTAAATATAAGTTTTGATATGTTTATTACACAATGTTATTAAATATTAGTATTGTTGCTTTGTTAAAAAAATTGTTTGGCGAAGTGAAAAAATAAAAAATTACAAGTAGGACTATGGTGAGTGAAGTTGGATTTTCTAATACATTTAAGGGGAAATTAATTATATGAAAAGAGCTTAATTTTGCATCAAAAGAAAGATAAAGGTTGCATAAAAAAAAGAAATTAATTAATATAAGGTCCTATGAAATCAGTTTAATTAAAATGAAGTCCTATAAAATTCCCTAATTAATTTGAGGTCCTAAGTTCTAGCAAGAAGTTGTAATCATTCGGCCTAAGGTTGTTGTTGAGGAGAATTTAAAAAGTTGTGATTGATACTTATAAAGTTGTTACAAAGGCCCAAAATGTTATAGTCTAATCAAAAGTTGTTAGTGATCAATAGTATAAATTTTTGTTCAATGACAACTTTTGACCAGATTATAACAATTTTTTGAACATTTGTAACAACATTATGATTATCATTACAGCCGTTATAAAGTTTTGATCACTACCAACTTTTGTTCAGAAAATTCCAACTTATCATTAACAACTCTTAGCCAGACGATAACCATTTTTGTTCAAACAATGGCAACATTCTCACAAGAACTAGGGACTTTAGTTTAATTTGAATATTTCGTGGAATCTTAGTTTAATTAAGGGATTTTGTGGGACATCATCTTAATTAAGTTTCTTATATAGGGCTGGTAATTAGGGGTGTTCAAAAATTTTCTGTCCGTCCATCTCGTCCCGTTTCTGAGTATTTTGGGATGAGAAATTTTAGGACCGGACAATTTTTTGGGCCGGGATGGGTTAGTATTATTATTTTTAATTAAAATAAATGATTTAAAAAAAAAAGATAGTATTTTTACGGTGATTGAAGCCCTGAAGTACCTGCTCTGATTTGAATTTATAAGCTTTCAGATCAGATATGAAAAATATTGTTCCTTCATGTCTTTTGGCTGATTGCATAGAAAATATTATTAATGACTTATACCCCATTTGGTACATGAAATTGATTTTAATGGAACTTGAACTGGAACTTGAATGGGAGTTAGAAGTGGAAGTGGGGCCGAAAAAGTTTGTTTGTTAGGTGAGAAACAAGTATAGAATTCATGAATATAATCTTTAAAAACATAAATAAAATAATGAAAGATGAATCGAAAAGACTTTTTTACCCCTCATTAAAAACAAGAAAAAAATATAAAAATGAATTGAAAAAACAAATTGTGCCTTAAATGTTAATTTCATCCGAGTTATCGTTTTGTTCATCTAGCCTTTGGCTTCATCTTCCCCGCCTCAAAGACACCACAACATTATTATGGTTGTACAGTATATATTTGCCCAATTGGCCTCCCAAAATTGGCGCTAATCCGAGACACACACACATATATTTTGTTTGATCTTTGTTATAGGTTTTATAAAAATAACCGATTAAGTATTTTGAATATGAATTAACCAATAGAATGATTGAAAAAGGGAGAATTACAAATAGGTCCCAAGTAAGAGAATTAATTTTAAATAGGTCCATTAACAACTCCTTCACTTATTAACCAAGGCTATTGCAGTTGTTAATAGCTATAATTAACAACTCATTGGGACCTCTCTAAAATTAATTATCTTACTTGGGACTTATGTGCAATTGTCCCATTGAAAAAAGCCATTGAAATTCTAGGGAGAAAACAGAATGCCCAAGAGCATAAAATATAATTCAAATATTTGAATACAATATTATATGACTATTAAATAAAATTGAACAGAGATCTTTGACTATATATATACATTTGAATAAAATATAATATCAAACCACATATACATATCGATTCATGATTTTTTTAAATCAATTATAATTCCATAACTGAGTTAGTTAAAATAGTTTCGTAATCTTATATAAATATATAAATATATTCATAATCTTATTTGTTATAATTGAGTATCCATCAATATCCAGAAATTTTTTTAACATCCCATGCTACATATTATATTTTGAAACGTTCGTTATTCTGCCTTTTATAAAAACGAGAAATTTTTCCAACAACCCCTAATACTTGCGTTTTTTTATAGGAATATACATAAATTTTAAATGATATTATTTTTAAGAGTTTTTTAAAATCCTAACAACATCATATTAGATATAAGTTAAATAAAAATCTTAATGATTTTAAAGTTTTTTTTGGAAATAAATTTTTGACCTAAATTTATACAA
The DNA here is from genome assembly GCA_037074515.1 of Mimosa bimucronata. Classification (NCBI taxonomy): domain Eukaryota; kingdom Viridiplantae; phylum Streptophyta; class Magnoliopsida; order Fabales; family Fabaceae; genus Mimosa; species Mimosa bimucronata. Next base: position 18,343,738 of record CM073440.1, on the reverse strand, counting down.
ATCAAGAAGAGGAAGAAAAGAAATTGGCTAAATTTATCCTTTTAAAAAGAAAAACAATTACAGAAAAATGAACAACCTTCTTGCTCTTTCTCATTTAGTTAATAACCATACACAGGAGAAGCCATGAAAATAGCAGAGATAAAAAATGAAAGCAAAGGTAGAACTAGGGGTGAGCATAATGCCCAGTGGCCCTCTATACCCACCCAAATCTAGACAAAAATTGCTCAGCCCAACCCAAAAAAAATAGCCCTATAAATTTGGGCAGGGTAGGGCTAATTATTGGGTACGGCCGGGCATTAAGCAATGGATGCTGCCCTACCCATTTAGCCAAACCCAAAAAAGTATATAACATTTATTTCAAATATATAATATTTATTATATATTATTTTATGTAAAACTCGTATTATTCAATATATATTATTTTAATTAAAATATACATAAAATATTTGTATAATTGATTTAATATATCGTAAAATCTATATGCATTTAATTATGATATATACATTTTCTAATATAATATGAGTAGAAAATCACGACTTAGGCAGGAAAGTGCCTACCCAACCTAGACTGCTCTTGCCCAGTTCAGAATAATTGGGGCTCTTTGTGGGCAGGGCAGGGCATCAGGCTGCAAAATGCCGCCCATTCATTCTTAGGGCTGGGCATCAGGCAGGGGCATCGATTTGCCCAGCCCTGCCTATGCCCACCCCTAGGCAGAACCGTCAATCAAAACTTAGAATTTAGCCCAAAAAGAAATCAAAACTTAGAAGAATGTGCATAAAATAACTTTGATTCATTCTACTACCTTAGTCACCACGTCTGCCTTAATCTCCAGCAGAAAATTTTCGATTACAACTTTAAGAGGCTATAATATGGTACAAGTGGTAAAATTAACGGATTTCACCATAACCCAAATGGGTTCTAATGGTCTACCCAAACCCAAGAAACCTACTTCCCACATTTTTTTGGAATTAACTGTTCTATGATGGAAGTGAGCTCCAACCTAACAAAAAATAAAATTTCTCACTTCCCACCTCTTCAAAGGCCAAAGTTACATGCTACCAAAGGCAGTAATAGTATTAATGCTTTTAATTGGCAGTAGCGATTTTCTTTTTATTTTTTTGATAATCAGGGAAATTTAAAAGAAGGATACAAAAACAAAAAAGTAAAGACTGCAGCAACATCCATTTCACATTCAGTCGCTGACAGAAGAGATACGGATTCTACAGACAAAAACTCAACACCCAGGGTCATGCTCAAGGCTTTCTTAGCGAGAATATGAGCTTCATCATTTTGATCTCTATCTATCAGCTTTATCTCAGCTAGCCACGACACAGCAAACCTTTTGAGTTCCTCTATGAGTAAATGATCCTCATGCAGTTCGGATTGTTCATCACTAGCCAACCGGACGATTTCCCTTGAGTCATTAAACACTCTAATATGTCTGTAATCGTTATCCCATGTAAGAGCCAATATACATGCCCAGAGCTCTGTAGCTAAGCTGCTACCTTCCTCCAGTCTGCGCACAAAACCGTCAATAATCTCACCACAATAATTCTTGAATAGCCCTCCACAGCTCGTTGTGTATCATCTACAAGAGTAGGCCCCATCTTGATATGTTTTAATTAATTAGCTATGCGTTTCAATTAACTAATCCAGAAGAAGATGAAGTAGTATAGAACTGAGAATTTGGGTCGGATATAAACGGGCCATCTTGTTTAGGCCCACGAATAAAAAAAACCCCTTTTGCAAAGCCCGGCCCTTGAGGTGTTAAGCCTTTTGCCGGCCCGCGGGTCTCTTTTTTTCAAATGCTTTTTTACACTTTAAAGTCTGTATTGTTAATTAAAACAATGGACATATGATAAAAAAAACATAAGTATGATCCAAATTATATTTAAATACCAAAACATTAGTGCATTATCAACTTAACAACTTATAAATTAAATACTAAATTTAAAATTAGAGGTCACACCACAATTAAATTAAATGCTCCATAAAGTCTACACACCAAAATTAAATAAATTATTACATAAAGTTCACATACCATAATTAAATAAACTACTACATATAGTTATAAACAAGAAAAGTGAAAAGTGAAAACCATAAACTATACATTAAACATTAAGAATTAACGTCATTTCATTTTCACAATCACTAATCATCAACACCAAGAAAATTTGATTGTGTTTTACTATGAGTATGCTCTCGTTCTTTCTTTCTTTATATGTACGAACAAGAGCTAAACCCCTACTAATCCATATCACGCAGCAACAAGCTCTGCAACTCACTATCCACGTGGACTATCATGTGAAGACCTGAGAAAGCTTTTAGGCCCTTCTTTGCCAAATAATCCGCAGCCTGATTTGCCCATCTACTCGATTTGCTGATGCTCACGATCCAATCCCGAGAGAGGAGATGCTTAGCTTCATCCACAATGTGCCTATCTTCATGTGTCTCATGATCATATTAGAAATAATTGGTTAAAAGTAATAATTATATTAGAAATATGATTTGTTCTCAAATTATGTCATTCTTATTAAATATGAAAGAGAATGCATGAGGAAAAGAAAATGAGAGAGAATATGACGAATAAGATATAATAAAGATGAAAAAGAATGCATTGAGAAAAAATAAACAATGGGTAAATTTTGAAAAAACGCAATTAATGCTTAGACAAACCTAAAATGAAGTTTATATTAGGGGTGTCCAAAACCGGGACCGGGACCGGGAATACCTATTCCCGGTTCCCGTTCCCGGAATGGGGCCGGGATTGGATTTCAATCCCGGTCCCGGGAATTCCCGGTCCCGGCGGGACCGGGAATTCCCGGTCCATTTTTTTTAAAAAAAAAAAAGAAAAAAATGTGCTTAAACTTTGGCCTTTAGGATCTCCTCAATTTATTATGTGGTTTCCATCTTTGCGACATTTTCAAACTATGAAAGAAAACAAGTCACAAATTAATTATTATGATGTTATAAACAAATGCACAAGGAAAAAGAATGAAAAGAATGAACAAAAATGATATCACTAGTTTAGTCACTTAATTTATGCCACATTTAAGAAAAAAAATAAAACAAAACAAGGATTAAACTTTCTCAAAATTATGAACGCTTTCTTCTATAATAATGCCATGACATGAAGCAAATAAATCTCATTAAACATAAGAGATAATAATGCCATGACATAAAGGATAAATTGGTAAAAAAGACAAGTTTAATATAACAAAAGTAAGAGATAAAATAGGGGCAAAAGGCTAAAAACACCATGATTTTTATACAAGAATTTACTTTATATGTAATTGTAATAGAATTAGCCCTTTAAAGTGTTTTGCCTAATTTTTTTTTTTTTTATAAAATATGAGGACCGGGACCGGGATCCCGGGGCCTTGCCCGGATCCCGGTCCCAGTCCCGGTCATTTCCCGGTCCCGATCCCGGGACCGGAAATTCCCGATCCTGATTTGCCGGGACCGGGACCGGGAGGGGTTGGACACCCCTAGTTTATATTTTGGGAGACACATTTTTACCAAAGTAAATGTTATATTTTGGGCGAATAGAGTATATGCCTAAGTGGGTCCCATATGACTTCCAAGTGTCCACGCCTTTGACTGGTGAAAAATTAAAAGTATATCCCACTAATTTCTTAAATTTCGAAAATGACAGCATTATTGCACATTCCAAATCACGTTTTAGAAGGAAGAGGGGGAAATTTCATCAAAATGAATTTAAAGTAAGCTGGAATAAGCCAGGAACTTTTTCTACCCAGAGGATGACCATAATTCAGCATCCACACTGGACAACACCTTCATCATGTGTTAACGGGAAGAAATAACAAATAAAAAAACAACTCTCTTCTAATTGTCATCGATTTTCAACCACAAAGATGGAGAGGACGAGACATAAGGTCTGTGAAAGAAGATTTCGAAACGCAAGTCGTCGAAAAAGATATGATAAGCCTTGGAGTACGAAGTTGCAGTATATATGTGAAGGAGGTAGATATATGCAAGGTGGTGTGGATCTCGTAGCCGTCACCTTTGTCGGAGAGATATTTTAAAGAGGTAAGTCACTGGAGGTTGTCGTTATTTGTCGCTGGAGGCTGCCGCCGTTATCATCTGGAGGTGGCTGTTGTTACCTATCGTTGGAGGTCACAGTCAATAGAGGCATGTGGCGGTGGGAGCTTGTGGGAAATGGGTTGGAGGATATGAAAGAAAATTTTCACTATATTCCACAATTTTATGGGCGGAAAAAGCAAATTTTTGAAGTTTAAGAAATTGATGGGATCCACTTCTCATTTTTTACTTTTTTACTGGTCGAAGCGTGGACACTTGGAAGCACGACCCTCAGAATAGCAGTTTCAATTGTGAAAGTTGCACTAGTTTGTAAAGTTTATGCATATTTTTTATCCATATAAACATACTGGTGTCAAATGCTCCTCACAACAAATTTTATTGTCTGAAGTGCACATTCATTCACGTTAATCAATACATAATCTAGATTGAGCTCTACTTAGAAGGTAGGTAATATGGACATATGGTTATCCACACACACATATCTATAAAAAGAGTTTAGTGCATATATTGTATATATGAATATATCTATATAAAGAATTTACTGCATTTACCTAGATTAAAGGGTTATACAATCCTTAGTCCATTAGGTATTCCCCAATTTTATATTTGGTTCCTTAAATTTCAAACAAAAAATTTTGGGTTCATTTATCCTAAAACATTTATTCATATATATATTAATAAAAATTTGGATGATTTTACTCAAGGATCAAAACTTTTTGGTTAAAAGTTAAACTTTATAAAAAGACAAAATCAAGGCAAGATTCAAGACCAAAAATTATAGGAGTATCATACTCTAGATTAAATCATCCAAAGTAGGATGGATTTTTTTTAAGCTGGCAAGTAGAGTAGAATTTACTCCCTCTAAAAAGCATGCTATATACATAAAAATGTTAAGGGTAAAAAATATACATGTGATTATGTCAAAAGTTCATCCAGCATCAAGTGTTTTTTTTTATCAAAAGTGACCATGAACTTTCATATTAGGTTTTAAAGTCACAGTTTCTATTAAAATATGTCCAAAAATACACATGCGATTTGTAACACCTTAATTTTATGACTCATTTTCAAGCTATATTAGCAATGAGAAACTTATTTAAGTTCGTATGAGATTTATAATTTATAATATCAAAACCACAACTTTTTTTAACTTTTCTTTATTTTTGGAAAATTCTGAAAATGCAGAAAACTTTTCTAATAACTTTGAAAAATTATAACTAATTGCACAAAATGATTTTGACATCATTCAAGCCCTAAATTAAAGCTTGAACTCTTTATGGAAAAAAATATTAAATAGAATATGCACAAACCCATATGATACAGTTTATTGATTTTTCAAATATACTTTCGCTCACACGTGCAAAATTATATGTCTGATTGCATGATTTTTAATTGGAATTATACTACTCCGATTCATTTTTTTCTTTGTTTCCAGAAAGCCCTCTAATCCTAATATTTTACATAAATATTTCAAGGCAAAAGAAATTCATTTACTATTTCAAGGCAAAAGAAATTCATTCACCATCTCATACATAATCTGTTTATTCATGGATCAATTTGAGATCCTATTTTATAAATCACATGTGTATTTTTAAACTTATTTAACGGACAAGTGATTTTTGAATCTAATTTAGAAGTCCATATTCACTTTTAATAAAAAAAAAAAAAAAGAAACACTTGATACTGTATGAACTTTTGACAAAATCACGTACTTATTTTTTTGACATTTTTTTACCATTAACTAACCCTACATTAAAAAAAGAAAAAGAAAGAAAGAACAAAAGCATGTCATGTGTATCACGAAGGAAAAGTGGGCCCAGACCACAAAATTCAAAATAAGAACTTAGCTTTCATGATTATATGCAAGAAATCCTGATCATTTCTGTTGACCAGAATGTAATCCTCATTAGTCATTAGTCATGAACTACTCCTTGGCTTCTTGCTCCAGATATTTATAAGAGGCCCTTCCTCTTCTCATTCTGAGTTAGAGACGCCTTCGTCATCCGAAGAATGGGATTTTCATCGCCTTGCTTCGCCTCTCTATCATCCTTTCCCAGGTGATGATTTCCCTCTTTCCCATCCCATTTCTTCTCTCCAATTGTGAAACCCCTTTCATCCATTCAAATCCCTTGTCATTTCCTTACTGACGAATTCACCATACTCATTCCTTTCTTTCTTTCTTTTTTTCTTTTTCAATTGTTCTTATGGAATTTTCCTGATGCTGTCGATTCGCCGTTGATTGTACACCTACAAACTGTTCTTGTTAAAGAATAATTGACCAATTACCTTGTTTTTTTGGGTTTTTTTGATGTTGCTATTATCATCACATCAGACTTATTGCCTTGCTTCTGTGAACTTGCTTTGACCTTGAAACTGTTTGATATTGAGAAATCATATGCAAGTATTTATCTGGATGTAGCTTTGGGTGTGGAATTTCTTTCATTATACTACCTTTTGGTAAACTTGTCTCTTGACTTGTGTCAAATATTGCTCAACCCAGCTGCAATGAGAATGGTAATGTCAAATACACTGCACCCAAGGGCTCACATAACACGCTTCGGATAACATTCAAAAGATTTTCAAGAAGACTACTTCTACAGTTTGTGGGGCTCAGTCACCTATGGCATGCTTGTCCAATTATGGCTGCACCAATAATGCCAGAGATGAAGGAACCTGAAGTCTTGCGGTTCATCTGCCTTTTCCCCCTTTTAAATTTCTTTCTTTTTTCTTTTTTTATTTCTTGAATGATACTCTTTCTATATAATGTGATAAGTGATTATCATTTTTAATGTGAAGCATCTAGGACATTTAAGCTTGACAGTGGGGTGAGGATTCAAGGTACAAAGTTTATAAGCTTCCTCATATGATGTTTCCTTACCCCCTTTTTTGTGAGAAAAAGTGGCATACATGCTAGAACAAATTTTCATGCAAGAACACTTAGGTAGTGTTTGGATTTTGAAATTTAGAAGACATGAGAATAAGTCAGTGGTTCTTTCCGTTGCACATGTCAAATATCTGAAGGTTGGCTTCATTTTCTTTTTTGCATTGCATCCCATTGTTTGAATGAGGACCATCTAATCCTTCTATGCTTCTTTAAATTGGGAGTGCAATTACTTGGTCATTGACAAAAACACAAACACCATGCGTTTAGTACATTCACGTTCCATGCAATAAAAAGGACATCAAGCAGTGGGTGCCAACACTTGCAAATAATTACCTTTTCTGTGAAATGTTCATATTAGATATTGTTGAAGGCAAAGGACCAGAAGCACGTTTGGGAGATTTGGTTGAATTCAACTATGTATGCAGGCGTGCAAATGGATACTTTGTTTACAGGTAGCTTAATATTGTGAATTCTTCCTTTAATATAGTAATATCCTACATTAAAGTATTAAAACTAATTCTTATTACTTAAATCATAGTAGGATTTTAGACATTAGTATCATTCAGTTTCTTGTTTCGTATTTTGGTTGTTTTCCCTTTCTTGGCTTTGTGTCAGTAATATCTAACCTAATTCTCTTACTAATGCTTGTCTTTTTCACTGTGATTCTTGGTAGCACTGTGGATCAATTCAGTGGAGAAAGTAAACCAGTTATACTTCCTTTGGATGAGAACCAGGTTAGAAATTTCTTGTCATTCAATGTATGAAGCCCAATCAACCTCAAAACATAGCTATTAGATGGACTTTAGTCCGTTTTCTTTTGGCTTTTCAATCAATTTATGGAATTTTAATGTTGTTAAAAGAAAGTTACTGTCTTGAATGGAGATGTTGAAATAAGCGTCGGTAGAAGAGGATTCAATTGAATCTTTTTCTTTTTAGAAATTAAATTATGATCGTCCACTTGTATTAGTTTAGAAAGGAAGAGAATAATAGGGGGTTGTAGAGAAGATTAACAATGACCATATATCAGGCAGTAGTGATCCAACAATACTTAGACTGCAAAGTTAGTCTGATTGGTAGCTAACCCCACATTCTTCTGCCAAGGTTTTGTTCTTTTGAAGACCAAAGGCTTTTGTGCCTTCCCAGATATTATGATACGATAGTGTGGATTAATTAAGTTTATTGATCATGTAACACTTTATATGGGATCAAGCGAAAGAAAAAGCCTTAATCTGGTGGTTCTTCAGGAAACTAATTAAGCGGTCACATAACAGAGGTTAATTCCTGTAACAGATAATAGAAGGCTTGAAGGAGGTCCTGACTGGCATGAGAGTTGGTGGTAAGTTCAGAGATTATTATCACTAGTTACTACTCCCCGGTTCCCAAATATAATGACTTATTTATCTAATTCTGAGGGATTAAGGAAGCTAAATAAATTAACTAATTTTAGTATATGTGGCATGATCTCTCTTAAATATTTGTGTATTATATTTTGTGTCAGCTTATAATTTAAACTTAATGTGGAGAAAAACGATATATATAATTGAAAAAAGCTTTATATTTAGAACCAAAATTTACTTTTAAAATGTCTTATATTTAGGATGATTATGTTCCCCCCCTAAACCAATCCATTTCACTGTCCATTCACCGTTGTTAATTTCATTGTCTTACGTAATCATCTTTGACTCTATGTATCTCTGCCAATTGTCAAAACTAATTTTAATGTATAGGAAAGAGAAGAGCACTAGTACCACCTTCTGTAGGATATTTGAATGAGAACCTTCAGCCAGTACCAGAAGAGGTTAGATAGGCAGTTTAATAAGACAAATTTGGACATTGATTATTTTAAAAAATAGTACAAATTTGAATTTCTTTTGTTGATGAATGCAGTTTGGTCCTCGTCGCAGCCTCTTTTCTCATGCAAAGGAGCCTTTGGTATTTGAAGTTCAACTTCTGAAAGTTTTGAGTCTCCCCTCTACATCTGTATTCTGAGAGCTTTATACACATATTCTTTTGATTTATATGAATACCACTAATTCTCAATTTTTGACATCTTTTCTTGTTATTACCTTCTCCCCTCATCCAGTCATCCTCGTCCTAATTTACTTTTATCGTGTTTACTTTTATTTGGTTCAAATGGTCCAACAAATAGGGTTCATAAAGAATTATGACATTTTTTTGCCAGCAAAGGTAGACTTCATTAATCATAAACCTAAATTAGGTAAGGTGCAAATCCACCTCGGAAGTGTCAAAAAAATCTCGCATTCGCCTTAGAAGTATTTTTCGTAGCAATGTAGCCTTAGAAGTACCCCAACCTAACTCAATGTAGCCTTGGTACTTAGTTAATAGAGGGGGACATTGCTACATTTGGGTATTTCTAGGGCTACATTGTTACGAAAAATACTTCCGGGGGGAATGTGAGATTTTTATGACACATCCGGGGTATATTTGTACCTTAACCCACCCAAATTAATAGTCAGATCCAAACTAAATAAATGCATATAACCAAAGACCAAACCACCGAAACACATAAAACCAAAGCCCAAACCCAACCCAAGAACACCCCCCAACATACCCTAACCCTAAACATATAATGAAAGCTACATGAGATGCTACCATCGTCGCCTGAGAAGAAGAGGAACTCCGGCAACAACGCCCTTGAAACAGGGATGTGGGTTCCAGGAACCACTCCATAAGATTTATCCCTTTTGATTTCCTATCTGCTACTACTAAGAGACCATATTCCCAAACTCCACACATTCTCTAATGCGTGAAAAAGAGGAGCAACTACAACATCACTTCAACTCCAAAAACTTGCACCACCACCACCTTCCCCGACGGAAGCCACCAGATCTATGCAAATAAACCAAAACCATCCCCATCCAAGCCGGATCAAAAAAGAAGAGACCCAATCTAGAGTTGCAACAAGAAAGAGAGGAGGAAAAGGCATAAAGAAATGCACATCGTCACTATGCCTTAGGAATTTCGTCCGCATCGTCGCCGGCTGTCGGATCTCTTCCTTCTTTTGTAACTTTTCTTTCCATAAGCTCAGCTTTACAGATCCAAGAGGCTACAAACAGACCCAAAACAACTAGATACCTAAGCACCCTATATTTACATCCCCAACTAGACAGCCTTCTCTCCAGCAAGCACCGGAGAGAAAGGCTCCAGAATCTCACACGTAGATGGATCAAAGCCTCACAGGAAGGAGAAAGAGAACTCCAATACGAAGAGAGAAAAGGGATGGTTGAGTATGAATTATGACATTAAAGTATTGCATATGGAAGTTTGAGAGCTTTTATGTGCAAATTTGAAAATTATGTTGAAGATGTTAATATGATTTTTATAGGAAGACTTTTAAGGGTATTTTAAACGATTCAGTCGTTGAATGAACTATAATCAATGGTTATGTTTGGCTCGACTTATTTCTGGGAAATAAATGCTTATTTTGGGGCAAAAGTAACTTATTTTGTTGGTAGCTTATTTTTCATGTTTGTTTCTGCTTATTGTCAATCTGACTTATAAGTAACTTATAGCTTATAAGTCAAAATAAGTATAAGCTGTTTAAAACAGCTTATTTTTGACTTATAAGTCACTTATAAGGTGAGGCTCACAAATTCTGACTTATTTTTCACATCTAATCACAACTTATCCAAACATACACAATCTGACTTTTGGAAAATAAGTCATTTATAAGTCATTTTTTTTACAGTTAACTCAAACATAAATCTCATTACACAATCTGACTTATTTTCAATTTGAATTATTTTTAATATGACTTATATATAAGTAACTTTTTCACATATCCATCAAATACACCCAATATTCAATACAAGCCCATAGGGTGAGACATAGGCAGAACTAATGTTTCTTTATTCAGAAAGGGATTTAAAAAATGAAGACGTGTGCTTTTTTTCGCATATAAATATAAAAAATATATGTATGTATTTAAAAAAAACAAAGAAACTACCCATGGTAGGTCCAGACCCAAGGCATGTGCAAAACATTTTATATTAAAGCCTGCCTACAAAATCAGTAAAAAAAATTGCATTCTTAATCTTATGTAGTTTGTCACTGTTGAGCGTTGATTGATATATAAAAATATGATTGATGGTCCCGGAGACAAGCATATAATATAGAAAATTACAACAATTCTAAAATCTCAGCTTCTAATATAGCTAATATAAATACTAATTTAAATAATAATAAATACATTAAACCTTTCAAACTTACCAGTTTGCATGTATGTATACCCTCTGTTTGAAATACTTCTTTTTTAAAAAAAAAATGCTGATATTTTCTCTAGCCAATAACATAAGTGCTAATATGAAGGTACACCATTCAAATGATATTACATTAGATCTTTTAAAAAAGATTTAAAAGTCTAGGATTAGAAAAAAAAAATCACCGCATGAACGATTATTTTTATATTTGGTGGCTCGTCATTTCATATGCTTTGTTAATGTTATTAACGGTGTGGTTATGAAACAAAAAAACTATGTAACATATTGATACTTTAAGGAGGAGGCGAAAAAAAGAGAGGAACATAATGCATTGGGGGCCATAACAGAACAAGACATCATTAAAACTCATTTTGACAAAAAAAAAAGAAGAAGCCCAAAACAGAGGATACATCATCAAGAAAAGCAGGGCCCAAAAAGAAGAAGTCTAGAGGAGGAAGAAAACGAAAAGGACAAGAAGAAGAAACAAAAACAGAAACAGAGACAACTTAAGTCAAATCAAACAAAACATTTAAAGACGCAAAGATGAACATGGAACACTAGCCAATAGCGAGTATGCAACCTCAGCATAAAGGAGATGGTGTGAAGGAGGACGTGAAGGCGAGCTGATGAGAAGTTGGTGGAGAAGCATTGATTGTAGATGAAAGTGGCGAAAGGGTGGAAGTTAGCACCGACGGTAAGGTGGGGAGGGTCAATGAAAGGGAGGATGTGAATGATCCAAATGAGTGAATCCATACTGTCGTGCAGGAGATTTAATGCCAATACCAAGGACTCTGGTAGCTTTGTACAGGTCCTCGGCTCCAAATGGATGAGGATCGAGTGACATAACCTTGATTAGATTAATCTGATGACAGAACCACGTCGTGAGAAGCGTATCGTGCCAGCATAGTGTTAGGATCAAGGCCCCCTTACTCGTGTATTCCAGGAGGAACAAGACCTGATTCAGTTTATTTATTTTTATTCCATTCATGTTAGTCTTGTTTGTTTAATTCTTAATTCCCATTGTTATTTATTTTCATGTACTGAGTCAAAGTTAGTGGGTAATGGGTTTGCAATTAGTGGGGTTGAGGAGCAGTTATGCACTTAGCCATTAGGAGATCATGTATGTCAGTTATGGTGTCTTGGCAGCCTATATATATATATGGCTGTTGTACTGTTTGATGCATTAGGAATGAATTATTGAAGTTATCTTTTCTCTTTACCTTCTCTGGCTGGAGCTTACAGATTCTGGGCTCTAGATCTTTTCTCTTTCTTCTCTTCCTTTCTCCTAATCTAAGTTCTAACATTCTGGTATCAGAGCCTAGTGTTCTCTTTGACCTGTGGAACCATCATGGTTAACACACGAAGCAGTTCTGGTATACCTAGTGAACCCCTTCTCGCCAACCCATTAATTGAGCCATCCCATTCTTCCACTTAAATCCCTAAAACCGAGAACCATTCAGTGATGGACCAAATTAATCAGCAATTTGGTTTACTTTTTACTAAGTTGAGCCTTATCGATGCAGACTTGGTAGATTTAAAAAGGCAGAAAGAAAAGGCACCTTTATTTGGAGAATCCAGCAAGACCTATTTAAACGGAGCAGAGGATTTGGAATCTGAGGGTCCTTGGTGGAATAAAAGCCCCTTCAAGAGATCCCATTCCAAAATTGAGTTCCCTAGGTACGAAGGAGGTGATCTAAGAGGACAGGTTATGAAGGTTGAGAAATATTTCAAATACTATCAAACACCTGAGGATTTAAAAGTGGACGTGGCATCCATGTATCTTGAGGGCGATGCTTTGGATACTTTTACTTGGATTTCGTCGGGAAGAACCATTCGATATTAGGATGAGTTGGTGCAAATCCTTCAAGAACAATTCGGGCCTGACGAATTCCAGAACCTCGACGCCTATCTCTGTGTCATCAAACAAACAGGCTCAGTAAATGACTACAAGCAGGAGTTCGTGCGACACTCATCACGAGTTACAGGGTGGTTGGAGCATTGTCTCTTGGGTGTTTTTCTCAATGGACTCAAGGAGGAACTCCAAGCCGATGTGAAAATTCATAAGCCCCGTACTGTGTATAAAGCGGTCAGTTTAGCTACAGAAATAGAGATAAAATTGCAATCGCAACCCACCGCTCGAAATCATCAAAGGAACTAGTAGGGTAAGAGCTTCGATTCCCAGTTTTTGAAAGGGGGAAATTCTTCTAGAGCATTTTCAGGTTCAGGTTTTGGGCCCAACCCTAGTGGGTACCCGACCAGCCCGATAATCCAGCTTCCGGTAAACAACTTCAGGCGGCATTTTCGGGAAGTCCTGCACCTATTATTTTGATTACACAAAATGCGGATCACGAACAACTCCTCCGACGGGAAAAAGGGCTCTGTTACCGTTGTGGGACAAAATTTTCGCCAGGTCACCGTTGTAATACATCCTTTGAATTAATGGAGATAACAGAGGAAGCTGATGAACCATCTAATGAAGAAAATATACCAGATTCGGCCATGGCAGAAGAAGTTGCTGAAATTTCTCTTCATGCTATACTGGGTCACACGACTACTACTATGATGAAGGTGAAAGGAACTATCGGCAAAACACAAGTCCTTATCCTCATAGATAGTGGGTCCACCCATAACTTCATCTCTGAGAGAGTTGTCTCCAAATTACAACTCCCTACTCAATCCCTTCCATCATTTGGTGTACAAATCGACAATGGGAGTATGCTGTCATGCAATTCAATTTGCAAACAACTGTAGATAAGTGTCCAAAGTCTTACAATTACTGATGATTTCTTCCCACTCACTATCGGGGGCACTGACGTAGTATTGGGAATCAGGTGGCTGGCTTCGCTGAACACAGTAGAAGCTAATTGGCAGAAAATGTATATGGTTTTTTGGGTAAATGGGAAACGATATAAGCTTCAGGGAACTCCTCAAGCACAGCCGGTGGCCTCTCTTCAGAGCTATTCGGCCAAACAACCTGAGGAAGAGGTATTTAGTTTATTACAGAGACTGTTGTAAAATTTCAATTCGGTATTCCAGGAGCCATCTTCTCTACCACCGATACAATTTCATTCTCAAGGCATTCCACTTCTGCACGACTCTAATCCACCCAACATTAGGCCATACCGTTACCCCATGCACAAAAAGATGAAATTGAAAAAAAAGTGGAGGATCTTTTAACGAAAGGTTTTATACGGCCTAGTGTGAGCCCCTTTGCCAGTCCGGTCCTCTTGGTGCCAAAGAAGGATTCTTCTTGGAGACTTTGTGTGGATTACAGGGAGTTGAACAAAATCACTGTCCCAGATAAATATCCCATACCTAACATTGATGAACTCATCGACGAACTCCATGGTGCTGTTTACTTCTCTAAAATTGATTTGCGTTTGGGTTATCACCAGATACGAGTCCTTCCAGAAGACATTCATAAGACCACATTCCGAACACATTCTGGTCATTATGAATTCATAGTTATGCCTTTTGGGCTTACTAATGCCCCATCCACTTTCCAAGCAGCCATGAACGATCTATTCAGGCCATTCCTCCGAAAATTCATCTTGGTTTTTTTTATGACATACTAGTGTATAGTAAGTCGTTTGCTGATCATTTGAACCACCAGCGGACAGTGCTACAAGTTTTACAGCAAGGAGAATATTTTGCAAACCCAATTAAGTGTATCTATCTTCAAAAGGAAATAGCTTTTCTTGGGCATGTCATCTCACGAGCAAGGGTGGCTGTGGACCTGGATAAAATTGCTTCAATTACACAGTGGCCTCAACCCAAAAACGTTTCAGAATTATGTGGATTCCTGGGCTTAACAAGTTATTACAAAAGATTTGTCAGAAATTATGGCATGATTGCTAAGCCACTAACAGACATGATAACTCTTGGGAATTCATGTAATGTTAGCACATTTTCCTTGAGTTTTATTCAATCATTGATATATTTTGGAAACAAAAGATAGGAAAATGTTCATTTGATTTAGGTCGCACATCATTTTTCATTTTTTGTGGATTTTGCTCATATTTCTAGTTAGTTTCTTATGTTGTTTTATGTAAATCTTGTAGGAATATTTTGATACAATAACCAAGGGATCCCAGATTAAGAAGAATACTTGAAAATGGGAGAAATTGGGGTTAGAAGCTGAAATTTCAAGAAAAAAAAGGGAAAATACAAGTTTCTGGACGAACTGTAAAAATTACAGATAGAGCTGGTAATATGGGCGGGCCCGTCGGGTTCGGGCCGGGCCCAAAAAAACACGTCAAAAAATGAGCCAGGCTCAACAAAATCCGTTTTTAATATGGCCTTGATTTTTCGGCCCGGACCATATTGTTCGGGTTTCGGCGGGCAAAAAAAACCCGTTTTAAGCCCCTTTTTATCACTTTTTTTCCTTTCTTCGAATGAGCCCCCCGAGGACCGGGGTTTTATAATATAATTATATTACAAATATACAACACAAGATTATAAATTCAAATTCAAGGTTTGAACACATTACAAATAACAAAAATGATAGTAAAACATAGAACATATTGTTCAACTTCAAATATTCCAAAATACAACAAATCCCTGAACATCTATGATCAACAATCAATCAATGTTAATAAGATTTGAACTTGAAGCATTGTCTGAAGCGACAAGAGTATCTTGAGCCTGAGCATTCTCACACTGCTCTAGTACATCTGCCATTGTTGGAACAAAATGGAGGCACGTCAATAGTCATAAGTACAACATATGATAAAATAGAATGTGATAAATGAATAAATATAAATAGTCTACCATCAATATCCTCCTCTGTAAGGAAACCAATCATCCAATTACGAGTACAAATAAGGGCTTGAACATTATCAGGAAGAAGAGAACTCCTATATTTTGTGAGAACTCGTGCACCAATACTAAATGCCAATTCACTAGCCAGTGAGTGAGAGATCAGCGGCGTGCTCGTGAGAGTAAGATGAAGGACAGTGAGTGAGGAAGTCAGGAAGGGAAATGTATTAGACTATTAGGGTTTAATTTGATTTTGTTTTAGAATAAAAAAAAGAAAGAAAAAAGGAAAATGGGTTTGGGTTAGCCCGTCACGGGCTCGGATTTGACGGGTTCGGGCCCAAAATACCCATTTTAATATGGGCCCTATTTTTTCAAACCCATAACCATATCTTTTTTACCGGTTTTGGGTTGACCCACGGGCTTGGGCCTATATTACCGGCTCTAATTACAGAAAATGACCTTGAAATTCCCAAATTACAAACAGGTCCCTAAAATTCCAAAATTACAGACAGGTCTCAGCTCACCGAGGCGAGGCCGCAACGAGCCAAACCCCCAAACTTGGCAGAAAAGCTTGCAGCTAGCCACGGCTTCGTCGCGGCGAGCTCACGGCGAGCAGACTGCACTGCTGCGCGTTTTTGACAGATTTAAGTGATATAAAAGCTAGGGTTTCGGAGGAGGCGGACATTCTTCGACTTCTGGGCATTCTTGGGGGTGTTTTGCTCTGCTAGGGCATGGAGCTTGGAGGGGATTGAGCTTGGGCTTGGAGCTTTGAAGAGATTTGGGCTTCTCCGCTTGGTTTATCTTCTCCATCTTCATTCTCTACTCTTGTTCTGTTTTGTGATGATGTATATATATGCTCTCATGGAGTTGTTGGACATGAGTGGCTAAATACTTTGACTCTAAGATTATTTTGAACCCTTGTATGGATTGATTCTTGATTCCTCCTCTTATTTTGTGATTAATGAGATGTATGTGTTTATTTTACTCTTTTCCTAATGCTTCTAAGTGATTGATCACCATTTAGATGTTGGGTTCACTTGATTGATGCTTGAGAGGGCTAGATTGAGTGTAGAACTTGGGTAAAATAGTGCAAGAACTTGAAGTTTGCATGATGAATGGATGGTTTTGTTGGTAAGATAGAAATATACTTGCTAACCTTGCATAGTCACATTAGGATTGGAGCTTGAAAATTGGGTTTTATTAATTGTAGCAAGAGATTGTGCGATTAATGAGATCAAACACTTGTTCTTGACTTGAGAGAGCTTTTACAAGTACTTTGTGAATCCTAGATTAGCACATTGTTTTGTTGAGAACATCTTTGAGAGGAGGTTAATTGAGCTTTAAGAAGTACAAGGGGGATACATAATCTTTTGACCCATTTTACACTTGAAGTTGAAGAATCACTTGTTTATAATTTTGTTTTCTTTTAGCATATGTTTATTTTCATTGTTAGTTTTTTTCAATCTCAATATTTGAATTACTCAAATTGGGCGAGAGTGTGACAATCATTGCTTGACTGGGTTTTGGACCAAATCCTCGTGGGAACGATACTCTACTCATCACTTTATTACTTGACGTGACCCGTACACTTGCGGCTTTAGCGGACAAGAAATTAGCGCCGTTGCTGGGGATTTGTTTCCCAAAACCGTCCTTGGTCAATCTTGATTAGAGCACTAGTAGCTTAAGTTTGAGTTTGTATATATTTGTTGGTGTGTTTGTTTTTCTTTTGTAGTTTCTTTTCTTATGTTCATATGTGTATATTTGTTTTCTTTGGTTGTCTTTTTGTTGTTAGTTATTTTCTTTTAAATTTTGTGTATGGATCATCCTTGGTGGACTAATGGGGCAAGTGGTGGATTTGAACAGGATAATGATTATCTACATTCTTGCTATGACCCTAATGCTTTTTGAAACTCAATATGAGTATATTTGTTGCAATTTTTGTGGAGATAATCATTATATTGAGTAATGCCCTCATGTCTCAACTTTGGATTATGTAGGGGATGATTTTTCTAGGGTTCAAACTGCTTGGCATGATAATTCTTTTAACTCTAGTTGGAATCATGAACATTCATTGCCTTGGGATCCAAATTCTTCTTTCCCTTCATATGCATCATATTATCAAACATCACCTAATGTCCTAATCATGTAGAAGAAATCACTCCCATTCATAAGAAGAAGCCTACAATAGAGGATATGTTTCAACGTCTTCTAGATAATGAAAATGAAATTAGTGCTAAGCAAGAAAAGAATACCTTAGCTCTTCAAAATTTAGCACTTCAAATGAGTGAAATGGCTTCTAACATTGAGGTTTTGAAACAAAAGGGTGTTTTCAATGATATATCAAATGACTCTTATGTTGAAGATGTTGTTTCAAGTGGACAATTGAACATGGGAAGTGATGATGTGTTATCAATGGTGGGTCATAATTCTGTGGGTGATTGTGAGTTGGAAATTAAAGAGGGAGAGAACAACATTGAGAGTCCAATTGAGGTTTCGAGTTCGGAGCCTAACCCTTGTTGTTTTGAACAAGAGGATATAGTAGAAATCCCTGCAATTTATGTTCAAAATCCTCCTACTGATAGCTTGACTCTTACTGATGGGAGTCAAGTAGATTATTGGGTTTTCAAAATACTTGGGGGCTACAGAGGATAAATTAGAAACCATTGACCTAGAGCCTACCATGTACTATATTGCATCATGTACCTTGAAATCATTTTTTATGAAAGGAATATGTAGTTCTTGTATGAATGAATTCCCATTTCTGCTGACACCTTGTCATTTGAAGAGAAATGAAGACAAGGTGATTTTTGTTTTTGATACGTATAATTAGCAGTGGTAGTGAAAAGTCTGGCTGAAGACTATAAACTTAGTGCTTATTGGGAGGCAACCCAAGCTCTAAAAATTTAATATTCTTCATTTTTGTTTTTCTTTAGTAGGTGTGACTTCTTTTGAGTATTTTCAAAGTTTGTCATCAACTTGAACATGAAGCAAAGGGAAGCAAGTTTAGAGCGCAATGAGCATTTACAGGAAAGTTTCTTGCATTTTCAATTTGCTTAGAACTGAATGGTTGATAGACTGTTGGTTAACATTGACATGAATTTCAATTTTGGTAACTTGGACGATTACTTGTCCTTTTACTTGAAGCATGGTTTAGATTGATTTATTATCCACTGAATTAAATGTGAGATCCAATGTAGAATGGTTACTTAGATTATATGTTTAAGAGGAAATTGTGGTTAATATTTTTAGATGCTTGATTTGCATTATTGAGACTGGCTGTTTGACAATTTTGAAACAAATTTGGCACAGAGTTGGGAATAATTTGGATGCTTTTTGTTTGAAGATGTTGTGGCATTTAAGTTTATTTTTTCTTTCTCGGCAGATAACTCTAGAACCTATCTTGGAATCTCTTGAGGCTTTGTAATGATTTTGCATGATTTTGAAAAATGATATGGGCATTCTTTCAAATGCGCTTGAGCCTTTCAAGCCTACCTTTAAATAATTTCCATTTGAACCCCCATTTGAGCCTTTAAATGAAAAATCATATGAGTTTCTTTTTGAAACCCTCAGTAGACCCTAACCTTCACAGCCTGAAAAACCATGAATTACCTTAATCTTGAGATAATTGATGATTTGATGAGGGTGATTGGTGGTAAGGATTGGTTCGGTAATTTTGAAATGATGATGATTGCAAAAGTGGGTATGGGGTATGTAAATAATACATGATGTTCAATAGCTTGTACTCCAAAGTCACTTCAAGTTGATTTCCCTTTGTAAAAAAAAGGGCAAAGGAGCAAATTTGACAATGAACTTTTACTCTAAGAGCGCCTGGCACCATGGACTATTTTTAGGACCTTATTTACACACCAACTTTCAATATTGGAGCATTTTTAACACTGGGGTGAACGGCGTTAATTTATAGGCTTAGGTGGCACCCAAAATTTGTACACATAAGCCATCTCCTCACCTTGCAATGTACACGTCATTTTTTTTATAAAACACATGTCATATTGTAAAAATTTAAAGAGGGTGTATTTAAAATCCTAAATAAATAAACATTAAAAACTGATTTGTTGATAAAAAAGAAAACGCACTGATTTCACCAAGCAAGTAGAGTTACGAATAGAACAGAGAACTACCATAGAACACAAACTTAGAAATCGGTGGAGAAGAACACGACATGGCAGAAGAACTTAACGCCACAGGAACTTCAATGGGGTGAATAGAAGGCGGCTCGACGAGAATCTTGCCGAGGAATCGAACGAAGGGTGCGAACACGACAAGGGTAAAAGCACGAGAATCTTATTTTATTCTAGGGTTTGGCTGGTGGTGGGGTCAATCAGAGGAATCTTTCAAAGGTAGGCGACAAGAGGATCTCTGTAAGCAAAAAAATTGTTGTTTTTTAGTTGCTATAGTGGAATGTCGTGAAAGCCCTTTGTTTATTTGTGTATTTACTTGTTTAAAGGGAGAATGACAAAGACCACGTATGGAGATACGAATGACTATACAAAGGGTAATACAAAGCTACAAAGAGAGAAAAATACGGAAGAGACAATTGAAGACAGGCACGGAAACTTTGAAAATACAAATGGGAACTTCGTAAATACAGAAGAGACGGAGCTATTGAACCAGGTAAGTGAATTGTGTGTATTGTCAAAGAATAGATTGGAACTTCGAAAAGGAAGATTGCATGAGGGATATAGTGGTGTGGCTGAAGGTATTCATAGGTATGGGGAAAGTGTAAATTACAAAGGGGGAGTGAATGTGGGTGAAGGAGTTGTACATGAAGCGAATGAGGGAGCTGTAGAACAAGATGATATTGAAGATATATATGATATTGAGTTTGATGATGAGATATATAAACTTACAGAAAAATGGATAGAAAATGCATGTGAAGGAGAAAAGAATGATACAGTTGTTGGAGATAAAGGGATAACAAACATAGTAAAGAAGAAAAAGGGAGAAAAGAAAAGAAAAAGAAGAAAAGAGCTTAGTTTCAATAAGACTTGGAGTGCAAATACATCAATTTGAGATAAGTTTGGGGGAGGGGTTGGATTTTTGGAAGGACATTTTGTGTAGAAAAGAAAGTTGAGCTGCATATTTTCATTTATCTCAAGATATTTGAATTCTCTTTATGCCTTTCTTTCTATGAGCTTAACCCTTGGCCACATTACAAGCCTATCAAGTCCCATTGATTTTGAATTTATGTAAGAAAAATTCTTTTGGTGGAGAGAGAGGAAGAGAGTAGGCATATGAAGTTTGAATGTTGAGGGGGCTTAATATATATTGAAATAATTTCTTGTCCGCTAAAGCCGCAAGTGTACGGGTCACGTCAAGTAATAAAGTGATGAGTAGAGTATCGTTCCCACGAGGATTTGGTCCAAAACCCAGTCAAGCAATGATTGTCACACTCTCTCCCAATTTGAGTAATTCAAATATTGAGATTGAAAAAAACTAACAATGAAAATAAACATATGCTAAATGAAAACAAAATTATAAACAAGTGATTCTTCAACTTCAAGTGTAAAATGGGTCATAAGATTATGTATCCCCCTTGTACTTCTTAAAGCTCAATTAACCTCCTCTCAAAGATGTTCTCAACAAAACAATGTGCTAATCTAGGATTCACAAAGTACTTGTAAAAGCTCTCTCAAGTCAAGAACAAGTGTTTGATCTCATTAATCGCACAATCTCTTGCTACAATTAATAAAACCCAATTTTCAAGCTCCAATCCTAATGTGACTATGCAAGGTTAGCAAGTATATTTCTATCTTACCAACAAAACCATCCATTCATCATGCAAACTTCAAGTTCTTGCACTATTTTACCCAAGTTCTACACTCAATCTAGCCCTCTCAAGCATCAATCAAGTGAACCCAACATCTAAATGGTGATCAATCACTTAGAAGCATTAGGAAAAGAGTAAAATAAACACATACATCTCATTAATCACAAAATAAGAGGAGGAATCAAGAATCAATCCATACAAGGGTTCAAAATAATCTTAGAGTCAAAGTATTTAGCCACTCATGTCCAACAACTCCATGAGAGCATATATATATACATCATCACAAAACAGAACAAGAGTAGAGAATGAAGATGGAGAAGATAAACCAAGTGGAGAAGCCCAAATCTCTTCAAAGCTCCAAGCCCAAGCTCAATCCCCTCCAAGGTCCATGCCCTAGCAGAGCAAAACACCCCCAAGAATGCCCAGAAGTCGAAGAATGTCCGCCTCCCCCGAAACCCTAGCTTTTATATCAATTAAATCTGTCAAAAACGCGCAGCAGCGCAGTTTGCTCTCCGTGAGCTCACCGCAACGAAGCCACGGTAAGCTGCAAGCTTTTCTGCCAAGTTTGGGGGTTTGGCTTGCCGCGGCCTCGCCATGGCGAGCTGGGACCTATCTGTAATTTTGGAATTTCAGGGACCTGTCTGTAATTTGGGAATTTCAAGGTCATTTTCTGTAATTTTTACAATTCCTCCAAAAACTTGTATTTTCCCTTTTTCTTGAAATTTCAGCTTCTAGCCCCAATTTCTCCCATTTTCAAGTGTTATTCTTCTTAATCTGGGATCCCTTTGTTATTGTATCAAAATATTCCTACAAGATTTACATAAAACAACATAAGAAACTAACTAGAAATATGAGTAAAATCTACACAAATAAAAAATGATGTGCGACCTAAATCAAATGAACATTTTCCTATCTTGTGTTTCCAAAATATATCAATGATTGAATAAAACTCAAGGAAAATGTGCTAACATTACATGAATTCCCAGGAGTTATCACACCCCCAAACTTAGACTTTTACTCGTCCTCGAGTAAAACAAGTGTTGAAATTGCTAGATTGATTAATTATTCACTTACTATGCACGCATGGAGTTTTCCTCATTAGTTGCTCAAGAAGATATATTCAATAGGAAAGTAATGCAATACATGAGAATGTAAGATCACAAGTTAAGAACAACTTTTCCAACAATTTCAGTGTGTGTGTGTGTGTGTGCAAAGCCAGAGAACAATTCTTCAGCAGACGTCAAGAAGAAAATTGCAACAAGACATGACTAAGAAGAATGCTTTTTCTTGGAACCCTGATTCTTTATAAGCTTTTGCTGAACTCAAAAGAGCCATGACCAGTGTTCCAGTCCCACAACTTCCTAATTTCTATCAAACGTTTGTGGTCGAATGTGATACTTCTTCAACAGGGGTAGGGGCTGTACTACAACAAGAAGGACATCCTATCGCATTTTTCAGTAAAGGATTATCTCCTTCCAACAAGAAGAAATCAATATACAACAGGAAATTATTATCTTTGGTTATGGCGCTGCAAAAATGGAGACATTACCTCTTGGGGAGGAAATTTTTGGTGCATACCAACCATAATAGCCTCAAATTTTTGTTGGATCAACGAATATCAACACCTGAACAGCAAGGTTTACTCATGAAATTGCTTCCCTTTGATTTCCAAATCAAATACAAACATGGAGCATCCAATCATTGTGCTGATGCCTTATCTCGGATCACCCATTCAGCTGATTTATTCAGTTTCTCAATCCCACAAGCTCATTTTCTGGATGATCTTCCAGTTCTCCTCCAAAAAAACAAATACACTGCTAGCATTATTGCTTCATTACAGTGGGATGCACAATCTGTACCACATTTTGCACTCTCATCTGGAAGGCTTTATTATAAAGATAGACTAATCATACCTAGTACTTTAGGCATTAGTGCAGTGTTAATAGCTGAAGCTCATTCTTCCCCCATTGGAGGACATGGAGGTGTACTCAAAACACTGAAAAGACTCCAGCAACAATTTTATTGGCAGAAAATGAAGGAAGACGTTGTAAGGTATATTTCTAATTGCCCAACTTGTCAGAAAAACAAGTACTCTCCCCAACAACCAACAGGATTACTACAACCGCTACCACCTCCATCACAAATTTGGGATGGTATATCTATGGATTTCATTACTGGCTTGCCTAAATCACATGGTATGAAGGTCATCCTTGTTGTGGTGGACAGATTAAGCAAATATGCCCACTTCATTGGTTTGTCACGTCCCATTACTGCCAAATCAGTAGCTGCTGTATTTTGCAAAGAGGTAGTAAGATTACATGGATTTCCAAGTTCTATTGTATCAGACAGGGATCCTATTTTTCTAAGCTCTTTCTGGAAAGAATTATTCACTTTAAGTGATACTAAATTGAGGATGAGCACATCTTATCATCCACAAACCGATGGGCAAACGAAGGTAGTCAACCAATTACCTTCGGTGTTTCTCTCAAGACCACCCAAAATCTTGGAGCACTTATTTAAATTGGGCAGAATTATCTTATAACACCAGTTTCCATTCCTCTTCAGGTATGACACCTTTTTACGCGGTGTATGGCAGAGAGACTCCCTTTGTATATCCATTCTCCTCAGGGGAAACAAATTTAATTGAGCTGGAAGATATACTCCAAGACCATGAAGCAATTTTAAGTGAATTACAAGAAAATCTCCACAAGTCCCAGCCACGTATGAAAGCTCAAGCAGACAAGCATAGAAGGGAAGTGGAATTTTCAGTTGGAGACATGGTATTCCTTAAACTGCAACCATACAAGCAGAAATCTTTGGCGACGCACAAATTCCTGAAACTGTCTCCTAAATATTTTGGTCCTTACAAGGTGATTAAGAAGATAGGAAATGTGGCTTATGAACTGCAATTACTGGCCAATGCTAAAATACATCCGGTTTTCCATGTCTCCCTTCTCAAATTAGCATAGGGATACATTGACACCACATACATACCACCCCTACCAATCAACGATGACTGGGAATTCCTGGTTGAACCAAAGGAAGTACAAGATTCCCGTATTGTTACACAAGATAGCAAACCTGATGTAGAACTTCTGATCAAGTGGAAGAATCGGAGCACGACTCAAGCTGGGAATCTTATGATCTGCTAGCAGCTCAATTCCCAAATTTTCGCCTTGAGGACAAGGCGATTCTCCTGGAAGGGAGTAATGTTAGGATCAAGGCCCCCTTACTCGTGTATTACAGGAGGAACAAGACCTGATTCAAAGACCTGATTCAGTTTATTTATTTTTATTCCATTCATGTTAGTCTTGTTTGTTTAATTCTTAATTCCTATTGTTATTTATTTTCATGCACTGAGTCAAAGTTAGTGGGTAATGGGTCTGCAATTAGTGGGGTTGAGGAGCAGTTATGCACTTAGCCATTAGGAGATCATGTATGTCAGTTATGGTGTCTTGGCAGCCTATATATATGGTTGTTGTACTGTCTGATGCGTCAGGAATGAATTATTGAAGTTATCTTTTCTCTCTACCTTCTCTGGCTGGAGCTTACAGATTCTGGGCTCTAGATCTTTTCTCTTTCTTCTCTTCCTTTCTCCAAATCTAAGTTCTAACACATTGGACCTCTTCCAATGCCATGTAGTAGTTGTTGATTGCTAGATGGTTTATCACTGTCTAAATGACCCCTCCGCAATCAAGAGGTGATGGGTGGACAAGCGGTGGAACAGCAACGTCAACAGTGATCCTCCATTGTACGACTCACATACTTTACTATTTTTCCACTTTTTCATAATTCCCAATTTCGCTCAAATTTTCCCATCATTTTCTTCCCCTTAGCTATCCACGTAGACTTACAATTGTCATTCACACCATCTCAAACATGACGGCCATATTTTCCCTCTTTCCTAATTCCCAATTTAGCTCACTCTCTGCATGAGAAACGCATAAAAAATGTGTGAAAACCTATGTAACACCCCAAATTTTAGAAAATAGAAAATAAGTAATTATTTAAATTTTTGGGATATTACTAAAACATTAAAAATCGTTGAAAATGAATTTATGATGTATTAGCCATTTTTGATAAATTTGAGGCTTACTTTCTTTAAAATATATATATATATATAAATAAATAAAAAATAAACTAAATAAAGGGAAATAATTAGAAGATAAAAACTTAAGTTAGAGAAAAGAAATAATAAAGGCTTATTTAAAGTCTTGGCATGTCATGTAACAATTAAACAGTCTTATAAATAAATTTAAGAGGCTAGGTGTATTTTTAATAATTTTTAGGGCTTATTTTATTTATTAATTGAGGAGAAGTAGTTGGAAGATAAATTTAAATAAAGGAATATTTAGAATCTTGAGGTATTGCTTAGTATTTAAAAAGTCTTATAAATAAATTTGAAAATTAAAGCTTATCTAGAGAAATTATTTTGGGAACAAATTTAGATTTATTTGCAAATGGAAATTGTAAATAAACTTACCATTTAATAGAAAATAGAAAAGGGAAAATGCAAAAGACAATATCTGCCCCTAGTTGGAAAATATCTTCAATAAAAAGAAGGGGCAAAATGGTAAAACACTTATAAAAAATATCAACTCTCCCTCTTTAATTTATAAACCCCACGTGTCATATGTTATGCACTTCCTCTCTCCCTATTTCTTTTCCATTCCCCGTTCTCTCTCTCTCAGCCTATTTCCTCTGTTCCTTATGTTCTTTGTTCTCTCTCTCTCGATTCCTCTGCTTTCTTCGGGTTCGGCGACCATCGCTGGCGAAAACGACGGCGATCAGCGGGGAGAAGCAGCGGACGTTCAAAGGGAGTTTAAGATAACTTTGGGTAAGATCTTTCCTCCGATTTCCCCTCTTTTTCTGGTCCGATTTGAGCGAGGTAGAGGGGATGAATTGATTCGGATTTTGGGGATATTTCAGAAGTTTAATCGATTTAAATCAAAGGTTAAGTTTAGAACAAGGTTCTTCTTAAAGGAATTAAGCTTGTAGGTGAGTTGTTGGCTCGGATTTGGGAAGTTTTGGGAGTTGTTACTGTTCATCCGACGTTCCTCTTCGATTCTTCACCTAAACCGAAATTAATTGGTGTTTAAATGGTGTTTTGTGTTGATTAATGATATTGTTTGAGGTTGAATGTTTGATTTCGAAATTTTTCTTGCTCCCCTGCTTGTTCGATGCTCTGTTCTTCTTCTGCGATTTTGATTTCCGTTAAAGAGGAAGGGAAACTGGAATGGAGGTTGATGGTATTTGGCTGAGGGTATGTGAATTTGGACTTGTTCAATTCTTCTCTTTTCTAGTGGTGTTGGTCGATGGGTTATTGACAAGGGAAGAGGAAATATTTTTGATGCTTGATGATGCGTGGTAGCTTGAGTTTCTGTTTCTGTGATGGTGTTTATGCCTATGATAAAGAGGATTAAATTGTTGTTCATTGTTCTTTTCTTTTCCTTCTCTTTTTGTTTTAGTGACGGGTTGAAATGGTAGTGGAGGAAAGAATTTGTTGTCTTATGTTAGAATTAGAATTTTGTTCTGTATAATTAAGTTTCCTGATGGTAATGGAAATTTATGCTCTTTCCTCTGTGTGAGGATTCGTGTATGCAGAGGGGAGGAGGAAGAAGTGATGGAAATAAAATTAAATAGGGATCACACCTTGTATGTGAATGTTTGTAATTTCTGTGAATTTTAGGTTCATAGTGATTCTTTGTTAATTTCTCTACTTCTAGGGGTTGTATTGAGAAAATATGTGAAGTGGGTGAGTCAAACATAATTCCTAGCAAAGTTCATTTGAAAAAGGGTTTCTTAATTGATTGTGAGATCTATTTCTCTCTTCTTGCTTGTCCTGTTTAGCTTGGTCCAGTGAGGGGGTTATGCGGTGTGGATAGTGTGAAGAGGAATTTAAGTGATGTAAGGAAATTCTGAAGTAAAGAAATGTTGGCTAATCTAAATGGATTTGAATAGTTTTAGTTTCAAAGGTATTATATGCGTAGAGAATCATGAGATGTCTAAGATGTTAGGTGATTGATCAAGGGTTGAGAAGTTATTTTGGTTCAATGAACATTTGTTTAAACTCATGTATTAAGGATTTTAGGTTATTGATTCCATTCAAATAATTAAGCTATGTATAGGGGCTTTTGTTAAAAAGTGAAGATTGCAATGTATCTAGAGAGTTGGAATTTTTAGAGCCTTATTGGAAGCATAGATATTGTAGCTTCAAACCTGTTATAGCAGCTGAAATGCTTATGACTATTTCTAATTATGAAATCATACTTTGAAGTGATTAAGTAAAGGATGTTACGATTTTAAATGCTGATTTCTGGAAAAAAAAGAAGAAGAAGGAAGTTTAGTTGTTATTAAATTTGAGGTTGGAATCTTGTTTCATAGGATAGTGTAGCATTGGTGATTAGGCAAATTGTGATTGGTTAAAATTCGGGGTTATCTTAAGATAGTGATTGATTGAATTTTGAAGTTTTATTTGGAGTCTTTTGTGTTGCTTTGCAATTTGATAAATATTAGAAAGATTAAATGGTTATTTTGATATATTCTTCAAAACCTAAGTCTTTGCAATTTTACATGGGTATCGATTATAATCAGGTTTAAATTTGAAAAGCCTCTCTCTGTGTTTGTTCTAATTATCCATGAGGACTAAATCTAAGGAGTAAAATTAATAGGATTATTATAAGGTTGGGTTACAAATCTTGTAATAAAGAATTAAGTTTGAATTTGACGACGAATTTATATATTAAATAATAAATAGTTAAGGCCTTTAAATAGGAATTTTTATATGAACTGTTGATCAAACATTGAGAATAAGAAACATTAATTAGAATTGAATAATTAAAGAGTGATCTTTTGATCTTAAATGGTTAAGATAATTATAATAAATTAAGTTGTAGGTAATTATAAATATAGAAGAAAAATATAATCCTTGGAGATTTAATTAAATAAAGTAAATTGTTATATATGTTATTATATGGAGTAAGTTTGATTTAAAAGTAATTAGGATATTTCCTATACTTATGTATGCATGGTTTGATAATGGTATGACTACCCACTAAGTTAGAAAATAGAAATTTAAATATAGTATTAGAAATAGAAAGGGGTAGTACAATAGGACCGTGAGAGACGTTTAACCATTATGCTTAAGTTTAGATATTGATATATTATTTCGGTATTATAAATATTTATAGGACAAAGTAATGTGATCGAATTCCCAGAGTACGTAGAAGAGAAAGGATACAGTAAAGGATTAAGCTTGGAGTTCAGGTAGCAGTTTATTTCAGTAACAATTAAAATTGCATGTATTATTTTGTAATAACTGTTGCATTTAGTTGGTAAGTTATTATTCCTCAGATGGAGTACTCCAGGCTTAGGTGATTAGCTACACCTTTGCGAGATTAGTTACGTTTTAGCCTTATGTGCTTTAACGAGAAACCCTGCAGGTAAAGCCTCCACTATAACGAATATATTGTTATTAGTGGTTGGCAGGTGCTTTTAGCACACAGATTAATAGGAGTAAGACTATCATCATTTGCACAGCTTTATGAAATATATACATGACAATTGCTAGCATGATAATATATGTTAATGAAAGAAACTGCTATTGGGATTTCCAATCTCACCCCCTTCCCCAAACATTTCCAGTTTAGCAGGTTAAAAGAAGCTAGCGGGGAAGAGGAGTAGACGAAGAAATTAGGAGTAGAAATTGAAAAGTCAGAGGTAGTAAATATTTTTAATAAGATTATTTGTATATGTTGTAAAAGTAAAATTATTAAATTATTAATAGAGAGCCCAGGAAATAAAATTACTATAAATGTATTAAGGGAATTAAATTTCCTAAGAATTTCTAATTATGAATAGATAATTTAAAAGGGAAATGTATGTATTATCTTAATGTCGCTGCGTATTCTGGTAGAAGGGTTATCAACCGAGGTAACCCCAGCGTTTTAATATCGGAAAGGTAGAAACCCATAAATAGATACAGAGAACCCATGAATGGGTTTTCACTCCCCACACACTATCATCAAGGGGAGAAAATTATAAGGGAACTTAAGTAGTTTAATTGTTTTATGCACCACTTGGTTTTATAAAAAGTTTTAAATTCTGAGTTGTTCGAAAAGCCCATTCCAACTGACAGAAGGTTGGATAAATATTTTAAAAAGAAAAAGTTTTAAATTTTCCGTAATTTTTGGGCTTCGAATATTCATAAAAGTGGTTATAATTCAATTAAATTACTATAATATAGTAGTAAAAGTCCAGGTGTTACAACCTAAGTCTGATACATTGTGAGAGACAAATAAAAGAAAAAAATGTGTGAGAACCGAAGTCTGATACCATGTGAGAAACAAATAAATGAAAAAAATGTGTGAACATAAGTCTAATACCATGTCATAAACAAACAAGTTCACAGAACCATGTCGTCAAAACCGGATTTTGCCTGCAGATCAAAAGGTTTCTCCCTTCCTCTATTTATAGGCCTCCTCTAATGCTACTATGAGGTATGCATTGTGCATTTTTCATAAATCTCTTTTGTGTCACTCACACCCTGACTCACACAAACATATTTTCCCATTTTTCAATTCCCAATTTTGCTCACTTTATTTTATGCAAATATTTTTATCATTTTCTTCCTACCTAGCTATACGAGTAGACATATATAGGTGCTAACATCCATTACATTTTTTTACCTCTTCCTCCTTTTTCTTTCTTGTTAGGCATGCTGGATTTTATTGCCTCATTTTAAATAGCTCAATTGCTCTCAACATTTTGACATTTTGTCTCTGTTATGATGTTTATTTGATGTTGTATCCTCGTTCCTAAGGCATTGGTGTGTGTATATATATAGGACAATTCCTGAAGGGGTTATATTTAATTCCATGCTGTAATACTTCTTCTAAATTATGTACTTTCCTTCAATTTTTTTTCTCTTTTGTCTATGAATCTCTGTGAATGTTACCTTGGGTTGCCAACCGTTGATGCTCCCATGTTTCCTTACACTTTATTTGTCTTTGTGAATTACCTGACATGTTCATTTCTTAATTTGTGGAAAATGGTAAAAAAAAAAAAAACCTCCACATAACCATGCACATGCCTTTTCTTTTCTATATCTATATATTTTCTTCTTTTTTTCCTAAACTCAAAGGTGAATTTCTTTTCCACATCTTAAACTGTGAGCTAATCTCTCTTGTTGGGTGGAAAAACCAATGGTGTTGCCTGCCAATTCTGAGGCCTCTCCGGAGACTGAAGTGCCACGGTTCATATTTTATACAATATTTATATCTTGATTATTTTTTTCATTTGATGCAGATACTGAAAACAAAGCTTATAACTTATGCTTTTAAAATAAATAAAGAAATTCATTAGTACATTTTATTATTTGTCATTTTGTTTAACAAAAAACTTTTCCTCTCCTAGAATTAATCGTATAAGCGATCAATGTTTAACATGTACATATACCTTTGCATATGCACACTGGAGTTTCTGCTGGATGCTCATGGAGGAGCAAACATGAAAGTACCCAATCTCCTATTTCATTTGATTTTTAAAAAGCTCTGTGAATCTTTATATTCATAGATAATAAATGATGATAATTTAATTTTACTTCACAATTTACTAATTTTTATTGAACATATATTTATATGGTTTATTTTATAATTATAAAATACAAAATGTTATAATATTCTGTGCAAACAATTGATAAGTATTTATATAAATATTAACTTAAAATAATATTATTTATCTTTTTTCACCTTTTTTATTATATGTTAAGTGGAAAACCAGCCCTAAAAGAATACTAGAAAGGGAAAATTTCAGTTTACTCCCATAATAAAGAATTAATCTCATATTCCCTCAAAACATTCTAAAATTTCACTGCACCCTAAGGGATTAAAGTGAAATTAAATGTTTCAGCTAAAAAACCAAAATATCCTTATTGAATTTTGTACTAGATTTCCAAGACACATATGAAGAATTTCTAGGACACATATGAAGCATTTCCAAGACATTTATGGGAAATTTCCAAGACGTATATGAGGGAACTTTTCAAAACATTTGTGCTTATTTTCAACATCAATGTGAGTATTTTCAATTCTCAAAAATCATGGAATCCAACACTAAAACATCCAAAATTTTACAACTATATTTCTAAGACATATATGAAAAATTTCCAAGACACATATGAGAAATTTCTAAAATGTTTGTACTTCTTTGAATAAGGACATTTTAGTCTTTTAACTGAAACATTTAATTTCACTTTAGTCCCTTGGGGGTGCAGTGAAATTTCAGAATGTTTTGGGGAAATTTGAGATTAATTCCTTATTATGGGGATAAAATGAAATTTTCCCAATTAGAAATCTTAATGTTGCCCTTAAAGTTCTTTTAGTATCAATATCACCCAAAAAGTTTAGAAAAGTAGTATTGTTGCCCTTATCCGTCAAGAAAGTTAATTTTGACCCAATAACTTAGACGGTTTGACTTTCCAGTCCATGTGGCACACCACGTCATTGTCCAACTCATCCAACTCATGTTAATTTTGTTTTTTTACTCTGACTATTCCATCCCTCTTTCCAAAACCTTTTGTCCTCCATATCAGAAAGTTCAAATCAAACCCAGAACTCATGCCAAACCCTGGAATATGATAAACATCAAAAATAAAATTTCAAAATAACCCCCAGCTGCTAGAAAGGGGAAAACCGGAAAAGTAATTCGCCGGCGAACCGTATGGACACTAACCACATAGTAACATACATGAACAACAACCCAACGGAACAGTGACTACAGAAAGAAATCACCGGAAATTGGAAATAGCGGAATCCGTGAGGAAATTGACCGATAAATAGAATGACGACATGGGAAAGAATTGGTGTCAATTCACATTGAAAAGAGACAATAAACACACAGATTGTGCGAATACTAAGAAGAATCAAATTGAAGTTAAGCTTAGATTTATCTTTCAATAATCAAGAATTCAAAAAAATGCACCTCATGAACCTTCAGCTTTGCACATGGCCGGATCCAACAACATCTGGGCGTGCATATTAATTTTGGACTTGAGGATTGTTTTTTAAATGTTAACTTAAAATAATATTATTCATCTTTTTTTTTTTGACCTTGCATCTTTTTTTTTTCACCTTTTATAATATTGTCATTATCCCTTTTTTTTTTTTTTGATAGAAGTCATTATCCCTTATAACTCAGGCCTATGTGGCAAAATATGAAAAGTGAGAAGTTCAAGAATTGGGTTAAAACTTGAGGGATTTGGTTTCGGTGCTCGTCCTAAAAATAGGTAGAGGGCGCTCATCCATTCTAAACCGTCTAGATTGGATTTGGACGGTCCAGATTTAATATTTTTAAGTTTGTAATTTTAAAAAAACAATTATTTTTATAGTTACAAAATCTAAAATGAAGATAATATCTTAACTATCATTTTGTCGAAGAACATATTATTCATTTAAAAATCACACACTTAAGAATATTAAATCTGAACCGTCAATATTTAAATCTGAATGGTCCAGAGTAGATGAGCGCCTTCTACCTATCTTTACGACGAGCACCGAAACCGGTTCCAAAGTTGAGGTGCTAAAAAAATAATTTTCCTTTAAAATTATTATTCCTTAATTTTTGAATAAAAAAATCATTTATCTGTATACAACTCTTGTATTGATCCATGTCTGCTGATCACCCACTCCCCTCAGTAGGCTCTCCAGCTTACATTCATTGTAAAATCCCAATGATTAGTAAAAGAAAAAAAACAATCCCAATGGTTAGGGATAAAAGACTCCCATTGAAGAATTTTCAATTTTAATATACCATCTTATAAATTTTATAATTATAAAAATAATATATGATATTGGTTTATAATTCAGTTTAAAAAGGAGGCCCTTCTCCATGTCCATACGTCAAGCAACAAAGGTGGTGAGAAAATAGTATTCAAATGCAAAGTGGCCCGAAGTGAAAATGGAAAACCGGTCATTATAAAACAAATAAAAATCTAGTACCCAAAAACATGGCAAAAAATTGACCCGCCATTATTACTGATGGGTTTCTTCAATTGTGGGTTTGCTATTGGTAGGTATAGGCCCAACGGCATGTGCAAAGCATTTTACATTAAAGCCTGCCTACAAAATATGAGTAAAAAGATTGCATTCTTAATCTTTAAGCGTTGATTGATATATAGACATATTGATTGATGATTGATGGTTCCAGGAGACACACAAATAATATAGCAAATTACCCTAAATTTAACACAGTTGAGAATGTTCTATTAAAAATTTTGAAAATACTTTATTCCAGCAAGTTAAAATACGTTAAACCACTTAAACTTACTAGATTGCACGTATGTATAGAGGTGGAAATTGAGGCGGGCCGAGCTTAAACGGGCTTGGCCCGTTTAAGCCCGCGAACAAAAAAACCCTCTATTTGTGAAGCCCGGCCCTTGAGTCGTCGGGCCTCGGGCCGGCCCGCGGGCTTCGCCTTTTTTAAATATTTTTTTCTTAATTTTGAATATGTATTGCTAACGAAAATAATGGACCTATAATAAAAAATATAAATATATATGATCCAAATTATATTTAAATACAAACTTATCAAGCATTAGTGCATTGCTATATACCAACTCAACAACTAATAAATTATGTACTAAGTCTAAAACTAGAAGTCACACCACAATTACATAGAATATTCTTAGTAATAAGGAATTAAAGTATAAAAGTGGGACATACGGGACTTGAATCTAACATAATAAGTATTTAAATTATTATCGTCTATATGCATATATACAAAAATAGCATACCCATTTAACTCTTTGAGCAAATAAAAATAAAAAAATGTTTAAAAAAAGGGAGGGGCAATAAACGGGCTTACGTTTAAGCCCGGTCCCCTTTTTTTGGTCTAAAATCAAAGTCCGGCCCTCCTCGGGTTAGGGCCGGCCCGACAGGCTCGGCCCGAATTCTCGGCTCTACGTATGTATACCCTCTGTTCGACACACTTTTTTCAAAAAAAAAAGCTGATATTTTCTTTGGCCAATAATAGAAATGCTAATATTAAGGTACACCGTACCATTCAAATGATATACTTTAAAAGATTTTTTTTATAATATAGTCAATCTCATTATATAGAAAACGAGCTGAGCTTCCCGTGCGTTGCACGGTTGATATTTTTCATGTGATTCGACTTGAAATTATAAATATGGTTTTTCAATTCAAAAAAAGAAATCATAAATTTGTTTGCATGAGGTCATGGGAAAGTATAATACTTATGCAGATCATTTAACCAAACTATTATATCCCTTCATCAAAATTTAAGACTGAATTATTTGTGAATTTAATTATAACTGGATTTGGAACTTGTCATACAGCACTTTGTGAGTCATTCATTGTGAGTCCCTTTTGTGAATCTTCTCTCCTTGCTCTCCTTATTCTCTTTTTTGGTATGTTACTTTGAATGTTTTGTAATCCACCCATCTTACACTCACCCGCTTACAAGATGGGATGTTGATCATTACTTAGTTATGTCATTTAAATTGATTACAATCTCTTCGTAATTCGTGTTTGCAAAAAACTTTATAAAAATCTAATCTAACTCATTAATTAAGTTTTGACCTGGTGCAGTAGCTATTTTTCCTATTTATATGATTATTTTGTTGATTTTTTGTCTTAATTTTGGCCAAAAAAGGATCCACAAATATTAAAATATAATTGATGAACCGATAAAAAACATATGTATATTGAAAATCATAAGAAAATATATTATATTGAGAAATATATTATATTATTACTTCTATTTACACGGATTGGTGGCGCGTAAAATGGTGTGATGCATACATTATGCTTCATATATCCTTTATGTTACTAATTACCTGAAGCATATTTCGACCCAAAAAAATTAAGATAAATATAATCATAATATATATAAAAAATAAATAGTGGTATATATATAAATATATATTACGATTGACCAATCAGAAGTTGTGGACGTCTTGTGAACATAATTTTATGGCTTATCTTAAATATAATAATTATAAAATAATGATTATATTTTTCTTAAATATAATTAGTAGATATAATTAGTGATAAATGATTATATTTTCAAAAACAAACATATAATAATGATATATATTATTATATTTTTCTTAAATATAATTAATAGATATAATTAGTGATATATATATTAGGATTGACCAACCAAAAGCTTCTTATCTAATTATTGATATATATATTTTGGATTGACTAATTAGAAGCTTCTTATGAATATAATTTTAGGGCTTATCTTAAATATGATAATTCAAAAATAATAACTACATTTTTCTTAAGTATAATTAGTAGATATAATTAGGGATATATATATTGGGATTTATCTTTTTTTTTTTGTTGCTAAAATATATTCAAAAAAAATGTAGAATAAGCTTTTATTTAAATATGTAAATAATGAAACTTTTATTTTAGAAAAAATCACATATTTTCATCCTAAAATTTAATTAAAATTATATTTAAGATTTAAGATAAACCCTAAAATTATGTTCATAAGAAGCTTCTCGTTGGTTATTCCCGAAACATATATATCACTAATTATATTTAAGATTAAAGAGAAATCCTAAATCAATTTTTCTTGGTTATTTCTGTGGAAGAGTTTTTTATGTTATATAGATATAGATAGATATAGATATAGATTATTAAATATACTTATTAATAGATATAATTAGTGATTATTAATCTTTAAATTTAAATATAATTATTAGTAGATACAATTTTAGAGGTTATCTTAAATATAAAAATTAAAAAAAATGGTTAATGGCTATAACCAATCAAATATAATTAGTGATATAATTAGTAGATTATATAATTAGTGATAAATTGACCCGTTGATATGAATAGAACTAATTATATGGGCCATTAATTCCTTATGAGTAGTGTTTTGGTTTACCCATCTTTTTTATGTTATATATAGATATAGATTATTAAATATAATTATTTGTAGATATAATTAGTGATTATCAATCTATAAACCTAAATATAATTATTAGGAGATACAATTTTAAAGGTTATCTTAAATATAATAATTCAAATAAAATGGTTAATGGCTATAACCAATCAAATATAATTAGTGATATAATTATTAGATTATATAATTAGTAATAAATTGACCCGTTGATCTGAATAGAACTAATCATCTGGGCCGTTAATTCCTTATGAATAGTGTTTTGGTAATAATTCCAAATAAAATGGTTAATGGCTATAACCAATCAAATATAATTAGTGATATAATTATTAGATTATATAATTAGTGATAAATTGACCCGTTGATCTGAATAGAACTAATCATCTGGGCCGTTAATTCCTTATGAATAGTGTTTTGGTAATAATTCCAAAAAAATGGTTAATGACTATAACCAATCAAATATAATTAGTGATATACTTAGTAAATTATATAATTAGTGATAAATTGACTTGTTGATATGAATAGAACTAATCATCTGTGTCGTTAATTCCTTATGAATAGTGTTTTGGTGGAAGAGTTTTTTATATTATATAGATATAGATAAATAGATAGATAGATAGATAGATATAGATAGATAGACATAGATTATTAAATATACTTATTAGTAGATATAATTAATGATTATCAATCTTTAAATTTAAATATAATTATTAGTAGATACAATTTTAGAGCCTATTTTAAATATAATAATTCCAAAAATATGGTTAATGGGTATAACCAATCAAATATAATTAGTGATATAATTAGTAGATTATATAATTAGTGATAAATTGACTCGTTGATCTGAATAAAACTAATCATCTGGGCCGTTAATTCCTTATGAATAGTGTTTTGGTGGAAGAGTTTTTTATGTTATATAGATATAGATATAGATATAGATATAGATTATTAAATATACTTATTAGTAGATATAATTAGTGATTATCAATTTTTAAATTTAAATATAATTATTAGTAGATACAATTTTAGAAGTTATCTTAAATATAATAATTCAAAAAAAATGGTTAATGGCTATAACTAATCAAATATAATTAGTAATATAATTAGTAGATTATATAATTAGTGATAAATTGACCCGTTGATTTGAATAGAACTAATCATCTGAGTCGCTAATTCCTTATGAATAGTGTTTTGGTGGAAGAATTTTTTATGTTATATATAGATAGATATATAGATATAGATATATAGATAGATATAGATTATTAAATATACTTATTAGTAGATATAATTAGTGATTATCAATCTTTAAATTTAAATATAATTATTACTAGATACAATTTTAGAGCTTATTTTAAATATAATAATTCCAAAAAAAATGGTTAATGGGTATAACCAATAAAATATAATTAGTAGATTATATAATTAGTGATAAATTGACATGTTCATCTGAATAGAACTAATCATCTGGGTCGTTAATTCCTTATAAATAGTGTTTTTGTGGAAGAATTTTTTATGTTATATAGATATAGATATTAGTGCATGAACATAGCAACACACCACATACCAACATACTATATAATACACACAGCAGTATGTATAAATCTTAGAAGCATCTACGATAACGCAAAAAACTTCATGACAATTTGAAACCTCTATTAGGGTGTGAAACAAAAGGATACAACAAGTCATGTCCAGCAGCATAAGTGTAATAATGTCATGTAACCGAGTTGAATAAGTATTATGTCGATGGCAACTCCAAGTGGCGGCAAGAACTAGCATCATCTGAACTCAGTCGTCTAGAGTGTAATAGATCACTACCACAATACTCTAAAAACAACCCATGCAAATTTAAAAGATGACAACTCAATCCTATTAATTTCTATTCCATGCTCTTCAAGAGGCCTGCCTTACTAATTAAACTCTCCATCATACACGTACAACTACATAACCATGTGGGATCAAACATCACTCCTGGACACACAATAAAAAAAATACCATTGCAATGAACTAGGAATTCAAACAAACAATAAAGATCAAAGGATATCAAAGCCATAACAGATCTTCCTCTTGTTGGTATTTCAATGAAACCCAAAGTAGCATAATCTCCATGAGAATAATTGTGCCTTGATGCCGATCTTCAATATGGTGGCTAACAACACATAACAGCACTTGAGCCTGGTTTGATGTATCAAGGAGAATGGATTCTACTCTAAAACCTTCATAAGGAAAGGCAATATTATGCCCTTGAATGTCAGTCTCCTTTACCCCCTATCTTTGTTTGAGTCTCCTTCAATCCCTATCTTTGTTTGAATTAAGGAATCCACATGCTACCATGCAAATACACATTATAACTAGCAATTAGAAGAACAAGACATTGTTAACCTTTATGAACAAAGGACACTTCCTATGTGATAAGCTATCAAACAATTATAGCAACGGATTAAGGTTAGCTAAGAAACCCAAATTGGGTTTTCTTGTCAAGTTCTAATTAATATATAAGACCACGCCAATTGAGGACCAAACAAAGACGGAGATGTTGATTTTTGGCTTCTTAAAATTTGAAAAACTGTCAAACCCCATACTGGTTGCAAGATTAGTAGCTTCATGCTCATCCTGCCCACAGTTAACTTTTCCAATAACCTTACCTTTAAATTTTTTGTATTTTGGTCTTTGCTTTTCCCTAATTATTTCATCAACCTGATACCTTTTCAAGGTGGATACACCAGCAGGAAAGTTGATCTCCATATCCTTTATTTCATAATTGTTAAAAACATATATGATTCTTGTTCGAAAAATTCATCTGACTACTTTTTTTTTGTTTCTTCTCTGGCCTTAAAATATATTTTAGTTCTAAATCCTTCGATTTGGACCTCTTCTTTTCCCTTAACGAGGATGGAAATCAATTCCCCACAAGTTCGAATGGTTTGATGGTTGAGAACGAGGAAGACCGTCATGCTCTGAAGAACGACCTTTTCTGAAGGGAAGCCCTCTTCAATTTCTTGTTTTCATTATTCAAAAAATCTTCCTCCCACTCCAACGATTTTTTCCTTTTCTTTGAGATGAAAGAAGTAAAACCTTGTAGATGGAAGAATCAAGGATACACCGAACGATTCCATAGGCACCTACAGCATCGATGACGGACTGACCGTAAACAACACTTGCTACGATTGATCAGAGAAAGGAAAGCCGCCCAACACGGTGGCGAGGATTTTTCTCTAAACCCTAGTAGAGCCAGATTTTCCCGAACCTTTGTTTATCGATATAAAAAAATTTTCCTAATATATGAATGGAAAATTGTTAGTATATAAAATGAGATGGATATATGAGGGATGAATGGGGGTAGAATCCCTAGGATTATTGGGAAAATCACTGCATAAACGATCATTTTTATATTTGGTAGCTCATCAATTTTATATGTTTTGTTAATGTTATTAATGGTGTGATTATCAAACAAAGAAACTATGTAACATATTGATATTTAAGGAACATAAAGGATCATAAAATGTAAAAATGCATTAGAACCAGAACAACACATCATTAGCCTTCGAAGTCCAAAAACAACACGTCTCTGAAAAAAGCCCAAAATAGAGGATACATTATCATGAAGCGGGGCCCAAAAAGAAGTCCAGAGGAAAAAAAAATGGAAAAGGACAAGAAGAAGAACCAACTGAAAAAGATAGAGACAACCTAAGTCAAATCAAACATTTGAAGACACAAAGATGAACACACGGTGGGAGCAGTAACTAATAGTGAATGTGCAACCTGAACACAGAGGAGATATTATGGATGAGGACGCGAAGGCAAGCTACTGAGACGTTGGTTGAGAAGCAGTTGTTGTAGATGAAAGCGGCTAGAGTGCAGAAGTGACTATCGATGATAGGGTCAAGAGGGTCGATGAGATGGACGATGTGAGTGATGCAGATGAGTAAAGTCGGAGTGTCAAGCAGGAGGCTTAATGCCAATGCCAAGGACTCTAGTAGCTTGTACAGGTCCTCGGCTCCCAGTGGAAGAGGATCAAGTGACGAAACATTGATTAGATCAATATGATAGCAGAACCACGTCGTGAGAAGTGGATTGTGCCAGCATAGGACCTCTTCCAATGCAAGGTGGTAGTTGTTGACTGCTAAGTGGTTCATCACTGTCTGAATGACCTCTTCGTAGCCAGGAGGTGGTGGGTGGACAAGAGGTGGAACATCAATGTCAACAGTACCCGGAGGAACAGGGATTCCTCCATTGAGATCGGGAAGGGCCATTTCTCTCACCTACTTGAAGAAATTCAATTCTCAAATGCGTCTCTCTATATATAAACTATGGGGTATGGATTATGCTTTCCATCTTATTCGTGCGACTCATGCACACTTCATTCATCGTTTGCCATTCTTGTGTGTTTTTTCTTTCAAATTTTTTCATTTTCCATATAATCCTTGCTGTCACCTCTCACACATACGAGACTAATTTTTCTCTTTTTCTTTAAATCCTAATACCCTACTATCCAAGTAGACCTACACATATATAGGTAGGTTCACACCGTTTTTGTCTTTCTCACCCATTCATGTTTTTGCCTACGGTTTGTCATGATATATATGGTATAAAATAATCTAGCATCTAACAATTTATTTACAAAAGGAAAACAAACTAACCTATGGCAAGTAATTTAATTGTTGATTCCTCAAAAACAGTAGATTTGTTAATTTGTAAGAAAATTGATTGGCAAGAAGAGGTCCAATATCATATGAGAAACATAAGGAGTTTTGATGGTGTAAGGACCAACTCTAACAATAGACCAACAATTGCAATCTGGCCTATTTATTTTATAAAAACAAAAGAATAGAAGAATTTGCTTATTGCATTTCCATTGCGCCGAACCCCGGGTTGACAAGAAAAAAAGGGAAAACTAATCTTTTGTCCCTTAACTTTTGACTCACTTATAACTCAGTCCCTCAACTATGACTCGACATGACTCAATCTCTGCCTGAACTTTTGACTCACCTATGACTCAATCTCTAATCTTTTCAATTTTTATCTTATGACCCTTGCCATCTCCAACTCTTTCTGGGCCATCCTAAGTGGCAATGTACACACTTCCAGCTCAGCTCCACGCAATCAAAGATAGGAGGACTGGTCTCTCAGAAGCAGAAAAAGGGGGAAAATACCTGCAATTGCAATTTGCAAGGAGCTCACTACCCTTTCTACTCAAAAGCAAGGCCCCAATAATAAAAAATGGATGGGCCCCAAAACAAACAGAAAATGGCGGTGGGAAGATTCAATGGGGCAACCGATGTTATCATACAATTTGAGGAAATTAGGAAATCCTTCTAAAGATTATTCCCCGTTTTAGTTTTTTCGACAACCTAGTCCAATTCTTCATCATCGCCTCAGTTCGGATTCTGCATCGTGGCACTTTCAAATGTCATTATAACTTCTTCGATTGATTGTGTTTTCAGTTCTGGGTTTTGAATAATGTCTCAGGGTTGGTTCTCAACGAGCTCTTACAGTGAAGATCTCAATAAACCCTCTCCCTCTTTGTTGGACCAATGGAATTCCTACGAATCGTCACAGAACTCGCAAGACAACTCCGATTTGGGTTTTACTTTTGATCTGGAAGCAGCGG
This sequence comes from Mimosa bimucronata, assembly GCA_037074515.1. Lineage (NCBI taxonomy): Eukaryota > Viridiplantae > Streptophyta > Magnoliopsida > Fabales > Fabaceae > Mimosa > Mimosa bimucronata. The sequence goes on along the minus strand of CM073440.1, from coordinate 18,301,484 downwards.
TTAGGTCAGCTAATAACACCGTCGCTGGCACTTTCAATGTGTAAGTCATATTTTTCACAGTTAGCCTTGTGTTCGGTTCTCTTAACTTTGTGAATCCTTATGATGTGATCAATGCAAAATTGCTGATGCATGGTTGTTGGTTGTATAATTCTGAGCCTTCTTTTTCTAAAATACAGCCATACTTAAAATTTGAAGTAATATAAAGCCTTTACTTCTTGCTTTCTTTATATCGTCTTTCATTGAGCAGTTTCCTCTCGCATTTTTAATAATATAATTAAGTACATGACCAGGTTCCTTGTTCGGTAATGGAGTAGGATTTATAAGAGAAAGTAGTCCCCTCAATTATCTTAATTTGATTAAAATGCATAGGTGTAATTAGCGCATATGCCTACTGTGGTTATTAGTAAGTGATGTTGTCCGTACTCTGGTTTCAAGTTTATATAAGTGAGGGCTTTTGCTAGATTCTCTATGATATTTCATTATATATATTTGAAGTGGTATGAAGACCTTCTTTACTTATATTTTTCATTGCACTTTCATCGAACAAAATATCAGGCAAAGGACAAAAAAAATGATGTTCACTGTATGTCTATTGATGTAGGTGTAAAAATAAACGCATGTATTATCTCTTTATCCCAAATTTTGTAATATGTTTAGGCATACTGTAACTGATACTAGATTTCTATGCAATTCTATGTGGAAAAAGCATATCCGTTCTGCTCTGCTTTTTGTGAACATGCCAGAGAAGTCAGGGATACTGTTCTTCAGCTTCCTTCTGTGATGGTGCAAACTACAGGATTATGCTTAATTTTTATTAAAAAAATTGAATTGTCCATGTCTTGGTGAAATAGAATGTTGGTTAGAATTGTCTTATAAACACAATCTTATAGTTTTACTTAAACTATTGTCTTCAAGTAATTTTTTTTTCAAATAATTGTTTAGGTTCTCTAAGGGTGTGAGCAATATACACGGCAACTTTCAGTCTGCCACCAGTAATGTTCCTACTGGCAAGGCAGTCATGTATTTTGGTTTGTTCTTGGCGACTGGGGTCTTTTTCATTTTCATTGCATTCACCATGTTCCTTCCCATCATGGTGGTCATGCCCCAAAAGTTTGCTATATGTTTTACTCTTGGCTGTGGATTTATCATTGGATCGTTCTTTGCTCTGAGGGGTCCAAAGAATCAGCTTGTCCACATGTTATCAAAAGAGGTACCTACCTATATTTTATTTCTGTTATCTATCTGTTGATAAAATAATTTCTCCAATTTATGTGTGTTTATTAAAGGAAGACTGTCCTTTATCTATCACAAGTTTTGATTGTTTTATCTTCCTATGGCTTCTCTGTGTAAATTTATTATTCAGAGGCTTTCTTTCACGTTGGGTTTCATCAGCACCATGGTCGGCACCATATATGTATCTATGGTGCTTCACAGCTACATTCTCTCTGTGGTATTCTCTGCTTTACAGGTATCATTTTCTTGTGCTGAAAAAATTAGGGGAAATTACTCATAAGTCTCTGGTAAGAAAATTAAATACGGATAGGTCTCCTGAATTTCATTTAATACCAATAGAACCCTTTCAAGCTTAACATGTAAATATTACATTGTAAAATTTGACTTGTAAATGACTCAACTTGTAAATAAGAAAATTTGAATTGTAAATATTGAATCCGTTGACACATACTGGTATTAAATGAAATTTGGAGGGCCTATTTGTATTTAATTTTCTTACCCTAGACTACGTTTAATTTTCCCTAAAAATTATTCCCTGTTGGATTGCTCTTCTGGGCCTATTATTGTTAATGTGTAGTCTTTTAAAGGCATTTGTATTTGCTATTTAGCGACATTTGTTATTTGGAATGAATGTGATTATAAGAGACCTTGCATCCTTATTCATGTTTTCATTTCTTTTATGATGATGGGTTTGGAATCTATGAAATGGCACCTGCTACTGTGGATGTGGGAAATTTCTTCCCTATAGACTTTTTCTTATATAATTGATACTTGTTCATTTTTCTTCCTAAAACTATTCAATCTTCAATGAAAATTAATATTTTGATTATACTTGCAGGTTCTAGCACTTGGATATTATGCTTTATCATACTTCCCTGGGGGATCCGCTGGAATGAAATTCCTGACTTCTGCTTTTACCTCCTCAATTCTGAAATGTTTCGGGAGATGACATGATTTTGGTTAATAGGGAGGTTTGCAATTTGTATATGGCAGATGATTTGTATATAACTTAGAATCTCAGATGAAGCTTTGAGCTGATCCGGGAACACTGATGTTCAGGCATCATTACCCCCTACAAAAAAAGGCATCCACACACACACGCAAAGAAAAAAATTATGTTGCCACTTCTAATAGAAAGGAACACTTCATCAATGGTTGTGAAGCACTTATTTTTCTGAGTCTCGATCCTGGAAGAGAAAATACATTTGCCTGCCTGATACAGGCTGCTAACCATGAACATAATTTGATCAACGTGCTGCACAATCGCACTGCTTCTTGTACCTTCACTTATAAATAATTCTTTTAATATTATTTCCTTTAATGACAATATTTTCTTACTCAAATTCGCGTTATCTGCCATTATTTTGTTATTTTGTGGACTGTGGTTGTGAATCCGCCAATGAGAGGAAATATGCAATTTCTCTCCGAATAGATGGCAAAACTTGATCGTAGGGTTGGGGGTAAATAATATCTTGGCTGATCAAGTCAAAATTGCTACAGCAGGTCGATGTGGTAAAAATACCACGTGTGAAATGAGTATGACTGCTTTCAAATCAGGCTTAGCTGGGAGGTAAGGTGTTCTCGTTTAGGGTTACTTCTCACCATTGATTAAACAAGGAGTTTCAAAAATGGCCAAATACTTGGTTTGTTTTTTGATCCATGAACCTAGCTCAACTCAGCAAATTTCTCAATTCAGTTTCACAGGAGCTATTGTAAACATTGATTGGTCCCAGTGTGAGAGAGAGAGAGAGAGAGAGAGAGAGAGAGAGAGAGAGAGAGAGAGAGAGAGATTATTTTTCCCTTGGACCTATTTGTTCCTTTAAAAAATTGCATGGAGGTATGGTGGTGGTGATTAACATGTGATGATGATCAAAACACAGTGGTATGTTAACAACAGGTCTGAGATGAAACTTAAAGATTACAAGTGGGACCATCATATCTTCACATTCAAATTCTACTATTCTTGCCTCCATCATGATCGTGTACAGTGGACAACATAATTGTTCATTATGATTTGATGCTGATTGAATTGGATGATTCTGTCAGCGGTTACATCAGTATCAGTTGGTTGAATCCTTCACTTCTGCTTCTTCAGACAATTTGCCCAGGACCCCCTCCCCCTCCTTCCCTTCCCCCAAATCTCTGTCTGCCCACTTTTAAAAAAAATAGTTGAATCTGTTACCATAAAGTATTAACATTTTTCCGGATCTGAAGGGCCGCCTAAATATGCTTCCTATGAAACTTTTGGCCTAGGTTAATTATGTGTTATAGTAGGAATTGACTCTTGCTTAATGGGTTTAACATATTGTTTTACTTCTTTGAAAATTACAGGTGGATTGACTCTAGCTGCAAAAACGCAATAATAAGTGTATTGTACTTTGCAGTTACAAGAGCAAGATAATAGACATGGTAAAACAAAAAAATGGGAAATCATTGAGGGTATAAGGAAAAAATGTAATCACCAAAATACCATATAATGACAAGCTCAAATATAGAAAATGATAACAGATCCACGTTAGTAACTTATTATTAAGAGTTTTTGATGATTATATTCCTTTCTTAAATCTCACAATGATTTCTCCAAAAAAAAAAATGAAAATCGCTAAAACATGTATGTTTTACATGCACACGCCCACACAAAAATGATTTTACAAGTGATCTACAATTTAACGTAAGAAGTGAGAACAAGTTGATGTTGCTAGCTTATTATTATAACTTTTAGTAATTACATACATTCTTTGGAATCTCAAAATGATTTCTCCAAAAATAATGCAAGGAAGCAAAAAAGAGCCTAATCATACTAAACGTGTGGAGTTGATTAAGACATGTTCAAAGTAGTGACTCAGGTAGAAAGGAAGATTTTTTAATACTCTTTGGTCAAGAAGCTTAGTCCCACTTTGCATCCATTACCTCCAATAATTTATAGCATAGGAAAGCGATTTGGGAACAGAAACCCTGAACTTAAGGAAATATTTGGACCGATATTATGAGATGAGACCTTGATTTGACATTTAATATGAAGATTATGAAGGAGCTAGACGTGGTTCTGTGTGCTATTACATCTTTTAATAATGGAATTATTGAAAGGCACAGGCCATCTTCATCATCGAGGGTATACCAAAGCTGAATTTTTCAGTGGAGCACTTTGAAGGGTTATGAGAAAGAAAGAAACAGAAGCCAAAGAGCCAAAACATGATTCAAACTAATCAATCCTTGAGATCGTCCTAATCCTTTTGGATATTCCTCACAGATTTTGCACTCAAGAGAAAGGACAACATTCCTTTACTTTGTGTAATGCGCTATGGCTGATTTGTGTTGACAAATTAGCGCAAACTAGCTAAAGAGGAGGGATATTAACAAATAATATGATATGAATATTGAACCACCACGATAATCTCTTCAGCAAGTAAAGTACAATAATCTTTTGATTTAAGAAGGGACATGGAAATTGATGGATGTAAGTCAATAAGATACATGGAAATTGATGGATGTAAATCAATAAGATCAAAGTCTTCCCTTATCTTCTAATTACAAGATATAGAGATCACCAACCAACTTAACGTTCCAAACTCATGAAGTAACATTATTGATAGAATTGGAGTCTTAAGTACTTGACGGCAATATTATCTATGGTTATATAATGTTGTTTTACTGATAGAAGTTGGGTCTAATATAAGTGTTCAATTCCATTAAGCAAGAAAAACCAATGGTTGAATCATTGTTGAAGGATGTGTCTACATTTAACACTCGACAATGTTTTAAATAAGATTGCCTCTAACAGGAAGATTCATATGCCTAACCCGAAAAAGTAAGATTAATTTTCAATGATAAGGATATGGTTCTTAGGGTGGCATTATGTGGATGATCTAGGATATAACAGCAAGTTGGAGGAAATGGGGCCAAACGATTAGAAAGGAACAGGGAATTGTTATATTGATTATAATTGAAGGTGATGATAATGGTGATCTTCTGCTTCCATACGTACATGTGTGAAATGGGGCAGATCAACTTGGCAACTCATAACATATATCTTTTTAGGGGAAGATGGGACCCTTGACCCTTGTGATTAATAAGATTTGTGATGGGATTTATGGGTTGATTATTATTTATTTATTTTTATATTTTTATGGGTTGATTATTGTCAAGTGACAAATCTTGTTTTTGGATGGATCAATTTATAATTACTGTTTGGGATTCAAAAGTCCACATGATGTGCAATCCCATTCACGAACTGCTTCTCACTCTTTCATTGCACGTGTGCCTTCTATTCAGGACAAAAATGTCTCTTTGATAGTACAATCCTATACCTTCCCTAGGTCCACCTCATTAGTCTACTAGGCCTTAATGCAAATCATGAAAAGGGAAAAAAAACAAGAAATCTTGTGAAGATTAATCTAAACAAATTATAAATTGAATCAATCTTGAATAGTACTCCCTCCGGTCCTAATTATAAGACCACTTTGACTTTTTTGACTTTTTTTTCCAGTCCAAAAAAAAGTAGTTTCAATCCAAAAAAAAATCTTTTTTTCCTCAAAACTAGTTTATTCTACTTATAAACTAATATATAATCTAATTTCGTGTGACATATGTTATAATTTAGTGGTCTAATTTGCTTCCTTAACTTCCACAAAAAAAAGTTAAAGTGGTCTTATATTTAGGACCGGAGAGAGTACATGCTAAAGTTTAACTTTCATTGAAGAATTTGATTCATAGCCATGTGAGATTATTTGCAAATACTTTCTCCCATCCTCTATCCTCTATATAAGATACAGTTTTTCATCGTGGTATGATTTTCCTTTTAAGATACATTTATAGGACATATGAAATTTTATGAAGAGAAAAGGCAAAATATTTATTTTTCTGTATTTTATTTTTGGGAAAGTAAAGTATGTATTTTTTAAGGTGCAAAGGGAGAAATGATTAAGGTTCAAACCCTCTTGATATAATGTAACAATATGTTAAACTTAAATGTATTATATTGATTTATTTATCTATAATTCGTCGTATTTCATAAAAGTATTTTATAAATTGAGTTGCTTAAGATTTCTCATCATGCAAGCCACACCCCTTTCTTGGTTGATGGTTTGGGTTGTATAAAGCAACTTTGTATTAACCACTGATCTTTTACAAGCATATCACCAATTATCAATAATTGACCCCTTAAAATCTGGTGGTATGGTTATTTTAGTTAATCACTAAGATTTAAAATTTGGTGGTATGGTTATTTTAGTTAATTACTAAGATCATAAAGCATTAATTTCAAATGGATAAAGTTTCGAGTGATATTGAAAATTAATTGACATGATAGACATGTTAATCCTGTCTTAATTTCATTCCCAACTTTTAACATATAATTAAAATCCCTTAAAAACGTGAGGAATAGATTGAAAATAATAGAGAAAGCCCATGCAAAGTCGAAATAAGACATTAGATTCTAGGTGCATGAACCTCCTCATATTTGTCCTGAGAAACTAATTATTATTTTTAATATTTTTTAATTAGTTTAGCTACTTTAAACTATTTAAATTTTCCAAAAATAAATTTTATTTTAATAAAAATTTAAATAATATAATTAATTTAAAAATTAAAATTAATTCAAAATAAGTTATATTTTTGTTTAAAAAAACAATAGAATTCCAAGTAAATATTTAAATGACAAAATATATGAAAGAAGTATTAATTTTATATGTCTATATACATAATGTAACAACGCTAACAACTCTCGTATGTATGAGTTATATTCCTTTGATTCTATTTATACATAAGTAATTTTCAGCATATTTCACACAAATTAAAGAAAACCTTAAATCCCATTAAATATGCCTTGAAATCTGATAACTTTCCAGCCATGCACCTATTTAATATCCACTTCACCACACAGAAATAAAATCAACACATAATAAATGAATGATAAAATTGTAAAATCACATAAAAAATCAAATGAAATATCCTATAAATAGGATCAAATGAAATCTTCTACCTCTACCTCATAAGTAGATTCAGAGGAGTACATCATATATCACCAACAGATACCATATTAATTTACTCAAATAATGTATTAGATTTGATGATATGAAATGGTAAATTTACTCTGGATTTTGATCTTGATGTGATTAGACTAGTTAACTAACAAAAAATACAAAAAGGGGGTGAAGTTGGTTTAAACTTTTAATTGGTTATTAGATAAAAACACAAAGTGACATCACTCATTCGTGTGCCTCAGACTCTCATTAACTACAACAAATCATTTCCCTTTCTTTCTTATGTTTCCTTCTTTAAACGAAGACTTAACTATTCAATTAGTGGTGGGGTTGCACTTTGAGGATGATACCCTTTCCACAATTATTAACTTAATGTGTCTCACTCATTGAATGTAGCCCAATTTGTTTATTGATTAAATGGAAAGCCTTTTGTGTACGTTGAAATTAATATTTTTCATTTTTCATTTTTTTAAAAAGGATCAAATTAACTAACATTCCTATAGGTATCAAGAGATTCATAATGCACCTAAACACAGTCATCAAATGTTTAAAGGTTTAGTATGTTCAATGTATTGATATCAAATTCAAGGGTTCTAATCATATTCAAGATTCATTTTATAGGGTTAGGTACTAAGCCCTCTCACATGTTTCGTTTCTTTTGGCTTCCTTTTGATTAATTAAAAAAATGTTTTTCAGAGTTTAAAAATCAAGTTATATCATTGATAATTTATAAATAATATACAATTTATTATATTTTTATATTTATATTAATTTTTGTAAAGTTTTCTTTTCATTAGAGATAAACAAAAAAATATTTCTAAGATGTTCATAAATCCTTCAAGAATAGTTTCTTTCATGTGGAAGATTTATAATTACATAAATTAGTATACATATGATATGCATATATAAATGTAAATATGTTTCCACCATAATTCAAATTGAAAGGGGATCGCATCTAAACGACCAGTTTAATGGATTCATGAATATCATAAACTTATAAATCATACTTGTGAGGCTTCCTATCATAACACTTCACTGAACTTTTTTAAATTAGAAGCTTTCATGAATTAATGAAACGACAATTGTTGTTAGTGTCAGTTTAAAGTAATACTCCATCGCAATTTACTTGTAAGAATCTCTAATATGAGATTCATGGCAATATACTTACAAGGCATGCCCATTGTTTAAGACAAAGATGTATTAAAAAAATTTTATTGTTAGATATCAAAAGTAAAAACAGTGAGTAGACTAGTCCATAAAATTAAATACTTTTTAAAATTAACCGAACTTGCTGGCCAAGAAAAAAAAAAAAAAAACTAACATCACAACATCTAACAAACATGCCTTTTTAACTTCGATTGAGATTTTTCTTATTTAATAATCTGAAAAAAAAAGAAAGATTAAAACAGCTGTCTGTAAATTAAAATTTTATTCCCATTTTATTTTAATAATCTGAAACAGATCAGAAGGAAGTGTATGACTCACATAACCTCTGATGAAATGAAAGAACTCGCTTAAAAATCTTCTTGGTCATTAACAATAACCATTCACATCAGAAACTCTACATAATCATGCATATTTTAATTTACAAAATGTATCAATAAGTCAGTAATATTTGAAGAAGATCCACCCATTGATATTAAATATAGAAGAAAACTCAATGCTTATTTAATTATTGTAGCAATTTTTTTTTTTTTGTTGAAACTGTGTGACTGATGATCACATGGTGAGTGATTAGCGATTATAAAATATTTAAACAGATAATCTTTTGTTTTTTGGGTGTCATATGACTCTAATTTTTCAATAATACCAATTTAATATCTAACGTTGTCCCTTCCACTTAAGGTCACTAAGCCTTTTCTTAGTTTTAATTTAATTCTTTATAGCATAAGCAACAACACAATAAGACCAAATTCCATATAATTAATTAAAACTTTAATTTTTTTTAACTTTTCATATTCCTCACTCCCATGTGCACTTCAAGTCTTTATCAGATTTCACATGCTTTTCCTCCATCTTTATATAAACAAATCCAAATGAATGCATACGAGATTTTATTTATTGATTTATTCATTTAACTAAGTTACTTAATTATAAATATGCAAAGGCTGGTAAAAAATAATTATAGCGATTCAAAGCATAGCTATAGGCTTAATAATAGAGGCAAACATGTGATGTGATATGAAATTAGACGTAATATGATAGAGATGATGAACTTTGTGTATATATTTTTTTAAGGCTAAGTTGTATGATATATAATTTTTTATCGTCTAGTTGTAATTAATAATAACGATTCCAAATGAAAAAAATCATAATGACCAAGATTTTTTTTACCTGTATAATGACCAAGATTAAAATCATAACATTAACGAATAATTTGAATATATGATATAAACTTTTTTCTATTTTTTTATTTTTAATCACTTTTTACTTCCACTTTTTATATCTACTTGCTAATTTACTAAATGTTGTATAAAAAATTACTAAATGTGATCATATAATGAGACTATGAGGATTAAATTACACAGAGTCATCACTTATCCAATAGTTTGTATATTTTTTCTCTGTTTTTTTTAACAGGAAATCATACTTAAATTTCTTCATGTGTATACTTTCATAAAAAAAAAAAAAAAAAAAAAAAAAAAAAACTCATCAAGTAAATTTAAAATAAAATAAAATAATATTTTGCTTTTATGCTTTGACTATAAAATTTAACCCCTTTGCGTTCTTGATAATTTATAATATAAGATATCAACACAATAATATAAAAAAAATATCTACCTATGCATGTGCTAATAAAAGTTAATTTAGTTGTCAAAGATGTGGCTTATATCCCATAAAAACCTTATCAATAAGTTAAGAAATATAAGTATTACATGCATGAGGCTTATCCTGATAAATCAAAAAGCCCGCTGAAAATAAAAATAACAATACCGAACTCACCTAATTTTTTACAATTATTAATATGTGTGTGTGTGTGTATTCAAGCTTTGAAATACTATGTTACAAGTAATATAAAAAATCACACTACTAATATATGTAGTAGACATGGACATAATTATGTCAACAAAAGAAATGCATGATTTTACAGATAAAAATTGAAAGAAGGGGAACTAGTAGGAGCCACATGAGAGTGATTAATAAACAGAGGCCACATAAAAAAGATGGACCACAAACGGGCCAAGTATATCTAAAGAAATGGAAGAGAATTAATGATTTTGATGAAGAGAACTCAGTGCCTAAACTCTCAAATTAATGAATAATCAGTTTGATGATGATGATAATGTCTCTTCTGATTGATAACAAGCCTTTTACTGTCAGTGAGAAATGGAAACCCATCTAATTTATAAAATTAATAAAAATGACCCAATTTAAACAAAAGTGTCTTCACCTATCACAAATCAAAATTTTACTAGTCCTAGTGCTTGCTTGTTTCCTGCCAACCATATCACTTCAATATTTGAAGATGAAAAATAATGACCATATAAAGATTAACAAGATAATAGTAGTGTCCATATGGGCAACACAAATCTATCTTAGTTGAAATTTACATCATTATTAGTCTCTTTCCCTATTTTTATATCCATTTGAAATTTACATCATTATTAGTCTCTTTCCCTATTTTTATATCCATCCTTTTTTTTATCTATAATTATCCTGAATATCTTTTGTCTGTGTCTAAATGTAACTGTCCTTTCCAATCGATGTTAATTAAAATTTTTAAGATTTTACTTTTCAGAATTTTTTGTAGATAAAAATTATTTTTTATTTATAATTTTATTAAAACCTTAATTTGGCCCTTATAATTTGTATACATTGTGATTGAATATTAATTTATTTTTGAAAATTTACAAGTAATTATACATTATTTTAATAATTTGAATAAATATACTATAATTTATGATAAGAAAATTGCTAAAAGAGTGTATATAAAATAACATAAAATTACATATATGACAAAAAAACACATAATAAGAATTATATAAATTATAAACTGCAAAATATGAATTCAAAGTTAAGTGAAACAAGAGAAATAAAAAACATATTGTTTTCATAATTTTTAGAAGAAATTAATTCTTTTTTAATAAGAAAGAAATCAATTCGAATTATCTTTTCATGCTATATTGAGTTATTTAGTCGATTTTATTTTCTAAAGTAACTTCTAAAACTTCGAATTATCCAAAGAATTAAATATCAACATCCCTTACATATTCATTATGCATGGGGCACTAACTGAAGGGGGTAACTAATTAATTGGAATCCATTCAGGCAGCAAAAACCACAAGAGTTCAGCCCAATACTTGAGAGGTTAGATAGGGAGACACAATATATAAAGAGCCATAGTTTAGCTGGAATTAAAGAAGAGAAAAGAGAACAAAACCAGGATGGGTATGACAATGCCTTCATCATTAAACAACAAAACCCATTACAATAATAAAAGAATAAAGAAGAAGCTGGCTCTTGGATCCAGATCTTCTTTACTTCTTCATTATCTATAAACAAAAAAACATGGGATTTCCCAATCTACAATCCCAATATACTTCCCTTATTGTTCTCCTCCTCCTCTCTCTTCAGCAATGCCTGGAAGCTTAAGAAATCCATCACTTTCTCCCAAATTCTCCTCCTCCTTCACCTTACTCCTCTCAATACACTCTCTTATCTTCTCCTTCTCCTTCTTTTTCCCATGTTGCTACTCCATTAATGAACAAGGCCAAGCTCTCCTTGCATGGAAGAACAGTTTGAACAGTACAGGAGGAGGAGAGGCACTATTAACATCTTGGAGTGCTTCAGATTCCAGCCCTTGCAAATGGGTTGGTGTGGGCTGCAACTCCAGAGGGGAAGTGGAGGAGATAAGCTTGAAATCTGTGGACCTGCAAGGCTCATTGTTGCCTTCAAATTTTCAAGCTCTAAAGTCTTTGAAGGTTCTTGTCCTCTCATCAACCAACCTCACAGGTCCAATCCCAAGAGAAATTGGAGACTATGAGGAGCTTGTTTCTTTTGATCTCAGTGGGAATTCTCTTTCAGGTGAAATACCAGAAGATATTTGCAGGCTGAGTAAACTTAAGAGTTTGTCTCTTCATACAAACTTTCTTGAAGGCAACATTCCATCCTACATTGGGAATCTCTCTAGTCTTGTGAATTTGACGCTCTATGACAACCAACTCAGTGGTGAAATCCCAAAGAGTTTTGGTTCCTTAAGAAGACTTCAAGTTTTCAGAGCAGGTGGGAATAAAAACCTTAAAGGTGAGCTTCCATGGGAGATTGGGAATTGCACCAGCTTGGTCATGTTAGGCCTTGCAGAAACCAGCATTTCTGGGAGCCTTCCTTCTTCAATAGGAATGCTCAAGAACATTCAAACCATAGCTATTTACACAACTCTCTTGTCAGGCTCAATTCCAAAGGAGATTGGGAATTGCAGTGAGCTGCAGAATTTGTACTTGTATCAGAACTCTATTTCTGGTCCAATCCCAAGTCAACTTGGGAATCTCAAAAAGCTTCAGAGTCTTCTGTTATGGCAGAACAGTCTAACAGGGACAATACCAGAAGAGCTTGGAAGCTGCACAGAGCTCAAAGTCATTGACTTTTCAGTAAACCTCCTCACTGGAAGCATACCAAAGAGCTTTGGGATGCTTTCAAATATTGAAGAAATTCAGTTAAGTGTTAATCAGTTGACAGGTATTATACCTCCTGAGATTACAAATTGCACTTCTCTGACTCAGTTGGAAGTTGATAATAATGCTCTTTCCGGAGAGATTCCTGCTCTTATAGGCAACTTGAAAAGTTTGAACCTGTTCTTTGCATGGCAGAACAAGCTCACTGGGAGAATCCCAGAAAGTCTTTCTCAGTGCCAAGATCTTGAGGCACTTGATCTGTCTTACAACAATCTGATTGGTTCAATACCAAAATCACTCTTTGAGTTGAAGAATCTCACTAAACTCTTGCTCATTTCCAATGAACTATCAGGCTTTGTTCCTCCTGATATAGGGAACTGCACAAGTCTCTTCAGATTAAGATTGAACAGGAACAGATTTTCTGGGTCAATTCCACCTGAGATAGGAAACTTGAAAAACCTCAACTTTATGGATTTGAGCAGCAACCACTTTGTGGGGCAGATTCCTCCAACACTATCTGGATGTGAGAATCTTCAGTTCATTGACCTTCATTCAAATTCTTTCACAGGTTCAATCCCAGAGGCTCTTCCCAGAAGTCTTAGACTGATAGATTTCTCAGATAATAGGCTCACTGGTCCACTGACTCGCACCAATATTGGTTCATTAAGTGAAGTAACCAAACTCAACCTGGGAAAGAACCAACTCAGTGGAAAAATCCCAGAAGAGATCTCATCTTGCTCAAAGCTTCAACTTCTAGACCTTGGAAGCAATGACTTCTCTGGAGAAATCCCAAAGCAATTGGGTCAAATCCCATCATTGGAAATCTCTTTAAACCTCAGCTTCAATCAATTCTCAGGCCAAATCCCATCTCAAATCTCTGGCCTCATCAATCTGGGAATCCTTGACATCTCCCACAACAACCTCTCAGGGAACCTAAACTCACTCTCCAACCTCCAAAACCTCGTCTCCTTAAACGTCTCCTTCAACTACTTCTCTGGTGAATTACCCAACACCCCATTTTTCAAAAAGCTCCCTTTAAGTGACCTCACCCCAAACCAAGGCCTCTTCATGTCCGGCGCTGGCAATTTAGTGGGCCCCACTAAACCCCATGCCAGATCAGCAGTTAAGTTCATCATGTCCATTCTCTTAAGCACAAGCGCAATCCTCATACTCCTCACAGTCTATGCCTTGTTACGTTCTCACATCCAAAACAGAGCCATCATGGAAGAAGGTAGCTCATTATGGGAGATGACTTTTTACCAGAAGCTGGAAATCTCCTCCATTGATGACGTCATCAAGAGCATGACGTCATCCAACGTCATCGGAACAGGAAGCTCCGGCGTGGTGTACAGAGTAACAATCCCAAATAGCGAACTAGCCGTTAAAAAGATGTGGTCTTTAGAAGAATCTGGGGCTTTTGAATCTGAGATTCGAACTTTGGGTTCGATTAGACATAAGAACATTGTGAGACTCTTAGGTTGGGGATGTAATAAGAACATTAAGCTTCTGTTCTATGATTATCTTCCCAATGGGAGTCTTAGTTCGATGATTCATGGTTCTGGCAAGGGAGGGGCAGAATGGGAGACAAGGTACGAGGTTGTGGTGGGTGTGGCTCACGCGCTTGATTATTTGCACCATGATTGTGTTCCTCCTATAATTCATGGAGATGTTAAGGCTATGAACGTGTTGCTGGATGATAGGTTTCAGGCTTGTCTTGCTGATTTTGGATTAGCCAGGATTGTTGATGATAAAGAGGATGGTAATCATGATCATCATCGTTCTGATACTAAACCACTTCATAAAACGTATTTGGCTGGTTCTTACGGATACATGGCTCCAGGTATGTTCATTTCAAACCAAAAGCTTGCTTGCAAAAAAAGTCAAAAACACTTGAACTAAGTTTAGTTCGTATTCAATAATCTAAATTATTTTTTTTTTGTTGACAAAAAGGGGAAATGATTAAAAAATGCCTTCTAAATTTTAAAATCATAGAATGATAAAAGATTTTAACTAGTTGAATAATGATATTAATATTTACACATCACATATCAAGAAGTTTGAAATTCAAAGGGTATTTTTTTTTAGCATCCAATATCATAGTAACAATTTTATTTTCTAAGTATTTTTTTAGTAGTAAGAATACACCCTTAACTTAGGATACTGACTACTACTAAAAAGATATTTTAGGATGTTTGATACGGTAAAAATTACTTAAGAATATTGGGTACTAACTGCTGCTGGAAAAAATACTTTACTGTGTTTAATGCTAGAATAATAATAATAATAATAATAATAATAATAATAATAATAATAATAATAATAATAATAATAATAATAATAATAATATGTTATCAAAAATATGTTTCGGAGGATGCTGGATACTGCTTCACCTTTTATAGATCTCATGTATTAAGATTATTAGACTTTTTCATACTTTTTAACATTAACATGGGCTAACATGGATGATTAATAATTTGAATACTGTGCAGAACATGCATCAATGCAGAGAATAACAGAGAAGAGTGATGTGTATAGTTATGGAGTGGTCCTTTTGGAGGTATTAACAGGGAGGCACCCACTAGACCCAACTCTACCAGGTGGTGCACACATGGTTCAGTGGGTCCGTAACCACTTAGCCAATAAAGGAGACCCATCTGATATTCTGGACCCAAAGCTCAGAGGCAGGGCAGAGCCAGCCATGCATGAGATGCTTCAGACTTTGGCTGTCTCATTCCTATGTGTCAGCACTAAGCCTGAGGGTCGTCCTACCATGAAGGACATTGTGGCCATGCTCAGAGAAATAAGACCCATTGATGAGAACTCAAGGTTTTTGGATTCTGATGAACTCAAGAAGAAGGCCAAGTCTTGTTTGGATGCCTCCCCCTATCCTCTTCCTCCACCTAAGCATCTCGTTTCCCATCAATCTTCTAACGTTTCCTTTCATTTCTCAGATGACTCAGTCTAAGGAAATAAATCCAAATAATTATAAATAAGTATAGTGATATGTAAAATATTTATATATTATGTATTTGTAGGTGATGTTCTTGAAATTATGTACATGTATGCATGCATGCATGCATGCCAAAGTGTATCCCAGCCTCTCTGGCTTGTGGAAATAGAGTGCTAGAGTGTATTACAATCTTCAACCATTAAAAAAGAGAAGTCTCAAGTAAATTTGGTTAATGGAAATAAATTTACTGTTTTGAGGTTCTGAGTGGCTATGTGGTTAATTAATGGATTACTATAATGTTTGGTGTTTATAATTTTCCCTCATTATAGTTTTATCCCTCGAATTTCTTTTCGTTTAACACATTCGTCCTTTTGTAATTTAATAAGAATATGGATACCTCTACCTTTGAGGAATCAAAACTAAAACAAAAGCTCGCTACAAAGATTAAATATTGTATTAATCTTTAGTTAATTAAGGCATTACAGAGAAATTATGGAGTAGTTAATATGTTTTGTTGATGTTGTTGGCAACAAGGAAGGGGGTTTTGTAGGAAATAGTAAAAGCCTTATCTGTCATTAAGAAACTTACAGATTACAGATTTTAGTGCTTTGTAGAAGAAGCTACGCTGCAACAATGATTGGCAACTTTGGGTACAAGTTATAACAGTAGCATTTATATAATCAGACACAGACAATAACAATTCTTTGAAAAAAAAAAAGAAATAAGGAAAACAAACTCAAATTAATAGTAGAAGCAGTATGCAATATACATACATACATATGTAAATCATGAAGTTGATTTCTCATGTGTGTTTAAGTTTTAACAATTAGTGTTGGTTTTTTTTTTAAAAAAATGAAATAAGATTCTTTGTCTCAATAGAAATTCCTAGCACACAAACACAGCAAAGCAGCCTTTTCTTAACAGTTTATACTTCTCAGTTCTCACATGGTCCCCTCTTAAATAGTTCACATGTCCATGTGCTGTCTGATAAAGACTTTTCAAAGGTTAGAAATTCCTCCGCTAGGAGTATACATACACACATATAATATATCCATATTCCTCTGGTCCAATAGTTAGAGAGCAGTTCTAATATATTTCATTGAAACAAAGAACCTTAAAATTTCATTAACTATGTATTAAAATTTAATAACTTTCCAATTTTACCTCTATTTAATAAACATTATAACCTGAAAATACAGCGCAAAAAGTGGGATACCAAAACGAGCTCTTCTATCCACAACAGATACACAATAACTAATGAAGTCTAAGATTATATATTTATGTAATTAAGAATTTAACAATGTGACTTATAAATAAGGTAAAAGAAAACTTTTTCCCTCTAACTTAAAAATAGGACCACAAGAATATATTTATATATATATATATATGACACACATGCAGTTGGAGGTTGAAAAGCTGTATATGTGAATAAGAGGGCGCACATGCATCTTCTGAAGCCATGAAGAGTAATAACAAAACATAGCCACCACTCAATGGTCCAAACTCCAAACCCATAAAAAGTCACTCAAGAAGTAAGCTTTTAAGTCATTTTTTTATATATATAAATCATTCTTAGTTAAAGTTTATTTCTTATTACATGCTCATGATTGAACTATCAGTCATATGTTTAAGGAATAACAATCCATACCACTTGCATTGATTCAAGTTAATTAAGTGAAAGCTATTGAGTATAAAACCAACTTAGTTACAACTAACTAAAAGAACTTCAATTAAGGTAATTGTGGTGTATAATGTTTTTTAATTGTTTAGGGTTTGAAAATGAATTATACTATTCATAACTTATTATAAATTTTATGATGTGTGTGTGTGTGTGTGTTGATAACTGTAACTATCGATTTTTCATTAGTGGTTTTAGCTTTAGCCAAACAACGACTGCAGAATCTTGAAGCATGTTCGCATGATGCAACAGTTCATGGGAATTTTTGGTATCATATGCTTCAAGGCGTTTCAAAGTCCAGGTAAAAAAAAAGACGTTTTCAAAGTATTAATATAAATTATTAATGGATATTTATTTATTAACATCTTTTTTGTATGAAAGTAAAAAAAAAAAAGTTTTACTACGTTTTTCTATCTGCACTAATATGTAGTTCACAAAAAAGCCAAAACTGCGTCTGGTTGTCTCACTTTTTGGATGCAACTTTTTGATTCCAGAAAGAAGGTTGCGAGTAGCAGATAAAAGTTAGATTTTAATCTCTTGTGAAATTGGACAGAATAGTAACCGAAATTTATGTTAATAAATAAAATACAGTACATTTTTCTCGGGTATGGAATCTTTCCACTTAATTTCCCCTCCACTTACCTCTATTTAGTTAAAACTACGTCGTTTTATCTTTAAAACGAAAAGCATAATTTCTGGAAAATAGTTGGATCATTATTTTTTTAAAATAAAACAACGTCGTTTTAATTAAATTGAGTTAAGTGGATGAAAAATTAAGTAGAGAGATTCCAGACCCATTTTTCTCACCATATATTTTTTATTTACTTGGGCATGGGAAATTTCAACCCAAGTAAAAGAATTGAAAATTCATTATTTAATACACACACATACTCTTTTGTATTTTTTAATAGGGCAACCGGGTACCAGAATTTCCCCCACTTTCAACCAATTGACAATATATAAGTTGAGAATTATTGAGATTCTAAGAAAATAATGTAATGATAAAAAAGTTCTATAACAAATTAGCAACATAGATGACAAGTTTTAGTTTAAGAATTGATAAGACCATATTGTTTACTTGTTATTAGGACAATTTTTCTGATTATAATCATTCCTTGAACCTCATAATGATTTCCCCTAATATATATCATTTTTATTTACTATAATAGCAATATTATTCTTATTCTTGTTATGTTATGAGATATAGCTTGCAATAGCAAAACGTCAACAATTTTAAAGCAATATGAATGAGCAATGACACCAAAGCAAAGTAATACAGGAAAAGAACAAAAACATATTTGTTTGTTCATTTTGTTCTGAGCTTCAGCTATTGGGTCCATAAACTTTTTTCTCTTTTGGAGCGTCACTTTTCTAGCATTTTTTATGAACATTTCTATCTTTTAAATATGAAGTATATTTCTTCTGAGTATTTTATTTATGCTTTATCTTCATTTGTCTGGTGGAAATGGAAAAGAATGGTAGTCTATAATATCCTTTTCAGCCTCATCCTTTTTCAATATTGACTAAGAAAAAGTTGGAAAACATTATTCTGAATAATGATTTCTCTCTTCGCGTTTTCTCTATAAAATATACAAGTATCTATTTCGACTACTAATTAAAACATTGTTTGACAAAAGAATATATATTTGCCTTACCCTATAATCATTACCATGTATTTTTTTTAAAAAAAATACTGTTTCGATCAGAAAAGCACATCGCAGTTAATTTTTGGACGGATTTATAGTCTTTTATGTTTCCTGAGAACAAATAACCTAATAAAGATAATAAGAAATTCAAATTATCACAGTCAACCAACAAAGATACAATAAACACAGTAAAATTAATATATATATATACACCATATATAATGTTTTTTTGTTATATAAAGCAAACTAATTACTCTTGATACTTATAATTATTTTTTTAATTAAAGTGGCAAAAAAAAATGACTTAAAATTATAAATGGAATCAAACTCGTGAATTAAAAATTATAAATGGAATCAAACTCATGACTTAACAATCAAACTCGTGACTTAAAAATTATAAATGGAATCAAACTCATGACTTAACTTTCATACCGATTGAAAGTATAGATTACAAGGCGATTGGCAATATACACATGATTCTAAGTGTACTACTGTGGGAATACCAAATGACCAGATCATTGACAACATTTCATTCAGCTCCAAACGCAGGAGAATTTAATTCTAAAGATAAACCAGAGCACAACTATCATATCAATGGAAAATGAAGATGTCATGAATTCCACTCATGACTTCATTTATCATCCACAAAGTGAACACAGTAATAGCAACTAATCAATATCAGAATTTTGTTCCAGTGGCTCCTCTAATGCACTACTTGCTGTATGTAATTGGACAGCACTGTAGATAGTTCTTGAAGCGTAAGCACACAACACAGGCTAATTCTTTCCACATCAGACAGGCACAAATCTCTAGAAGAAGCAACCACTTGGTTCCACAAAGTCAGCCGCAATTCTTTTCAGTGGTTCCTGCTGCCTTATCTCAGCTTCAATGTGACAGAAAGTAGGCTTCATTGTATTCGGACAGGTGCATATATATTATGGGTATCCTGATACATCATTAATCATTTCTTGAAGCAAATTGATGAAGTGAAATGTTTGCCTTTGTTGGAACAGCAATTTGTGCCAATGAGGACTTTCAACCGTATCCAAAACACTGAACTCACAGTTCAAGGAGAAAATTTGGATGAAATTTTTACATCTTGGTCATTATCTTCTGATATAATATTACAATTTACAACACATGATTTTTTATAAGAAAAATAAAAGGAAAAAAGGGCGTGATACTGAACTCAGAATTTTACATCGATGTTTGTCCCTCTGAGAAACTTGTAGTGGACCTACAATGGCAGGCAAAATGGATGCCTTGGTCGTGCACTATGGTGGAGCCTCCTTCTCTAATTTCTTCAGTATGAAGTTAGTGACACCCCAGTCAAAGCCACGGTATTGTAGCCATCGAATCACCCTCGATTTCCTTGTTTCTTTGGGCACATCATGGCTTCGATTCCACTGTTTTGAAGCCTGATCATATAAGTGATCGATGGAATGCTTTGATAAGCCAATAATTGACTTTTGATCCTCATCCCTATCTTCTTCGTTGAAAACCAGTTCAACTGCCTTCTCAGCATCAGCTTGACTAACTCCCTTCTTAGATAGTGCCTGGCACAAAAATTGCTCTTAATCAAACTCATGAAAGAAATACGTCGCTTCATGATGATAGGAAGTAAGTGGATAACAAAAGAAAGAGTGGGCACAACCTTAGCACCTTTGCCTTGCCTTGATGCTGATGATGCTAGGCAAATGTGGCAAATTACAACCTTTTTCTTACTATAGCAATTTTCAGTGATTGTTTAGGACAATTTATTGAATTGTTTTGAGTAGTTATAAGGTGATTATAGAATAATTACAGTCCTAGTAAGAATTTTGGATATTATTATGAAGTAGGCAGGTTCTAAAAGATAAAAACTTTTTGGGTAGACAATACTGCACTGGCACACCAATTAGTGTTTGCCACAGTGCGCTTTATCTCATTAAATTTATATATTTTGGGGGAAAACTTATATGCAGCTTTCGTGATCGTATTTATGTCCCTTCATCAAAACACAATCAACAAATGTTTCTCCAATGATACAGGTGCATGATTTTTATGGACAACTGTATGACATCCCTGATTTAAATCATATGCCTGTAATGCAATTATTGGAGTATTATAAACTTCTCATGTTTTGATTCGGAAACTTGATGATAATAATCATATACGGAACTGCATACAAGTCTAGTAAAAATATTTATTGTTCACTCTTATTTGTGAGCATCTTCCATGAATAACGAAGTAACCCATCACAAATTTTATAACCGTGTGCCCATGAATGTAGTACTACTGGCGCTGAAGTTGATAGATACTGTCAAAGTGCACCAGAGGTTTCCTTTTAAAATAATACAATTTTGCACACTTTTAAGCAAGCATCAAAACATTCGGCAATAGTAAGATAACAACAAAGGGAAGAAATACTGATAAAGAGGAGGGAAAAAATCATCATGGAAAGAAGATTGAGGTAAGTTACCTGCTTAATTCGCCTTGGTCCCCAAGTTGACGACGACCATCTAGATCGAGAAAATGATTCCGCATACAGCTTATCATTGATCAGCCCTCTGAAACAGGAAGGGAAAGTATAATATCACTATAAATGCACCATGTGTGTAAGAAAGTAGTGCAGATTCAAAGAGTATGAATGAACTTAAAAAGGACATTCAGGAAGAATACTGCACAATGTGATGATGCATCAATTAGCAGAGGAGGCTTAACAAACCAGTCAAATGCTAACTTTGTTTCAAGCACGCCACTAGGATACAAGTATAGCTATCGTCTAAATATGATGCCATTTTGCGGGAATGGCAGATCTTAAAACATCTGGGACGTAGGATATAAGAGTCTACATCTGCTAGTACAAAGATATAGTTTTGAAAATAATATTGAGAAGGTACGACAAAATCCATGTTCACTGAAAAAAAACACCCAAAAAATGTAACGATGGGCCTTGTTCATTTCTGGGCAGAGTTTGTACAAAGAAAGGGAGGAACAAAGGCTCCTTAACTCCCAGTGGAGCAGACGAGTCGATAAAATAGGCTGAGTTGGAATCCAACAAATCTGACAGGGTGGTAAGGGCTGAGTATGAGAATTTCAAGGGTTCTGTGGAGCTGATGCAAGGAAGGTACACACTGTTTTGGGCAAGGAGATGTCCTGACTTCTCAATAGTCAGGAACAGTTTATCATTTATGTTGCTATTTTCACCTGTTTTGTTTTGGGCAAGAAGAATGTGCCAGATAAACACTTTTACTTTTATCATTCACGGAATGGCAAAAAAATGATGGAGAAAGAGCAATCTTGCAACATGTAATACTCAAGTTGTTTCTCATTATATGTTATTGGCCGGTGAACATGTTATACTCTGGCTTTTATACAAGTTCAAATGCATACTTGCTGAGAAATTTGTTTATCACTGCCTCCACTGCATCAGAAGAGAATCTCTTCCCAAGAAGTTTCTTTCTCAATTCAACTGTTGTGAGTGCCCTGCAAAATACATGGACAGGCATGGTCAAAAGACTAGACTAATTTTTGTACAATATATGTACAAAGCCCCACCCAAGTGGATAAAAGCTCAAACTATTTGTTCAAAAAATCTCCAACGGTTTATCATGATTATATAGTACAAAAATAATCTAGGATAATTTATTTTTCAAAAGGAAGAGAAACTAACCTCATGGCAAGTAATTTAATTGCAGATTCCTCAACAACAGTACATTTGTTAATTTGTAATAAATCTTGTTCACGAGATTGGCTTTTTTG
This sequence comes from Mimosa bimucronata, assembly GCA_037074515.1. NCBI lineage: Eukaryota > Viridiplantae > Streptophyta > Magnoliopsida > Fabales > Fabaceae > Mimosa > Mimosa bimucronata. Next base: position 18,278,640 of record CM073440.1, on the reverse strand, counting down.
ATGAATAGTCAACTCCTCAGAAACCTCTTCAATCTCTTCCATCTGTTCAAAACCTACAACAAACGTTTAAGATGTTAAGGTCAACTTCACTCTTCTGGTCCATACAATAACATTTTTAAACATACCACTCAATTTTGCATCAGTATGACTTTAAGACAATTTGATCTGAAGAAGCTACAAAATAATACTATCCATAATCTTGGTAACTGATACAAACTTAGGCATGTGGTAGGATTAGAGCCGGAGAAAGAACATTAATTGTAGATTACCATGAGATAACATAACACTTTTAGTCCTTTCTTGCCTTATCTCTCTCAACCCATCATCGAATGAAGTCCGTTGATTTTTTTTTCTTTTCAGTGAAAACGAGGAGCAAGAAGACATTATGAAAAGGTAACCATACAGAAGTCGCAGAAGGAAGACATGTAATAATATCACGAATCACAAACTGAACCTCACTGGCAACACTATCTTTTAAGGGAAAAAAACTAAAATGAACTTAAAAGAGTTCATCAAAAGCAATCTAGTGGTACAGTTTTTACTTTTTAGCCACTCCCACACAATGATAAAATTGTCATCTTGCAAAAAAATTGTTTTGTCAACACAAAAATCTAAAAATCAGATGGGTTTTCCACTTAGCTATCCTGGTTAAGTTGGCAGTGCATGGGAATGCAAAAACATAACTATCTCCAAAATCGTGACCTCAAATGACAAATGTTATAATATTGAAAGATATGGCAATTCACCTTGTCCCATGTCACCCAACAGCAAGTTATTCTGCATTTCATTCTGAATTTGGGAAGCTTCACACTGAGAAAACTTTCCACGTTCAGATTCTTCGCCATTGAACTCAAATTCACCAACATCAGCTCGGCTAAAGTACTTACTTTTTTCCAAATTTTTCACTTGCGGAGAAGTTTCAGATAGTTTCACTTTGGAAGATGTCTTAGGAGCGTACCTAACTGGAGCCGAAGAACTATGATCTCTACTCTTCAAGCATATAACCTGATTCTTACCTATTGTCCTATTTTTACTAGGGGAAAAAAACAAAAAAATACGAATCATGCCCAAAATAATTAAGCACAGAGACTTTTTCTTTAAGAGATTAGGTAGACTGAAAGGGATAAAGGAGCCACCTTTAAACTAACCCAATGCTACGAGTAGCAAACCAAGTTTGAAACTCACAATAATAAAGACAACAATGAAACACCCAGAAAATTTTCCCTCCTTTTTGTCCCCTCCCAAACACAATTTAATTCTCAGAGCAGCCAAACAAAGAGTGAAGAAAATTTTGGAAATGGGAGAGTTCTCACCAGGGAATCGAATATAGGCGACATTGAAGGTGTGAAGAGATTTTGAAGCCGATTTTAGCCGCGAAGCTTGCCATTTTCTTGCAATCTCCTCTGGTGTCGAGGATGGTCAATCCTGGTCAGTCCTTGGTTCGAGACGACTCTTCGGTTTTTTTTTTTTTTTTTTGGATTTCGTGATCAGCTTTTGCTTATGGAAGCAGCCAGCAGGGTCCGTGTAATAGGCCCAAATAATATACATTAGCCCAGACTGTATTTGTTCGGACTTATTGGCCCATTGGCTTGCATCTTCTTTCTCCACCCCAAAATAAATCAATTTCGTTGCTTTATGTTAATCTTCCTTCTTCATCAAATTGTGCTTTTATTATTTCTACGTGGCATTTTGTTGCAGTAGGAAGTTACTCCCTCCTTTCCTTGATATGATATAAGACATAGTTCACTATTTTTTAGAGATTAAAAAAGCTAAATAAGTTACTTAGGGCCTGTTTGGGTTTTAAAGAAAACCTAGGTTTTGTTACCAAACCTAGGTTTTAAAACCTAGGTTTTGAATGGTAGCCAAACACTTTTTTCTGATAAACCTAGGTTTGGACTCAAAACCTAGGTTTTAAAACCTAGATTTAGACTCAAAATCTAGGTTTTAAAAAAGGTAACCCAAACACTTGAAAAAATATGAAAAGCTATTTTGGATTGGAAACCTAGGTTTTGGCCACCCAAACCTAGGTTTTGAATAAGCTACAATTTTCTCCTTCTGCACAAAGTACGAGGTAAAAAAAAAGCCATCATTACACATGTCATATTGAAATACCTAAAATGCCATTATTCTCTCTCTTTCCCAACACATTAAACTTATGTCCTTTTTAGTAATTTACACAGAAAAAGCTATTCTCACAACAACCATCCAAACACTCTTATTTTTACAAAAGCTACTTTTTCTAAACATCAGCTTTTTTCCCAGAAGCTATTCTCTAAAAGCTAATCCAAACAGGCAACTACTTTTTTCAGCTTTTACGCGAATTACGAGACAGAAAACACCATCATTACACATGTCATATTGAAATACCTAAAATGCCCTTATTCTCTCTCTTTCCCAACACATTAAACTTATATCCTTTTTAGTAATTTACACATAAAAAAAGCTATTCTCACAACAACCATCCAAACACTCTCATTTATCAAAAGCTATTTTTTCAGCTTTTTTTCAGCTTTTTCAAAATCAACTTTTTTTTCAGAAGCTATTCTCCAGAACCTAGGTTTTGGTTATCCAAACAGGCCCTTAATGTAGTTCACTTTTTTTTTAGAGATTAAGAAAGCTAAATAAATTACTTAATCATAACATGTGGTATATTATTATATTACATATGAGTTTATAAGGTTAAATAAACTAACTTGGGGAACAAATTCAGAAAAATCAATTTATAATTGATTTACTTAACTTTCTGAGGATTTTTTTTTTTTTTAACAAAAGTCAAACATGTCTTATATTAAATTATTAAGTACTGGAGGAGGGACTATTTGATAACTATTAACCTAAAACTGTTCTGTTTGATAATTTTTGATGGTTTCGTGATCATCTTTTGCCTCTTGCTGCAGGACAGGTCCTAATAGGCCCAATAATATAGCCTTCAGGTCAATCTGTTTTTGATCAAAGTATTTAGAGGCAATTGCAGTAAGGTCGCAAGTAAGAGATTTAATATCAGATAAGTCTATTGACAATTTCTTCACTTATTAACCAAAACTATTTCAATTGTTAATATTTTCCTTTAACAACTCCTCGGAACCTTTCTAAAATTAAATCTCTTTGGACCTTTAGGCCCTTTGACTTGCATGTTGCATCTTCCTTCTCCCCCCAGGGCTCGAATCCCTAGTACATATGCCACATTTAGTGGAAACTGTGTCTCATACAGAATTACCTCTAATATATATTTTTCATGTTTCAACACCTTATCTTTGATTTTTTTTTTTAATTGAAAACATGGATTTTTTTACTGAAAACAACATATGCATATAGGGGAAATGACAAAAAATACATATAGTTGAATTTTGAGATCCCAGATAGGTGATTTGTAGCTGTTAATACTATGCTTAACTAATTAATACCGTTAATTGACCCATAAAAATCTACAATATAAGGTTTTGAAATTCAAAATGTATTTTTATCATTTTTTTCAAAATATATAGAATAAATATTGAAATTTTAAAAAAAAAACTTAAATGACAAAAATGTAATGGATGTGTACTAAAAATATGAAAGATGGGTGTTAAAAACTTGTACTATTTCAAAATTTCAAGATGTTTAACTTTGATTAATGTTCTTAAGAATCCTTCAATGTCATTTTCCAAAGTTCTTAAATGCTCTCAAAGTAATCATATATGTGATGAGCCCCACAATTGTTTACATTTCAATATCAATTTTCCAAATCCTAGTATACTCTCAAAGTTATCATGTGATGAGCCCCCACATTTTCTACATTCATGAGAAGTTCTTAAATTACTCCTATAGCCAATAAGCCATGATAAAAATGACATTTACGTTGGACCAAGCAATAATGGCATGGAACTAAAGGAGTAAAAGAATTTCTCCTTTGCATTAGGCAGTGCACAGATGACATGCCACATGGTAAATTGGGAGTAGCTAAAATTTCTCCGCTCCTTGTATATTCAAGCAATCTTAAGTTCTTGACTCAGACCAAAACAAGATTAAATAATATATATATATATATATATATATATATGTTGATTTCTTTATATATAGGGTTCGGATCTACATGACATGCAGATCTTGGTGGGAATAACTGATAAAGAAATCCCAATACAAAATTACTCAAAATTGATTTAAAACTGAAATTCAGAGCATCAATCATCCAAAAATTCCTGTGGATTTCGCACTGAGTCACTCTTGTAAAGGGGCCAACACCAGTTGCTCATCATCATCATCTGTTCCAAAATAACGGTCCCCAAACTCACCCATGCCAGGAACAACACGATAATCATCATTCAAACCAAAATCAATCTCAGATGTCACAATTTTAATTCTTGGAAATCTCTTGCAGACCACATGCACACCTTGAGGTGCCTGCCAAGATGAGAAGTTGCAATTAGCGCCACCAGAAGCCAGATATATTTTTAAAAACAAAATAGTGAGAAAAATAGATGGATTATGAATAATGACCCAGTCACTTACTGATATGAGGTTGAGAAATATAATGTTGGCCTCTGGTACACCCTTTCTGAGAAGCAAAGAAATTGCTTCAACAGCAGAATTACCTAAAGAAGAAAATATTTGAAAGTTTATGCAACGGGAAAAGAACAAACCAAACATGAAGAGCTCTAGAACTTAGTTGCAGTAGCCTACAGACAGTTTTTCTACTCTTTTGATTTAGTAAGGAAAATTTGAACTGATAGAAAGTAGCCTGAAAACTAGAATGAAAATCATGCAATATGAAATCCACAAACCTGTTCCTAGGATAGGATCCAATAGCAACACATGTCTATCTGAGATATCGTTAGGCAACTTCTCATAAATTAACTGTCCAGTAATCGAAGGATATGATGTCAATGATTATGAAATTAAAGACACATAAGCACCAAGTACACATGCAGGTGCACAAACCTGCTGACCATTGTCGCCTTCTCTATGAATAAGAATTTTACCAATCTTTATACCTTTACAGCATGCACGTAAAGCATTTTCCATACTCTCTCCACTGAAATAAAATCAACATTGGACAACAACATTAGAAAAGGAAGTGGTTTTTAAGGAATTAAAACTGTGACCTGAAAGTAAACTGAATGATCCATATTCAATAGTACAATCTGTTACTTGGGAAACCCAAATGGAAAAAGATCATTCCTTTTTATTTATTCAGATATGTTGGGACAACCAAGAGGATATCCTTAAATTTATTCTTCAGATTTGGAAGCAAGGAAGACAACATCTGAAAATCAAAGGCCCCAGTGATGTCAACTTTGGACTAGAGACATGTACCTCCTGATAACAGAGACACCGCATAACCTCTTGCAGAAATCCACGCCAGTATATACAGACTCTGCAGTTACATGTTGCAGGAAAAGAATCAGTTTTCACCATAAAAAGCCAGCAGACAATCTGCCAGCAGCTAATTAACAAAAAACCGTCATGTATGTACAATACAACCAATGGTAAAAGAGAGGAGAATGATGCACCCCTAAGCCAAAGACAATACACATTACAGTATTGAGCACTTTATTTTTATCCGAACAGTATTCAGCACATTTATTCAACTAAAACGTCAGCTGCATTGAACAAAGCATGGAAAATAGCAAATAATACCACCAAGCATTGAAAAGAACTTACCAGTTGGAGTCATTACTTGTTTCTCTGTAAATGGAAGATGCCCCAGGCCATGTTCAACAACCTGGTCAAGTGCAGGAATTGTGACTAAGTGTCTACAAAGAAAATGTCACGCCACCACAAAATTGAGAAAACAACAAATGAACCTGTATACATACCAAACGAATCAAACGGTCAGCATAAAACACAAAATCATGTTTTGTTGTCTGAGAATCACGTATCAGGGTGTGCATACCCCTTATCTGCATAGTAGAAATTACCATGGTGATTCAACCCTAGTGATGAAAAGAGTTAGAAGCTCTAGGAAAGGGGGGGTGGAATGATTAAAATGTCAATAAATGGCAAGACTGAGGTACCTGAAAAGTTGTTTGAATGACATATAAATTAGGATATATTTTACACAAATCATGCTGACCAAGCTTTGTTCGGATATGCTGTACGATCAAGTCAATGGCCACATGATTATCTCCTCCACGGGGTATAATGATATCAGCATATTTCTTTGTTGGAAGAATAAAGTCATCAAAAGCCGGCTTTACAAATTTAGAATACTGCATCAAGTATAATAAAAATGTTAGCCATCAAATTTGGTCATATTGAAGAAAGAAAGTATCACTAGTTTGTAAAGAAGACTACGTAAGATTGACTATTATCTTCAATTCTTCATAAGCACAAACTGTCATTAAGGCTTTAATCCCATAAGAAAATACACAAAGGTGATTTCTAGTCAAGAAGCTTGCATTGAAACTGATCCACAGCAAGACACTGACTTTCTTACATTTACAAAATCTTACAATTCAGGGAACAATAGCAACATTGAGAAAAAAGTAAAAAAAAAAGAGGAGCAACAGATGACCAAAATAAGTTCATGGCAGTACAACTGGTTCAACCAACGATATTTGGTACCTGATCAAGCACTAAGCCAATATCCCGAGCCTTCTCACAAGTATCACGCCTAATTCTCCTAGCCAAACGAACATCAGCATCTGCACTGAACATTATACAATGAGAAGGGACATCCTAACTTAAGAACTGAAACAAAACATACCAATTTGAAAACAACTTCATTTGATATGTCATATAATAATGAAACTATATATGATAAGCTTAGATTTGAAAGAGCCTTTGACATGGCATCATGGCCTCTAGAAGGTGCAACATACAAGAGCTAACCTACATATTACGATATATTTACAGAAGAAACACAAAATATTCAAAATTCTACTAGTTCAATAGGAACAATAACAATAAAGGACCTGTGTCAACAAAGATCTTCATATTCATCAGCTCCCGAAGACGAGGATCATGGAAAATAAGAATTCCTTCCAAAATTATAACATCTGAAGGATTCACCTGGAAAAAACATTATGCAAAATGAGATGGAAAACTGATAACTGGAATTTTATTTCAAAAAAACAATTTGTCATTTGCTGGAGAATGCACTACATGATATAGCATTAATTAATTGGCCAAATAATTCTAACAAGAAAAACAGTGGGACACTGCTGCAACACACTTGTCAACAGAAAGGACTTTCTCACAGGTAGAAAAGAAAAGAAAAGACTTTTCATGCACATAACAAAGTCAAATAAACTTAGGAAACATCAAGTTTCTGCAGTTCATTCATCATCATGCAAAAAACATGATTCCATAGGGATGGCATCTACAGGTCAGAAATAGACAGCCAGCATTCAATAAAAGGAAAAGGGGCAAAATGGAAGTGTCAGAGACATACCCTTCTTGATGGAAACACGTCACTCTTGTAACTCTTTGAGTCATAATTTGGAATATCTACAGCTTGTCCACGCCTTAACTTGTCCATAACCCGTAATAATTCCTCAGTATCAAAAGCATCTGATCATTAAAGCAATTTTGCTTTAGAAACAATGGTAGGATTCAGAAAAGTAACAGAGCAATCTGATGTCTAATCGTAATTAGTACATGATTAGTAGTTATGGTAGGTAGTTATTAAACTAGGAGGTACTAACAGCTGTTATAAGAAACTAACCACTGGGGAATTAAACCTATATAAGGGGGGGATGAACTGTAACTCAGATGCTATGCCAATTGTGAATTATGCAGAGCATTATTCAGCCTAATCCTTTGTCTCTCCCATTCCCTCTTTCTCTTCTCTCTTCCCCCTCTTCTTTCCCTTAATCTCTCCACTTCTTCCCTCATGCTTTGTACTGTTTTACCTAGATGCAATCTTAATAGGACAAAGGACTTTCTCTTTAGCTTTTTGCTTTTTAGAGTGAACTATCTCTCATTTCAGCTGCAAAGAAAATGAGGGTTCAATCCCTAAAAGCAGAATGCAAGTCCAATTATAGGATCACAGGTTGGGCTTGAACATATGTGGACGAACTTTTGTTCCTGCACCATCTTCTATTAGAGAAAGATATATACAGCTCTTGAACATGTTAGGCATAAAAGCATCCATTGCTAGTTTGGTTATTTAGTTAATTGTTTAATTTAATTCTTCATGTTTTCTTCTTTAGACTACAACACAATAAGGAGGAGCAATAATTAGTTATGGCACTCTATGTCAATGATGGCAGACTAATATACCGTCTTACTTAGATTCTTACTCATGAATATACATAAAACCAAATAGAGGTCACAGCATACATAGGCTGACTTTGTGCAAAGTAAAGACTCACAATATTTTTCACAAAAAGCAAAGACACACTGATTTCTGAAAGAAAAATTAAAATAGATGGAAGAACTCTGACTAGATCTTGGAAATAGAAAATCATCACACAGGGCATTCTAAATTAATTTCAATTATCCTATACGAAATTTCTTTGGTTCTATAAAAATATTTTAAACCAAATAAAATTGACATCAACATATTGCAATTATTTAAGAAAATATAGAGTACCAAATAATGATACATTAAGGAGTAAAAGCTCACTGACCAGGATGATCAAAGTTGTAATCTTGGACTCTTATAAGTTCCTCTTCAGTCAAATTATGATAAAAAGAATCCTGTAACATTATTAACTCATATCACGGTGAAAATTCAGCTATAAGTATAATTAGTAACATCAGCCCACATTTTGAAACACAATGTCCAGTATACTTTTTGTTTCTATCATAAAAACCAATAATTATAACATAGAAAATTATCAATCCTCATTCAATAGAAACATTTAAGATATAACCCAGAGGTTGCTACTTGTTGCACAAGAATAATTGATTGATTTTTCCTACATCAGCCACTGCTACCGATCCTTAAGGACAACGATTTTTAAGGGAGAGTTATTGTACGGGATTAATATTTGCAAGATAGGTGTTCTTGTGTTGTTAGTTATTCTTGTTCCAGAAGAAATAGTTGGTTATAATTAATTGCTGTAACTACCTACTTACACTTATCAATAACATGAATTAAGTAACTGGGGGAAAGATTAGAGTGAGTAAAACAATAAGATTTCTGTTAAGATAGCTAGACTCTATTATGTTTTTTTTTTTCTGAATATTACTGCCCTCAGATAAATTAAGTTACCAATATTAAAACTCATTAAGTTCTGAACTTGATTGCGAAAAAAGGATGATTGCAAAGAATTTATTACCTGAGTAACAAGCACAACTCGTTGGTCATGAAGCTGCTGAATAATCAAATCGCAAACTGTAGTCTTCCCAGATGCAGCTCCCCCAGCAACACCTTAAAATTAGAATACATGATATTTAAGCTCAATTAATAAATATATATATATATCTGATTATTTTGGGAGATTAAAATATTTCAAACTCTGAATTGCAGAAAACATCAATGCTAACAATGCTAGCATTCATAAAGAAGTTCACACCACTATGATACCAGACGAAATAGGCAAGCTATTAATAAGATGATAGTTTAGACTAGCACATAGAATGCTAATTTTCAATTCATATTTACTTGGAAGTTGTCAGCAAGATGACCGTGCTTTCTGACAGAAAATATGGATTATGGTTGGGTCATTTTTCTTTGCAACTACTTAACAGAATTATTTTAATGCTTTGTGTTTTCACACATTCAAGTTGTCTTTAATACCATCAGCAGAAAGTTTAAGGTGTTTTCAGACATTCAAGTTGTATTTAATACCATTAGCAGAAAGTTTAAGGTTCTTTTGAATCAAATCCATTGAACAAAGAGCAGGGTTGGTGACATTTATCCAGTCCCCACAGAGCAAGTCAATCAACTTACGAGCTCTTGCAACCCTCAGTGTATACTTTATGGCAATCAGACCATCAGGAGCTTTTAAAGCTTATACTTATGAGTTCGAAATAACATTAGACAAGTTAAACCTGGCCATTAAAACTAAAACACACCTATCACAAAAGGTTGTTTATACATGTCATTAGCTGAAGTTGTAGGTTGCTCTGCGCCAGCAGTCCTCTCTGCTGAACCATTCATGTGAAATCCAGAAAAATGAACCCCAGAGGATGGCTCCATTAGAGATATAGCGGATTTATATTTTTCTGGCAATGACCTGAATCAATAAGGGTCAATCAATACAAAGATTAATGAAGATAAATAATAGAAATAGATAGTAAACTATAAGTACGAACGTATTTTGAAGTTAAAATCAGACAAAACAATAAATAAGAAGTGTATGCATGTTGCAGCCATTTCAAAGCACTTCAATTAACAGCCACCGGATTGAAATGTTTGTAGTATAACGACATCCATTCACTCTGAAATGTTAGTATTGTTTCTACATTCAAGCTAGTACTGTGCGTGGTCCAGGTCCAGATCTTACGTTGAATTAGTTTGGCTCACAGCGGCAGGCTGTTTATTGGCCTTAGAGATATGGATGCACTGTTATTGCAGATTGAGATGCATAATGAAACACCCGTTCTGGGCTCAGTGATCATTAAAAGGGATGGATTTTAGATCACACATGATCTAAGATTCTGGTTTGATAAGGGTGCTGCATTTTTGAAGCCACACCAAGAAAACCTTTGATTTTTCAGTTCATTGCTTTCCGCACATCTTTTAGAAGTCTCAAAAAATAACCTGTAACCACACTTGAACAACCCATCAATGTGATGATACATTAGTGTCAGCATTAGAACCCTGGACGCAACAGTCTAATCACCATGGTCTCACCATGGAAACAACTCAAAGTTATCAAACAATTTACTTTTTCTCAAGTTTGATCCATATGCTACTAGGGATGTAAATCCTGGTTATCACGTTTGCAGCCTTGAGATGACACGTGAAAACTGAGAATCCTTCCAACGTATGATTTCATCACAAATGCCTCTAGTCACACGCACCACGTGAATGAGTATTTCACACAACAAATCAAACACCAACAATACAAGAAACCATGTTCGAATCAGAACAACAACCAAAAAAAGTGAACTTCGAGCAAACACTACATCATTGCACACTCATAAACCTTGGCGGCTAAAAACACACAAGCCAGACATAGAATTGTCACATTCAATAGCAATGGTCACAACTAAGGCCCAGATCCATAGGAAGAAAGGAATCAGAAAAGAAACAGAACAGAATGAAACTCCCGATTTGATCAAGCAATGCACAGTAATCATCATGGAAGAACATAAACTAAAACAAAATGACGATTCTAAGACACACAAACCTGAAGAACCCCGAAAAAACAATGAAGAGGGAGAGATTGGAGGAGAGAGAGAAGGGAACAGGAATGTATTGATTTACGGGGATTGAAAAGAGCGTTATATGATGATGGAGATTGAAGGAGAGGAAAAACAATGTAGGAGGGAGCTGGTTATATAGTGAGAGAGAGAGAGTAGTGGAGGATGGGTTGGTGAATGGGCCCTAATGTTGGGGAGAAATTACGAAGAAGAGCCATTGATTTTACGGTGGTTGAAAATGGAAATTGAATCTGCAAGTCATTCTCATTCCTATTCTATTCTACTATTAACAACAGCGAGATTCATGGATTTGCCAAAAACCCAAAAAAAAAAAAAGGAATTGAGAATCATGAGGAGGAAGGCGATGACATTAAAATGAAGTAAAGCAAAGTTCATCAGAATTCGTAATAGAGGATGGAATGTAAAATGGCTCCTGAATTTTTTGAATTTTTTCTTTAATTTTTTTTTTTTTGGTTGGAAAGTGGAGTGAGAATGAGAGTAATTTCGTCGTCTACCTGGCGCTGATTCATGTGTCGGGTCCATCCCCTTCGCACTCAATTTTGGGACAATGCTTCGTGGCGCGTTAAACTTTTGTCTGCGGAGAAAACTGGTAAAATCTCGCTCCTACCAGGATATTTGAGAGGAAGGAAGGAGAAGAAAAAAGGGTTGATTTTTAAAGACCCTTGCCTCTTCATGTTGAATTGATTGCTCGTTATAAGGATCATTTTTTTAATCATCTTATCCCATAATATAAGGTTGTATTTAATTTTATTAGAGTAATAAATGCTTTTTTTTCTATTTTACCCATGCATTAATTTTTCTACACATTCTCTTTCATTTTCTTTTCATAATTACCCCCTCCCTTACTTATTCATAAATAAGGGCAAATGGTATATTTCCTACACATTTATTGTTTTTAACTAACTCTAACTGATTTTTTAGGAACCCACAATTCGGTTAAAAATACCTTATATTGTGGGACGGAGGGAGTAAGTTAATAAAAAATCTAGGGTTCAGGTGTATTTTGATTTTGACTAATAAAGTATTGACTCAGGAGCGTCTGACAAAATTATGTTTTGAAGGGTTCTTGTATGCCAATAAAGTTTTAAAATGAAGCATATTGACCAACGCCGTTAAGAAGGACTTAACGGCCTCCGTTTGCACTGATGTGGCGTGACACATGTCAGCTGGTGTTGGCCAATATACTCCAATTTAAAACTTTATTGGCATATAAGAACCTTTTAAAACATAATTGTACAAGATGCTTTTAGGTCAATACTTTATTAGCCAAAATTCACTTTAACCCAAAAATATAAATAAATAAATTTATTACAGCATGTACTCACCTAATCCTAATGATAAGGCACTTACAGTATGTTTCACATAAGCTAAAGAAAACCTGAAATGTCATTAACTGTCCCTTTAAATCTAATAACTTTTCAATTGTACCCTATTTAATATCCACTGTACCACATGAAAACAAAGTCAACACATAATAAATGAATGGCAAAATTACACATTACCAGGAAAAATTTAATGAAGTGACTTACCAGTTACCACTCTGTTCCTTATTATAAGTAAACCTTAACTACTTCTCACATACCAGGGAATGGAAGTTATAGCATTAAATATATTATATTTTTCCAACTTTACCCTTATTTAAGAGTATGTATTAAAATTTAAAATAATATTTTATACATTATAACCATTCTCTCTCATCTTCCCTATTTCCAACACAGGGGTAAATTAATCACAATAGCATTAATTGATCCCAAAGTGGACTTATATTTAGGAAACAAAATTTGTGGTAGTTTGATTTATAATAAGGAACAGATAAAATCTTTTCTTTCTACACTATAAATAGGATTAGAGGAGTATATCGCATAATATTTCAAAAAAAAAAACTTTTACATAAGCTAGATTATATTTCAACTTTTAAATTAATGGGTGGGTACTAAGTACTACTAAAGGCATGAGTTTGATCATACCCACAATGTCTCAATATTTGGAAATGCCCTACCACTAAGGGTGTGTTTGAATTGGCTTTTTTTCATAAGGACTTTTTTAGAAGTAAGATTGGATAAAAGTCAGATCATGTGAATTGATTTATGTTTGGATTGGTGATCATAGAAGTGACTTTTTTTCCAATCTGACTTTTAAAACATGTTTGGATGATTATTTTGAAAAGTAAGTTTAGATGAAAAATTATTAAAAAGGGCATTATTGTTATTAAATAATACATATATAATATTCATATATTCTTATTAAAGGCTTAATTTCTCCCTTATTTTAAGGAAAATAATTTTAAAAAAAATAATATTTTTAGCTCAAAGGAGGATATTGTGGAAGAAAATAGATAGAGATTATTATGGTAATTTTTTGGAGATAAAAAGAAAATTTTACATTAAAAGAAAATATCTTATTTAAAAATTTTAGGGGTCTAATAGACTAATTTTCCTACCCACTTTATTAAATAATACATGACAAAAGACGTGGGAACCATCAGAAGCCAAAAGCCAGAAGCCAAAATTTTCAGCTTCTGGGAGAAAAGTCCTTCCCTCCTTCTTTAAACCCAAACATTTAAAAAAAAAAAAAGATGGATGGCTTCTGAGGTGCCGCTGGGCTTTTGGCACCCCATAAGCCATCCTAAACATGCTCTAAGTTATTGGGGATTATTTTAAAAAATAATAATAAATATATGAGATAAAATAAAATAAAAATAATAATATAAGACCAAAAAATTAACATCAAATAAAAAGAATTGATTGCCTGTCAACTTAACAGGCTCACCAGAAATTTAATGTGTTCTTAATTATTTGCCAACTTAATGAATTCTTGAATTAATTGCGCGTTCATGGTAAAAAAGAATTAATTGCTCATCAGTTAAAAAAAAGAACTAATTGCTTATAAATTTACAGCATGTTTGGTTGGGCTTATTTTCTCAAAATAAGTTCTTATTTTCGGTCAAAAGAACTTAAAATAAAAAAAAACCCAATTTGAGATGTTTGATTGGACTTGAAAAAATTAAGGATTTATGACTTATAAGTTGAAATAAGTATAAGTTATTTAAAGTGATTAATTTTCCAAAAATAAGAACTTATAGAGGTGGGGCCTACAAATTCTGACTTATTTTTCATATCTAATCATAACTAACCCAAATATACATAATTTGATTTATGGAAAATAAATCACTTATAAGTTATTTTTTCACAGTTAAACCAAACATAAATCTTATTATAAAATTTAACTTATTTTTAATTTGACTTATTTTCAATCTGACTTATATATAAATCACTTTTTAAAAGTTAATCCAAACATACCTAAGCTCAACTTAGGCTCAGCTTGAATCTATCAAGCCTTATTCATTAATTGCTCGTTACTTCTGTATCCAAAAAAAAAAAAAAATTGCTCGTTACTTTGCTGGCCAAAAAAATTGCTCGTTAAATATATATATATATATAGATATATTTTTTCCCCCACTTTTACCTCATGTGGTACTTAGGTACTGTGGTTCACGTGAGGGGATTTCACGTTCAAATCAAATCAGTCTACTGTAATATCAATATCAGATAGTCCTTCATATTTAAATTTAAACGGGCGATTGTCAAATTATAACTGGTATTATAATAAAATATCAGGTATAAACATTCATAATTTAAAAATAGTATAAAATTTGTTTTTCCGTTAAAATTCCTTAACTGCCGTTAACTCACTATGTGAAAAAATTTTGTGAGACCCACAACTCAATTTAATCTCCATTAACCCATTTTGACTAAAAAAAACAAATTTACTCCATTTTTAAATTACGAGTGGTATTTTTACACACAAAGTTTTATTATGGTGTCGGCACATATGACAATTTGCGAGTGGTATTTTTGTACCTTTACCCAATTTAAATTTAGGAGAAAACACTATCATTATTTTGATTTTAGCCAATTAAATTTTATATTGTAGGTCATGTTTTAATTCAGTTATAAGGACAATATTTTTCAAAAAAATGAGACTTGAGAAATTATAACTGAAACGAAAACAACTTTAAAAGACTTTAAATTGTATTAAACCTTAAATGTATAGGAAAGTAAAAGTGTCAAGTGTGTTTGATTTTTTGAAATAATATGAGAGAAGAAGTGAATTTTAAACGGATGTTTGAATTAGCCTTGAAAAGCTGATTTTAAATTTTAGATTATATAAA
This sequence comes from Mimosa bimucronata, assembly GCA_037074515.1. NCBI lineage: Eukaryota > Viridiplantae > Streptophyta > Magnoliopsida > Fabales > Fabaceae > Mimosa > Mimosa bimucronata. The sequence goes on along the minus strand of CM073440.1, from coordinate 18,263,210 downwards.
TACCATGCTTACACCAAATCAAATTATTTATATCTATTACGCCAAATTCAATAATCATATAAGAATATGTACCCTATTTATTTCACATAGCTTTTAAAAGGCATTATTTTAAAAAGTATAATAAATAATACATATCATTGGAAAATTTGACGAAATAAATGTAAAATATTATATATAGATCCGCCGCCCACTCTAGTGGACCCACCCATACTTGACTGCCGACCTAATTACTGTACGAGTACCTCAAATTATTTCTTTACGTTTTCTCTCTGGCTATGATAGATATCCTGTATGAATATTGCTGTGAATCTAAAAAGCTTATCTGATATGACTATTTTCATGCAATATGTTTTTTAAAGTGAAAATGACAGAAAAAGACCATCGAATTAGCAAAAGGACACTTCAGTACAACGAATTTCGGAAATGACGAGTCAGTACAAATCCGTACAGTGACTGAATTGTCCTTTTTCAAATTTAAAGGAAAAGTCCAAAATGCCCCTGGTTCAATTATTTTTTTTTTAATATTTACCCACCAGCCACCGCCGGCCGCCGGAGGGGACCACCGCACCACGTGGCGGCGGGGCCCACCACGTGGCAGCACCACACCACGCCACGTGGCTCACTGTAGGGCTGCCACGTGGCGTGTGTCCCTTTAAAAAAAGGGACACAAAATGTGAGGAGGTGGGAATCGAACCCACCCCCTCAGCTTGGTGGTCTTACCACCAGACCACCAAGCCCCCTTATGATATATATTACAAAAGTAATATATATACTATATTTCATTCTGTTTGAATATTTTCCCAGAAACGTTCAAGGGATTCCCAACTTCGCATAAGGGAATCACAACTTCTGTTAAGGGATTCCCAACATGTACATTACTATTTACCAACTTCCAAAATACTTCACCAACTCTTCCTCCTTGTTCCCAGAAACGTTCAAGGGATTCCCAATATGTACATTACCATTTATCAACTTCCAAAATACTTCACCAACTCTTCCTCCTTGTTCCCAGAAACGTTCAAGGGATTCCCAATATGTACATTACCATTTATCAACTTCCAAAATACTTCACCAACTCTTCCTCCTTGTTCCCATAAACGTTCAAGGGATTCCCAACTTCGCATAAGGGAATCCCAACTTCTGTTAAGGGATTCCCAACATGTACATTACCATTTACCAACTTCCAAAATCTCTAATGAGAAGTTGGGAATCCCTTAACAGAAGTTGGGATTCCCTTATGCGAAGTTAGGAATCCCTTGAACGTTTCTGGGAATAAGGAGGAAGAGTTGGTGAAGTATTTTGGAAGTTGGTAAATAGTAATGTACATGTTGGGAATCCCTTGAACGTTTTTGGGAACAAGGAGGAAGAGTTGGTGAAGTATTTTGGAAGTTGATAAATGGTAATGTACATATTGGGAATCCCTTGAACGTTTCTGGGAACAAGGAGGAAGAGGTGGTGAAGTATTTTAGAAGTTGGTAAATAGTAATGTACATGTTGGGAATCCCTTAACAGAAGTTGGGATTCCCTTATGCGAAGTTGGGAATCCCCTGAACGTTTCAGGGAAAATATTCAAACAGAATGAAATATAGTATATATATTACTTTTGTAATATATATCATGAGGGGGCTTGGTGGCCTGGTGGTAAGACCACCAAGCCACCAAGCTAAGGGGGTGGGTTCGATTCCCACCCCCTCTCACATTTTGTGTCCCTTTTTTTAAAGGGACACACGCCACGTGGCAGCCCCACAGCGCGCCACGTGGCACGTGGTGGGCCCCGCCGGTGGTGGCTGGTGGGTAAATATAAAAAAAATAATAATTGAACCAAGGGCATTTTGGACTTTTCCTTTAAATTTGAAAAAGGACAATTCAGTCACTGTACGGATTTGTACTGACTCGTCATTTCCGAAATTCGTTGTACTGAAGTGTCCTTTTGCTAATTCGAGGGTCTTTTTCTGTCATTTTCCCTTTTTTAAATCCAGCTCTTACCTTTCTATCTTATCCTGTTACCATCGGAATATCATGAGATGAGACTGAACAAGGCATTTTTACCCAAATATTATAAACAGTAAACTTAAATACCAATATACTAACTAAATATTCAGCTAAAATTGTTTTTACGAACAACAATGACTCGCAAGATGTTGTCCTCTTCTTCTTTTTTCTTGTTTTTTTTTTGTTTTATGCCTCCCCAATCCCTCCCCCCTTCCCCTTCCCCCCACCTCCCCTCTTCTTTTTTTATTTTAATGATTTATATAATTTATAAATTTAAAATATATTATTTATAATATTAATTTTTTAAATAATTATATTTATATAGGTGTAGTTGCGTATGTAATATTAACAAATATAAAATGGGTTAAGTGATATTCATCATCTTGAAATAATTTTTTGTGTGTCATAAGTTTATGAACTTGATGTTGGTAAGAAAAGTATGTTAGGTCAAAATTGTAAAAAAATATATTTTAAGGGTCAAATATTTGTCAAGTAGAACCCAACACCTTAAAATACTTTTTTAACTTAATTACAATTCTTATAGGTAAGTATGTATATTTAAAACTTGATGGAATACTTAATATCTTAAATTTAATGTCCTCACTGCTAGTAAGAAAAATATTTTAAGGATCAAATACCCCATCCTTAAAGTATTTTCTATATTAGTTAGCACACTAAACTTAGAATATTGAGTATTATCAAAAAAAAAATTTAGGGTGTTAGTTGCTATTTTAGATTAACGATATTTTTAAATTATGATAACTGTAGCACCCTAAAATTTGGTCAAATGGAGTCGCCACCAAAATTTTTAAAATATGATAATTTTGGAAAACCTATTGAAAATCATAAATGGTCTTTTAAAACCAAATAGGGTTCGTGAGTCGATTGTGCATGGGGAAGGTGTTAGGCACCCCACAGCACCCGTTCATGAGAACGGTAACCCTAAGTTAATTATCTAAAAATAAATATGGCCTTGAAATTTATTTTAATCATCCAAAAAGTAATATAAAAATATATTCTAATAAAAATGTTTACATAGTTGGATTTGAGCTAGGATTTAACCTAGGGCTTACGTAGAGTTGGGAATTCGGGCGGGGCGGGCTTAAACGGGCCGGCCCGCGAGCAAAAATGCACCCTTTTATTGAAGCCCGGCCCTTAAGAGGTCGAGCTCGGGCCGGCCCGACGGGCTTTCACTCTTTCTTTTTTTTTTTTTTTTATATTTTAGTGAAAGGCTTTGGCTTTTTTAATAAATGAAATTGCACTGCGAAAGTATTAAAGAAACAAATATGGGTAATTGAAAATAAATTGTGCAACAAAGTCAAGTGACATAATTTGTCAAAAATGGTATATGTAAAACTTAAACGGGAAGAACATGATAAATTTATGTGGTTTCCCAATTAACAATAGCAAATTGGCAATGTTACACAAATAATTAATTAATTACTAGATAAATACAACAAAAGCAAAGATACATCACAATTCAAAAAATGAGATTAAATATAACAGAAAAAAGTAGTCAAGAAAATGGAAAAGGAAAAGAAGAGCATGTGACATGAAACAATCATTCATTACTCCAAATATTAAACAATAAAAAAACAATGGACCAAGCATAAATAAAAAACATAAATATGATCCATAAGCAGCAAGTCTAGAATTAGAAGTCACACATCACATACAACTACATAGAATATTAAAATGTTTCATAAGGACATAATGTTCTCATGACACAACACATTTAAAAAAACTAGTTCACACACCACAAAATAAACCAATACATAATAACATAGTACAATTTTTCTTTTAATTTTTATTACATGGAAAAAAAAAGCTTAGACGGCCTTAAACGGGCCGGCCCGTCAAAGCCCGCGGCTCGACGGGCTAGCCCGTTCACCTTTTTTGCCCCAAAAATCAAAGCCCGGCCCTCGTAGTTCGGGGTAGAAATGCGTGTCATTTGGTTTGTGTTTTTTAGGAAAACATTCATTAACTTTATTTTTTTTAAAAATATTTTTTATTGGTTTTTATTTTTTATTTTTTTAAAAAAATGTTTTTCTTGTTATTTTGAAAGATTTTTCGACTAGACTTCCTGAGGAGGTTCCCATAACCTCGCACGAAAGAATAATCAGATTTATCTGAGGAGGTTCTTGAAACCTCGCACGGCATAAAAACAAAACTCTTTGAAATCAGATTTTATTTAAGAAAAAATTATATTGCCTTTTCTGGTTTTATTAAAAAAAATTCTATTTAGAGTTGACTAAAAAGCAAATACGTACCTTTTTCTCCTTGATCTTGTAGCTTTACAAACAAATAGACAAGGAAGCCATGACAAAACAAAAAATGATGGGGTGATAGAGAACACATGATCATCACGCATAGTATTATGCATATAGCATTTGATCTAAATGAACACACAACTAACATATCATCTAACTTCTCAAAAGGACGGAATGAATCAACAAATGGAATATGCACAAACACATGTTGTATCTTTCTTCTCTCAGCTTTAATGTCCAAAGCTATGATCATTGAAGGAAAATTGATGGAATATTGAATTCGTTATGTGTGAACAATATAGGTAAATGAATAAAGAGAAATATGATAAAGGATGTATGGTGCATGAAAGAATATTGATCTATTTGGTAAACTACCACCCAATATAAAAATGAGAGAATCATACACCAAAATTAAATTTTCCTACCTATATTCTGTTCTCACCAGGAATTTCTCTCTACCTCCTTTCTCTCTCAAAAATTCCTTACTGCTCTTTTTTAGTCTCCTTATTTCCTCCTAAAAACCTAGCATCTTTGAATTCTCTTTTCCTACCCTCTCTGAGATATGTCCCCTTGAGCTATCTCTTACTCTCATTTTATAAGAACCACTAGGGTTTGGCTCATTTATTACAATTTCACTTATTATTGTTGTCATTTGATTTTTTTATTATTATTTCTTCAATTCCCTTGTGAACAATCCAAATGAATCAATCATCATCAAAGTTGAAATATATTTCCCTTTTTATTTCATTTTTATTATTATTATATTTTTTTTTGTCTTTGAAATGCTTCCACTCTCATTAAACATTATATTCAAATTGGAAGTTTTCCTTTTTTTTTTTTTTTGAATTTTCGGTTAAATGTTTACATGTGCACTTATTCAATATATTAAGATTCCAATCATGCGCATTCAATCATTCCCTTTTTGTTGCCAACCCCTTTTTCAAGAAAACAAAAATTCCTAAGGTTGCAATCATCATGCATTTTTTGGATCTTTCTTTCTTCTTCTTCTTCTTTTTTTAATTTTTTTTATAGTCAATCATCATTTATTTCTTGACTTGGTGGCCAATTAACATATTTGACTTTTCTTAGTGTTAACCCAAATTGCAAGAAACAGTCAAAAGATCTTATTTATTTGTCATTTTATTTTATTTTATTTTATGGGGTCCAGACAAAATAGGGTGTTTACAATAACTAATCCTTACAAGTTCATATTAAAAAGAAAAAGTTTAATCTAAAACAGCAACTAACACCCTAAAATATTTTTTTTTCTATAATACTGAATATTCTAAGTTTAGTGTGCTAATTGATACATAAAATACTTTATGGATGTAGTATTTGATCCTTTAAGTATTTTTCTTAATAGTAGTGAGTACATTACTTAACACATTTTAAATTGCTTAATATTAGATACACATCTATATAAATATAATTATTTAATAAATTAATATTACAAATTAATATATATTAAATCTATAAATTAAGTAAATCATTAAAATAAAAAAAATAAAAAAGAGGAAGAGGGTAATGGAGGGGAGTGGGCGAGAGGGGGAAGATATATAGACCTGCCACCATTCATTAAAAAAAAAGACAATAAAGAAGTTTTCGTTCTAGAGTGTATTTTTAAACTCGTTTTTGGTAAGAATAATTTTAGGTGTGGCATTTGGTAAATAATTTTTAATTTGTAGTGTATTGGTATTTAAGTTTAATTTTTATAATATTTGGGTAATAATGCCGACTAAACAATATTTTTCTATAAATACCAATTTTTGTCTTAGAACTATCCCCTAGTGATTTTCTCTGGAAGGGGTTTTTAGGACCTATTTTATCTTAGAAGTATGAAACGTATAGCAATGTTGTTCGAAACTAACAGAAGCTTTAATAGATGACACATCAATACATCATGATCCACGACAAGATGAAGATAAACCATTTTTTCTAAAAGTTTTTATCAGTGAGCAATTTTATCCTGGAAGGTTTTTAAACTTTTGAAAAAACCTTTGAGGCGATATTGCATTACAAAAAACTTGTTGGACAAAATCACCCATCAAAAAAAAAATTCTAAGGCAAAACAAATTGCCTTTATTTTAACATGGAGTATGTCATGACTTCTGTTAACATTTTTATGAGTTGATGACGATATTGTTATAATTTTCATACTTCTAAAATGACATTATCCTAAAAAATAGTTTTGAGAGCAAAATCTCGAATATTTTTAAAGTTAAATTAGTGTTTATCCCTATATTTTTTAGGGTGAAATCCAAACTTTTATCTAAGTGAAGATTTGATTTTTGTTTTTTTATCTATCTGAGACCTAGGGGTGTTCATGGGACGGGACGGGACCGAGACAACCCCGTCCCGTCCCGTCCCGAAGAAAAGTGTTCGGGACGGGGTCTCGTCCCATGTCCCGTCCCGTCCCAAACTTGTCCCGGTCTAGATCGGGACGGGACAGGCCTTGTCCCGAAATTTTTTTCCCAATTAAAAAAAATTGACCCAAAAATCTTTTTCTTTTTTTTTTGCAAAGCAACACACTTGGTAGGTGATTTTGTAGCATAATTAAATCTCCTCCAGTGCCATGAGCACTCCATATTAATACATCATAAACCAAAAACATAATAATTAGAGCAAAAAAAGTAGCAACAACTACACATTTAAATAGAGTTTGAAAAAAACTTCAAATGTGATGTGTTACACATAGAGCATAGTGGCAGTGGACAAGAAATTTGAGATCAATGAATGGTTGGAACTTAGTTTAGAAGTTAGAGTTATATTTTTTTTTTAAAAAAAAAGTCATATATAATCACACATAAGAGAGATGACACATGTATTTTTTTTTTTAAAAAATATGAACATATATATATATTCGAGACGGGATCGGGACGACCCCGTCCCGAGTCCCATCCCATCCCAAAGCTACACTCTGTCCCGTCCAGAAAATTTTCGGGACGGGACGGGACGGACCGGGACGGGACAATGTTGAACAGCCCTATTGAGACCGATGATGCATTGAATTATTCGACTGCCCAACTGCTTTTCATATTATGTCAAAAATACTTAATCTATTCTTTTAAAATCATATTATGTCAAAAATAATTTCCTATTTATTGAGCAGTCTTTTTTACCATTATTTCTTTTGTATCCTAAATAAATAATCATATACAATGTTAAAAATAACATTATTACAAAAAACAGATGGCATTCACATGGAATAAGATTGTGTCATGTGGTTTTTGAGTTAAAAGTCACCAAAGTCATGATTACGGTGAAATTTAACTTCAAAATAAACCTAACCTAAATGCCTAATTTTTCCTAACTTTTCAAGTGCCTATTTTAAATGTTTAAACCAATTTATATAACATTATCAATCATTAAGACCTCAATTTCAGCTATTTTCCTAGATTGATCTAAATATCCACTAAAATTATAACCGTGCACTGCATGCACCACATAGAATTGGTTGTGATCAAATTCAAAAAAGAAGAGTTTAAATAAAAATAAATATAGAGAAGGAAATTTTTTCATTTGAAAATTGATATAAAAAGGAAAAAACATTAAGGTCGCAAACCTTACAAGTTTTTTTTTTTTCTTTTAAACCGAACATCCTTACAATTTACAAGGCTAAAATCAAAGTTGATGTGCCAATTTATAACTAAACCATATCAGTATCGTAAGTCATTTTAGTTATTAAATGTATTGTAAATCTTTTCTTAATAATATCAACCTTTTGGGCTGTTACAGCCTTACAGGTCGTCCTTTTATTTTTATAAAAATACAAAATAATATTAAAATGACTTCTAAGGTAAACTAAATTCCATGGAAAGTTATAGAATAATCATTGTGTGGACAAATTCCATCACACTTTTTTCCCAGATAATAGGTACAGCTGACTATGCAACAATGGCCCTCTAACTCCCTGAGTTGGCAATCAAAATAATAATCCAAGTTCAAAATTGTAAATTCCAAATTTAACATTATCTCCGACCTGCAATATAAAAGATAGCCTAAATTATAGAAAACCCTCCTGAGCTTTGGGACAGTTGCACAGAACCTCCCCGACCTTTGAAAATTTAAATTAAGAACCCCTAACATTCCATGTTTTGACTCTCAACTCTCCTACCATTAAAATTTCCGTTAAAGTTAACGGTTTTTTATCTTATCCAATTTTTTCACATTTTATTTTGTATAATATGTCATTAAAAATAAGTCTTTTAATTTAATATAAACAATAGTAAGTATATCATAATTTTTAATTTAAAAAAGGCATGATCAAATAAATATTTTGCATTCATTTTAAGTACTTTTATTTTTAAGACATTCTATTTATAAAGTATATGGTCAAGAAAATATTTTCAACCCTTTCTGTTAAATATTTTATATTTTTAAAATATTTTAAAATACTTAAAATTATATGTCAGTTGTCACTATTTATTTTTAGAATGACATGGAAAATAACGTCAAAAAGTGTAAATTACAAAAACCGTTAACTTTAACGGTAATTTTAACGGCAGGGGAGTTAAGAGTCAAAGCATGAAACGTCAGTGGTGCTTAATTTAAGCTATGAAAGGTCGGGAAGGTTATGTGCAACTGACCTAAAGTTTAGGGGGTTTTTCTATAATTTAGCCTAAAAGATAATTGGTGGGTTAGATTTGATCCAAATTTATCAATTTTCCCCTTACAAAATATTATCTCTTGTCATAAATAATAGATCAGCTTATGAAAATATTAAATAATTTAATGCATTCTCAATGATGGTTAAGTAATGTTCTTATGTTGAAAAACTAGTTTTGTTTAATTACTTGTCACTATTGCGTATAATTTCCCCCAGAACACTCTAAACAAAGATAGCATTAAATTTAAGAGAGATAAAATAAAAAAGTAAATGCAAAATAAAATTTCAAAGTGAAATATTAAATAAAAGAGAAAAATAGAGATTTATATTTAATTTAAAAAGAGATACATTAACAAGTTTTTTATATTTAGTTGCTTTGGATTAAGCAAGTCGGGTTCATCTTGCTTATTTAGCTATGACGTCTTAATTGAATTATGTTGATTTCATAACCAACGGTCAGGTGGCTATTAAAAACGCTTCAATCAATAACAATCGATTATTTTAAATACCACCTCTGACACAACTTTAAATTGATTTATCAGAACTAAGAAATGGTTAGTGGCTTTAATAAATATGTCTTAACTTGAGTTTTTTATACTCATTAAATAAGATTTCAAAGGAGAAAATAATATAAAAAATCACATTTAACTAATTATATAAATAAAATTCAAAAATAAATATTAATTAAGACTCATCCACCATGAAATGTTTCTAAGAATGACATTTTGTTACTTGGGGGGGAGTATAACCTTTTAAATTGGACACATACGCCATTTGATTTAAATAATAAAAAGAGGAGAAACAATGGCAAAATGCTCTGTCTAGGACAATATTTATGAAAGCATCACAATCAGACCCCAACTATATTTTAGTCGTTATCTAAACTTATTTTTTTTCCAGATCGTGACCCATACTATTAATGGCAGCAAAAAAAATGAAAGATCTTGCTCTCACATTTGCTATATGCAACCATAATACCACACATTCTCATTCTTCAATCTGTAATCTATCTATTAATAGGAAATAACAGAATGAATTTCAATTTGTGTTCTCAACGCCTCATTAAACAAATATTTCAGGTAAATCCTTCATTTCCATGTCCAATCCTCAGGGTACGCGAGAATTGAGACCCCTTTACCATCATTTTTTTCTCAGATGGCTGCAAATTCAACCTCCTATTATATCCTTCATCATTCATTTCAATTGTGCAAGTCTTGTAGAACAACAATATTCTGAAGCTAGCTTGTTGTCTTGTTCATCAAAGCATATACAAAAACATCATGCCTGCAAGGTGATTGGAATCATGCAGCTTCTCATATTTAACAAACCAAAGATGGTTAATCCTCATTCTGGTCAAGGTAGCTTATTGGGGTTTGCGAACTCTCTCTCTCTCTCTCTATTTGATTAAGTTTCATATAGAGTTTTTGAAGTATTTTCTTATAAACATTCAATACCCTAAAATATTTCATGGCTCATCTAATATGTTGAAGTATTTGAATTTTTTCATGGGTGTACATACAACACTTAAAATATTTCTTGTTTCATCGACCATCCTATAGTATTTTTTTTTCAAGTGCATCTGCATACTGTAAAAGTTGTTGAAAAATTGGATTAATGTGTTGAATGTATTATGACTTTACTAAAGTTAATGGCGATGTTAAAATTGCTGCTAAATAAAATATCTTGCTAACAAGATATATGTTAAAATATAACACTTCAGAAATAAAATTTCGCCTCAAAATACTTTTTAGTATTGGATGCAAATGAAAGCATAAAATACTTTGAGATCCGAAAGAAATTAACCATGTAAAGATAATTTAGAGTGAGCATCAAATTTTTATTCAAATGTAAATCATATTGTCCTTACATTTGCAGGAAGGCTCAGTTCAAGGTTACCCAAATAGTGCGTAGTCAATGGCTAGGAATTTCACAGAAGCTGTGCACTTACCATCTAAAGCACAACATTCTATAACGTTTGTGTATCAAACCAAACTGCATGAGATCTGTCAAACTGTCATGGTGACATGGAGCAAGGACCTCACAGATCATTCTCTCTGCATAACCATAAATAACCCATCACAGAAAAGCGCCTACAGTTGCAAGATCGACTCAATCTTTAAACAAAACTGGGGGAAAAAAGGCCTAAAAACCTTGGAAATACAAGGGCATCGAGTAGACATATTCTGGGATTTCAGGCATGCAAAATTCTCCACAGTCCCACAACCTCTTTCAGATTACTACGTTATCTTGGTGCATAAAAAGGAGACACTTTTGTTCCTAGGAGATTTACAGAAAGAAGCTTATGAAAGAACTAGGACAAGTCCATGCTCAGAAAAAACTATCTTGTTGTACAAGAAAGAGACATTGCATGGGAAAAAGATGTTCTGCACAAAAGCCATACTTGAAGAAGGCAAAACAGAACATGACATTGTGATAGAGACTTCACTTTCTGGGCCTGATGATCCAGAAATGTGGGTGAGCATAGATGGGGTGGTGGCTACGAGGATTATGAACTTGAATTGGAGATTTAGAGGGAATGAGACGGTGATTGTGAATAATTTGCCCCTGCATATATTGTGGGATGTTCATGATTGGTTGTTCAATGGTTCAGGGCATGGCTTGTTCATCTTCAAGCCAGGGTCATTGGAATCTGAGGAGGATGATTCTGAAAATGGTGGCGATAGAGATTGTTGCAATGAAGATAAGTTGTATTCTCAAGGTTGTTGCCATTTTCTGTATGCTTGGAACACTAATTAGTGACTTTGAATTGAGAACTTGTTTAGCAGCAAATGCTTTTTATTAGCAAAGCATTGTGAAGCATCCCAAATTCAGAATGAAATGCGGATTAACAGAATTACATTGTTTGAAGAGTAATAAAAATTAGTTGAGCGCAACAAATTTTTTTTTTAAATGCCCTCATTTATGTAGAAAAGAGAAAAATGTAGTGGAGGAGAGAGAAATGAGTGCAACAGAGAAATAAGTAATTTGTGTAACTAAGTAAGGATTAAACGTCAAATTTACAAAAAAAAAAAAAAAACTTTTCAAACATTCCCCAATTCTATTTTATAAAAAGAAAGATGGTATACCCAAGAATTTATATGAACAAAGGAGTACTAATTAGTGACTGGGACAAGGTAAACTGCTTTTTAACAACTTTCAATTTTATAACATTTGTCATTTGAGATCATAATTTCAGAAATAGACTTATAGTTATGCTTTTTTATCGCTCAAGTCATGGGAACCATGTTGCCAATTTAAAAAAGATATGTAAGAGGAAAACCTATATGATTCTAGGAATGCCAGATGAGACTGAGGTTTTTGTTTTATCAGCCACCAATTACTTTCTCTTGGTCTAGACTTACCTTTGCACAAGTTCGTATCAGTTACCAACTAAAATTATGGGTCAAAGTTGTCTAGTTATAATCCATAATCCACAATAGCTATGAAGTGTTATTTTCTAGCATCTTCATATCAAATTCATATGAAGGCAAGCTGAAGCAATATGCTTGAAAGTGTTACAGTATTCATGGATCGGAAGAGTGAAGTTGACCTTAACATCTTAAATGTTGAGCATAGTTTGTGGACAGATGGAAGAGGTTGAAGAGGCTGCTGAAAATTAAGTAGACAGTTCATCATGCTGCAATAAATTTTATTTGGTTATATGTATATCTGAAGAACAAAGAAAAAAGGAAATGTGTATAGTATAATGATTGTAAATGATCTAGTATGTCTCTTTACAGTAGCGATTTTCTGTATCTAGCCACATAGCTCTTTCATGTATTCTGTGTATGAGAGTGAGGCTGTGTATTCGAATTCAATGACGTGAGAAGTGAAGACAAAACACTCTCACCATCAAGCCACATGTTCTTGACAGTATAAGAACCAAAACCTTGTATCTTATGGTGTACTTGAGATAATGTGCTTTGCTTTTTATGATATTGCAGTAATTTGCATATCCAGCAAAGAGTCTTTTGGTGTCTATCACCGTGTGGAATTCAATCTTGTTTTTCAGTTATCTACTAGCATCAGTTCATTTCATTGTTGTACCTTAGATATTGTCTTTCTTTGTTTCTTTTTTTGAACAATAAATTTAAAGATATCCTCTTAACTGTTTCAAAATCTCAGATAGACATGTCTTGTTATGGAATCCGATCCTAAGAACTGGTTTGTCATTCTCATAATGCATGCTTTTCACTAGGTTACTATTTTCTATCAGTTTAAATTTTCCTTACTACATCAAAGAATAGAAAGACTATCTAGATCCTACTCCAGTTTAGGGATTCACTGCAACCTTGTTTTAGAACTCTGATGATATTTTGATTTCTTTTCCTTTTCATTTGCATGAACTTTGAAATACTTTCTTCTCTGCATAATTTTGCTGTTCAAGCAATATCTCTGCGTTATCCAAAACCAATAATAATAATAATAATAATAATAATAATAATAATAATAATAATAATAAAGAATAAATTCTTTGCTTTTCAGAAAGGGGTGTACTGAAGTCCAAACATTATATACCCCTCAATCTCGTATCAGTAAGTGACTGGATCATAATTCATCTATTTATATCACTATATTTTGTTGTTTTAAAAAATATATCTGTCCTCTGGTGACCCTAAATGCAATTTGCTTAAATGTTGCCTTGCACCTCAAGGTGTGCATGTGGTCTGCAAGAAATTTCCAAGAATAAAAATCTCAGACATCCAAGATCATTTTGGTCGGAATGTAGATTTTCATGTTGTCTTAACTGTCATGGGTTAATTTGGGATATTTTGGATGACTAATTCTCTGAGATTTATATCAAGTTTGACTCTAATGTTATTGAGATTTCTTTTACAGTTTACTTGGAGTTAAGAATTTAAGAATACTTCATGAACACCCAAGGAGCTAAGAGGGAAAAATTTGCATGATCGTGTGTTTTTTGAGGTAGTTGTCGATTCCAAAACGAGAGAAAAAGATTGAACAAAAAATGAATACCGTGGTTGAGACAGAGATATGCGAAATATCCATAAGAGAAAAGCCTTGTGGGTAATATGTCTCTGTATCTTGAGTTTGATACCTGAACAAAACAAACAGGATGAGGATGATGATGTTAGGAGAGAAGCTTTCCACACAAAATATTTGGTCTCTGAATAAAAAGAAAAGAAAATAGAGCTCTTATATGAGGTGAGTATAATATGAAAAAGGATGAGCTGCCACGTGGCAGGAGGAAGGATCAATGGTTGGTCTATCCAAAGGGGATAACCTTCGGTAGGCAAATACAAGGACACGTGTAGGTTTAGTAATGGGTGTATATATTCTTTTGGAATATTCCTTCCAATTTTTGGTCTATAAAACTTTGGATTGGGTAGAGTAGCTTTTTTTTGTAGTGTCGTCTTCTTCTTTTTATCTGTCTGTGTTTTCCCGCTCTCATTCAAAGCTTGAACAATGTCTGCCTTTGTTGGCAAGTATGCCGGTAAGCCTTCTTTGCTCTCATCTCCTCGCTCTCTAAACAGATTAAAAAATCGCTTTTAAACACATTGCCTTTTTTTCCTACTTTGTGCAGCATTTTAGTGCCACTGCATTTTCAGCTTGCTAGCATTTGGATTCTTTTTCTTCTTCTTTTTTTTTTTGGGGGGGGGGGGGGGTCTGCTGGGTCCTTGTTAACTAACTATATAGTGTCAAATTGTGGCGACAAACTTGAGCCAGATTGTTTAAAGCGTATTACTTTGGAACTGAACAGAGAGCAATAGAAAAGGGTGTGGGTCTCAATTTTGTTAGTCTCACAATCATAAGACTACTTTCTCATTGTCTTTTTGGTTCATCGCTTATTACTTAACCTTTATTTCTTTCTTTCGTTTGTGTGTGCCTTTTTTTTTTTTTTTTTTGCCATTTATCTATTTCTTTTATCCAATACCAGCATGGCTAGCCAAATGGGGTTGTAAAGTAAGTTGTAATGTTTTATCTGATAGTAATGCCAAAGATGAACTAGAATAAACAAAATAAAAAATCATCTGTAAATAGTGGGAAGTTCTTGTTCTTTTATAAAAAATCGTTTGGTTCAAAGACTTGTCTTCATTAAAAAAATGGTTCAAAAAACTGTTTGCAGGATACTAAAGTTCAAAGGAACTAATGAATTTTATTAATAGGTTAATTCTATTTTAGTTATTTTTTTATATGGTTGGTCCAGTTGGTAAATGAGTTGGCTCATAACCTTAAGGTTGTGGGTTCAAATCCTACAGATGTGAGGATCTTATTGGTGGGCAATCTGTACATACCTCTATAAGCGCTCTTTGAGCCTAGAGGCTTGCCTTAACCTTGGTGAACTTTATGTTACATGTTTAGTTATTTTAAATACACACATTTTGTAAGTACTATATTGATATATTGATTAATTATAATGATAAATTATATATAAAAAAATTAAAGACAACGAGCTTTTGCACTTTAACTCTAAAAAACATAAAAATGATACACAATGGCAAAATAAAAATTGGGTAACAAAATAATACGAAAAAAATATAAAAATACATATTATTTCAATAATCACAATTTTTTTTCAGCTTATTGGTTCATTTTAAGGGTTCATTTTACCTTGAAATTTTTTTGGTCAAGATTCTCTTGTAAATTTCAAAACAAGTTTATATTAACCATTAATATTCTTTATTTTAATAGGCAAAAGTATTCCCTTTTAATATTTTCATGGCAAAATTACATAAAAAAAAAAATACTCCTCTTATTCTATTTAAAGAGTAGAGAGGTAAGACTTCATTTAGTCCTATTCCTATTTATAGAGCATCTCATTAAATTTTTTATGTAAATGTACAGTTCTACCCTTCATTAAGTATATGTTGAGTTTATTTTTATGTGGCATAGTGGATATTATCAAATTTTATGATATAATTAATGATGTTTAAGGTTTTTACTTTTTATTAATCGGTGTAAAACATATTGAAGAGTTTTATGAATAGAACATGTCAAAATCTTCCAGAAAAAATACCCTTACCCGTTGTACATATTTATAGTTATGACATGAGAGGTATTTGGCGGGAGAAGTAAAGTAACGAATGTGTTCGTTTCATGCAGATGAGCTGATCAAGACCGCAAAATACATAGCAACACCGGGCAAGGGAATCCTAGCCGCAGACGAGAGCACAGGCACAATGGGCAAACGTCTCTCCAGCATCCACGTGGAGAACATCGAATCCAACCGTCAATCCCTGCGCGAGCTACTATTCACTGCACCCAACGCCCTCCAATTCCTCTCCGGCGTCATCTTCTTCGAAGAAACCCTATACCAAAAAACCTCCTCCAACAACCTCCCCTTCGTCGACCTCCTCGCCCAAAACGGCGTCGTCCCAGGCATCAAGGTCGACAAAGGAATCGTCGAATTAGCAGGAACCAACGGCGAAACCACCACACAGGGCTTCGATTCCCTTGGATCTCGTTGCGCTCAGTATTACAAGGCTGGTGCTAGGTTTGCGAAATGGCGTGCTGTGTTGAAGATTGGTGTGAATGAGCCTTCGGAATTGGCGATTCAGCAGAATGCTCAAGGGTTGGCTCGTTATGCGATTATTTGCCAGGAGAATGGGTTGGTTCCTATTGTCGAGCCTGAGATTTTGACCGATGGGTCTCATGATATTGCGAAATGTGCTGCTGTTACTGAGACTGTTCTTGCTGCTGTTTATAAGGCCTTGAATGACCATCATGTCCTTCTTGAAGGCACTATTCTTAAACCTAACATGGTCACTCCTGGCTCTAACAGCCCCAAGGTATAAATAAAACACCTAGTTTGATTGGATTAGATTGGTCAATCAGTTAAAATTGCATGGTCTTACTTAACTATTGTTGAGGAAGCCGTTACAGGGGTACTTGGGGAAATACCTGACAAAAATATTGAAATAGGTCTTATATCTATGACCAAAATCAACTTCAACTTCCAGGGGTATTAAATTATGAAACTATAGCTAATTAAGTGTTGCCTTTGTGGCACTAAGTCGCACAATCTTGAAAAATTGTCACTTTGTGCTAAATAATGGATAGGGTATGGCACATTTAACTGGCATGTGGACACTATTATGCTGTGATGTCTTGGTTGGTGTTTCTTTGATTGCAGCGTAAGAATGGTCCTTGATTAAAGTTGTTTAGAAAATAGTGATTTTGCATACTTAGACAAGGGGACAATTTAGCGGTTTCTTATTGGATACTCTGATTTAGAAGTTGGTGGCTCAAATCCCATTGTTACCAAAGAAGTGGATAGATCACTTGCATATGCAACCATCACAAGTAGACATCACATTCGATTGTTGAGCATCAAGCACGCAATAATAACTTGCCTCAATGAGAAAATTTACTGGTTTCATACTGCGTGGTTCAATTTAAGTATCATTGATGTAAAAGAAATGAAGGCAAGAAATGGATGACACTTGCATTATCTGAAACTAACTGATCTTCACGAGGGAATTAAAATCCCATTCAATATTTGAAGATTAAGTAATGAAACTTTCAAAATTGTCTGGTCCTACTACAGGTGCCACCTGAAGTTATTGCTGAGCACACGGTCAGGGCGCTGCGCAGAACCGTGCCGGCTGCAGTACCGGGGATTTTGTTCTTGTCTGGTGGACAGAGTGAAGAAGAGGCTACACTGAATTTGAATGCAATGAACAAGCTGGAAGTGCTGAAGCCTTGGACTCTATCTTTCTCCTTTGGACGAGCATTGCAGCAGAGCACCCTCAAGACATGGGGTGGGAAGAAGGAGCATGTTGGGAAAGCTCAGGCAGCTTTTCTGGCTAGGTGCAAGGCCAACTCTGAGGCAACACTTGGTAAGTATTCTGGTGCTGGTGCTGGCGGGTTGGCATCTGAGAGTTTGTTTGTCAAAGATTACAAGTATTAGCCTCCTTGAAGGAGTTGGAAGATTGATTTAAGAATAATGGGACGCTTTAATCAATTGTATGATGAAACTGAAGTCCTCCTTCTTTATTTCTAATTAACTCTCTCACTTTTGGGTACATAATTATAAAAATTTCAGTTTGTATTGCTACAATATGATTGATTATATTGACATATGTTTTGATCCTTTATCTGACTAGTGGTTACATGTTCTATATGAGCTCGACAAATATGAGGGCAATGCAAGGTAGAAAAGTTTCTGGCGAATCTTTTATTAGCGCCATTAATGTAGTTTATTCTTATCATTCTGAGCATAAAAGCAAGCCGTTAATCACAAAAACACATCAAAAACTAATACTCTTTCAGGTCCTAAATATAACATCTATTTACCTAATTTCATAAGATTAAGTATGTTAATTAAATTAGTTAAATCACATGATATTAGTAATGCACCATTTGAAGATATATATTTACAAAGTTGTTGATTGAATGATTATATTATTCCAGTGAATTTAGCTTCTTGTAAATATTTGACATATTTTTCAGTTTTTTTTTTAGCCTCAATAGTACGTAGTAGTTCAATATGTATTAAAAAAAAGTACGTACGTAGTAGTTCAATTGATATCTTAATGCAATCAAGCATTCAGCAGGACAAAACAATAATAGATCATTTAATTAACACAAACACACAAAGCACATTTTGAGTCTTGTATACTACTATTACTTCCACAAGCCAAACGGGTCAACATTCCCTCCTAATCACCCTCATTCTCATCACCCAAAACTGTGCCGTTTTGGGTGATGAAACCAGCCACCTCTCTTTTTTTTTTTATAAAAAAAAACAGTAATATTTTATAAAAGTAAATATAATTATAATAATACTTTTAAATCTCATAAATAAATTTAATCTGTCATTATTTGGTCTGAACAGTTCACAACTGGGTCTGGTTGTGAACTGTTCAGACCGAATAATGACAGATTAAATTTATTTATGAGCACTAATATTTTATAAAAGTAAATATAATTATAATAATACTTTTAAATCTCATAAATAAATTTAATATGTCATTATTTGGTCTGAACAGTTCACAACTGGCACAACTGGGTCTGGTTGTGAACTGTTCAGACCAAATAATGACAGATTAAATTTATTTATGAGCACTAATATTTTATAAAAGTAAATATAATTATAATAATACTTTTAAATCTCATAAATAAATTTAATATGTCATTATTTGGTCTGAACAGTTCACAACTGGGTCCAGTTGTGAACTGTTCAGACCAAATAATGACATATTAAATTTATTTATGAGATTTAAAAGTATTATTATAATTATATTTATTTTTATAAAATATTACTGTTTAAAAAAAAAAAAGAGAGGGGTGATTGGTTTCATCACCCCCGTTTTGGGTGATGAGAATGAGGGTGATTAGTAGGGAATGCAGACCCAAGCGAAACATTCTATTCTCTAGTGATGCTAGCGGGCTGACGTGACAGCAGCGCTTCTAAATTCATGAAAGAAGTTTTATCAAGCACTGTATGAATGGTCGGAAATTAAATATAGTACCGCACTAATTCATTATTTATTTAAAATATATTTCTTAGTCTATATCACCTTATTTTTGGCCAAAACATAGGTGCAAAAGTGATGGTACATCCAAGATCCAACAGAGCAATCACGTGGTACAAGGCGGTTAAGGTGGCATAGCATTTAGCAGCCACATCATAAATGACATCTACTGCCCTCAAAGTGGTGTGCATATCATTCAACTATTTTTAAATGGGTAAATGTTCATTTTTACCATGGAAATAACTGTAAAGGAGTATTGAGTATCCGAAAATAGTTTGAGGAACATATTTATTTGGAAGTGTCCAAATCGTAACAAATTTACTTCATTGTTTAAAATGTTAACTTTGACCGTTATCTTTGACCCACTGATGCTGACGTGACTCTGTTACCATGTACATGTCATCATTTTAAGGTTCATTTTTGCCTCGGAAATAACCGCCAATGAGCGTTTTCCCCCCAGAAGTAATCATCACTTTGAATAACAGTCTGAATTTAACGGTCAAAGTTAACATTTTAAATGGTGGGGGTAAATTTGCTAAGATTTGGACACTTCTGAGACAAATATGCTCCTGAAGTTACTTCCGGATACTCAATGCTCATTTGCGGTTATTTCCGGGGTAAAAATGGACTTTATCCCATTTGTAAATATTTGATGATATTTTACAATATCTATAAAAAAATATGTTGTCTTGCACAATCCGAATCTAAATATATCCATATAATCATATTGTTTAACATTATCAGATTTAACTCATTTTAAATTCTTCCTCTGGTTCTAAATATATGACATATTTCGGAAAGTGAATTTTGTTCTAAATATAAGACCCCAATTTCTTTCAACTTTTTTACCAAATTATCCCTAAGAGAGAGATGGGTTGGGAATAAAGGTAGAAGTTATTAGTGTGTTTTGGTTACATCATGCGATTTTAACTAATTTAACTAACATATTTAATCTAATCAAATTAGATAAATGGGTATATAATTAGGATGGGGGAGTAATAATTCAAATAAAATCAAGTTTATTTATTTGAGGATCAAGGAAGCAATAAAAATTGCTTTAAAGTATTTACTATTTATGTTTATCATTTTTTCCCAAACTAATTTATATAACTTATAAATTGATATATAATATAATAACATGTAATATATGTTATAATTAAATAATGTATTTAGTTTCTCAGTTTATCTAAAAAACAAAACGTAGTTCTCCGTGCGTTGTACGGATTGTATTATTTATTCTAAATTTTTCTATCTTACTTTTTTGTTTGTTATATTTTATGGTTTTAAGAAATCAATAATAACTCATTTTTGTTCAGTAAAGATATTTGAATTATAGAGACTCTTTGTTGAATTTACAATAGTAATTTCCAAAAAAAAAAAGAAATTAACTATAATTACATGTGTTATTAAGTTATATTTGAAATAAAAAATAATTAAATGTCAGATTTTTTTAATTCTCAAGAAGAAGTATACGTTGCAACAATTATATATTCAAAATATATCTCATTTATTAGGTACATTTTAAAAAATTATATCATATCCAAAGGATGGAGAAAAATATGTCCATAGTTCATGATATATAGTGTATAAATCTATTGAAAGTTACCTCACTATATGAGATTTTGGGGTTGATACAACTTCCCTTATTTCAGGGTACCATACAACATCCCTTAGTCCCCCGCCTTCTCACCAAGACTTTTAATAAAAAGGGTGTTGTACTACTTATAGTGCTCCCTCTGATCCTAAATATAAGACCTATTTGGGGGGTTGGTTTTGGTCATAAATATATGACCTAATTCTAATTTTTGTCAACTTCTTCCCAAATTATCCCTATTGATATTCCTCCAACAATAATCAAGTAAGAGGTGCGCATGGAATAAGGGAAGATGATTGAGGTGTTTTAGAAAAAAAACATATCATATTAACTAACATTAATCTTACAAAGTAGTTAAATAGGTCCTATATTTGGGATTGGAGGTAGTATTAATTAATGTAGATATCTTTTCATTTTTTCTTAGAATTCAGTGAATGACTCTACAAAGTGATTGATGATGGACCTACATTAAAAGTCCAAAAAGTTAAAATTTAACTCAATGAAATTTGAGATAAATGTTATATGATAATGGAAATAAAATTTACTACAGATAATCATTGTCGTTTGAATTGTTACATAATGTAATTCATGACCTCTTCATTTTCCAAGATGATTTTTTATGTCAATAATGACAACATAGTCATTATTGAGAAACCCAAAGATATTAATTTTACCCTTTCACATTTCTTGAGAATATCATATTTAATAAACCAATTTTATTCAACAATTCCTTTCACATTTTATTGAAGAATTAACTAATAATTAAATATATTAGAAGCTCAAAGGCATCAGCCACAACATTTCACATCACTTAAATTATGAGAGTCTATCATTAAAAAGTTGAACCAAACCTTTTCATATTATATATAGCAGTGAAACCAAATTTATTTCATTTATTTAGCTACCCCTTACACATTCTAATGACAATCAATTTCATACAAAGTTCGTATAGTCAATTTAACTTATTAGAATTTAACTAATTGGAATTAGAGATAAATGTTAAACAATGATGAGAAATAAAATTTGCTAAAGATAATTATATAGTCATTTGAATTGTTCTACAATTTAATTCGTGGATTCTTCATTTTTTTAAGAAAAAATTATATAAACAATAATGACAATATAGTTAACATTGATAAGTTCGAAGGTATTATTTTACCCT
This sequence comes from Mimosa bimucronata, assembly GCA_037074515.1. Lineage (NCBI taxonomy): Eukaryota > Viridiplantae > Streptophyta > Magnoliopsida > Fabales > Fabaceae > Mimosa > Mimosa bimucronata. The sequence continues at coordinate 18,241,147 of CM073440.1, read as the reverse complement.
TTCACATTCTCTTGAATATGATAGTGTTATATGTAAAAAAACAAATTTTATTCAACCACTCTTTTCACATTACATTGAATGATTAATTAATAGTTAAAGATATTAGTCACAACCTTTCATATTCATTTAAATTAGAGAGTATTATCTTCAAAAAATTGAACTAAACCTTTTTATATTCTTTATAGCATTTAAACAAAATTTATTTAACTCATTTAATAACCCCTTACACATTCTAATAACAACCCATTTATTAACATGCTTATACAAAAATTAAAAGTTCATTATTGTGGATTTGAAAAGCCTCAATATTTCTACCATATCCTTTTTATTCAACAATTCATTTCATATTCTATTGAAGGATTAATTAGTAATTAAAGGTATGAGAAGCCTAAAAGTAATAGTCACAACCTTTCATATTCTTTTAAATAAGATAGTGCCATCTTAAAAAAAATCGAATCAAATCTTTTCATATTATATATAATCTTAAATCAAATTTATTTGATTTATTTAACAACCCCTTACACATTCCTATAACAATCCCTTTTATAAAAGGTTCATACAACATTAAAAGTTCATGATTATTGATTTGAAAATCCCAAATATTTCTACCAAGTCCTTTCACATTCCACTTAAAAATTACTCCCTCCGTCCCACAATATAATTTTTTTAACCGAATTGCAAGTTCCTAAAAAATTAGTTAGAGTTAGTTAAAAACAATAAATGTGTAGGAAATATACCATATTGCCCTTATTTATGAATGAGTAAGAGATGGGGTAATTATGAAAAGAAGATGAAAGAGAATGTGTGAGAAAATTAATGCATGGGTAAAATGGGAAAAACGCATTTATTACTCAAACAATGTCAAATAAGACCTTATATTGTGGAACAAGGCCATTCAAAAAAATGGACCTTATATTATGGGACGGAGGGAGTATTAAAAAGGCCATGTTTTGTGTTTATAGAAAAAGTAAGACGATCATAAGAAGCACTTCAAACTTTTGTAAGCGGAGATTATATTATTTCAAGGCATCTGAATCCATCATTACTAAGTGGTGTTGTATACCAAGCCTGGTTTCCAGGATTTTCTAAAAAATATTTTCATCTAAATTCTTCACAACACATTGCTAGTCTTAGGATTTATAAAATAAGTGGATAAACATTGGAGTATATTTCTAAACAAAATTAAATTAAATTAGAATTGTTGAGATACAAGGGCTTCATTTCAAAATTGTTAAAAAAAATATAACAATAATTCTAGATTGAATATCAATCAAGATGTCATGAAAAGAAGAACACTTAAAATTGATTACATTAAGCAAGTAGTACACTGAGAATTCAAAGAGTGTATGTGAATGTAAATTAAAAAAAATTACTCACCTATATCTGTGATAAAAATGGAAGAGAAATACAAAAGTGAAAACTTCAATAAAAAACGGAGAAAGAAAAGAGAAAAAGCCATACATTTTCGTGAGTATCAATCTTCTTATAAATCACAAAAAGGAAAGGGAGGATACTCATATATTCATATTTATATTTGAAAAAGGGAAAGAAAAAACATACTCAATCAATAAAAGAGAAAGAGAAATAATTGATCAAAACACAAATAAAGAGAAAAACGACATATGTTCACATCAATTCTCCTAATATCAGAAATAAAAAAAAGTAGAAAAACAATAAAGTAATAATTCTAAAAAATTAGAGGAAGAAAACATAATCAATCATATACCGGTTTCAAGGCATCAACCTTCATATAATCATGTCTATGAAAAACAGAAAGTAAATAGATACCCAGAAGTAAGAACTTGAAGACTATAAATGAGCTTATGTGAAGAAAAGAAACCATCCGATTGAGCCAAAAATAATCTCACAATATAAATTATATATATAGAGTAATCAATCGTTAGAATATGAAGGGCTATGATAAATGACACTCATGATCATGAATCGAACGTTGGTATGTGAATGCTCGAGTAATCAATCGCTAGAATATTAAGAGTCATGATAAATGACACTCTTAATCATGAGTTGAACTTTGGAATATGAATGATTACTAAACGGCTTCTTAACGATATTAGTATTGGATGTAGATAATTGAACCGAAGTTAACGGCTTCTTAACGGTGTTATTATGGGATTTAGAGAATTATATTGATATACTTATCTTATATCAAGGAGAGTATCTCTTTTATCCATTGCCTTTAGAACTATAAAAGTCATAAAAAAAAATTTGTCAAACAAAATCATCAATATTGAATACACGATTAGTGTAACATCCTAAAAATTTAATTGAGGTTTAGTGGGAGTAAATAAGAATGTATTAATGAGAAATGATGTGTTATGAGAATATTTGAAAGATTTTAAGGTATTTTTGAGGATATTAAAGGCCTAGTTTCTCCCTGATTTTGAGTATAATAATTTTGAGGAAAATATTTTTAGGCTCAAAATAAGTTATTATGGTAGGAAATAAATAAAAGATAATATATGAAAATTTTGAGAGTGGAAAGTAAATTTTTTGTTCAAAAGAAATATCTTATTTGAGAATTTAGGGCCTAATAGTGTATTTTTCCCTAATGTTCTTCCTATTACACCCGTGAACTCATCCGTGACTCTCCACTTCCAATTCTTTTTATTATTTTATTATATATTATATTATTATTAATATTATATTATTTAAATATTATATTATATACACACACCTCTCCGTCTACCTCTCTTCGTCTCTCTCTCTCTCAATTCTCTCAATTCTCTCTCTCTCTCTCTCTCTCTCTCTCTCTCAATCAGTTCTCTCTCTCTATTGCTCTCTCTTTTATTTACTTATCGGAGTCCGTCGGCGTAGGAATAGTAAGTTTTTCGGCCAAATAAGCACGTTTTTGAAACCTTGTAAGTCTCCTCTACCTTTCTATATCATTAGTTTTTCAATTTGATATACTTGAAAAATTAGACCTTGTCTAAGTTGATAATTTTTGGGAGTCCTAAAATTTATAAATTGAAGCTTAGGCCTCGATTATATGTTTCTCTAAGTATATTTTTCATTGTAGGAGGTTTTTCTTAATTATTGAAATTTCTGGATTTTTAGATATATTGAAAATTAGGACTTTTGATGATCTGCGGTGCTAATAATTAAATTAATAATTTTTAAATGTTTATTAATGTCATATGAGGAGATTTAATTGAATGATTTGACTGGAATTTGGACCCAAGAAAATATTGGCGGATTAAAAGTGGGATATTGTATAGGTAATTATGTAATTATGAATTATTGGGGATTTTAGGATATCTAAGTTTATTATATTAAAGTCTAATATTTGAGATATAATTTTCTTTAGGAATTTCGGAGTGACTTTGTGTGACTACCTGTGAAGCTAAGGAGTAATAGGTAACTCTGGAAATTTCTTTCGTATGCTTGTGAATTATGTGTAGTTTTATTTTAATTAATTATCACACAATAATAAGTTTGTCACTTTTCAAGCATGCTTGCTTATTGCCTATTTGCTATGGAAAATAAATTACGCTTGTTTTATTTTAAGCATGCTTGAGTATGTTGAGTATATTTGGGCTGATAATTATTTATGAATTATTTATGGTGTAATAATGATTGCATTTGCATCCATGAGGGGTTAAGATTTGAAGAGGAGATATATGATATCCGTATTACCACGTGGTAAGCCATCACTCGGTGCACAGTGGATGGCACTTGTCAGGGCCCCTCCTTCCATGTTTTCCTTTGGCCGGGATTGCATTGGAGTTGTGGGACATGTGACACCTCCTTAGTGTGATTCTTTAAGGAGGGGAGCCATAGTCCGGACTTGAGCTCTGTATCTTTGGCCGGATACATCTTAAGTACTGGTGAGCTTGAGATAATTCAGTTGTATGAATTAGTTCTCTGTTGGACAATGTGTGTTAGCCTATGGCTCCAGTCAGCGGAATAAGGATGGACGGTGATATAAGGAGTTGCATATTGCATATTGCATATTATAAATATTTATGGGTACGACTCGTTGAGAAATTAAAAGAAATGTTTTCCCTATGTTGAGTGTACCTAATATGTATTTGAAAGCCATGAGTTGTACGAAGAACTACATGTGTATAATTGGTTAAATTAGAATTATACGTGATTTGCTTGTGTATGTTAGGATTTTTCGGTAGTTACTGAGATGTCGATCTCATCCTATTATTAACAATTTTCCAGGTGAATGATCTAATAGGAAGCAAGGGAAGACACTTGAGGAGAGCCTCCTTAGAGGCTTTAGTGCTCATTGAGCACATTTTATCCACTTTATATTAAATTGTCATGACGGTAGCATTATTTATAAATTATGATGATTTTTAATGCTATAATAGCATTTTGGTCAAGTATTTGAATATTAATTTGGGTGGGGTGTTACAATTAGAACCATGAACGTAACGAAGGGTCTATTCTAATTTCTTTTTTTGGGTGCATGTAGCACCTCCTACTTTTTTTTGTTTCAAAAATGGCCATCAACTTTTAAAATCGGTGCAAAACTGACTCCCCTGTTAATTCAACCAACGTTGACCGTCACTTGAAAATTTTTTGACTAAAGATTGTGAGGTGGAAGCTGAGTTGGCAAGGAAGAAAAAGTCAAATTTAATTTTAACAGATCCAAAAAAAGGGAAACCAGTAACCACAAACACTGATAAGTTATTAATTATAAAAAGGGACACGTGGGAGCAACACATTTTTTTTCTTTCCCATCAATAACCTTCAGATATTCGGATAAAAAAACAATAACCTTAAGATATCAAAACGCGATGAACATGAGAAAAGTAAACCCTCAGATTCCTAATTTCTTTTCTTGGATTCGGAATCCAAAAGTCCCCAATCACAAAACTGAATTTATACCCTCAAACCGAACACGCAATAGAAAAACTAAACTCCAATCGACTCCTTGCTTCATCTAGACACTGATTAATTTCGGTTTAAGTGGAAAAAATCGAAGGAAATGTCAGTGAACAGTAACACCAAGCAAAACAATATTCAAAATCTGAATGAAAACATCATGGAAGCTCAAATTGCTTTAGGGAAACTCAAAATCTAACACTAAGATTTGATTTAATAGGTTTAGAACTCCTAAAACCCAAACCCAAATCGGACTCACTCTCAAAAACGACCATAAACGAAGAAACAAAGGGATTCAGACATTAGAGTCAATTAGTCAAACCCCATATTTGATTCAGACCTTCATTCATTCAATTACAAAATAGCATGTGCTGTGCTGGGAAAATAATGGAAAAGTAGAAACTTTTTTTTGGGGGCCAAAAGCAGAGACTTGAGACATGTATATGCACTCATACTGTGTGATGCAGATGCCTACCCCACCAAGGAAGAAAAAAGAAAATGAAGAACAAGAAAGCAGGAAAAATAAAAAGAAGAAAACAAAAGTCACTGTGATTTTCCCTTACCATCCCTTCACCCCTAGAAGAAGCACAATCCGAAAATCGATTCAATCACCATCTTCACCAAAAATGTCCACTTCTTCTTCTTTGTCTTCGTCCACTACAAGTGTCCACATCAGCGCACTGAACGCCATCGTGAATGTGACCTCCCTCATCACCCTCATCGTTAAAATCAAACCTTGCATGTCCGATCGGAGCTCCATACCGTCGCCGTCGTCGCTCGCCTTCTCCGCAGAACATCCTCGCCATCTCTCTCACTCTCTCCCGTGGGAAAGGGAGGGGAATAAGTGATGTGAGGTCCACATGAGTAAAGTAGACCTCACACCTGTACAAATACATATGAATTTCACACATGTACAAACATATGGGGGCCACATGACTAAAGTAACGGACCGTTTAGTTGAATTAACGTGGGAGTCATTTTTACACCGATTTTGAAAGTTGATGACCATTTTTGAACCAAAAAAAAGTAGGAGGTGCTACATGCACCTTAGACAAAAGTAGAGGGTCATTTTTGACCCTTTACCCTTTAATTTTTATATTCCGTTTATTGATATCCGGTATTTTCATTTTTGCCCAGCGTCCAGGTTCTCCGTTCTTGTACTTAATTTATTGATATGATTTTATAGATATGGGATATCGATTGCTTTTTATTTAATTCTTTGAAATAAATTTGTTAAACTTAATTCTTCAAAACAGTTTTCTTTTTAAAATGTTCCTTCTAGGGGTGAGTATAGTGCCCAGCCGCTCAGTATGCCCACCAAAACCCAGTGAAAAATCGTCCAGCCCAGCCGAAAAAAGTGGGCCGAAAAATTTTGGGCAGGGCAGAGCCGGGCTAATTATTGGGCAGGGGGTGCTGCCCTGCCCATTTGGCTCAGCCTGAAAAATTATATAACATTTATTTAAAATATATATTATTCACTATATATTGTATTATATATAATACATATTATTTAAATTTATATAATTTTATTTAAAATATACATGAAATATTTATAAATTTACTATAATGTATCTCAAAATCTATATCTATTCAATCATGATGTATACATTTATTTATCATATATAATGTATCTTTTTGTTGCTCTTTTTTTTTTTTACTTTAAGACTTCAATTACAATTTTTTGTTGTTTTTTTTTATTTCAAAACTTCAATTAGAATTTTTCATTACTTTATTTATAACAGATTATGGATGTTTAATTCTTGAAGCATGGTTATCTTTTAGGACACATGGTAGATATTTTCCTTTCAAAACATAAGTTGCGGACTTATTTTAAAATATCTTAAGGTGTGGAATTATGGATTATTCTTTAAGGGTCATATTAGTATCATAATTGGATTTTTAATATAGAATAACGTTAAAGTTTATATTAGTATTTATTAGTTATAATTGGATTTTTCTTCATGGAATAGAGAATTACGATTTGGGTAGGGAAGCACCCACCCACCCCAACCCACTTTTTTTCAGCCCAGAATAGTTAAAGCTTTTATCAGGCAGGGCTGGGCATTAGGCAGCATTTTGCCACCCATTCATTCTAGGGCTGGGCATTGGGCAGGGGTACCACCCTGCCTAGCCCTGCCCATACCCACTCCTAATTCCTTCCACCATACTGATCATTAGATTGATAAATAGTCACGCATAAGTTATAATTTGTCAGATAAAGTGAGTTTAAATGTTATTTTTCTCTAACAATTTTTAATGGAATTAATATCAACATACATAAGTTCACAATAAATTTATATATTTATCTATGTGTATATCTATATTTATATATAAAATAAAGTTTATAAAAACTCTGATATTCACAAAATTTTACTTTATAATCATTATCTAGATTATAATAAATCACAATTATCATAAAAATTATTTCATTTTTCCAAATTTTTAATTAATTAGAATGTTTATATATTTCATAAAAAATATAATTGTTTTCTCAAATAATATTATCTCACATTACTATGAGAAATTACTTAAACAATTTCTTAGGTAACTATTATTAATCATGATATTATCTTCATTAGATTGGTTTTCATAAAATTACTACTATCCCTAATATCATGAAAAAAGCCCTCCGAGCAGGTAAACAGTAAACTACTCGCCGTCAATGTTTTTAATCTCCTAGTACTTGAATAGTTTTAGATCTCTTCTCCGAATCTCTCTTTACAACCTAATTCTCATACAGGTTCGTTCAATTTTATGTTTTGCGATTTCATAGTTTTGATTTTGATATAATTTCTGCGTATACATTTAACAATTAATCTCTTCATCGATCTCGTGGATTTTATCATTTTTTCCTCGTTTTTGCAGAAGTTTGGTTTATTTCTATCATAATCAATCATGTTTTCCAGAATTTTTGGTAAACCTAAACCCAAAACCGATGCTGTAATCACTATGGAAAAGTTAAATGAGGTTAGTAGGTTTCAATTGTTAGTAAAAATTTACCTGTGACTTTCCCTGTTATAAAAATCATTTATATTACTTTATCTTAGAATATAGCAATCCAACGTAATTCATCTCCCGTGATTATTTTCTTCTTTGAATCGTACGTTTGCGGACACTTAAAATCCTAGAGATGAATGAGAAAGTATTTATTGAAAAGGCTGCGGCAGAAGTTGAAAAGGCTAAACAGTTTACTATGGCAAAAAATAAAAAAGGTAATTTGCAAAATATATATTGCAGAACTGTATGTCTTTAAAATATAATTTCATCCTTTCATATACATTGTGTTATATTGTGAGGAAAGAACTCATATTATGTGTTGGTAAAAAATGTTCATGTTTCATTTTTAGTAGGGTTTCTGAGTAGAATGATAGATTATTGAGGTGATTAGTTGATAAAAAAGTTGATCTCCTAGGGTTTGTTAGTCTATAAATATTCTAATATGAATTTTTGAGGTGATTAAATTAGTTGTAAAAGATGATCTCTTAGGGTACGTCAGTCTATATATGTTCATACCTGTTAGAAGGATGAATTATTGAGGTGATTAAGTAGTTGTAAAAGTTGATCTAGAGCAACCTTTAGTAATGGTAGATAACGTTGTATGAGCATATCTTCTATTGGTAGATGGATATGGTTTCTCCATTCTTTTACTATTATATTCTTCTAATCTTCTTCAATTCGCATTGTTAACAAATACCTAATATTTGGGATTATTATTATTTTTAAAAAATTACTCAATGCAAGATTTAAGTCGATAAAAAACTTTCTCACATGGTTATCTCATACACATTAAATCACCCTCAAGAAAACCGATTTAAACACCCTCTGAATTGGTATTGACTCAATACTATTGAGCTGCCCAAGCTTAGTTGGAACTTGGATTTTGAATTTCTACTTGATGCAGCCGCTATACAATGTTTGAAGAGAAAGAAGTTGTGTGAACAACAAGTAGAGCAGCTGGGAAATTTACAGTTGCGTATTCATGACCAGGTGTGAATAATGCAGGTTTTTATTATTGACAATTCAGATAATTAATGCTTGAATTTAATTTATCAAACTTTCTCTTGCATCTTTCAATGATTGATTTCTAGCACAGATGATAACGTTGCAAGGTGCTAAGGCTACCACAGAAACCGTGGATGCATTGAGAACTGCAGCCGCTACTATGAAGTCTATGCTAAAGGCAATGTATGTGGCATATTATGGAATAAATGGATTTTTAACAGTGATATATTCATATTTTTTCCACTTTTCTTCACATATTTTTTAATATAGAAAGTTATACTATAGTATATCTTTATTGTGGATTAATTATCTTCCTACATTATTTCAATTATAGGAAGATTGATGACGTTGATAAGACCATGGATGAGATCAACGAACAAACTGAGAATGTGAAACAGATTCAGGAAGCATTGTCAATACCAATTGGTGCAGCTGCAGATTTTGATGAGGTGATCACTATCTTATCATTTTGATTTTGTTTGTCTTTGGACTTAAGGCATACACATGATTGTTTTAGATAAACCTTTTTAGATATGGCATTCATGTCTTGTGTATTAAAGTACAACAGGCACATATCTCTTTATAAGTACAGGAAAAACACATATATAAACTGGTTTGATAACTAACATTCTTTTGGAACTTTAGGATGAACTGGAAGCAGAACTTGAAGAATTGGAGGGTGCTGAGTTGGAGGAACAACTCCTTCAACCTTCAGCACCAGAACGGAAACCTGCTTCTCAAAAGCGCATGGATGAGGATGAGGATGATGATGAGGACGAATTGGCCGCTTTGCAAGCTGATATGGCACTTTAACTAACCATATTATAGTAATGTTCTTGGCCAACCTCACCCTATTTCTTACCTTCTTTGTTTTTAGACTCTTTCATAAAAGAGTGGTATGATAATTAATAATAGTTTAGGTTTGGTAGGATTTATACAATTGTAAGGGGTGACAATTTTCTCTCATAATTAGGCTTTCCAAGTACAAGTTCAAGTGATTATTGTGAGGTGATTATTATTTATATGGTTGTATGTGATTATAATAATTTTCTAATGTAAAGTAATATATATAAAAATTATATTATTCTAAATAAATTCTACAACGATTAAAATTCCTTTCAAAGAGAAACTAATTATTGCCAAGTATATACATTACATTCACTCATTTGCTACTGTCTTTGATATGCACTTTTTTCTAGGAATTGGACTTGTTTCATTTTTTTTGGTCCTGGTTAACGAAAATATCTAGTTTGAGATGTATGTCATAACAGAAGAAAATACTAATGCTAAGTTCACTTTTCATACCTTTTCAATATTGAATAAATAGAAGTCCAACATTATTCTGAGATTAAAAAAAAATATTAGTAGTTTCAAACTTTCTATGATTGTAAGTTTTGAACTCATACATACATATACAGAGATTCTTCCCTATGCAAGTCGAGTAATTTATACTTAACCCTTACAGGTTCCTTAGTAACTAGCTAGTTGAAGCTACCTATGTTAGCATTTACATAATTTCTGATTACCCAAGCAAGCAGCGAGAGGGTTTGAGGGAGCTAGATTGATTTTATTTGGCTAAGCACTGAAGAGCTCTATGATTGAGTGTGCGGTGTAGCGCCCTTGGGTCCGCCCTTCAAGAAAATAAGAATCAAGGGGATAGTGGAAGCTAACCCCCGGGTGTCGTTCGCTTGAGAAGCCTAATGGAAAAGATGACATAGTCGCTAAGATGCAAACTAACAAAAGCGGGTAAAAATATTGTATTTGGTTTTTGAATAGAATAGATGTAAAATGTGTGATATGTTCAAAAGTAAAATAAAAATAAGATTTGGAGGGGGATGAAAATGGAATCATTTTTGATAAATAGAAACCTTGGAATTCATTGCTTCTAAAGATTTTCGGGGAGGTTTTTGTTGATTTTCGAAAGACCCATAGAGAAATCCCTCTAGGCTAGGCTTAGGTTAACTTAATTAATATCGGAACTCCGCACATTACTTAATTCAACCTAAATTGATTAAGTTCAAAATCAATATGAATTTGCTAATCGTAAGGGGCTTCTAATCCAACAACCGGGACCCCGAATTGCCACTTAATTAATCCTAGAGTTTAATCAATTATTGGAACCCCACATAATAAATCAAGACTCAAAGATTGAAGTCCAATGCCACTCATGCAATTTGACAAATTTAAGAACTAATTAACTAATAATGCAAGACTTTAAATCCACAACTTGGGCTACCCCACAATTGCACTTAATTTCTCAATTAACCCTAACTTATTGATGGCCACCCAAAAAAAGATTAAGGTTGAAAAGAGTAATTACCCAATGTTTAAACACGATTAATTAATTCCTATGCCATTCCATTCATGCAAAACCACTTAACATTTTTAATCCATTAACCAAGCTACCTTGGGTTAGCACAAGATATTGACAAAGAGAGTAACAAAAACATGAACCCATAAATTTCATTAAACTCAAAGTTAATGTAGCACAATGTCAATTATTCAACAAGAAAGAAACAACATAAAATAGTTTATAACCCTTATACAACATGTAGAAATGACGAACACAACCAAATGTCATAACTATACTCTTAGAACCCTAGAAAAGCATAAATACAACAAGAGGAAGAATGATTAGAACTAGAACTCCCCTAACATTGCTCCAAGCTCATCCCTTGGCTCCCACCACCACGAATTGTGGAGCCTAGCTACTGTCCTCCAAGAAGAAAACACCAACAAGGAAGAAGGAAGTGGCTACCATGAAGTTGGAGGAAGGAAAATGAAAGATGGAGGGGATGGAGATGAGAGGGAATGAGAGAAAATGAGTGGCTAGGGTTTCGAAGTGTGTGGTGGCTCCAAATCTACCCTAATGGGGTTTAATTTTCGAGCTTTATGTCCCCCAAGTCGGGTCAAGTGAGTGGGTATTGGGTTAGATCCGAATTGAGCCCAAAAACACGAGATGATATATGCAGAATTTGCGTAGCTCGCCGGCGGCGAGCAAACAATGCTTTTGGTCCTTTTGGCTTAGCTCGCAGTGGCCTCTTTTCTGCCTCTTTGGGAGCCCATTTGTTGTGGGCTCACTGTGGCGAGGCCACGGCGAGCTCCAGTTTCTTCTACTCCTTAGTTTGGCCTTCTTCTTCATCACAACGAGCTCCAGTGGAAACAAGACTAAACAAGGATCAAATAGCCCTATAAACCAATTCATACAAATTAATCTACAATTATGGCCAATTAACCCTAATCTAACACTAATTTCACCAAAGAGTCTAAGTTCTACATTAAGCATTATTGGACCAATATCGCATCTCAATCATGTTAATTGCCTCAAATTAGGCATATAAAAACATTACAAATCAGAGATTTGTCAACCCAAATCCAATTTTACATATGTTAGCAGATATGTTACTTAATAGGCTAATAGCACATCCTGTACTTTATATATTTGGAGAAATTGATAAATCTAAACAAACTATTTAAGTATAGCATATACTATGTGTATCATATTATATATTTATTTATAAGTCAGAAAAATTAGTTTGACAAAAAATGGCTTATCAAAAAAGTTAAAGAAAAATGATAAATATGTAAGATAAAATAGAAAAATGTCTTATATTTTAGACAAAAAGTCAACCCCTAAGTAGCTCTTCTATTTTGTATCATATACTATGTTTGTATTTTGCAATGATACGCTTTTATTTTCTTGTTTCTTTTGATTTCTTATGGTTGTGTTCCTTTTCTCTGCAAAAATAAATTGGTTTGGGGGTTTAGGCGATAATGAGAGTTTCTTCTACCTAATTTTCATTTTTTGTGTTGGTATTTGTAGATTATTTTATTTATGTGATATTTGTTCATGGAGATTTTTCAAAAACCAATTTTGTTGGTTTATTACCAATAAGAGGTGTAGATCTTAGAATGGTTTTTGAACAATTACTGCTCACGATGGTTTTGTTGCTGGTGATTGCTTTTTACTACCCACAAATTGTAATAAAGGAATGATAAAGATGGAAGGGTTCTTGGTGGTGGCAACGACTTCCTCCTACCTATGTTAGGTTATGTTATTTTTAGAGTTTATATCATTGTTATTTGGTTTTTCTTTTTACATACATTTTATTTTATGCTTTGTATCTCACTTTTCTCTAATTTAATAAAATAATATATGTTATTTTAAAAAAAGGGTGTAGTCAATGCATAAGTTATTAAAAAGATAGCGCGCGATTGAATAACTTTCTATCTAAAATTTGTTAAATACATTATTTGAAATATTTGTATATTCAGAGGAGTATGTGAATCATATATCATGTTCTTTGATCACAAAACTTAATAATTAACAATTATTTCAAAGATTCATTATGCTGTTGGACATGAAAACCAAACTAGTGTTGTATTTTGAACCATCCATGCATGCATCAAACAAATTAACTTATCCAAGATAGTTCATCTATTATTCATATTGATCGTTATCTTTACAAAGTTGAAACTAAAACGTTAATCATAATTTGAGTAATCAAAATTCCTTGCCTGCTCCAAGAAATATTTATAAAATTATAATTAATGACTAGTCGAAAGCTCCTTAATTGCCAAGAAGATACATCTTATCTAATTGAACTTATCCAGAAAACTGGTGAGCACAATTAGCATTTCTAAGTAATCAAGTAGATTATTATCTAATCGATGCCAACGCCCTCTCATGTCTGTATATATATACGCACTCCGCGTGCCCATCTCTTTTTCCTTATAACTCTTGTTTTTATTTTAGATAGAAGGGAATAATTAGTTGGAGAACTAAAAATGGAAGTGGGAACGTTAAGCCACTACAGTGGCAAACAAAAGATACTTGTAGTTGGAGAAGGTGATTTCTCCTTCTCACTATGCTTAGCAAAGGCCTTTGGTTCTGCAACTAACATGGTCGCAACATCTCTCGAATCTCAAGGTATGTATAGTTCCGTAATTATTCTGGCAAAAAAAAAAAAAGCTCCTTATTTTTCATTACTATTGAAGTATTCTGCTAAAAAAAGCTCCTTATTTTACATGGTCAAGATCAGTAACTTGAAGTAATTTTTAGATTATCCTTGAATATTAAAAATACACAAAAAAAAAAAAGTTGACCACTTGTTTCAGATTCGGTGATAATGAAGTACTCAATAAGAACGCCTGACAACTTGTTGGAACTGGAGAACCTAGGCTGCACCATTCTACACAGTGTGAATGCCCACACAATGAGCAGACATCCTTCTCTCGCTGACATGCTTTTTGATCGAATTGTCTTCAACTTTCCCCAGAATGAGGCAACAACCAAAATTAGGTAACGTATTCTTCATCCTTATTATATGAAGTTGAAGTTATTAGCTATAGTAGCATTTATACATTTTAGGTTACGCAAACATGCATAGATGGTGATTAAAAAGTTGGTTTTCCTTCATAGAGTCTCAGATATATGTTTCTGTGTGTGTGTTGATATATATTGTAGGAGCCAACAGAAGCTTGTAATGGGGTTTATGAGGAATGCAAGAGAAATATTGAGGGAAGATGGAGAAATTCATGTGACACACAAGACTGCAATTTATGATGAGTGGGACATGGAGACATTAGGAAGCGAATGTGGGTTGTACATGAAGGACGATGTTCCATTTCACTTAAGTGATTATAAAGGTTACAGTGTGATGAAAGGAGATGGGAGGAAGAAGAAGTTAAAAGGAAGAAAATGTTCAACTTTCATACTCATCAAGGACTCAAGCGTCGAGGCTTTATCTCTCAAGGTGGAATCTCTCACACAAGAAGTTTCTGAACTTCGTGCCTTGGTCATCGGTTCGACCAATTGATCATTTGCTTCACTGATCCTCTTTGTTTTTCCTTCTTGGATTTAGACTTTGTATCAGTTTCCTTTTGTTTTGTCCTAGTTAACAAAGCTACTCTGCATTCCTTTGACCGAAGTTAATGAAAATATGTACGTTGATATTTTTATTTAAGATGAATATGTTACGTGCTTTTATTCTGATAGATTGAATAAAGTTTTTTTACTGTTTTTAAATTATATGTCTGGAGATGTGTAACGATCTCTCTTAGTCTTAACAATGAAAACTCAAACCAAATTGTCAGCTCTAGGGCCGAACTTGCGCCTCCCGTTTAACCCGTTGCACTTGCTCTAGTTTGGGCTACTATTTGGGCTTTATTCTGGCCCAATACTTTGGGAGCATGACAAGATTATGTTGTCAAAATTAGGGGGTTTGTATAAGCAAAGGGTGATTCTCATTATAAGAGCATGTATGTGTTGTGATGAATACTTCTATCGCTTCGATTTTTTCGCAAAATTGTTTCATGTTTTTAAATAGGGTTAAGAGTAAAAAATATACAAAAGCTTTTACCAAAGGTGCATCCAGTATCATATGCATTTTTTATATTCTAAAGTGACTATAAACTTTTTAAAATGAGAGCAAAACTGTCATCACAGTTAGGTTGGTTATTAGTTAGACCAAAATTGCTGACCCGGATGATGACTTTGCTTTTAGTGGGACAATAAAAACATTTTTTGATATAAGTCTACTTAGAGATTATTATAAATGATCATGATCCAACTTTAACATTATTTAATTCTTGTTGGGAAGAGAGAAAGAGGAGAGGAATGTAAGAATAATTTTTAAATGTAGAGAGATCAGGGAAATTTTGAATAAATGTAGTGTTAGAAAACTTTATTAATCTAAGATATATTTAATTATCCAACTAGCAATTCTTAGTATGTAAGAATTAGTTAAAGTGGACTTATAATAAAGAATAGAGTGGTAGCATTTAAAATCAATTAGTAACAAAAATTAATAATTAACTAACCGAAATACCTTTCTTATCATTCCCTGAATATTATTGATAATCAATCATTAAAAACTGGAAGATCAACAACACATCATGCATGCATATTAACAAATTAATTAATAGTATAATGTTGGAGACGAGGGCCTTGAACTGATGAATGTGGTGACCAGAGTAAATAATGATCTATTACTCACAAGTCATCAATAATATTCATATCTAGAAAGTTGGTGTAGTAGTAGAGCCACAAATTCGGGTAGAGCCGGTCCTGTCACGGGTGGGGCCTAAACGGACCAAACTCATTTGGGTCTCCAAAAAAATAAGGTTTTTTTTGCAAGCTCTGCCCTTGAGATGATGGGTTGGGGCCGGCTTGTGGACTGCATTTTTCTCAAATGATTTTTTTCCACTTTCAAACATATGTTACTACCTAAAACAATGGAATATTTGATAAAAAAAACATAAATATGATCCAAATTATGTTTAAATACTAAGCATTATCAATTCAACAATTCAATATTTAACACAAATACAATTATACAAAGACAATTAGATAAGAATCAAGTTATAAATAATTAAATACTAAGTCTGGTAGTTTATAAGGTCCACACACCACAATTAAATAAACTGTTCCATAATATCCATTCATAAAATTAAATAAATTATTACATAAAGTCATAAACAAGAAAAGCGAAAGCCACAAACAACACTAAACATTAAGAATCAACATGATTGTCATTTTCTTCATAATCACTTTCAATATGATCAACAGCATTTGGTAATTATTAATTATTAAGTAAATGAATAAAATGCAAGAATACGAAAAAAAAGCAATAATAGACGGGCATAAACTGGTAGACCACAGGTCGGCCCGTTTAAACCCGAGGCCGAACGTGCTGGTTTGTTTAAGCCTGACTCCTTTTAGAATTTTAAAATCAAATCCCTTCTCTCTACTTAAACGGATCAGCCCAACAGATTCGGCTAGAATTTCCGACGTACTAGTGATTCGAGGGCGCATATTAGGATTCCAACCCTTTATCAAAGCCTTGGGACTTGAGGTCGATTAAAGTTATTGAAATTGAAAGTGACAATCTTTTCGTTTTCCAAGGTTTGCGACTCGTCGTCGTATTAATTTTCTTGATGCCTTTGGTTGAATCGTACTTTGAACGTTCAGGTTTAGTGTCATCAGAGCAATCAATGGATGTCTAATTAATTAGTCTCTCGTCGCAAAATATAAGATTTATTTTGGTAAAAGTGTATGTCTCAAAATATAAGCTTGATCTTAGGTTTATCTAAATATTAATTGCATTCTTTCCAATTTTACCTATTGTTTATCTTTTTTGAATGCATTCTCTTTCATTTTTATTATATTTTGTTTGTCACATTCTTTTTCATACTCCCTCTGTCCCATAATATAAGGTCTTTTTAACCGAATTGTGGGTTCCTAAAAAATTAGTTAGAGGTAGTTAAAAACAATAAATGTGTAGGAAATATACCATATTGCCCTTATTTATGAATGAGTAAGAGAGGGGGTAATTATGAAAAGAAGATGAAAGAGAATGTATGGGAAAATTAATGCATGGGTAAAATGGGAAAAAAAACATTTATTACTCAAACAAAGTCAAATAGGACCTTATATTGTGGGACAAGGCCATTCAAAAAAATGGACCTTATATTTCTAACATAATTATTGCTTTTAACCAATTTTAGTAGTTTTCTTTATAAACATAAGTTAGTTATTTGAAATTTATATTTTGGGAGTGAGGTAGTATTAATCACTATCTCTTCCTCTCTCTTAGCCCTTCCCCTTCCTTTTTTGGGGCAACACCCCCCTTCCCGTTTCACATCTCTCATTACCCTTTAATCACCTATAAATTCTTGTGTGCCTTAATGGTTAGTAGTAGTTAATCACAAGTTAAGTGGTTATTAGAATGGAAGAGAAAAATATCATTAAATAGTACAACAGCAAAAAGCATAAAATACTTATTGTGGGGGAAGAAGATTTCTCATTCTCGCTATATTTGGCTAAGGCTTTTGGTTCTGCGTCCAACATGGTTGTCACATCTATTTACTCCAAAGGTATCTATCTCACCCTTAAATAATTTTAATTATGAAATCCCATGTACATACAATACATGCACACGTACATAAAGTTAATATATTCCTTTTAAGTCTCTCCTGACGATGAAGCCAATATTTCAGATTCAATTGCAAGTATCTACCCAAACAACTTGCTTCAACTGAAGAACCTAGGCTGCACAATTCTATATGAAGTCCAAGAGAGCACTTAATAGGCCAACATCCTTTTCTCCAAAGCAAGCTTTTTGACAGAATCCTCTACAAATTTACCGGCGCTAAATCAATCTTTCAATGCCGGGACTTCTACCAAACCAAGTAAATTAACTTCTCATTCCTTTAACAGATACTGTATACTAACTCCGGTTTTATTAAATTAGTCGATTGGGTCTTAAATCAAGGATTTGAGGTGCTATGTATGGAATAGTGAGTAACTAGCTAGTTTCAGCTATAAAGACGTATTGATACAATTTTTTCAGATTAAGCGAGGCAAACTTGAGACAGTTTATGGAGAGTAGTAGAGAAATGGTTAGTGAAGAAGATGGAAAGATTTACGTGACAGTGACTATGGCAGATCCATCCTGGAAGAGGAAAATAGAGAAGACAGCTATGGTAGTTGGGCTGTATTTGTTTAAGGAAGTCCCATTTTATTTATGGGATTATGATGGTTCTGGAAGGAGCGTCGACGATATCTTCACGAGCAGAACTTTCATATTCATGAAAGAGCCCCCTTCCAGTTTCTTCCAGGTTAATTTTTTAATAACCTCTTTTTTTTTTTTTAAACTGAAACTCCAGTTGATATTGTGGGGAGGGGTTCATATCATTTTCGGAGAACAATATTTTGTGCACCAAAATGAAAAATATTTTTGGGATCCATCTTCAAAATAATCGATGATAATTCTGATAATCTAATTAAGTAATTTTTTCTTGTTCCAGGAGAAGATGGAGAGGTGTTTGCGGATCCTGGATCTTTGAGCTGGGATTACGTTGTATGAAGCTGATGAAGAATGGTCCACTGATGGAGAAGCTGTATTAAATGGCCAACTCTTTTGATGATATATATATATATATATATATATGGTTATGTGCGAGTATGAGACAGTGTTACCAAAGTTATTGAATAATTATTCTAGTTAAGTGGTAATTATATAATATGTTTCCAGTTTTTGTTGTTGGCCTCTATGGTGTAGTTGTTCAATTGACAGCTTAATGAAAGCAGGTGTTCAGAGGGGACAACATCCTTTTACCCGTATTAATTCTTAAAATTAAAATTATCAATTTATGTTTTACACTCATCATAGTAGATTAGGGGGAAAATCATCATTATAGGAATGTAAAAGGAAGAACGAGACGAAAAAAACACTACCAGCCAGCACATCTCAAGAATTAAGGATTTGATCTCGATTGATCGAGTAGGTAAGAAAATTGCTTGAGATCACTAAATTTTAAGTAGAATCAAATCTTTACAAATGTATTTAGTAACGCAGTTGATAACTTATAAAAAGGCTCCATTCTTTCTAGAAAATGTTTTATATCCATGGGTTTTTCCCCCTATTAGTCATCTCGTGCAACATTATTGTTGCTATTGCCCAAGGGGAGGGGTGGATGCTCCATTTAGAGACGAATTTTTTTTAGCACTAATCAAGTAGATCTTTTCTAGTCACAAGGAGAGTAATTGTGATTATATATAATTTAAAAAATAATCCCAACAAACCTAAGTACTCATCTAGTGCTACTTATAAAGAGGGGAAGATTTTTTTTCCCTATTTATACAGTTATCTTACTATTAAATTTTTCATATGAATTTATAATTTTATTAGTTATTTTTATGTTGACCTTATTTTCATAGGCATTTTGTATATTAAGTATTAAGTACTATAATAGTAAAGTTGAAAAATTATCAAAAAAATTTAAACAATTGTCAAATTTTAAGGCACACAAAGTTAATAATGTAAAATATTTCTTCTTGTATGAAATGTGTTAGAAGTGGAGAATAAACACGAGCAAAGGAGTATAAATTGAAAGTACCAAATTATGTAGATTGATGTGTAATATGTGTATTTCATATATGCCTTAATTTACGAAAAAGAAGCTAAGTGTGAGAAAATGTGTGGAGCTTACATGATGTATTTTATCGGGGGTAAAGATGAAAAGGGTAAGGTAAAATTTCAGACGAAAAAAATGTAACTGATCGCACAATGACTGATAATATGGACAAAAGGGAATTTCCTCTTTAAGAAAAGCTTTTTAATTCGATCAAATCATCTTCAAGTAAATGTTTTGCTCATGCTGCCCAGAAGCTGGTTCTAACAATCAAATAGACTTCAATTAATTCATGTCCTCTTATTTAGTTGAAACGTTACGAACGAAATTATTGAATATACGAGTTACGGATTCACAATCAATCAATCAATATAATCTCTAAATGTCGTAAGAACGGCGTTAATGAAAAAGTAAAATTATGATGATCCGTTAGTAAATACCCTCCTACAACCTTGCAGATGCCGTTTAAAATATTTTGAAAAATATGTTATCAATCCTTTATTTATTTCTCTACAGTAGTTAATGTTATAAATCCCATATTTATTCTCTCCTCCATCCGTTAAATCCAGTGTATTCCCTCCTTAGCTTTACGTTACATTTAATTAATTGCTTCCCGTATCACACCTTATCAAACCAACAATTTTAGGTTCAAAAAACCCATTAAAAATATTTTTAATACAAACTGTTTATGTGAAGCATTACAAATAGTTTAATAAATATTTATAAATCATAATAGTTGTTATTATTAATTTCAAATCTGTTTATCATATTTTAATGTGAACTGTTTATGTGAAGCATTACAAATATTTTTATAATTACTTATATCATAATATTTATAAATATTCACTATATCATAATATTTTTATATCATATTTAAAATTATGATATATTTTGCATTATGATCTGTAAACAAAAATATATAGTGATCACATATACAGGGATTAAAATAATTTCATAATTTAAATTTAAATTTAAATTTAAATTCATATATTTCCTTATATCTTTTGAGGATGCCATTCATCAGCCACTAATCTTGGGATTTTCTTTTAATGAAATCCTTTTAATCTTCTGGAACCATTGTTAACGCTAAAGCCTAAAATTTTGGAAATATCCGTTATCAAGGAAATCTCAATTAATTGGGTAATCAAGTGGTTATGATGGCCATTAATACATCACATTTCTATTTTCATTTTCATTTAAGCTCCATCTCCATCTCCAATCTCATTATAACGATTCCTCTCCAGCCGATCCGTTACTTCTCACCCATAGGTTTTCCATATATTGATTGCCTCCAATTGATGCCTCATGTCGTTTCCTCAACTATACATGTTTGTGTGCAATATATTCTCACGTATGGATAGATGAAATATATGAAAAGGCTGTTAAATTTCTTGAGACGCATAGGTTGAGGTCTAGATACGGGGAGGTGATGGTGTTCAACCCACCGTCAATTTTGGAGGCAATGAGAATCAATTTCAAGGAAGGCCTATTCAGGAAGTATAATCTGAACCTAATATCAATGATTGCAGGGACTAGTCAGATGGAGAAGGGATTAATTAAGTAGGGCGGTTGGTGTTGTATCATATAGG
Source organism: Mimosa bimucronata (assembly GCA_037074515.1). NCBI lineage: Eukaryota > Viridiplantae > Streptophyta > Magnoliopsida > Fabales > Fabaceae > Mimosa > Mimosa bimucronata. Next base: position 18,219,782 of record CM073440.1, on the reverse strand, counting down.
ATAATTTGGTGGGGCAATTTGTGGATTGAAATCCAATTTTTATAGATTATGATATATATATATATTATTGGGTTTGATTTCACTTTTTGGTCTCCCTTTTGATTTTTTTTCATATTTCTTCTTCACAGTTAGATGGAGATCATTGCAAGTAATGATCTGTCAATGGTCTATGTTGCCCAAGATGGAGGACAAAATCTGTAGGTGATAAACTTATGAATATGCATAGCTATAGTAGACATGTCTCTTTTGTGTTTTTCTTCCCTTTTTAGTAGGTATGGAGTTCCATACTAGTAACATGTATGATTATTTCTCTTTCTTTTACACTACCTTTTCACTTTTATACTGCTGGTGCTATGCATCAAAGAAGGATCTGTGGCTATATAAATGTTTTCTCCTGTTATGTGTGTGTGTGAATGATTAGAGTATAAAAGGTGCGGACAAAATGCAGGGATTTGAGTGGCATAAACTATAGAGAATCCTATTATTTTATTTTCAGAACAACAAAACAAAATAAGATATTTGATTTCAAAATATTAATTAATATGGGTGTATCGACATTAGTTATTGAACCCATCATCGGTGGGTTTCACTGACGAAAGGGTGAGATATTTCACTATTATGCATACACCCCTGTAGATTAATTATGAGTTAGGAGTCTGTACTTGGATTGTGGTTAAGCCCAACCTCTTTGTTAAAATTTTATTATTAGGGACATTAGCTATTGAGATTAATAGGTGAGATGAAATTAAACATTTTCATTATTTAATTTTAGAAATAGAAAACAGTTATCTGAAAAAAAAAACTGTTTTTTTAATGAACTAACAATAGAGAAATTGGAGTTCATTGGCATTTTTTGTTTATTGGTTAAATGATTAAATTTTATTGACGAAAAGTATACAAGAATGTAGCTAACTGAAAATCAAAGTAGATAATCCAAACTAAGAGATTTATCTTCAAATAACCTTCCTTAATTTAATTCCCCCATTTTAATAGAAACTAAATTCAGAAAAAAAAATTAAAGAAACTAAATTGCCTTTAGCGAAGCAATTATTAACATATTATAAGATTTATTCTTCAAATAATTAGCATATTATAATAATGATTCTTCAAATAATATTCTTAAATATATATTTTTATAATATAATGATTGATATTCTATTTTAAACCAAAAGATATTTTAATTATATTCTAAAAATATAATAAGGATAACAACATTATAACTTATAAGATATATATGTTGATTTGTTAAGATAATTTGAATATTATGATCTATCCATCTCTTTTATATTATGAAAGAGATACACTAAATATTGTTTTTTTGTTTTTTTGTTAAGAAATGGCAAGCTCCGACCAAGAAAGGATAAGAATTGGGGAGGGGAATTATAATCTAAACCTGATCAAATCCCAGCCATTTTATTGAAAGTGAATAATGATTACAGTTGGTCAATTGAATAATTACCTTTCTGCCTACACGTTCTAATTTCTTTAAGTAACTATACGATACACTCAGACACTTTTCATTGTTAACATGCATATGTCTAAAAACCTATAACAACATGAAGATAGGAGAAACACTTTGTAAAAAAAGGTGAATCATAATTACTTGGAATAAACTTTTTAACCAAATTGGTATTTATTTACGGAGTTGAAAAAACAAAATAGAAATATTGACATAAACTAACCAGACCCGTGCAACGCACGGGGATTTGCGTCTTGTTTATTTTTCTATATCTCAAACTTTCTTAACACAGGGCCGACATAGTACAAGAAAAGCATTTCAAACTTAAAATGGAAATTACCAACACATAATTGGTCTATCAATATAATGCACAGTTAGATCCCTTGAGTCTCAAGTTCGAGATATAGGAGAGACGCTTGTGTTGAGAGAAGTCATAAACCCGAAGTAGAGTAATCAGTTGCTCAGATAGCTGGTAATAGGTTCAAAAAAAGGCGCTGATTGCCCATTGATATATATATATAACTGAAAATGGAAATTAAACAATTAATCACCATACTTTAATTGTGAAGTGGAAGATCAACAGTTCCCAATATATGTGAACATGAGATTAGACGCATCCAGAAAATCATTGATGTGGGTAAGATTACAAGAACACATTAAGTGGATGGTAAAAACATCAAATAAGAATCAAAGTACTTATGAAGTGCATGGGAAACTCCTCAGTTCCCATAATCTCCTAGTAAACTTAAGCAGAAAATTGGTGAGTCCAAGGCACAAAATAATTAATACACATTATTTAATCGAAGTGCCCTTACATGCATGTGTTTCTATATATTCACGGCCTCAATATCCCTTAATTACCTATAAATTCTTGTTCATTGATAATTAGTGAATCAATTTAAGTAGTGAGGATGGAAGAGAAAAAGATAACTTACTACAGCAGCAGGCATAAGATACTTCTGGTAGGAGAAGGAGATTTCTCATTCTCACTTTGCTTGGCTAAGGCCTTTGGTTCTGCCTCGAAGATGATTGCCACCTCTCTCGACTCCAAAGGTATCTCACCGTTCAGTAATTATATTTAATTTAATTATGAAAACTCATATATTTATGGGATTACTAGTTACTTGATCAATTAGGTTCTTGTTCACACTTAAACTTGATGATGAAACAAATATTTCAGATACATTGACAAATAACTACTCAAGAGCCCTACACAACTTGCTTGAATTGGAGAGCTTAGGCTGCACTATTCTGCATGGAGTTGACGCACACACAATGAGCCAACATCCTTTTCTCCAAAACAAGCTTTTTGACCGTATCATCTTCAACTTTCCCCACGCTGGATTCCAATACCGAGAGCATGACTTTGAACAAATCATGTAAATTATCTAGCTCATCATTCATCGAAGAAATTTAAAAAAAAAAATTAAAGCAATGATAGTATTAGGTACTATATTTAGGCTAATGGTACCTTTTGACTTAAGCTTATTCATAGGACTCCCTTCTTACGTTATATAAATTTAATCTTTTCTTTCTTCAATCAATGTGACACTTTCATAGTGACATCATTTCAGGTTACACCAGGAAGTGGTGAGAGGGTTTATGAAGAGTAGTAGAGAAATGGTCGGTGAATTTGGAGAAATCCACGTCACACACAAGACGGCATATCCATTCAGTGAGTGGGAAATAGTGGAGATAGCCAAGGAAGTTGGATTCCACTTGGTAAACGAATATGAATTTTATTTGTGCCTTTATAAGGGCTACACTAATAAGAAAGGTTCTGGGATATACTGCGACAATAGCTTCCCTGTTGGAGATTGTAGCACTTTCATCTTCATGAAGAAGGAGGAGCAGAAATTCCCTCCCATTCCACAACAGGTTTGTATGATACAAAATTTGAATCTGAATTGTAAGAAGTAATTAATTAGAACCCATGCATTATATGAAAAGGTTGTATATCTTTGTAACTTATTTAATTACTAACACTTAAATTTGGTTCTATATATGTAGGAGACTTTTGCTGCCGCACTAGTTTCAAGTTTATCAACGTCGACCGATCCAACGTCAGATGTCCCACTCATCACTCACGAGGTGTCAAATTTGAATATTGAAGCTGATAATGAAGTGAGGGTTTCATAAGTCTGATGAATACATTGGCACTTGATGTCAAAACCATATTTGGTTTAGGACATTCACATGGTGTCACTACAAAAAATTCTGCTTTCGGCGGCGACAAAAGTCGCCACTGAAAGCATAAAAAGTCGCCGCTGAAGGTCTTCGGCGGCGACTTTTTGTCGCCACCAAGTCGCCGCCTATGTGACCGTCGCTGAAAGTATTGGCGGCGACTTTTTGGGTCGCCGCTGAAAGTGGTAAAAAACATAAATAAAAATAAAAAAAATTAAAAAATTTTACCCTTTGGCGGCGACATTTGTCGCCGCCAAAGGGTCGCCGCTGAAAGCAGCAAAAAAATAAAATAATAAATTAAAGCCACATCATCACCCTATGGCCACATGGCTGATGACGTGGTGACCCTCACCCACTTGCCACATCGTGCCACATCATCCATCCCCTGCCACTTGTCATGTGTCACGTTGCGCCACATCATCACTCTTTGCCACATCGCGCCACTTTATCACCTTTTATTTCACCTCCAAATGTGCCTCTTCTAAGGTTCGAACCCATGACCACTTTATTCTTGTGTGAAGCTTCTACCAGTTGAGCTGTGATGACCTTCCATCATATTACTACAAAATTAAATATATACATACACACACACACTAATATTATATGCATATATTTAATATATTAATTTAAATACATATATTATTATGATATAAATATATTATCATATTACCTATATTTAATATTTATTTATATACATATTTATTTATTCATTTAAATATTTAATATATAGAGATAAAATATAATATAAATGTTTCTTTATTAATATAATATTCATTTTTAATAAATTAAAATGTTAATATAGTTGATATAATTTTATTAATTTAAAAATTATTATTATTTATTCATGTATAATATTATTTGATATATCATTAATTTTAATTAAATTAAAGTATTTAGTACAAATTTAATAAGGAATAAAAACTTAAACTATTACCTTATTTTATTTTTCATGATAAAATAATTTATTTAATATTTTAAAATTTTAAATATTTTATATAAAAGTAAAAAAATATTTAATTAGTATTATTTGGAAAATAAACTATATGCTGAAAGGTCCCCTTCTGTGGCGACTTTATAAAGTCGCAGCTGAAAGTTCCACTTTAAATATTTATTTAGATATTTAATATATAGATATAAAATATAATATAAATTTTTATTTATTAATATAATATTCATTATTAATAAATTAAAATGGTTGTATAGTTGATATAATTTTATTAATTTAAAAATTATTATTCTTTATTCATGTATAAGATTATTTGATATATCATTAATTTTAATTAAATTAAAGTATTTACAATAAATTTAATAACGAATAAAAATTTAAAATATTACCTTATTTTATTTTTCTAGATAAAATAATTTATTTAAAATTTTAAATATTTTATATAAAAGTAAAAAAAATAATATTTATTAGTGTTATTTAAAAAATAAACTATATAACTTTCAGTGGCGACTTTAGTCGCCGCTGAAAGTCCCACTTTAAATATTCATTTAAATATTTAATATATATAGATAAAATATAATATAAATGTTTCTTTATTAATATAATATTTATTTTTTAATAAATTAAAATGGTTATATAGTTGATATAATTTTATTAATTTAAAAATTATTATTCTCTATTTATTTATAAGATTATTTGATATATCATTAATTTTAATTAAATTAAAGTATTTTCTATAAATTTAATAACGAATAAAAATTTAAAATATTACCTTATTTTATTTTTCATGATAAAATAATTTATTTAGTATTTTTAAATTTTAAATATTTTATATAAAAAATATTTATTAGTATTATTTAAAAAATAAAATATATGACTTTCGGCGGCGACTAAAAAAGTCGCCGCGGAAAGTCCCCCTTTCGGCGGCGACTAATTTTTGTCGCCGCGGAAAGGTCCACTTTCAGCGGCGACTCAAATGTCGCCGCCGAAAGTGGGACTTTCAGCGGCGACAAAAAATGTCGCCGCGGAAAGGGGGACTTTCAGCGGCGACTTTTTTAGTCGCCGCCGAAAGTCGCCGCCGAAAGTCTGATTTTTTGTAGTGTGTGAAGTCCCTACCTCCTCATTGTGAGGAGTTATACGCGTATTAATATATGCATGTGTGTATGTATAAGAGAGGCACAATTCTCTCATAAGCATGAGACTTTGCTTCATGCGGAATCCTTCTTTGTGAGGGGTAGTCTCCTACCCAACAAAAGATTGGGTTCCGTGTTGTCGTTTCATTTTGTTATGTCAATAAAAGTTTTTTTTTTTTTTTGGGTTACATTATGTCGTTTCATTTTGTTTCGTTGTATTTGACCTCCCTTGCTAACCTCTGTGTACTTCTGGAGGAGGAATATTATTTGAACGTTTTGTCTACTTACAGTGATTAATTACTTTAGTAAGCGAAGGAATGTGTGCTTTAATTTGAACGTGCGGATTTGTGTGTATATGTGAATAATCAACCATGACAATATCACCAATAAAAAAAACCGCCAAACTCTAATTATTGACGGCATGAAATCTTTTTCTTTTTTTGGGTTCATGTGGCTATGTGAACAAGGATTTTATTGGTTGCTTAATACTCTGATCCCTCCGTTTCTAAATATAAGATCCAAGTTCTTTTTCAAAAATCATAATCAAACTAAATAAATTACCTATAAATTGATTTGCTTAAATTTTCTTTAAACATATAATCTAATATAACACAAAACACGTTATTACTAAGTAGTTTGTTTCGCTTCCTTAATCTCTCAAAGAAAATTAAACTGGGTCTTATATTTAAGAACTGAGGAAGTAATTCAGAAAGGCAAACTCTTAATATAATATGCGTAGGACATTTGAATATTGCACTGATCAAGTTCAGAATGAGGTAGATGGTGGTCAAATATATATCTTTTGTACTCACTAAAAAAGAAAAAAAAAATTGTGATTATTATATTATACTACCTCATCAAATCACTAATATAAGGTTGATGAGAACATTTAAAAAAATTACCTTACTTAGAAAGTACTTATATTTTTCACTTTTAAATCAATTTGTCTAACTTATAAATTTAATGTATAGCCCATATTAGTGGATTTGCATATATTAACCTATTTATAAATCTATATCAAGTTGTCAACGTATGTATTATTTTTTTGGTTAAAAATGTCAGTTCCATTTAAAATCAAATACACCCCAAACACATTCTCTGAACTTTTATATTGCAGGGTAAATGTACAAATTTAATAGCAAAAATAAAACTGAACATAATTAGCTTTTTAAATCTGGAAAAAAGTAAAAAAAAAAAAAACTTATGTCCAATTTTAAAAAGCTTTTGTATGTTCAACTTTGCACCTTGTAAAACATTTTTATGATAAGTGTACATAATAAAATACTTTGTTATAATTTGCACTTTTACCCTATATACGATCTTTTACTTTTTGAAAATATCTCTCATTGCACCACTTATACATACAAACAAGACATAATTCCCCATGCGTTGCACGGATTGTATTATTTATTCTAAATTTTTCTATCTTACCTTTTTGTTTGGTATATTTTATGGTTTTAAGAAATCAATAATAACTCATTTTTGTTCCGTAAAGATATTTGAATCATAGAGCCTCTTTGTTGAATTTACAATAGTTATTTCCAAAAAAAGAAAAAAGAAATTAACTATAATTATATGTGTTATTAAGTTATATTTGAACTAAAAAATAATTAAATGTCAGAGTTTTTTAATTCTCAAGAAGAAGTATACATTGCAACATTATATATTCAAAATATATCCCATTTATCAGGTACATTTTAAAAATTTATATCATATCCAAATGATGGAGAAAAATATGTCCACAGTTCATGAATATAGTGTATAAATCTATTGAAAGTTGCCTCATTATATGGGATTTTGGGGTTGATACAACTTCCCTTATTTCAATGTACCATACAACATCCCTTAGTCCCCCGCCTTTTCACCAAGACTTTTAATAAAAAGGGTCTTGTAATAATTATAGTTCTCCCTCCGATCCTAAATATAAGCCCTATATTTGGGGAGTTGGTTTTGGTCATAAATATATGACCTAATTCTAATTTTTGTCAACTTTTTCCCAAATTATCCCTATTGGTACTTCTCCAACAATAATAAAGTAAGTGGTGTGCATGGAATAAGGAAAGATGATTGAGGTGTTTTAGAAAAAAAAATATATCACATTAACTAACATTAATCTTACAAGTAGTTAAATAGGTCCTATATTTGGGATTGGAGGCAGTATCAATAATGTAGATATCTTTTCATTTTTCTTATAATTAAGTGAATGACTCTACAAAGTGATTGATGATGGGCCTATATTAAAAGTCCAACAAATTTATATTTAACTCAATGAAATTTGAGATAAATGTTATATGATGATGGAAATAAAATTTACTATAGATAATCATTGTCGTTTGAATTGTTATATAATGTAATTCATGACCTCTTCATTTTCCAATATGACTTTTTATGTCAATAATGACAACATAGTCATTATTGAGAAACCCAAAGATATTAACTTTACCCTTTCACATTTCATCATTGTGGATTTGAAAAGCCTCAATATTTCTACCATATCCTTTTTATTCAACAATTCATTTCATATTCTATTGAAGATTAATTAGTAATTAAAGATTTGAGAAGCCTAAAAATAATAGTCACAACCTTTCATATTCTTTTAAATAAGATAGTGTCATCTTAAAAAAAATCGAACCAAATCTTTTCATATTATTTAACAACCCCTTACACATTCCTATAACAATCCCTTTTATAAAAGGTTCATACAACATTAAAAGTTCATGATTATTGATTTGAAAATTGCAAATATTTCTACCAAGTCCTTTCACATTCCACTTAAAAATTATTAAAAAGGCCATGTTTTGTGTTTATAGAAAAAGTAAGACGATCATAAGAAGCACTTCAAACTTTTGTAAGCGGAGATTATAATATTTCAAGGCCCATCATTGCTAAGTAGTATTGTATACCAAGCCTAGTTTCCAGGGTTTTCTACAAAATATTTTCATCTAACTTCTTCACAACACATTGCTAGTCTTAGGATTTATAAAATAAGTGGATAAACATTGGAATAAATTTCTAAATAAAATTAAATTAAATTAGAATTGTTGAGATACAAGGGCTTTATTTCAAAATTGTTAAAAAAATATAACAATCATTCTAGATTGAATATCAATCAAGATGTCATGAAAAGAAGAACACTTAAAAGCGATTACATTAAGCAAGTAGTCCACTGAGAATTCAGAGAGTGTATGTGAATGTAAATTAAAAATAATTACTCACCTATATCTATGATAAAAATGGAAGAGAAATACAAAAGTGAAAACTTCAATAAAAAACGGAGAAAGAAAAGAGAAAAAGCCATACATTTTCGTGGGTATCAATCTTCTTATAAACCACAAAAAGGAAAGGGAGGATACTCATATATATTCATATTTATATTTGAAAAAGGGAAAGAAAACACATACTCAATCAATAAAAGAGAAAGAGAAATGATTGATCAAAACACAAATAAAGAGAAAAACAATATATGTTCACATCAATTCTCCTAATATCAAAAAAAGAAAAAAAAAGAAAAACAATAAAGTAATAATTCTAAAAAAATTAGAGGAAGAAAACAGAATCAATCATATACCCGTTTCAAGGCATCAACCTTCATATAATCATGTCTATGAAAAACATAAAGTAAATAGATACTCAGAAGCAAGAACTTGAAGACTGTAAATGAGCTTATGTGAAGAAGAGAAACCATCCGATTGAGCGAGAAATAATCTCACAATATAAATTATATATATAGAGTAATCAATCGTTAGAATATGAAGGGTTATGATAAATGCCACTCATAATCATGAATCGAACATTAGTATGTGAATGGTCAAGTAATCAATCGCTAGAATATTAAGAGTCATGATAAATGACACTCTTAATCATGAGTTGAACTTTGGAATATAAATGGTCACTAAACGGTTTCTTAACAGTGTTAGTATCGAATGTAGATGATTGAACCAAAGTTAACGGCTTCTTAACGGTGTTACTACGGGATTTAGAGAATTATATTGATTGATACGGAGAACCTTGCGCCAAACATTAATATTCTATTTACTCTATTAAGAAAAGCTTTTTTATTGAATCGTGCACAAGTAAATATTTTGCTATACGCATTAGCCCAGAAACTGGTTTCAACATTCAACAATGAAATAGAGTTCAATTCCTGTCCTTTTTAATTCGTTGAAACGTAATGTTGTAAACAAAATTATAGATACACTAGTTACAGATGCACCTTATTTTCCTTTCTATACAACAACAACACAATCTTATACTGTTATGTTATGTTATAGGTGGAGTCGGCTATATGGACATATGATGACATTATGCTATCTTATTTTCCTTTCCAAATCCCCAAAAAAAATGCTCTCCACACATAGACATGCAAGCAAAGCATATTAAACTTAAAATGGAAATTACAGATAATCATGATGATTAGTTTGTAAGATATATGGAAGCTCAACAGTTCCCAAAACAAATGCATATATGAGATTAAACTTATCCAGAAAATTGATGATGAGGGTAAAATTGGAAGAATACTTATAAAGTGCATGGAAGCTCCACAGTTCCCAAAATCCCCTAATTAAAGTTACACAGAAAATTGGTGAGTCCAACGCACTTAATAATTAATACACATTTTATTGAATCAACTATAAATTATTGTTTTGATGAATAGCGAATCAAGTTTAAGTGGTGATGATGGAAGAGAAAAGGATAAAGCACTACAGCAGCAAGCATAAGATACTGCTTGTGGGTGAAGGAGATTTCTCATTCTCACTATGCTTGGCTAAGGCTTTTGGCTCTGCCACTAACATGGTCGCAACTTCTTACGACTCCAAAAGTAGCACCTCGTCTTATTTATTTATTTATTATAAAATATCATGATGAGTAGTTTCAAATTTCTTTGAGATTCTTGACTAACCAAATATAAAAAACCATACAATTTGTCCTGGATCCTGAATATTGAGCACTTGTATATGTTTCAGTTGAGTTGACATATAACTACGCAAGAGCCCAAGACAACTTGCTTCAACTGGAGAACCTAGGCTGCACCATTCTTCATGATGTTAACGCTCACACTATGAGCAAACACCATTTTCTTCAAGACAAGCTTTTTGATCGAATCGTCTTCAACTTCCCCCATGCTGGATTTGGGTACTTCTTTCGGGAGCACGACGACTACCAAATTCAGTAAATTAATGATACCCATTCCTTTACTGTATGTTCGGATGGAAAGAAAATCAGGAAGGAAAAAATACTGAGAGGGAAAAACTAAAATAATAATCTTTTTTACTATTTTTAGAAGCTTTCTTTCTTAGCATCTCCATCCCTTTATTTTCCTCCCACGTTTTTCTCTATTTTCAAGCATGGCCTTAGTAGATATCAATTTTCAATTTTCTTCTGAGATGCGCATGCATATGGATATATAACTAATGAATAACCTGTTTCAGAAAATTTATGGCATTTATACAATTTCAGGTTACATGGGAAAGTGGTGAGGGGATTTATGAAGAGTAGTGCAGAAATGATTAGTGACGATGGAGAAATTCACATCACACACAAGATTGAATATCCATATAGTGAGTGGAAAATAGAGGAGATAGCTGAGGAAGTTGGGTTGTATTTGGTTGAGAAAGTCCCATTTAAAAAATGGCATTATGAAGGTTACTCTAACAAGAAAGGATCTGGGAGTAATTGCGGCAAGACCTTCCGTGTTGGAGAGAGTAGCACTTTCAAATTCATGAAGAAGAATGACCCTCCCACTACCCCACATGTTCATGATACTATTTCAAGTTCATCAACAAGTACTCCCACAAGCCACAATGTACGTAGTCAAATGTCTCGCTGATGATCACAAAGATGTGTCTAATAATTTGGATATAGCTGATGCTGAAGTGAGGGTTTCACACGTTTCGTGAAAGTTTCACTCACCATGTGCCAAAAGCCATATTGATTTTAAGAGTCTAAATTGTGAGGGGCTGATACGTACTCTCCTAGTGGATATAGGTGGTTTGATCTCTCTTAATTAGGCATGACACTAGCATATATCATATAGTAACCAACAGAAGTTTAATTTACTAATCAGTGTTCTTTTGCTATGTAAATCGAGGCTTTAATTTTAGGGTTTGGATTATGTCGTTTCATTTTGTTTGATACTAGTATTACTTTGGCAGCCGAAGTACCTAACTTGTCTGTGTTTGATGAAGGCATTGTTCCTTTATTGCTACTCTTCGTGTGCTTTAATTTAAGAGCACTATATTGAAGCCTTCTTCATAAATTATAGCGATTCATTACAGGAGGGGGGAAAAGGATTATGCTTTGAAATTAGTAGGACGTAATAATAAAATTTATTTACAAGTAACCGAGTATAAATAATAAAGATATATTTACAAGTAATCAAGTATAAAAAAGTCATGACACTACAAAAAAACAACAAATTTCCGATGGATTTTCGACGGAAATACCAATGGAAATTTTTCCGTCGGTAATTTAATTAATTATATTATTTTATTTATAAATTATTATTTTTAGTTTAAATTAAATATTAAAATATTATTACCTACGGAAATTTCTGGCGGAATTTCCGTCAGTAATTTAATTAATTATTTTATTTTATTTTTAAATTATTATTTTAATTTATAAATAATATAATAAAATATTATTACCGTCGGTAACTTTAATTATTTATTCTTTTATAAATAAATTTTTATTTTAATTTATAAATAATATATAAAAAATATTAAATTAACTTATTTTAAAAATATTTTATAAATAAATAAAAAATATTTAATAAAAATTAATATATATACACGAATATAGATATAAATTTATTACCAAATTTAATTTTAATTTGTTATTAAATAATATTTTATTTTATAATAAATAATTAAATATTTGTAATAAAAACGAAAAATAATTATAATTTAATAATATATATAATAAAATAATTATTTAAAAATGTCATAAAATAAAATGAAAAATAATTATAATTTAATAATATAAAATGAAAATACTAAATATAATGGATTGTATATGAATATAAAAATTATTTATAAAAAATAATAAAATTATTAATATATAAATTATATATTAATAATTATAAAATATTTCATAATATATTAAGATTAAATATGATTATAATAATGGGAGTTTAAATATTATAAATATAATAGTTTGCAAATAATTTCACAAGGTTTTCGTAGCTCAACTAGTTAAGGCATCAGACAGGTTGCGGGTTCGAATCTCTCCAACAACAAAATTGAAGGCAATTTGTGGAAGCGACACGTGGCGGCACGAGAGAGCGGCACGTGGTGAGGTGTAGGGCATAGACACGTGGCAGCTTAAATTTTTTTAAAAAATTACCGAAGGAATTTCCGTCGGTAATAATAATATTTTAATATATTATTTTTAAATTAAAATAATAATTTATTTATAAAATAATATAAATTACCGACTGAAATTCCGTCGATAAAATCCGCCGGAAATTTCCGACGGAAAAAAAAATTCCGTCGGTAAATCAGTTTGCGACGAAGGAATTTCCGACGGAAAAAATTCCGCCGGAAATCTGTCAGAAATGTCGATTTTCCAACGAAATTCCGTCACTAAATTCCGTCAGAAAATCGTTGTTTTTTTGTAGTGTGAGATGCATGGATTGTTGTGATTTTCATATATAATATTATAATTGAAGATTAACCATGTATAGATCTAGTGAACGACCCCAAACATTCCACCCGACTTCAAAATAATAAAACCGTTTTGGGCGCTCATCACTTTGATAATCATTTAAACCTCATCAGATTTAAGTTGTTCAGATATGATCTGAATGTTTATCAAGTCAAAATTGCAGTTTTGCCAACGAAATTCACAATCTCGAAGAGTACTTGAGTCCCCTCCAATCGATCTGTCCACAGTTAATTTTTCTATATCAAATTAGTTAAAAATAACAATTATTTATTCAAAATCATAGACTTACATGACATTGATGACTTCCATATATATAAAATGTACTCCCTCCATTCCATAATATAATGTCCAATTTTTTGAATAATCTTGTCCCAAAATATAAGGTCTTATTTGAGTTTGTTTGAGTAATAAATGCGTTTTTCCTCATGCATTAATTTTCCCACACATTCTCTTTCATCTTCTTTTCATAATTATTCTCTCTCTTACTCATTCATAAATAAGGGCAACTTTAGAAAAAATTGTATATTTCCTACATATTTATTATCTTTAACTAACTCTAACTAATTTTTTAGAAACCCCTGTAAATCAGTTAAAAAGACCTTATATTGTGGGACGGAGAGATTACAACTTCATCAATAATGCTTATATCAAGTAGAAGATATTGGATCCACGTTGAGATACATACTCTTTATTTGGGGTCCTAAGAAGGATAACCGTCGAAATTAAATTAATAGTTGATTATCAGTAGTAAATACCCTTATGAGAGCTTTTAAGCCCCACATTGGATGGGAGTGTGTGTGTGTGTGTGTGTTAAAGTATAAAGTAGGATATTCGGGTTATTTGGGTACCAACCACGTTAATTAGTTTTCTCTTCAGCATTTGATCCGAAATTGATAAAAAAAAAATCAATAGCGAATATGCAAATTGAATTTTAATTATATTGTGTGAAAGCCATGCATGAATGTTATACAATTCCAGGTCTTTATTTATTTAATTTTTTCCAATAATAAATTATTTAATTAGAGTATATGTTTAATTTCATGATCTTTCTTAAATATTTATATATATCATTAAATTATATGAAAGTTTATAATTATAAGTCAAACTAATTATATAAGAGAGAAAAAAAGGATAAACATAAAAAAGGTCTTAGATTTAATATCAAAATTTCTTACTTATATATACCTTATTACATACTACCCTCCTCTTGTCCTATTTATAGGGTAGAGAGAGAATTTTTTATTTGGTTATATATATAAGTCATCTCATTAAATATTTCATGTGAATGTACAAGTTTACCCTTCATTTACTATGTATTAATTTTATTTTCATGTAACATAGTGAATTTTAAATATGGTACAGTTGGAAATTTATTGGATTTTAATTGAAAGTTCATGAGGTTTAAGGTTTTTTTTTTAATCTGTGTGAAATATACTGACTTATAAATAAAATAAGAGGAGGAGTAGTATTTAATTTCCACATTGGCGTGTGTGAGTGAAATTTGAAAGGGTCCAAGTCTATTATGTACACTAATGTGAAAGATACTGAGTATAGGACACTCAAAAGGCACATGGGTGCATGGGGTCATAGATGGATCAATGTAATTAATATCAACCAGCATGTTTCGACATCGTTAATTAAATAGAAAGAAATTGATGTTGCCCTTTGTAACGTTGTGTGGAAGGGTCAAGCTAGGGTCTCTCGTCGTCGTCCAAACCCATACATGGTGGGCTGGAAACTAGAATAATTCTCAGCTGAATATTCTGACACGTTTCGTTCTTTGAGTGGATAGAACCTGAGGTTTAATCAATAATATTCCTCCTTCCTAACTAGAACTTTTCAGGGAGGTGGATTTTTTCCTAATATAAGACCTTTTTCATTCTAATTTTTCTTTATATTTTTTCATATTATTCTTATTAATATTCCTAAAAAATAAACAAATAAAATAGGAAGGGTGGGAATAAAGGTATGTGATTAGGGTATTTTGATAATATTATATGGTTTTAACTAACTTGACCAATATTCTTATATAAATCAAATTAGGTATAAGTCTTATGTTTAGAAACCAAACGAGTATAATTTCTTTTTATCCTATTGTTTGATAAACATGCTCAACTCGAGTGATTGTTAATATTCGGTAGTACGCATATACGTTGGCGAAAAAAATATCGGAGTATGTAAATACAAATATAAAATATATATATATATATATACATGCGTGTGTGTGGAAATACGTAGTCTCTTTTTTCTTTTTTAATCAACGGTAGCCTTTATTTTCTTGGCAACATGCATGTTCTCTCTTGTTAGAAATTTGTTAATCTGCAAGCATATAACAAATTGATTCTCTCTCCCCGTTTCAAAATCTTGAAATTTCATACGATGAATAGAAGCAATGACTAGCAATTATGTTAAATACTCCCTCCTCCGATCCTATTTATAAGAGATCAGCCGCCGAAACACGTTTATTAAAGAAAATGTGTAAAAGTTAATTGAGTGTCTGAAATGGAATTTTTATTTTAATATTGCTTTTATTTATTATAAAACTATTAATAGAGAGAAATATTAATACATTTAAGAGTATGAAAATGAGTGGAAGGAAAGAGAATAAATGTATGAAGGGAATAAATTAATGGCGTGGAGGAAACTAAAGTCTTAAAAAATTAAAATGAAAAATAGGCGGGCAGAGAAATTGAAGAAACAAGTTCGGTTCCATTTTCCGAGAGTGTCCAGAGCGGTCCGGAACCCCTGCATTTTTTTATGGTGCTTTTCTCCTGCTTTTCCTTAATCCTAATCATTAATCAAATCCGCTGAAAAAATTATAAAATATTGGTTCACAAATCTCTCCTAATATCTCTCCCATCCCTATTTTCTAACTTACACTATCTTTATATGTTTATCTATTTTTTTTTCTTATATATTTTCAACCATCAAATTTGATGGATGGTTAAGATGAGGGAAAAGCAAAAGAAAGGCACTATAAAAAAATGCAGGGGTTCCAGACCGTGTCCAGAGGCATTTGAAGTTTCCTATCCTTTCATTTATTTCCCTTCTTCTCTCTCCTCATAAATATAATATCAGGAGGATCAGCAATTTGTTTTATGCAACCAGATTTTGATTTGGGGTAAAATAGTAAAAATTGTATCAAAAGATCAGATAACTTAAGGTGGGTTCTTATATGTTGGATCAAAACCATTCAAATTTTAAACTCTTATAAATAGGATCGGAGGGACTAATAATTGGGAAAAAACGATTATTTTATTTAATATTTGGAAGAGAAAATGATCAAGTCAGAAATTTAAAATTGGAGTTTTAATTTATTATGTACTCGATTTTCAAGAATATAACTGTGACTATTTATTTGCATCGACTTCAAAATCAAATTAATAATATCTATATATGTGTGTGTAATTTATAACAAATCACGTTACTGATTAAATAATCAATCAATTTAAGTATTTAACTTTGATCAATGCACATTATCAATGTTTATTGGTCCAAAATAGTGTTACAGGCTTACATCTACCTAAAATTAATATCAATAGTAATAAAAAAAAGCGATATAGATAAGCTAATATGAAAGTTTGAAAGCCATGTAAGGTCGCATTTAATGGTCATCCAGAACGACAAATAGTGGGCGGTGGGCCTCTCCTTCTATCAGAGGAAAAACAAACAATGGGTCATTAAAAAATTTGGATGGTTGAATAAATTTTATGTAAGAATTATGTGAAATGATAATTATTTTAATGTCTGATAAAAGATTAAGCACATTATTAATTTTTTTTTGAAATCATTATTCTTAGTCCTTTTTTATTGGATGGAGATGTTTTTCATACGTATAATTTACGGTATAACCATTTATTTTATACAATTTGGTTTTTTTTTTCATTACTCTTAGTCTTTTTTTCATGACACAGGTCAGAGATTGACTAGTGAGTTTTTGACAAATTTCAAGATTTGTATATATTTCATATCATTTTAGAGGTATTTTATCACGTTATTCGGGCATTATTTAATACATTGTGAAGAAATTAGGTTCTAAAGTAATTACATGCATTTAGTGGTAAAATGGCATTTTCGGAATGTTTTTGTGATTACTCTTGATTTAATTGATTATTTGAAGCTATTTATCTTACTTGAAGTTATTTTATATTGGAGGAACCTTGAAAATAGGAGCAACTGAGGCAATAAGCTAAATATTCAAGAAAAAAAAGTAAAAATGCAATTTTCTGTATAAATTGTAAAAATTGCATAAAATGGCCCATAACTTCTTGAAAATTACAGAAAAGCCCAAGATAGCCGTGGAGTCTCAACTACAGAATTTTGTGACTGCGTTTTTGGGTTGACTCGGACCCAATACCTGATACCCACTTGCTTGACCCAACTCAGAACACTTAATGCACGATTTGGGGTTCATTTTATATCAAATTGGAGACCCTTAACTCAATTCTCTCTTCTCTTCTCTCATTTTTCTTCTATTTCCCTTCCTTTTTTCACCAATTTCCTTCATCCTTTCACCATAGCTACTTATGTATTGGAGCTTGGAAATCATGGGCTCTCTTCCATAAGTAGTTAAACACTTCACAACTCTTTGGAATGATTCGAGATGGCTTAAGCTCATGGTCTTCATAAAGGAGTTTTATTTCTTTCCCCTTCTCTTTGTATTTATGAATTTATAGGTCCATGTTCTTCATTTATGCATTTGAGACTTGGATTGTATGTTTTGATTTGAGTTTGTTATGATTTTGGTTTGTAATGAGATATGAGCTCATCAACATATATAGTTATATATGTTCTTTATAATTCTATTGATTTCTCTCTATTTATGTATGGTTATAGTTGGTAATTTGGATAAAATGGATTGTAATTGAATCTAATGCATTATTAACCATTAATCACACTCTAAGGTACTTAATAACGCTTAATTGAATAGATTCATGGGATTATATGTTAGACTTGCCAGTTGGTGATGTTTGTTTTTTTAGAATGAGATTTGATTTTTTTTTTAAAAAACTTAGAGAAAATTCAAGGTGCTAAAGAGCTTAACAATGTCTAATTATATGGGGTTCCATTAATTAGGCATTGAACCTATTCACTAATGGGGTTTGGTATTTTAGTGACTCAGTGTCTTTGACTTTCCAAATATCTTAATAGAACTAGCATAGCTATTGAAAATTAATTTTCAAGAGCATGTTCATCATTTTATTAAAACCACTTTCATTCCACTATTTTAGCCAAAAACACCAAAAACATCTATTTTTATTGCATCAATCACTTTCAACCTGTGAAAACCAAACACAATATGTTTTTACCCATTTCATCTTGCATTTAGACATTAGTTCACTAAATAGTTTAATTAAACATTAACTCCTTGAGAACGACTCAGATTGCACTATTATTGCTATACCCTTACATTATTTATAAATATGCTTGCATTTGACCATAGGGCGACATGACGATGGTCGAATCACTTTTCATATATCGATACAATTTATAATATTTTTCAGTTTGAATCAAATTGAAAGGAAAAGATAGAATATGTACCATTTGTTTTCCTAAACCTTTAATTAAATACAAATCAATCCTTAAACCAGCTTTAAGCAGTGACTAATTATGTTAGGAAAAAGAATTACTTAATAAAAATGCTTACATAATTAGAAAAGTTTTTGACAAAAATGCTTTGGATCCAAAAATCAAGATAGCTAACTAGGATAGAAAATAAAGCTTCTAAAACGTTTTAAGGATTTATCATAGTTAGGAAAATGTTTGCTTTAATTAAATAGGAAGGAAATCCATATTAGAAAAGCATTTTCCTCAATTTACAAAAGCTAACATGGATAAGAAAAACTCAACCAAAAAGACTAATCTATCCATGTTATAAAAAAATTCAATTAACTACCAAGGTTAAACAAAACCATTCATAAAACCGCTCAAAGTATACCATGATAGAAAAGCGTAAAACCTATCATAATAATTAGAATTAAGCATAATTTGCACAATCAACCCTTTCTTTTTTTGAAAAGATACATAGGCCAAAATGTCCCGCCGATCACACTAACACAAACTATTTGGATAGTTCAACCAAGATCTTACCAAATATCCCATTAAAACAATTCATCATTTCCTCAACTCCACGTAATCTTACACATTCTCCTCAAGTACCATACCTGTTGAGTCCAGCATTGGCAGCTACTGAACCCACCATGTTGGGCACCCCAGGGGCCCATCTCTGGACACCCCGGTATTGGCAAGCCCAACTCAGGTATTGTAGCCCAGTTGGGGGTAGCTCTCGCATACCCGACCCAATGCTGCAGCATTTGTGGGAGGAGGCCGTGTCATTGGCGCACCCACGGGTTCGATCTCCCAACCAAGCACTTTATAGGCATTCTAGATGCCTCGCTTATCACCACTTGAGCTGCAGCTCAAGTGGTGATAAGCGAGGCATCTAGAATGCCTATAAAGTGCTTGGTTGGGAGATCGAACCCGTGGGTGCGCCAATGACACGGCCTCCTCCCACAAATGCTGCAGCATTGGGTCGGGTATGCGAGAGCTACCCCCAACTGGGCTACAATACCTGAGTTGGGCTTGCCAATACCGGGGTGTCCAGAGATGGGCCCCTGGGGTGCCCAACATGGTGGGTTCAGTAGCTGCCAATGCTGGACTCAACAAAAAGGCGCTTTTTGAGGGGAGCACAGCAGTATACTATACTCCCCAAATGGGCCCCCGCTGCCACGGTACTGGGCCCCAACTTACACGAGGTCCAATGCGCTCTCGCGCTTCATCCCCAGGCTGCAGCCCTAGTGGGATTCGAAGTCGAGACCTCGTGCTATCACCCCCCTAAGGGGATGGCCTTCACCACTTGAGCTGCTCAAGTGGTGAAGGCCATCCCCTTAGGGGGGTGATAGCACGAGGTCTCGACTTCGAATCCCACTAGGGCTGCAGCCTGGGGATGAAGCTCGAGAGGGCATTAGACCTCGTGTAAGTCGGGGCCCAGTACCGTGGCAGCGGGGGCCCATTTGGGGAGTATAGTACACTGCTGTGCTCCCCTCAAAAAGCGCCTTTTTGTTGGGTACTGATAGTGGCAGCTACCAGCCCACCATGTTGGGCACCCCAGGGGAGCGGATCTCTCTTCACCCCGGTATTGGCAAGCCCAACTCAGGTATTGTAGGGAGGCCCAAGGCTCTCTCAAGTCCACGATCCCCAGGCTGCAGCCCTGGTGGGATCGAAGTCACGACCTCCCACTTTATAGGCATTCTAGATGCCTCGCTTATCACCACTTGAGCTGCAGCTCAAGTGGTGATAAGCGAGGCATCTAGAATGCCTATAAAGTGGGAGGTCGTGACTTCGATCCCACCAGGGCTGCAGCCTGGGGATCGTGGACTCGAGAGAGCCTTGGGCCTCCCTACAATACCTGAGTTGGGCTTGCCAATACCGGGGTGAAGAGAGATCCGCTCCCCTGGGGTGCCCAACATGGTGGGCTGGTAGCTGCCACTATCAGTACCCAACAATACCATTTCTCAATAACTCTGGCAAAGCAAATCAACAATAATAGACTCAACAGAACTAAAAGGTATCAGGTCTATAATGCCAGAATTGGACCGGTCCCAACCAAGAGTAACAGTTATCCAACCAGAGTATGCAAATAAATGGTTGTGCAACTAAATAGTGTTCCACACCTCCTAGCTTCTCATCGCCCACCCTATCAGTACCACCGTTCTCAAGGCATCCGTCCGCGTCCTCATCCATATCATCGGCAAGCATAGACCCACAAAATCACAACATTTCACAACGAACCTTCATCTATGCATTAAATAATAAGATTTGTTACTCATAATTCTCACATATATACTAACATTAAATTGATAAGTTACGTAAAAGTTTATCCTTATTAAAGTTTTTTCCATTTTACATTTACAATTCATTCTAACATATTTTTCTTTCCCTCTTTTCCATGAGAATTAAATAGGATAAACTTAAAAATAGTTATTAATAACTCTCAAAGTGACTTATATATAATTAAGATCAAAATTGTTTTCTACAAATATATAGTTTATAATATTTGGAATAATCCAAGTCTGCTCACTTGACATACTTTTGGCTACGTGTTTAACTGGCAGTGGCCAAGGCTTCCTTATACGTCTTCATCACCACTGTTTTAATTTATTTATTTATTGGCAACGGTCAATGGCCGAAGCTTGTAAGTTTTCATACATCGTGTACCCACATAACAAACGAGAAAATAAGTTAGCCAATCAAAATTGGTCTAAGTAATTAAGAGTTTGTTTAAATATTTCGTAAAATTTTTAGTTTAAATCCCCATTGTTAATGTGAAAATATTGTTGGTAGGTGATATATATATATATATATATATTCTCTTTTAACCTAAGAAAACGGAGACAATAAGTTTGCTCATGCATGCAGTAGTGTATTTTTGAGCTTTTGAGCATATAAGACTGATATTAAATTTTCCTACATAGTCTATATATTTAGTTATTATTCATCTGAGATCATTCTATCACTCGTATGTTTAATACAGATACTTTTCTTTGGTAAGAATTCAAACTTTAATTAATTCATCACTTTAGGAGAAATTAGCCCAGCAAATTTTTATTATCTTTTTTTTTTTGTACAAATGTTCTGATAAATAAGATAAAAAATGCTTCTTCATAGCGGAACAGACGATATAGAGTATTTGATATAACGTTGCTATTAGTAATCATCTACCATTAAATCAACTTAATGATTAAATGAAAGGATGAGATTTATGAAGTGAGCTGTATGTTAATTTGGGGAGGGGGGAATCATTCCGGCTTGGTCAATGCACAAAGATGAGGAATACGACGGATTTCTTAGAATGTACATTTGCATATTATTATGAATGAATCAGCATGGTATGGCCTCAAATTCATGTAAACATATCCAAATGAAAACACGACAAAAGAAATTTCACAGTCTGCTTGGAAAATGCAACCAATACAACAAAAATCACGAAAGCAACAAGCAAAGTTACATGGTATACAAATTTGAATTCCTTGTATTTAAATTTTTGTTAATCTATTAATGTAATTTTTTGTATCAAATTAAAAATGATTAGAAATGGTGATTGCACATGGTAAGAGGGTTTTCATAAAAATGGTGGTTTTAATATACATGATTAAAAATGATATTTTAATAAAACCAACACACATATATTACAAATAACTAGCTAAACTAATCTTTCTAAATAACTTCAGGTAAATTATATAGTTGTTGTATTAGGACTGCATGTTGTAATTTACATCACACCACATGTATATTTCAAAATGGTCTTCATACGATGAGTAACCTGACATAAAAGCAATACCATCAAATTAATCAATACCGATTGGTTAGACATATATATATATATATGGTAAGCGGTGTCACCGGAGAATACAAATTTAAATTCCGAAAATACACTTGTTGGAATGGCTTTAACCCTAATGTTCCTGCTCTGACAGAGATTAATCTTAACCCCAAAGTAATGTGGGAACACTTTGAGTTTATACGCACAAAAATTAACCAATACAGACAGATGCAATCACAACTACAGGGAAGGGATTTAATCGTGGTAAAACTCACAAACATGCACTCAATAGATACTCATGATAATAGGAGAGTTATTGATCTAGAATCTCTCCGGCTAATCACATGATCGTGCAAGAATCATGACGGTACTCTTCACAAACTAAGGGAGGACAAGGAGGATAAGGATAGTAACAGAGAGGCAATTCCTTCTTTTCTTCTTTTTTCTCTTTCACTTCTTCCACACTAACAATGGTGGCATGGCCAAACTTCTTCCTGAAATCCTTGGCCAAACAAAATGAATCCATATCTTCTCCGACCACCACCACTCGATCCCTATCTCCTCCTTCTAGCTCCACTTTTTCCACACGACCTGCATGCATGTTCACAAAACATTCTAAGCATGTTTGGTCTTAAAAAGCATGTACATAGGATTGTTATGAGTTCCACGTTGAGAAGCTTTACAAGAAAAATCGGGGGTTTATAAGGGACTCTCCTTTCCAATGATAATCCTTTGTGATGAGTATTTTTTTCTTCTATATATATATAGACTTGTGGTTGTAATTTTAACAAGAATATGACAGTACTAAATTAAACCAGAAGTTGATGAAAATCCTAACAGGAACTAACAATTTTCTGCCTTGTCCAGCGTGGATAATTTTACTTCCTCTAACTCTTAATATATGACACAGTAGGTAATTTGGGCAGATTAATAAAGATAATGAATTACTTAATTATAATATATATATTATATATACTCTTTAATATACTCCCCCCGGTCCTAATTATAAGAGCCAGTTGACTTTTTTAGAAAAATTAAGGATGCAAGATACACTACTATGAATTATTTATATTTGTCTTTTTTCTTCAAAACTAAGTTATTTTACTTATAAATTATCATATAATCTAATTACATTTCGCATATATTAAGATTTTGGGGTCTAATTTGCTTCATTAATCTCCCCAAAAAAGTCAACTGGCTCTTATAATTAGGACCGGAAGGAGTACTTATGTGTACGATTAGATTATGTATCGATTTATAAGTTGTGAAAATTAATTTTTAAAGAAAAATGATAAATATAGATATTTAAAGTAATTTATCAGGTTTATTTAATCTTCTCAAATTAATGAATTGTGTCTTGTATCTAAAATAAAAGGAGTAGATGGAATCAATGAAATGAAAGAATTTAGTAGATGCATCACCTTTAGCAACTGATGCGATTTTCAAGGCCTTGCTTCTGCAATGGTCAGAGTGCATGGGCACCTGTACCACTATCTTTTGCTGCAATACATAATATTAAAACACTATAAGTTTCAGTGCCAAAAAAAAAAAAAAAAAGAAAGGGTTTGATGAACAAAACTATAAACACACACGCTGAAAGAAAGAAAAAAAATCATTAGTGTGACCTTCATGCTTGATTAATTGTTGATGCTAGCTAGCTAGGTACGTACGTACACAAAACTTTGAGCCTATCTTGGTTGGGGCTTTATATGCTTAGTGAGAAAGTGTTTGACGGGTTTCATATATATAATATCAATTTGTTGTTTAGTTGGCATACAATTTGTGAACATCGTGCCCGCCCGCCAAGACGCGTAAACCATAAATATTAGTATTAGAAGACTTGAAGACTTATTTAGTCTTTTTTTTTTTTTTTTTGCCAACGAAGACTTATTTAGTCTACTTTGTACTTGGTAGTGTGTCTATATCTCAACGTCAACCATGCATGACTTAAAGAGTTAAGACTTCGGAATTTTCTACGCAGTTTTAAAACCAGCTCTAATGCACATTATATTTCTGACTTAAGACTAAGTTTTAAGTTTTAACTGTTGTTGTAAAATATACTGGCTCAAATCCATATTATAAGATGTAGTCAACCATTCTGCACAAACCAAGAAAACCTAATTGAATAATTTATTATGGGTAACATTAATATGATTTTCCAATTTTTACCTTATATAATTTATTGTGCATCAATTCTCTTTACCCCCTTTACATTTTATATGCAAGGGTAAAATTAGAAATAAAGCATTTATTATCTTGGATTTGACATACTACCTCTTATAATGTGGACAAAAAATTCTCATGTTAAGGGAGTATTAATAATGTGATAAAAACATCTAACAGATTGATTTGATTTACATATATAACGTGTCGAGTGATAAACTATCCATTATTAAGTTTTGTGAGCTCTTTTTAATTTAGACGAGACCAATTGAGAGCATTCAAGGATTTTTTTTTTTTTTTAGACGAGACCAATTGAGAGTATTCAAGGATTTTTTTTTTCCAAATGTACTCAAGGATTTACTCATATATACTAAAAATATTAATTATATTTATAGCGTAAATTGTTGACAGCATATTATAAAAAGGGATTGAGGGTGTATAAAAATAAATAAAATGAAATTAAGTTTTTGTCAATTATGTTCATGCAAGGACCTTATTTTAGTCAGGCACAAATACTTTTAGGTTGGAGATAATTCTGTGCGAAATACTACAAGATATTAAATATACATGGCTTGGTTTTAATATTAGGCCTTTACTCAAATGCTTGTTGCATGGACTTTTTCATCAAAAAAGATTATTAATATAAACCCATATTCTTCGATTTTATATTTTCATCTATATTATAATTGATTTATAAGAAAAATCAAATTTTACAATGCACTTAATCCAGCAACTTTGAAGGGGTCCAATCATATGAGACATAAAGGTAAGATTTTTCTCCCGGGTTCCGGTCAATTCAGGCTTTTCATTTCAGTCTTGGTTAGGGGTGTCCAACCCCTCCCGGTCCCGGTGATCCCGTCCCGGTCCCGGCAAATCGGGACCGGGAATTTCCCGTCCCGGGAAGCCCGGGAAAAAAATCCCGGGACCGGGACCGGGAAATGGCCGGGACCGGGATCAGGGATAGGCCCCTGGATCCCAGTCCCGGTCCCGGCCCCCATTTTATTTATAAAAAAAAAAAATTAGGCACCAAACTTTAGAGAGCTAATTCTATTGGATTAATTCTATTGCAATTACATATAAAATAAATTCCTATATAAAAACCATGGTGTTTTTAGCCTTTTGCCCCTATTTTATCTCTTGTTTTTGTTATATTAAACTTGTCCTTTTTACTTATTTATCCTTTATGTCATGGCATTATTATCTCTTATATTTAATGAGATTTATTTGCTTCATGTCATGGCATTATTATAGAAAAAAGCGTTCAGAATTTTGAGAAAGTTTAATCCTTGTTTTGTTTTGTTGTTTTTCTTAAATGTGGCATAAATTAAGTGACTAAACTAGTGATATCATTTTTGTTCATTCTTTTTCCTTGTGCATTTGTTTATAACTTCATAATAATTAATTTGTGACTTGTTTTCTTTCATAGTTTGAAAATGTTACAAAGATAGAAACCACCTAAGAAATTGAGGAGATCCTAAATACCAAAATTAAAGCCCATTTTTTTCTTTTTCTTTTTTAAAAAAATGGACCGGGAATTCCCGGGACCGCCGGGACCGGGATTGAAATCCAATCCCGGTCCCATTCCGGGAACGGGAACCGGGAATAGGTGTTCCCGGTCCCGGTCCCGGTTTTGGACACCCCTAGTCTTGGTAGTGGAGAAGGAATTTGTTTACTAGGGTCCTAGCTATAAATCATTTGTCACAATTAGGTTGAATTAGTATAAAATGCAGTGTATTAAAAACCGGGCCGGATCGGACGGGTTGACACGTGCACCGGCGACCCGGCCAGGTGACCGGTCCGAGTTACTGGAGGAAGCAGTGTGACCTGTGAACCGGCCAACCTGTAGTGAACCGGACTGAACCACAGTGAACCGGTGCAACCCTGACGGGTTGCGGGTTACGCTGGGTCACTAATAAAAAAAATTTCGCTCAGAAACCGACGCTATTTTGCTTCCCTTTTTGCTATTCTGGACTTCATTGTCAGCGTCTCACAGGTACAGACTCACCATATTGTAATTATGATGGGATCTGGAGATTTTAATTATGATAGCTTAATATCCGCATTATATTGTATTGATTTATTTATAAAAATATTGTACATATACAAAAATGATAAGCAATTATAGGATCAGTTACATAGACCCATTCAAAATGCTTGCAGCATAGAATATATATTTTTTTATTAACCACGGTCTGACCCACTGACCCTTAACCCTCCACCTCGACCGGTTCACTATCCGGTCCGATTTTTTATTCCTTGATAAAATGGGGTTAGGGAAGTGATAATTAGCAAATGGTTTGATTTGTTATAAGTTTTAAATTTTAAATTAAATATCATTGATATTAATATTGGTTTTCTTTATTTCTACATTTATAAATCATTATCAAATCTCTTGTGTTGCTATTTTCCGTACATAATTAAATAAGTAAATTTTTAAAACATACATTAATATTCCGTTGCAAGTGAACTTATATTTAGGATAAAAGGATTTTTCTACAATAAAATAATGATAACTATAGTGGTATATAGAACATAGTTTTAAACTTTTAAAAAAAATTCTAACATAAATTTATCAAAAGGATTTCTTTTATAGCAACAATGAAAAAGAAAACATATTAGAAGGGTAAACAAGGTTAGAATTCCTCATGCATCTTCGAAGGGCTTTGTAGGCCCAGCCCAAAAATCGGAGCAGTATCGGCAGAACACATATGCTATTGGGCTTACCATTCTCATGGCCCCATAAGACACGTGGGATTTGTATTCTCCAACACGGAATCAATAAGAAAACCGCCCTTTCAATTAGAAAATGACTATGTAAAAAGTAACAAACATTATAATTATAAATAAAAAAATATCCAATATGGTAGCTTAATTTCCAATTTTCCAAACAGGTTCGCACGCGCCGGCAAAGCTCTCAACTGCAAGTTGCAACCACCTTTACAACTTTGAAATGCAAGTGGACACATTTGTTTTTTATAAAAATTATAATAATTAGTTGAGTCAATTGGTTGGAAAAATTGCATTTGTTTTTTAAATTATTTTTTAATCATTTGTTTCAAAATTACCCATTTGACTGAAGTCTTATTTAATATGTGCAATTAACATTGATAATTTAAAGAAAATTATAAGTTTAAGGGACAAAATGAATTGAGGTCTTCTATTTTATGATTAAAATAAATTATTTTAATAGATCACACATTTAGGACCCATACAATATTGATTTAATATTACACACATATATAAGTTGATGGTTGATGTCAAAGTGGACACTTGGGATGGCTCAGTCCTTAACTTGGGGAGCAGTGGATGCGGTGGCATTGTTCGTGGAGCCAATAGAAGATGGATATGCGGGTATATCTCCAAACTCAACCGAGTTCCCCCAGCGGTGGCAGAGCTGATTACTATTTATCAAGGTCTCCAAATTTGTTGGGAGAGAGGATACAGGAGGATTCAGGTGTTCTCTGATTGTGCGGAGGGTTTAAGTTTGATAGTAAGTGGGTGTGAGGTATCACATCCATTCAGAGACATCATTGAGGACGTTAGGAATCTGTTAACCAGACACTGGAGCGTTTTCTTGTTACATACCCCTAGGGAGGATAACGTGCTAGCGGACACACTAGCTAAGTTGTCTCACGGTCTTGATAGAAATTTTTGCGTCTTTGATCAAGTACCATCTTTTGTCAAAGAGATGGGGCTTGATGAGGGATTATAGATGTTAGGTAGTTTTGTTTCATTGTAAGGTTTTTTAGCTATGTATCAGTTTCTATTCAAAAAAAAAAAAAAAAAAAAAGTGGACACTTGGAATCCATTTACGTTGATGGGAGAATCATGAGGTTGGGACTTGGGACAAATAGCTCACCTTCCATTGTTTACAAAGAAGGGTCAAAAATACATTGCATCTCGTCTAGGCTTTTCCAGCTACCATTGCTGATACTTTCAACCCACTTCGATTAAAACAAATAAAAGTGATTTTTTTTCCTGCTGGAGCTTTTGTGATTCAACTTTGAGTTTGATTAACTTTATATTTGAACACAAAAAAGATTAACTTTATAATGAAGACTCAGTTTAATTATAATAATATTTCCAAACGCAAGAAGTGAAAATGTAATAAAAACATGAACATGAATTAAAGCTATCTTCAATTTTAAGTCATTGTTTTATGTTGAATTATCTAAATTAAAAATGAATAATTTACTTTTGAAAAATTATTAAAATTTAGACTATCTAATTGATTTTTTTTAAACAAAAGCATGTCTTCCTAACAAAAATGATCAATTGCCAAAAGATGAAGGGTAAGCTAATTGTTATCAATTGAGACAATTTAACTAAGATAGTGCGTAGCACTTACAATAAAAGTCCTCCTCCTCCAACCCCCCCCCCCCCCCCCCACCAAAAAAAAAATTGTTAACCCTAAAAAAATATGAAATTGAATTTTTTTTGGGAAAGAATCAATTGAATCTTTAAGATTCCCTTGCGTCCAATCAGCATCATCACCATAGTATAGGCATGTCTCACTATCTGAACCTATTGGAATACTCCAAAAAAAAAAAGAAGAAGAAGAAGAAGAAGAAAAAAAAAAGAATCATTCGATGTCTCTGTTGTGCGGAGTAACCATGTTGAATTGCTTCCACTTGGATTTTGATGGGAAGCAACTTTTTCAAAGTTGTGTTACCTAATAATCTTCACTGATTAATTAATGTAAATTAGCTTAAAAATAAAGTTAGTTGAAACGTGAAGGTTAGCAGTTTCATTCTCTTTATTTTCTTTTTCTCTTTTAAAATTAAACCCATTTTTAAATAGATATTTGCATTTTCAAAAAACTTTCATAAATTACATCATATGCAGAGCTAGCCCTTATAATTTGTCATTTTTTTTTTTGACCTGTATAATTTGTCATATTTGACAAATACATTTTTTATTGTCCATATGGCCTAATAGCATCATCCACAGTAGCACGAGTTTGCCACCATCATTCCACTTGTAAGGACCATTTTGTAAAGAGATTTTAAACGCAGGGATTGATATTTAAATAGCAGATAATTAGAATTTTTTTGTCCAAAAAAAATTAATGTATAGGGATTAGATTAGACGACAATTTTGTTCCATTTTATAGATATTTAGCCTCTCGATTGACTTTTAGATAGGTGAATCAGGCCCAAAATGGTAGGTAAGAAAGAGAGAGAAATATCTCATGTGAACGTGGCATGTAATTGACAAAATAATCAACATTAAGGTGATTAAATTCTATGGAATTTACTTTGCAGTAGATATCTTAAATTTTAGTAATAATATCAGCAAAACTTGATAAATTATATTCGAAAATAATTATAACTTTGCCTATTTTTTAATTTTCAAAACTTAATTTTTAATTTTTTATTAATACAAGCAAAATGGAAACAACTGTCTTCATGTTTACCTAAAAAAAAATAGAATGCTAGAATCTCCTGAACTCAAAGGAGTGATTCATCACTCACGAGAAAATAGTCAGATACCGAGTGCTAGGGGTGGGCATGGGCAGGGTTGGGCAGGGCGGTACCCCTGCCCGATGCCCAGCCCTAAGAATGAATGGGCGGCAAAATGCTGCCCAATGCCCGGCCCTGCCCAATAGAAGCCCTAATCATTCTGGGCTGGGCAAGAGTAGGCTGGGCTGGGTGGGCGCTTCCCTGCCCAAGTCGTGATTCTCTCTTCCCATAAGAAAAAATACAGTTATAATTAATAAATACTAATATAAACTTTAAAGTTATTCCATATTAAAAATCTAATTATGACTAATAAATACTAATATGACCCTTAAAGAATAACATAATTCCACATCTTAAGATATTTGAGAATAAGTTTTCAACTTATGTTTTGAAAGGAAAATATCTACCATGTGTCCTAAAAGATAACCATACTTCAAGAATTAAACATCTATAATCAGTTATAAATAAAGCAACGAAAAATTCTAAATAAAATGATGTAAATTTAAATAATATGTAATTATGTATTATATATAATACAATATATAGTAAATAATATATATTTCAAATATATGTTATATAATTTTTCGGGCTGGGCCAAATGGGCAGGGCAGCACCCCCTGCCCGATGCCCGGCCCTGCCCAACAATTAGTCCGACCCTGCCTTGCCCAAAATTTTTCGGGCCACTTTTTTTGGGCTGGGCTGGGGGATTTTTTACTGGGCTCGGGTGGGCATTCTGGGCGGCTGGGCACCATGCTCACCCCTACCGAGTGCTGACTATGCAACCTAATTGGGAGACGTGGCCAATTCCTGAATAAATTGAGTGGTTTGGGTGTGGGAAGCTATTTCCTTATGATTCTTTCATACAGTACCTTTATTTTTGGGATTTTTCTTTTTAATGCCTCCCCCAATAACAAGCTTCAATAATCTTGGACCAAAAAAAGAGTGAAAGGGGAAAAAATCTGTAAGCACACCCATTATGGGAAACTTGCTGACCTAATAATAAGAACAATAACCATTAATATCTCATTATCTCTCCCTGTTCTATATGTAGACTCAGCTAAGAATTTCTCAACTTGTAAGATAAAAATTGAACTATAAATTCGCCTGTCAAAAACCCAGTAAGAGAAGAGGATCAGCCTGATGTTAACTAATTTAGCAGAAAAGGTCAAGAAAGCAGATAATGTCTCAAACGTGAAGCAAATCTATTGGTCCCCTAGTAACATCAAAAATGACAGTACTAAATTAAACCAGAAGTTGATGAAAATCCTAACAGGAACTAACAATTTTCTGCCTTGTCCAGCGTGGATAATTTTACTTCCTCTAACTCTTAATATATGACACAGTAGTTAATTTGGGCAGATTAATAAAGATAATGAATTACTTAATTATAGTATATATATTATATATACTATTTAATATACTTATGTGTACGATTAGATTATGTATCGATTTATAAGTTGTGAAAATTAATTTTTAAAGAAAAATGATAAATATAGATATTTAAAGTAATTTATCATGTTTATTTAATCTTCTCAAATTAATGAATTGTGTCTTGTATCTAAAATAAAAGGAGTAGATGGAATCATTGAAATGAAAGAATTTAGTAGATGCATCACCTTTAGCAACTGATGCGATTTTCAAGGCCTTGCTTCTGCAATTTTCACAGTGCATGGGCACATGTACCACTATCTTTTGCTGCAATACATAATATTAAAACACTAAAAGTTTCAGTCACCTAGAAAGGGTTAAATGAACAAAACTATAAACGCACGCTTAAAGAAAGAAAGAAATCATTAGTGTGACCTTCATGCTTGATTAATTGTTGATGCTGCCAGCTAGCTAGGTACGTACGTACACAAAACCTTGAGCCCGTCTTGGTTGGGGCTTTATATGCTTAGTGAGAAAGTGTTTGACGGGTTTCATATATATATATATATATATATTGGAGGGTTCGTGAGTGGAGTATCATATGAATTTTTTGTTTAGTTGGCATACAATTTGTGAACATCGTGCCCGCCCGCCAAGACACGTAAACCATAAATATTATTAGAAGACTTGAAGACTCATTTGGTCTACTTTGTACTTGAATTGATGGTGTGTGTATATCTCAACGTCAACCATGCATGACTTAAGACTTCGGAATTTTCCACGCAGTTTTAAAAGCAGCTCTAATGCACATTATATTTCTGACTTAAGACTAAGTTTTAATTGTTGTTGTAGTTTTAATTGTTGTTGTAAAATATACTCCATCCGGTCCATGTTATAAGATGTAATCAACCGTTTTGCACAAATCAAAAAAACATAGTTGAATAATTTATTATAGGTAATATCAATATGATTTTCCAATTTTTACATTATATAATTTATTATGCATCAATTCTCTTTACCCTATTTACATTTAATATGTAAGGGTAAAAATGGAAGTGAAGGATTTATTATCTTGATTTTGAGTTTTTGACACACTACCTCTTATAATAATGTGGACGAAAAATTCTTATGTTAAGGGAGTATTAATTATGATTATAATAACATCTAATAGATTGATTTGATTTACATATATAACGTGTCGATTGATAAACTGTCCATTTTTAAGTTTTATGAGCTCTTTTTAATTCAGGCGAGACCAATTGAGGGTATTCAAGGAATTTTCTTGCCAAATGTACTCAAGGATTTACTCATATATACTAAAATATTAATTATATTTATAGCGTAAATTGTTGACAGCATATTATATAAAGGGATTGAGAGTGTATAACAATAAATAAAATGAAATTAAGCTTTTGTCAATTATGTTCATGCAAGGACCTTGTTTTAGTCAGGCACAAATACTTTTTGGTTGGAGATAATTCTGTTCGAAATACTACAAGATATTAAATATACATGGCTCGGTTTTAATATTAGGCCTTTACTTAAATGCGTGTTGCATGGACTTTTTCATCCAAAAAGGTAATTAATATAATCCCATATTCTTCGATTTTATATTTTCACCTATATTATAATTGATTTATAAGAAAAATCAAATTTTACAATGCACTTAATCCAGCAACTTTGAAGGGGTCCAATCAAATGAGACATAAAGGTAAGATTTTTCTCCCGGGTTCTGGTCAATTCAGGCTTTTCATTTCAGTCTTGGTAGTGGAGAAGGAATTTGTTTAATAGGGTCCCACTTATTAATCATTTGTCACAATTAGGTTGAATTAGTATAAAATGGGGTTGAGGAAGTGATAATTAGCAAATGGTTTGATTTGTTACAAGTTTTACATTTTAAATTAAATATCATTGATATTAATATTAGTTTTCTTTATTTCTACATTTATAAATCATTCTCAAGTGTTTCTCTTTTCCATACATAATTAAATAAGTAAAGTTTTAATAAACATACATTAATATTCCATTGTAAGTGAACTTATATTTAGGATAAAAATATTTTTCTACAATAAACTAATAATAACTATAGTGGTATATAGAACATAGTTTTAAACTTTAAAAAAACAAATTCTAACATAAATTTATCAAAAGGATTTCTTTTGTAGCAACAATGAAGAAAACAGATTAGAAGGATCAACAAGGTTAGAATTCCTCATGCATCTTCGAAGGGCTTTGTAGGCCCAGCCCAAAAATCGGAGCAGTACCGGCAGAACACATATGCTATTGGGCTTACCATTCTCATGGCCCCATAAGATACGTGGGATTTGTATTCTCCAACACTGAATCAATAAGAAAACCACCCTTTTAGTTAGAAAATGACTATGTAAAAAGTAACAAACATTAAATAAAAAAAAATCCAATATGGTAGCTAAATTTCCAATTTTCCAAACAGGTTCGCACGCGCCAGCAAAGCTCTCAATTGCAAGTTGCAACCACCTTTCCAACTATGAAATGCAAGTGGACATACACATTACACAGGAAGTAACATTCCAAGCATTTGCCATTCCCCCTACCCAACTTGAGTTTGTCTTTCTAATATATAAATTTTATATACTAGTGAAGTTCTCCTTTTTACTATTATATAAAATTTTTATATTACTCCTTCCTTCCCATGGTATATGTTAAAGGTAGGAGTCAGACAATTAATTTATAAAAATTATAATAATTAGTTGAGTCAATTGGTTGGAAAAAGTGCATTTTTTAAAAAAAAAATATTTTTTAATCATTTGTTTCAAAATTACCCATTTGACTGAAGTCTTATTTAATATGTACAATTAACATTGATAATTTAGAGAAAAATTATAAGTTTAAGAGACAAAATGAATTGAGTTCTTCTATTTTAGGATTAAAATAAACTATTTTACTCTATCACACATTTAGGACCCCATGCAATATTGATTTAAAATCACACACACATATATATAAGTTGATGGTTGATGTTAAAGTGGACACTTGGAATCCATTTACGTTGATGGGAGAATCATGAGGTTGGGACAAATAGGTCACCTTCCTTTGTTTTCAAAGAAGGGTCAAAAATACATTGCATCTCGTCTAGGCTTTTCCAGCTACCATTGCTGATACTTTCAAG
The DNA here is from genome assembly GCA_037074515.1 of Mimosa bimucronata. Lineage (NCBI taxonomy): Eukaryota > Viridiplantae > Streptophyta > Magnoliopsida > Fabales > Fabaceae > Mimosa > Mimosa bimucronata. The sequence goes on along the minus strand of CM073440.1, from coordinate 18,184,935 downwards.
TTTCAACCCACTTCGATTAAAACAAATAAAAGTAATTTTTTTTTCCTGCTGGAGCTTATGTGATTCAACCTTGAGTTTGATTAACTTTATATTTGAACAAAAAAAGATTAACTTTATAATGAAGACTGAGTTTAATTATAATAATATTTCCAAACGCAAGAAGTGAAAATGAATAAAAACATGAACATGAATTAAAGCTATCTTCAATTTTAAGTCATTGTTTTATGTTGAATTATCCAAATTAAAAATGAATAATTTACTTTTGAAAAATTATTAAAATTTAGATTATCTAATTGATTTTTTTTTTTTAAATAAAAGCATGTCTTCCTTTACAAAAAAATGATCAATTGCCAAAAGATGAAGGGTAAGCTAATAACTATCAATTGAGACAATCTAACGATAGTGCGTAGCACTTACAATAATAGTCCCCCTCCTCCAACCCCAAAAAAAAAAAAAAAAAAAAAAATCATTACCCCCAAAAAAATTGATGATGAAATTGATTTTTTTTATAGGAAAGAAACAATTGAATCTTTAAGATTCCATTGCGTCCAATCAGCATCATCACCATAGTAGAGGCATGTATCACTATCTGAACCCTATTGGAATACTCCAAAAGAAGAAGAAGAAGAAGAATCAATCGATGTCTCTGTTGTGTGGAGTAACCACGTTGAATTGCTTCCACTTGGATTTTGATGGGAAGCAACTCTTTCAAAGTTATGTGTGTTACCTAATAATCTTCACTGATTAATTAATGTAAATTAGCTTAACAATAAAGTTAGTTGAAAGTTGAAGGTTAGCAGTTTCATTCTCCTTATTTTCTTTTTCTCTTTTAAATTTATACCGATTTTTAAATAGATATTTGCACTTTCAAAAAACTTTCATAAATTACATCATATGCAGAGCTAACCCTTATAAGTTGTCATATTTGACAAATACATTTTTTTATTGTCCATATGGCCTAATAGCATCATCCACAGTAGCACGAGTTTGCCACCATCATTCCACTTGTAAGGACTATTTTGTAAAGAGATTTTAAATGCAGGGACTGATATTTAAATAGCAGATAATTAGAATTTTTTTTGTCCAAAAAATTAATTAATGTATAGGGATTAGATTAGACGACAATTTTGTTCTATTTTATAGATGTATAGATATTTAGCCTCTCGATTGACTTTTAGATAGGTGACTAATAAAGAAATCAGGCCCGATATGGTAGGTAAGAAAGAGAGAGAAATATCTAATGTGAACGTGGCATGTAATTCACAAAATAATTAAGATTAAGGTGATTAAATTCTATGAAATTTACTTTGAAGTATACATCTTAAATCTTAAAATTTAGTAATAATATCTCCAAAACTTGATATTAATTATATTCGAAAATAATTATAACTTTGACTATTTATTAATTTTCAAAACTTGATTTTTTATTAATACAGACAAAATGGAAACAACTGTCTTCGTGTTTACCTAAAAAAAATAGAATAAGAGAAGCTCCTGAACTCAAAGGAGTGATTCATCACTCATGAGAAAATAGTCAAATACCGAGTGCTGACTACTCATACTAATTGGGAGACGTGGCCAATTCCTGAAGAAATTGAGTGGCTTAGGTGTGGGAAGCTATTTCCTTATAATTCTTTCTAACATTACCTTTATTTTTGGGATTTTTCTTTTTTATTCCTCCCCCAATAACAAGCTTCAATAATCTTGGACCAAAAAAAGAGTGAAAGGGGAATAAATCTGTAAGCACACCCATTCTGGGAAACTTGCTGACCTAATAATAAGAACAATAACCATTAATATCTCATTATCTCTCCCTGTTCTATGTACACACAGCTAAGAATTACTCAACTTGCAAGATAAAAATTGATCTATAAATTCACCTTTCAAAAAACCAGTAAAAGAAGAGGATCAGCCTGATGTTAACTAATTTAGCAGAAAAGGTCAAGAAAGCAGATAATGTCTCAAACGTGAGGCAAATCTATTGGTCCCCTAGTAACATCAACATGGAGGAATGGGCACATAGTCCAGTACTGTAGGAAACTGATTTTAATTTTTGTGGAGTATGGACTGTTACAACTTACCCATTTCAGAAGGCAATTTGTACTGAAAAACAAACTAATCATACTCCACATTACTCGCTTATTGAATAACACAATATAATTCATTAGCCACAAGTTTGAGAGAATCAGAAAGAGAAACCCCAGAGAGGACATTAAAACAAGGTATATATTCTTCCCACGGTCCAGAGAGTAAAGGGAGCTTTGGAAATTTCCAAAGGACATAGAGATGGATTGAAAGAGAGATACTTTGCTTCAAAGCACCAAAATTAAAATATGCTTTTCCATGGCAAGCAGATGCCGCAAGGTCAATACTGCAATCCACGTATGCCTCCCGTATTTCCATCAATGAATCAATGGTACAAGCAATCAACAACCAGCCATATATATCTCTCCCCCATCACCATCTCACACCAATAAAAGTGCTGTGTAAGCCAACGATACCACCAAATCCCCCCCCCCTCTCTCTCTCTCTCTCTCACACACACACACACACACTCACACACAGAGAGCTCTACATCATCAAATACTATATTATTTTCTCTCTCTCTCTCTCTCTCTCTCTTCCCGGAATAGCTCACCATCAATGGAGTAAAAGCAACTCCGAGATCCTTGCGTGCCCGAAACCATTGGGAGGAATTAAGAAATAATCAAACCCCAGATTGGATACTCTGTACCGTTTCTGGGGTTTTGTGTCTTTTAATTAGTGGGACTGGTCCAGTGAGAGAAACAGAGTAAAAATCCTTCCTTTATGAATGAAGAGAGAGGGTTTAATAAGAAGTAGTCAACCTGGGAAAGCACGGAGAGTTTCTGTTGGAGGGTATCTTCGATTGCATCCATGAAATTACAGTGGCTCTTGCTTTTTCTGGTAGGATGAGCGATTCTGCTTATAGAGTTGAAACCACTTCACGTCTTGCTCAATGGAGAATCGAAAACCCTGCTTCCTGCACATACCGAAAGTCTGATCCTTTCAAGATCGGCAAGTGGAATTGGTAAGCCGTTCATCTCAATCTTTCATGTAAATGGGTTTATCTATTCACATGTGGATTGTAATTTAAGTGTTTGGTAGCTCAGAAAATTGTGTGCTTTAAATAGACTGAGTTCCTTTCTTGCTTTTATGTGAAGGCATTTGGCAGTGGAGAAGAACAGGGTTTTGTTTATAAAATTATATCCAGAAATATCGAATCTAACCAGAGATAACCCCCCGATTGCATCTTTCATCATTCGGGTGGTTAGTTCAGCTGCAGATCGCAAGGCCTTGGCCCACCCAGGTAACCAAACCAGAGTTCTGTTCTCTTCTTTCCCCTCTTTTACAAACTGGATAATTCTAGAAAGAATTTTCTTTGTGATCATCATCTATATTTTGTTAAAAAAGTTTTACCTTAATAATTACAAACCCCACTGAAAAACTTAAACTAGAACTGACATCTAGAATTAGCCGAATACGCTCTTGTTAATTTTGTGCTATTTTCCAAAAAGGTATATGATCTAGTGGTCGGAAGTTTTCTCTGTTTCACTCTGCAATATTTGATCCCCTCCTCCCCTTGCCTTGGACTAATGTTTTAAAAGTTGAATCAGAAGCTAGAAAGGCAATTATGATTATTAAAAAAGGGCAATTATGCATCATCCCCATGCTTCTTACTCAGAATTTCTCAATAATCTCCCCTTTTGAGGAAGTTTGGTATCTTTAGATTCTTAACAAGACAGCATTTTTCTCTTTTTTTGAATGATTACTCCTTTACCATGATGCAGTAGTAAAAGACAAATTGATCAAGAATAGCGAAGACTTTGTTTGGGCACTTGAGGTTCCAGTAACTGGGAAATTCATTATTGACCTCGAGTTCCTTGATTTGAAGACAGCATCCCCAAACGTACGCTTCTCTTGGCTTCTACTTTGCCTAAGTTTGACATGCAGCAATCCTAGCAAATTATTATTGCTTTGAAGGAATTGCATAATCTGTTGCTATATATAATCACGACCACTATCAATTCCTTAGGCTTAGTCTTGATAAATAATCAGTGAGAATGAAGCAGAATCATGCTAATCATATGTTTAGTCAAATAAAGTTTTTGAACAGATCAATCAACCTTTATTAGTGGCTTACCTCGTTTACAACTTGCTGGTGCAATGCAGGGTGGAGAACCTTGCTCCATCTGGTCAGAAGGACTTACACCGAAGGCCTCTAATGCAACAGCTCTTGAAGTTCTTGGTCGGATGCTAACTGAAGGAATCCACACTGATATAGTTATCAATGCATCTGATGGAAGTATCGGTGCTCATCGAGCTGTTCTTGCGGCTCGATCTCCTGTCTTCCGCAGCATGTTCTCGCATAATTTAAAGGAGAAGGAGCTATCAACCATAAACATTGAAGACATGTCCATTGATGCTTGCCAGGCATTCCTCAATTATCTTTATGGTAGTATAAAAACTGAAGAATTTCTCACACACAGGCTTGTCCTTCTTCATGCTGCTGACAAGTATGACATATCTGACCTGAAAGAGGCATGCCATGAAAGCCTTGTAGAAGATATTGATACCAAAAATGTTCTTGAGAGGCTCCAAAATGCATCCCTGTACCAATTACCAAAACTAAAGAGCAGCTGTCTACGATATCTTGTAAAATTTGGAAAATTATTTGACATTCGTGACGATTTCAACTCCTTCCTGCAATGTGCAGATAGGGATCTGATAACTGAAGTCTTCCATGAAATTCTCAATGCCTGGAGAGGGTTCTGAAGATCTTCTTATTTCAAAAAAGGAGAGTCAGAAAAGGTGTATTAAACAGACAAACCCATCAAACGGGGATGCTTGGGCTTCTATTTTTTATTTTTTGGAAGGATTGTTTCCAGGAATGCTATTCTTTTTCTTCAGGTTGGAATTTGTTATGATTTCAATGTACATATTTATGTAATGCTCTTGGCATGTAGACCAGATATTTCTTGATTGGAAGGAAATGTATAATATAAGTGAAGGAAAAAACAAAGATTCCAAGAACCCTATTGGTTCTGACATGTCAGTTTAGTACTCTTTGATCAACTTGAAGATGATTGTATAATGGGGGATATAGAACCAGTATACCATAGTTCGCAACAATGTCACATATCTAATGGCAGATTAAGATCCAATTTCTCCAAAATGTAAGTGAAATGAAACAGACACAAATTATGAATTCAGAAGAGGGTAAAGGAAGATGATGATTTTCAAGTTTATCATGCTTAAATTTGAGGCAAAACTAAATTTAATCTAAACAATTTGTGAAAAAAAATATCCAACTCTATCGTTTGCACCTCATTTAAGCAAATTTGTAGGCAAAGAGACTTTTCACATGAAAGGATTCATCAAGAACACAAGATATAAGGATTCCAAAGCAAGAAATATGGGTAAACATGCCAATACAGCCAAGGAAGACAACATAATAGGTTAAACCCTCAGATTTCTAATCTTACAACAATCTGTGAAATTTTACTAGAGTTCAAAATCTTCAACTTGGTTGTGCCAAAATTCTCAAGGTTGATGTGCAGAGAGGAACCTTGAGATCTCTCATAACGCAAAACAAAGACTGAAGTGATTTATTATATGTGCCTCCCAAGTTTCATCATTCTAAAACCCTGAATTATTCTTTGAATCAAGGAAAGGACCCAGCTAATAATCATAAAAGATCACACAGTAAACTTGTAGGGGCCAAATCCACTCACTTACTAATGCAGTTATGTTAAAAACAGGAAGGCATAAAAAACAACTTCACTAAGTTACATATCTGGCCCTTGTTTTAAGGATAATTTGGTTCAACACTCATACTTCCCAGGAATCAAACTGGAAACAAGGTAAAAGTGTAAGGACCAAATGTGTAATTTAACATAGATGAATATACAGAAGTCTCTATTGAGATTTGATGGACCAAGTAATCATTAATCTACAATCTACAATTTTTTTTAACTTATGATGCAGTATGGTGCTGTTCAGCAGGAGGACAGCATTGGCTTCCATATGAAAGAGAAAGGGGAAAAGAAAAGGGTTGAGAAATATTCTGGAACTGCGTAATAAACCCCCAAAGATATGCCGAAGACAATCCGAGGGATATAGTTGATGAATCAGAGATAAAGCAGAAGGAAAGGTCTCTATTTAATGGGACACATAAGACACATTGATAGCTCCAGTGTCTCCCAATAACAATCAAACACCTATAAATGGAGATAATAAGAGAAAGTTTTGTTCATACAAATTTGTGGATTATTGGGGTATCATTGATAGTTCGGACGCAGACATGGAAACTACAGATTAAATGGTCCCCATACATAGAACCTTATTTCACTTTCTTCCACGCAAGTTTAGCATAAAAACCCAAATCATTAAACATAAAATTGAATACTAAGGCCAGACAGCTAAAATGATATACTCTGGAAGAAGAAGGTCAGAGAGCTAAAAAACTCACCTTTGAAAGGGAAAATAAGCTGGAGGGGCAATCATATGAGTGGTGGATAGAAGAAGGCATGAAGTTGGTGAGAAAGAAATGGGAAGGAAACAATGGGGGAAGGTGCATTGTGAAGTGAGGAAGAGGAAGCGTTGGGGGAAGGAAGAAAAGGGGTGATAGAATATTACGAGCATCTTTTCTTTGTGGTGTTTGCTGTGATGAGTATGACACTATGACCCATCAGCCAGCCTGTTCGTGGAAGACCATGGCCTTAACAAACAATCCTATTTTGAAATTTGAAGGCTTTTCCTCAGTAAAATCAAAATTTACAGTATTTGTTTTCATGACAACTAGTACTAGTACATGGCGAAAAAAAAAAAAATTAGTACTAGTAATTATTGATTATCAGTAAAAGAAAGCATTCATTATAACATACACTATATTATCATCAAGATGCTGTAAAATTTATGGGTAATTAATTATATGTATCGTGTAAGGGACATAATTAAGAATAGGTCATTTGAAATGGGGAAATTAATTTGAAGTCTTAGGTAATATTATTTTTGAAGGGGTGGGCCCCAACCCTCTCACTCTTCTCTCTCTTACAGTGGCCATTGGCACCTTCTTCGCCGCCACCCCCCTAAAAACAAGGGTAAAGGTCTATTTTTACCTCGGAAGTAACCGCAATGGAGCATTGAATATCCAGAAGTAACTTGAGGAGTATATTTGCCCCGGAAGTTTCTAAATCATAGCAAATTTACCCCCACCGTTTAAAATGTTAACTTTAACTGGTATATTATACTTTTTGACCCATCCATGCTGACGTGGTACTATCACCATGTATATGTCATCATTTTAAGGTCTATTTTAGCCCCGAAAGTAACCACCAATGAGCATTTTTGCCCCGGAAATAGCTAAATCGTAGCAAATTTTTCTAGAGCATTATTTAAAGTTAAATTTAACTGTTTAATGACACTGTGATTGAAGAGAATCAAATTATGGGATTATGAAAAATTGACATTTTTATTGTTTAAAAAAATAATGTAAATGAAATAAATGGTTAATGTCCAATTTTATTCTTTCTTGTAGTGAGAGAGGAATGTAATGATAATGAAGCTAGTTTATGTAGGGAGGGACAAGATGGGTGATGCTTTTATTTTTTATTTTATTATTCTTTTACTTTTTCTAGATGTAATTTACACGACTTGTGGTAGTAAGGTGTGTGATGAGATGGATTATTAGGTGCAATGTGGAGTATCACATGTCATTTAACGATTAAACTTAACTATGAATAGATGTCTGGACAAATTTGCTTCGATTTAAATACTTTCAGGGCAAAATCGCTCCTTGGTGGTTACTTATGAGGCAAAAATGGATCTTAAAATGATGAAATGTATATGATAACAGTGCCATGTTAGCATCGATGTGTCAAAAAGTATGATTTAACAGTCTAAGTTAACCTTTTAAACGGTGAGGGTAAATTTGTTACAATTTGGAAACTTCAGGGGCAAATATGCTCCTCAAGTTACTTCCAGATACTCAATGCTCCATTGTGGTTACTTTCAGGGCAAAAATAGACCTTTACAAAAAAAATAACACCCTCTAAACTCTCCCTCCCTTTGCAACTCCCCACCACCACCAACAACTCAACACCATTGTTTGTGGGGAGTTGAGAGGGTGTTTGGGGACGAAGGCACCAACGACCATGGTCAGAGAGAGAGGAGAGAGGGTAGGGTGGGGTGGAGTTAGGAAAGGAAATTTTAATTATTAATGTGAGACCCACCCCTTACAACGTAATATTATCTAAATCCTAAGGGATTTCAAATTAATTTCCCCATCTCATGGGATCTGTTCTTAATTATGTCCCTTACATGGGACCTATAATTAGTACCCTAAAGTTTATGATAAATTAAAATGTTTAAAGTGATGTTGTAATCTCCCCCAAAATATTAAGTTGACTTTCAGTATGAATCAAGGTAGTTAGTATGATTTGATATAATTTTTATGTTAAGAAAATTATAATAAATTAAACTATTTAAAAATTATAAACAGATAACTCGTTTTGAAAACTTCTTAAATATTGTAGCTTGACTTAATATATGAGAGAATTGTATTTAGATCGTGAGGAAGAAAATTAATATCAAACAATTCAAATGACTTGTTAATGACAAGTGAAAGAGCCACGGTTAAGAAGTGAACATACACCATTGACAAATCATTAGGACTTGTTTCATATTAATTGTCTTCCTTATGACCTGAATGCAATTCTTTCATTTTAAATCCAAGGTAACTAATAGTGTTACAGTGATATGTATTTCTTGTTATTGTATGTGTTAGTTGATAGTTGATAGTTGATGGGTTTTGTTTTGAAGGGTCATAGGTGTCTAAATTCACTTTATCTTCAAAATTTATATTTTTTTAAAAAATTTATTTTTATTTATTGTGTATATTAAATACAAATTTACATACCAACTTAATGATCAAACAAGATATCTTATAGAAACCAACGCACTCATTAGAAACAATTAACTTAACCATTTTTTTAACATATGCAAATTCATTATTTAGCTAAACTAATCACTATGTTTAGATAATATGCACGTCACAGAATTTTCCTTTGATAATCCAGAATTCTGACCAAATGATTAGCACACCTCTTCTTCACTGGAAGAGCTGGCTTATTTTTAGACTCTCCCACACTGTTCATTACTTCTTTGTATAGTTCGGTACTGTACGTTTTCTTGGAAGAAAAGAATTCGATTATTTCATTCAAAATTTCAGAAAAAGTCAACAATTCAATTTCGATGGCTGCTTCGACGTGGACATATCCCAACACTGGACTTAAACACGTCAACATAATGCAACATTACAAGTCACAAAAACCTCCCGTTTGCCTCATTTGGATATATATGACATTCGTTTCATTAGAAAATATAGGATTTAGTTTATTTTTTTTAAAAAAAAAAATCTAAAAAAGTTAAACAAATTATATATAAATTGATTTGTTGAATTTTTTTTTCTGAATAATTTATTTGACTCATAAATTAATATAGAATCTAATAATCCACAAAATACTTTATGACTAAGTGACTTGTTTCGTTTTCTTAACTTCTTAAAGAAAGTCAATTAAATTTTATATTTAGAAACTGAGGAAATAACACTCAAGCTGCTTAATTCTTAGTCTTTTTAGTTGAGTATTAGTCATTGACGGGGTATATCTTATATCAAGTTTAACTAATTTCTATTGGATCTTTTGTTTGTCTTCTTATGCAATGAGAGATAGAATTCACCATCTGGTGTAAATGTCCGTTTGAGTCTAACCCTTCAATGTTGTGTCATCTTTTATGGAATTTTCCCAATTTTTTTCTTGGACTAATAATTTTCTGAAGTAAAGTCAGAATTTTCTTTTGTTTCTATTGAATAGAAGTCATATTTTTGCTCATATCTTCCTCCAAAGTACTAAATTAAGTTTATATAAAAATAGCTGGATTTTTCAAAGATAGTTATCAAGAAAATAGCATACCTTCTCTTCAAATGATCTGATAATGAAAACTGTATTCACCATGACAAACTACTACTCCCTCTGTTTCTAAATATAGAACCTAATTGATTTTTTTGGAGAATTCTAAAAAAGTTAAACAGGTTACTTAAAAATTGATTTACCTAAAGTTATTCTATAATATACTTTATTTGACTTATAAACTAACATATGATCTAATAATATTACAAAATAAGTTGGCAAAAAAAATTACAAAATACGTTATTATTTAGTTCTCCATTTCGCTTTTTTAATTTCACTAAAAAAAGTCAATTAAATCTTATATTTAGAAACAGAGGAAGTACCGTACATTTATTTGGCCATGTAATACTTCTCTTTCGGATTTTCCGTCTAATTCAACTACTTAGGTTCTTGTTGAAAAATCATTCTTTTGTCCAACAAAAAATATGAAGTTCATTTTGGAATGAGCATATCCCAATCCCAAAATATCACCAAAAACATTGAAAAATAAAAGCCATCAACGAAAATAAACTTATATAAGCAGAGAGAAAAGGATCTTCAAACACAATTTCAAAAGCAAAATCTCGTTGAAGAAAAATTAATATGATGGGTTTATCTTTTTTCCAATTTCTCCTGTCATTAATCCTTCTTCTTTTCTGCCTCCTCCTACAATACCAACCAGTTCACGCCATTAAAAATGTAAGCTTCACTTTTAATTTGTTTTTGCTCATTTGAGATTCTAGATTATTTTTTGTTCTAAATATACACAAGAGTTTATATTCTTTCGATTTCTGAGAAAGGGTGCAAGCTGCTTGAATATTAATATGGTTGTGTATGGCAGTCTTACGTTGTATACTTGGGATCACATTCGCATGGTCCAAACCCTTCTGCTCATGATCTAGTTTCTGCCACAAGTTCTCATTACAGCCTACTAGCTTCACACTTGGGAAGGTATATATATATACATATATATATATATATATAGAATCTAATAATGAACTACTTCAAGAAAACTTTAAAGTTAGCTACAATGGTTTGAATGTGGATATTGATTGGCAGCCAGAAGAAGGCGAAGGAAGCGATATATTATTCATATAACAAACACATAAATGGTTTTGCTGCGTTGCTGGAGGAAGAGGAAGCAGAAGATATTGCAAGTAAGAGAAAAATATAATACATTAACTCCTTTTTGTATAAAAAGGGAAAGAATAAAACTATAATACATCGACTCTGCTTTGCTCTGTTTTTTTATTTTTTTGGTACCAATGAACATTAAGAACGAAAGCTTATATGAACTCTGGTTTGCTCTGTTTTGGAAGGGAACCCAAGAGTGGTGTGACAAGGGGCACAAACTTCAAACCACGAGGTCATGGGAGTTTCTGGGGCTAGAGACCAGTAATGGACAATTTTTTGAAGAGTCAATATGGGAGAAGGCTAGATATGGAGAAGATACCATCATTGGGAACATTGACACAGGTTAGTTTCACAACCATAATATAATATGCTCTTTGATTTGATTATTATGATATGAATGAATGGTAAGAATGATGATGATGATGATGATGATGTAGGTGTATGGCCTGAATCGGAGAGTTTTAACGACAAGGGAATGGGACCTGTCCCTTCAAGGTGGCGTGGTGTCTGCCAACTTGACAATTTTCGTTGCAATAGGTCCCTTCTCTTTACATTATTCTCCTGCTTTTTCTTTTTTTCTGTTTGCAAAACGTGGTTTGACTTCAACTCAAGTTTTCGTATTGTAAACAAAAGTTAAAAAAAAAAAAAATGAAAACATGTATTCTTATTGGGAAAATTCCAAATAAATACCTATAGAATATCAAAAGGATAAAAAGGTACCTCCAATATACAAAAGGATATAAAATAGATCGTTCCCAATTTGGGATAAACAATTTTAAGGCAAAAAGACCAAAATACCCCTGCCTCTATTCACTTTCAAAGTGAAATGGTTGATGGTTATACTAGAGTAGTTAATCGCTATGCTGAAGTGGTTAATTACTATACTAGAGTGGTTAATGATTTTCACAAATATAAAAGTATTTGAGCCCAATTAATGAATTGGTGAAGTAGTTAATGGCTATACTGGAGTGGTTAATCGCTATACTAAAGTGGTTAATTACTATATTAGAGTAGTTAACAACTTTCACAAAAACAAGCCTAACTAATGAATCAGCGAAGTGGTTAATGACTATACTAGAGTGATTAATCACTACTCTGGAGTGGTTAATGGCCATACTCGAGTAGTTAATGGAGACAGGGATATTTTGGTCTTTTTACCTTAAAATTGTTTATCTCAAATTGAGAACGATCCCCTTTATGTCCTTTTGTATATTTGAGGTATCTTTATGTCTTTTTGATATTTGAGAGGTATTTATTTAGAATTTTCCCATTCTTATTTGATACATCAAAGAAAAAATTGCTTTTCTATCGTTATAAATTACATAATTTAGCTATCTTACAAAGCTACATGCTTTTTTTTTGGGACAATTGCATATAAGTCCCAAGTAAGAGAATTAATTTCAGAGAGGTCCCAAGGAGTTGTTAATGACAGCTATTAACAACTGCAATAGCCTTGGTTAACAAGCGAAGGAGTTGTTAATGGACCTGTCTGAAATTAATTCTCTTGCTTGGGACTTATTTGCAATTCTCCCTTTTTTTTTTTTTTTTTGTAAAGGATGAGAGTGCAAACTAGATTCACCCAGTGGAACCTCGTGTTCAACTAATGCAACTCTTTTTCAACTGTAAAATAAAAGACATATTTGTAAACAAATAAATATATGTTGCACACAAATTTAAAAAAAAACAGTTGTATATTTTCAAAGAAAAGTTCCACTCAAGATAAATACGTATGAGTTGGCTATGTTGAAAACATAAATCCTAAAGTGGCCAGCATTAAGTTTGAGAAATTCTTATGTAACTTCGGTTCGTTACGTCATTTGTGATCTCCCTCAATCATGAGTAAATATGTAGGATATGACGTGGATATTATAATCTAAATAGACACCCTAACACAATTACCTGTCAAATAAAAAAAATTATTACGTGTTTTTTTAACTTTATAAGTTTGAAAAAAAATAAATTTATCTAACAGTTAACTGTATTAGGTTAGGGTGTCTACTCAGATTATAATATCCACGTCATATCCTATATGCTTGTTTGTGATTGGGGGAGACCACAAATAACGTGATGAACCAGATTCAACTAAGAATTTCTCATTAAGTTTTGCAACAAAAAATTTGTCTGTAATTTTTATCTAGAATAAAATGAAAATAAATTATTTTCTCTAACAAGTCGTCATTGATTATTGGGTTAAGATACAAAAATGACCATGTAGTTTGATCCAGGGTACACCCAACACCGCGAAGGTTTTTTTGCAACAAAAGTGCCCATGTAGTTACCAAAATGGGATAAAAGTGCCCATACCGTTAATTTATATTAACGACGTTAAGTTAGGGAAAATAAAAGGTGCAAAAATACCCATGAAGTTTGGTCCGAAGTGCATCCAACACTGAATTTTTTTTGGCTTAAAAAAGTACCGATGTAGTTACCAAAATGGTTCCCTCAGTACATTTACCATTACTTTACACATGTTAGGCATGAAAAATACACAAGAGGACGGTGAATTTCGTATTTCAATAAAATATTTTTCAAAACTTAAAGTTCAAAATCAATTTTAAAAAACAGATAAGAAAGAAACAGAGTACTGAAAACAAACATTGTGCAAATTTGCATGAGATTTCAATACTCTGTTTCTTTCCTATATGTTTTTTAAAATTGCTTTTGAACTTACGGTTTTGAAAAATATTTTATTGAAATTCAAAATTCACACCCCCTCTTATGTAAAGTAACGGTAAAGGTACTGAAGGAACCATTTTGGTAACTACGTCGGCACTTTTAGGCCAAAAAAAAATTCACGCTGTTAGGTGCACTTTGAACCAAACTTCATGGGTATTTTTGCACCTTTTATTTTCCCTAACTTTGAAAAACTTAACGCCGTTAGTATAAATTAACGGCATGAACACTTTTATCCCATTTTGATAACACTTTTATTCCAAAAAAACTTCGCGATATTGGGTATACTGGACCAAATTACACGGTTATTTTTATAACTTTGCCCTTGATTATTTATGTGCTTCTTACAGAAAGCTGATTGAAGCAAGATTCTTCAGCAATGGCTACGAATCCAAGTTTGGAAAACTCAACGAATCGCTCCGTACAGCGCGCGACGAGTTAGGGCATGGAACCCCAACCCTCTCCGTCGCCGGAGGCAACTTCGTTCACAACGTAACCGTCCTCGGCTTCGCCAACGGCACCGCCAAGGGTAGGTCCCCTAGAGCCCGCGTCGCTGGCTATAAAGCCTGCTGGCTCTCCGTCACCGACGGAATCCAATGCACCGATGCTGACGTCATCGACGCCTTCGACGCCGCCATCAGCGACGGCGTTGACGTCATCTCCTTCTCGTTAGGGAAGAAGGTCCCGCCGGAGTTTTTCCAGGATGGATTCTCAATTGGAGCTTTTCATGCCATCGTTAATGGTGTCATGGTGGTCGCTGGTGCTGGGAATGAAGGACCGGGTTTTGGAAGTGTTACTAATGTCGCTCCTTGGATGTTCACTGTTGCTGCTAGCTCTATTGACAGAGATTTTCCCAGTTATGTTGTTCTTGGTGACCAGAGGCTTATAATGGTATATCGTGATTTCTATCAATTGTTTTGTTCTGAAGTTAAACCTGCCCATTCCTAAAAATCATGAATAAGTTACTTATAAATTGATATGACTAAATTTTTACTCTAAACTAGTTTGTTTCACTTACAAGCTAGTCTTAAATAGGAGACTTATTTTCCTAATTTGATTAGATTAAGAATATTAGTTAATTTAGTTGATATTGCATGATATTACCACAACATCCTAATCATCCACCTTTGATCATTCTCTCGTTCAATTTGTTTGTTTATTATTGAGGAGTATTAATGGGAATTATTTGGGAAAAAGTTGAGAAAAAATTAGAAAGAGATTTTATATTTAGTATTAAGTTCACCTCCCCAAATAGATCTTATATGTAGGATTAGAGGGAGTAATATATAATATAATAATACACAAAATATGTTATGTGGCTCGTTTGGTTTCTTTAATTTCTCAAAAAGAAAGTTTACTAAGTCTGATATCTAGGAAGTATATACTATGACCGTACTTGCCAATAGTTCTTATGTTGATCTTTTAAAGGATTGTGTTGTTTAATCATGGTACTGTTAGCAAAAGTTGAATCTCTAAATTCAATACTTCCTCTCTTTCTAAATAAAAGATCCAACTGGCTTTTTTTGGATAAATTAAAGAAGTTAAATAAGTCACTTAATCATAATGTATTTTGTGTATTATTAAATTATATGTTAGCTTATAAGTTAAATAACCTAGTTTAGAAAAAAATTCGGGCAAATCAATTTATAAGTAACTTATTTAGCCTTCTTAGGATTCTCCAAAAAAAAAAGTTAACTATATTCTATATGTAGGAATGAGGGAGTATTTAAACTTATCCTACGTTATCTGTGGGTTGTTTAACTTCAAATTGCATCACATCCCCCTTTTGTTCAATTAAAGATGAAAATTGTTGCAGTAGTATGTACTCATTGCTTTATATGATTTTGAACTGCTAGGGAGCTAGCCTTTCTACAGGTTTACCATCTGAGAAGTATTATCCTCTGATCAATTCTGTTGATGCTAAAACTGCTAATGCCACAGTTGAGGATGCGTGAGTCAAAATGTTACTTTATCGAGTCCTTGATATAAGATTCACTTTAATTAGGAAATCAAACTATAAAGTGGATCTTATATCAAGGACTGGGTAGTATAATATGAATTGTATCATTTTCTCTTTATTTGTCACATCTTTGTCTTTCTAAGTATGCTAACATAGATCATGATTTCTGGCAGTCAACTATGCAATGCTGGAAGTCTTGATCCGGAGAAGGCTAAGGGTAAAATTCTCGTTTGCCTTGTAAACAGCGTTGATGGAATTGTTTTAGCAGAGCAAGGGGCCGTACTTGCAGGAGCCGTAGGACTGATATTGGCAAATGATGAAAAACGTGGAAATGATATCATGGCTATTGTTCATTTCCTGCCCGCTACACACATCAATTTCACTGATGGCGAATATATTTATTCCTACACAAAACGCTCCAAGTAAATTATATTTCTCTTAAAACTCCAGTTCTTTTGCATTGTTTAAGTTCAAAAGACAGTTCTAGCATGTCATAATCTTATAATACTATCTATGTATGCAGGGCCCCTAGGGCTTATATGACAAGAGCAACAACACAAGTAGGAATAAAACCAGCCCCTGTGATTGCTTCACTCTCATCTAGGGGACCTAGTATCATACAGCCAGCAATTCTCAAGGTCTTCCGTTTGTTTTAGTACTACCTCTGGTTCATATTATAGGGCGCCTTCCAAAGAATTTTTTGGTCCTTAATAGCTAATATAAGTAATTTGGAGAGTCTTTAATGCTCTTTTGTCAATTTATCCTTGTAATGAATGCTTAAATATGACTTTTCAGGTTTTTCTTTCTCCTTCAAAATCTCGTTTATAAGGGTAATTGTCTTGGTTTGTGTGAATTAGTTAAGAGTTTAAAGTGTCTTATAACAAGGACCAAAGGGAGTAGTCAAGTTAACAAGTTATTACATTTAAATACATTTCCAATTTTAGGATAACTTTGTAGTTAACAGCTTTTGTTACTTATTTTATTTCAGCCTGATATCGCGGCACCAGGATTGGACATTCTTTATGCATACCCAAATGGCCTAGCTGCAACTGGTGTTGATTCTGATAAACGTCGGTTTCCATTTAATATAGGGTCAGGAACTTCTATAGCATGCCCTCATGTCTCAGGCATTGTTGGCCTTCTCAAAACAGCCTATCCTCATTGGAGTCCTGCTGCTATCAGATCAGCAATCATGACTACTGGTATGCGCATGCAGTTTCAAAGTCTTATCAAATTCAAAATTCTCGAGATAAAACCCCATTTGCACACTTTCTAACAGGATCTACTCCTTAGTGGGCTCGGACAATGTTAGGAATAAAACCTAATAAACTCACCCTTTTCTTTCTATTTCTATTTTTAACTTCACTTAGATTCTGTCAGATCTTAGTCATTTTTTGATGATAGTTCAGTCTATATCATCGCAAGAATCTCTTTACATAGGGAGAATCACTTTGCAATTACATATAAGCAATATAATCACTAAAAAGTTTCTCAACAAGTGAACAACTTGTAATCTATTGTCATTGCACCGGGTTTTGTCATTGTCTACTCTCACTTGTTGTGGGACTTGTTAATGATTCGATTGCTTGTTTGGAATTGCAAAGGAATTTTCCCTGAATTTTAGCATACTACGGATTTGTTGTTATACTGTATGCCACTTGTATGTTTAGCTTTCTTGACTCTTCAAATCTACACTTTTTCAGCAATGACACATGATAACAACAACAGACCCATTTTGGACCAGTCCAAGCAAGAAGCAAACCCATTTGCTTATGGTGCAGGACACATTCAACCAAACCTTGCAATGGAGCCAGGACTTGTTTATGATCTGAACACTGATGATTACTTGAACTTCTTATGTGCCCATGGTTACAACCAAACCCAAATTATGTTATTCTCCAAGAGCCCTTATACTTGCCCAGAATCTTTCAGCATTGCAGATTTTAACTACCCATCAATCTCTGTGCCTAATATTGCTCGGAACCACTCTGTAACTGTTACTCGCACACTCACAAATGTTGGAGATCCAGGAGCTTATAGTGTGCATGTGAAGGCTCCTCGTGGAGTTGATGTGTTGGTTGAGCCAGCTCTGTTGAAATTTGAGGAAGCAGGCGAGAAGAAGACATTCAAAGTTATCTTGAAATGGATTGGAGATGACATTTCTGATTATGTATTTGGAGAGATGTGGTGGTCAGATGGCAAGCACGAAGTTAAGAGTCCTATTGTAGTGAAGCATATCTTGGAATAGTTCATAGGATTGCTTTGCTTGTTAGCCACAAAAATCTTGAATTTTTTATAAGAATAATAAAAAATTTTCCTCAAATTTGTGTCCATTTTAATTTTGGTACGTCAAACATTAGGTGTATGTACATGAAGGAGCAAAATGAATAAATGATCCAGGTTTATTGTAACCGCTTTAATGTGAGATAATGGAAGCTGTAAGAAGTTAGAAAAATTTAATGAGTACATAATATTTTGAGGAGAAAATTCTTGGGTAAATTAGTCGTGCCATTTGTGATCTCATTAATTACAAATAAACACCTTATATCGGACGTGAAAATTTACTTTGAAAGGGCAACCTAAAATAATAAGTTAGCAAATATTTTTTTTTTCAACTTGTAAAATAAAAAAAATGCTTAAAACATGAATTAACTTTTTTTACCTGCTAGCTAATTTTGTTAGGATGCCTTGTCAGATAAAAATTTTCACTTGTTTGCTTGTGATTGGTAATACCACAAATGATGTGGCGAACCAGGTTTATCTAAGAATTTATCTGAGTTATTTTAAAATTTTTCCCATTTAATAGTACTCAATCTGTTCTTATATATATGACATATTTGAGAAGTTAATCTCGGTCTTAAATATAAGATTCATTTCTAACTTTTGTCAACTTGTCCCAAATTATCACTGTTGATGTTCCCCAACAATAATTAAATAAGAGAGGGAGGGAGGGGATAAGAGAATATGGTTATGGTGTTTTATAAAAATACATCATACTAACTAACTTAACCAACATCCTTAATTTAATCAAATTAGGTAAATAACTCTTATATTTAGGACTAGAGGGATTATTAACTATGTTTGCTTACTGAGTCAATTGTTTTAAAGATGGTTAAAACATGTTGTGGGTCTACTAGGGTGGGGGCATCTCTATTGAGGTCTTTCCATTTTCATCTAGCATTCATTTGGATTAAACAGTTTCTGCTTATTGTTCACTTCCATCTAGTAGTGTCATAAAAAACATCTAGATAATGTTATTCGATTTTTTTGGAAAGTTGTTGTATCAAAATAGAGATGAAATAGACAATGCTTCATCTAAATAAAGGTTAAATTGAGAGAGATTTCAATAGAGATGCACCTCAAGGCACCTCAACCCTTCTAAGTTCACCCATACTAGATGGTAATTTCGATAGATAAATTTTTAGATGATCCAAGTTTGTCACATCATTTATGTTCTGAGTAATTACAAACAAATATGTTAAGTTTATCGTAGAGATTTTTATGTGATCTAGTACCCCAAAAAACTAGCTGACGTAATTTTATTTCAATTTGCAAATTAAAAAAGGATATGGTAGAAAGGGGTTCATATGAGAATTTCTCATTTCTTCTGTTATCTGCCAAAAGATATGTTTAGCTTTCTTCAAGCTATCATATGAGAGAAATAAAATACAAGTTCATTATTTAGAGATTCTCCTCTAGGCTAATAAGTTTATTTAGGCGACATTTTTAGCTTACTAAACTCAGGAAAACAGACAGAGTTTGTTTAGACCTAAAAATTGCAAGTTGGGTTTGAGAAATTTGTCTCTAAATTACAACCAAACCTAAAATTACTAGCCTTGAAGTGCCAATAGTCTAAAAAGGTCGCCTCGTTATGCCCTTTCCATTTTTTTAATATTTGTTCATATAATTCTTCAATTTTTACGATATTGATCATGTTGCAATAATTTATTTGTTATTATCTTTTTAAAAAAAATTGAATTACATAAAATGGCTTGATAGTGGTGGGACAATGATTTATTCATTTGAATCTTATAAGAATGGATTAATTTGCACTTTAATGATTTGAATTGGAAATTTATGAGTTTTAATAACAATGTATCTCAAACTAAAACAAAATAATTCGATTTACAAAAATTGAACATGAATTTTATATTAGTTAAAATAAAGATTGTAACTTGTATAAAGTTAGTGCGAGTAATTTAGTATAAGGGTTAAGGGTAAAAAATACACATATGATTTTGTCAAAAGTTCATTTAACACCAAATTTTTTTTTTGACAAAAAAATACACATGAACTTTTAAATTGGATCAAAAGCCACATTTACAATTATATTCCAAAATGAAGCGCTTGATGCTGAACGAACCTTTTTATAAAATCACATGTGTATTTTTTTACTCTAATTTAACTGTAAGTGTGTATTTTTTATCCAATTTGAAAGTTCATGTGTATTTTTTGTAAAAAAAAATATTTGATACTCGATGAACTTTTAACAAAATTATATGTGTATTTTTAACCCCCCCCCCTTTTTTTTTTATTACATTGGAAGGGGATACCCCTCAATAACTACCCAGCATCAAGGTCCCTAATATCCTGTTGGATTACATTCCGAATATCCTCAGAAATATGCTCCACTCCATGAAATCCTGGTGCAGTATGAATGGCTTGCTTAGCCATATAATCAGCTACTCTATTCGCGTTCCTTGCAATATGTTGGATTTGTACAGACCAATCACGGTTCAGCATTGACTGAATTTCCAATACAACCCCCCTGCTTCTTTGACCACTTTCTGGTAAATTACGTACTGTATAACATTAATCGCTTCTATAGCATCAGTCTCGACGATCAGTTGCTTGATTCCTCGATCCCAGGCAATCTTAAGACCATGCAGCATTGCCCACAATTCCATAGCAAGACTACTACGTACTCTCAGGAACATGAAATAAGAAACCACTTATGAATTCCCCTTGATCATTCCTTATTACTCCACCACACCCTCCCTCTTCATCTATAGAAAATGATCCATCGACGTTCACCTTGTACCACCCAAGGGGAGGAAGAGGCCACCTCTCTTCTCTGTCTACCACCGGTCCTCCATCAATATTCACCCCTTTCAACTTTCTCTTTGACTGAGTCAAAACCTCTACTGTATTACGGGCCCTCATAATAAGCAACTCTTAGTATAAATACAAATTTTAGATCAGGAATTTCATCATTTTAGTTTTTTTAATAAAACTAAATAAAATAATAGTTTTTGTTAAAATGGCAATAAAGCCCACATGTCATCCTCATTCTGTTTTTGTTAAAACACTCTTGTTTGTTAATTAAGATGTCACAATATTCTTATGATTCAAGGTGCACTTATAAACTATATGAGAAATATCAAATATATACATAGTAAATCTGCATCAGTGTGAATTGTAACATGACCTAAATTAAATTTTAAATTGAAATATCTAATCTTATTCTTATTTTCCTTTTTAAGTAAATTCGTAATTGTCAATGTGAATAGTAACATTCCTAAATTTTATTTGTAACTGAAATCTCTAATCTTGTTCTTATTTTCCTTATTAAAATTAAATTCGTAATTATCCGTGTAAATCGTAACATACCTAAATTTCATTTTTTTATTGAAATCTTGAATCTCATTCTTACTATCATTTTTTAAGTAAATTCGTAATTACCATGCATTGATGGATAAAAAAAGGCTAAAGTATACTTTTGGTCCTTTATGTTTGCATCAAGTTTCATTTTAGTCCTTTATGTTTGAAAAGTATATTTTTGGTCCTTTATGTTTGCATTAAGTTTCATTTTAGTCCTTTATGTTTGAAAAGTACACTTTTAATCCTTTTTGTCTAACACCGTTAGTTTTATTTAACGGAAAATGCCAACTCACCAAATCTAAAAGGTAATTTTATAATTAATTATGGACAAAAAATGCTTAAATTTAATTTTTTTTAGTATAATAATTCTTATATTTTAAAAATTAGTCATTTGTATCTACATTTAGTTATAGAATCACCTTTTAGATTTAATGAGTCAGCATTTTCTGTTAAATGGAACTAACGGTGTTAGCAAAAAAGGACTAAAAGTGTACTTTACAAATATAAAGGACTAAAATGAAACTTTGTGTAAACATAAAGGACTAAAAGTATGCTTTTCAAACATAAAGGACTAAAATGAAACTTAGTGTAAACATAAAGGACTAAAAGTATACTTTAGCCGATAAAAAAATCAAAATTCTTTTCTTGGCCAATTAAATTTTCAGATGGTAATACTCAAAATTTACAACTACATGCAATCTTTAAGTACTTCCTCTGATCCTTATTATAAGGAACTAATTAACAAGTTCTCTTGATCATTTTTATAAGTCACTTGTTATTTTGCAAGAACTATTAAATTTGATTTTCTATCTATACCCAATAAGTGTAGTAGGAGAGAATAATAATTAACAGGGTATTTTAGTTTAGTGTAGTTAGTATGTGCACTATTAGAATTACTCCAATTTTGATACAAATTTAAAAGTACATTATAATAAAGACAAGAGGGAGTAGCTTCATAATTTTTTTTTCCGATCAAACTCTTTTTTTCTGATATTTTTAGGTAAATTACATGTTTTGTTTTTTTTTTAAAAAATGTATTGAGTTGCTGTCTCATAAATTTTAACGGTTCATTTTTACTTTTTTATTTGGCTAAAATATACTTTTGATTCTTTATATTTTCATCAAGTTGAATTTTGGTCCATGGTGTTAATTTTTTGTAACATATAATAATGATTCAACAAATATAAATGATGATTTTATAGTCAAATCTTGATAAAAAAAAATGGACCAATTTTATAATTTGGCATAATTATATTAAATAACTAAAATTTAAGTGTATTTTTCAGCTATTCACTACAAAAGCACAATTTAAATTTGTTAAGTTAGAATATTCCATTAACTAAAACTAACCGTATTAATAAAAACGATTAAAAATAGATTTTTCAAACTTAAATGACCAAAACTCAACGCGAACAGAACATAAGGTACCAAAGTATATTTTAGCCTTTTTATTTCTTACGTTGTTAATTTAACTTAGCAAAAATAAAAAAAAAAAACACACTAACTCAACAAACATTTTCTGTTAACCAAATCTTATAGCTTTAAGAATAAAATACTAAAAGTATGCTTTTAAAGCTTATGGGATTAAAATAAAATTTGATTCAAATTTAAAGAATTTATGCTTGGTACGAGGGATTTGGGATTTGGAAGAGAATGGTGGGGAGGGAAATTTTTTGTGCATTGAAATTTTTAAAAATTGATGAAGTAGAGTTATGATATTTTAAGAAATATAAGATATAAGATAAAATAATAGGAAATACTAATTAAAAACTTTCAACTA
Source organism: Mimosa bimucronata (assembly GCA_037074515.1). Classification (NCBI taxonomy): domain Eukaryota; kingdom Viridiplantae; phylum Streptophyta; class Magnoliopsida; order Fabales; family Fabaceae; genus Mimosa; species Mimosa bimucronata. The sequence goes on along the minus strand of CM073440.1, from coordinate 18,161,819 downwards.
CACTTTTGAAAACTTTGTTAATTTAAGTCCAAAAAATTTTCCCTCCACTCATTTTCCCTCCCATCCCTTCATACCAAAGAGGTCCTAAATTTAATTTCAACCTTCATTTTATTAAAAACTGCAATTAAATAAATTTTTAATTTTTAATTGACGCGGTCTAAGTCCCTTGTTTGGATCATAAAAAAAATATATGTCAAGATACTAATTTGTCAACTTAAAAGCTAAAAACTCATAAAACTATCAAATCACAAAATAATCAACTTTTTATTTGAACAAACATTAATCAACCGTAAATTACAATATACTACATACATACATACATATATATATATATATTTAAACGTAAAAATAATAATAGTTTACCTTATAAAAAATAATAATAGTTTAAATTTGTTTATTTATCTAAACAAAACATTTACTTGCAACACAACAAATTTTGAGAAGTTACAACTTATCCGTCCTAAACCTACGGATCCACCTCAGTGATTCACACAAATAGCAACCGCATAAGAGAGATACTTACATATTATTACTATAATTATTACTAAGTTGATTTTATTTTTAGTTGACTGGTGATTTATATTAATCAATCCACATTTTATTTTGTTTTGAAGGGAAATATTTCATCAATAGTGTAAATGATAATAGGAATTTTTTTTAAAGTCAAAATAAATTGTGAATTGTTTAAAACAAGTCATGTATTCAAATTAGTTCAATTGTTATTTTTGACAAAAAATATATCCAACAAAAAATAAAAATAAAATTATTGATATAATTGGGCCAATGAATCAACTATAAGTATAAGCATTATTGTCAAATTATCGAGTTATTCTCCAATTTTATCATTTTTACATTTCTACTTAACCAAAACGTGTTATGAGTTACTTAAATTTGTACGAGTTGTAAACTCGATTAAAGTTACGAGCTTACACACCGACTTAAACCTTTTACTTCTTTGACTTAGGAAATAATTTTATCAACTTGCTTTAAATCTTATATTAATTATTTTTATTTAACCATGTTAAATGCATTTATATATAAATTTTATAACAATTTCTTTATTGAGTTTAATAAAGTATACATATTGGTATTATTCATATTTAACATATATTTAAGTTAAATTATTGTAATTTTTTATTTCTTATTTAATTATATACTTTAAACACATATTCATTAAACAAAGATTAACTCTTACTGGTTTACTATTTGAGTTTGTGATTCGGTTTTACATTCTTATTATGAATTTAGTTTTAAACTCATGAGTTTGATAATTTTATAGGAATCTCCACATTACCAAAAAAAAAAAAATCTACATTTCTTTTCATATTCATTCACCTAAAATTGAGTACTCGTCTCATAAAAAATTAATTATCACTAGAATGAAAATTATGGGGAAAATCTCTTTAAAAGAAAGTTGAACTGCCTGTATTTCTACTCGGGTCAATAAATTTTAGATGACCTAAAATGAGATCTCAGAAGTAGATAATTTTACCATGCTGCCCTTCTTTTGATTTCTTTCCTCATTGCTCATCCCTCCTCCAATCTACCTATATATCAATTGGTTGTTACTTGTTACTACCTTTAACATGAATGTCACATGTACTATCAGCAACGACATGATGGGAAAGTCATGTGGTGATTGTTTTTAGTTTACTATGAAATTTATTAATTAATAAGAATATTCTTTAACCTCTGTAAGTATGAAAAAATAATTTTAGAGATCTAACAATCAAAAATCGTTTGAGTGTATTTTCATTTCCACATCATAATTGATTCTTTCATGAAGGTAGCTGATGGCCCTTAAAAATTGTCTTCACAATCATCATCAACAAGTTTGTGTCATATTTGTATCTCCAAAAGAATGCTTAGAATCCTCTTTATTGAAAGCTACGAGTATGTTTTCTGTAGGTGTAGTAATTAGTGAAACATAAAATGATAAAAGTATCAGGATAAATTAACAAAATTTCAATACCCCAATTTAGGTTGTATGACCTCATTGCATATTTGATAAGTTTAGGAACCCAAAATAAAATTTAGCTATTTCAAGAGGCTTTTAAAATGATTTTCCCAAAGAAATATTTGTAAAATATTTGCGAGATTATAAATGTTTAGAAAGAAATATCTTGAAATCAAATAACACTTTGACCAAAAAAAAAAAAAAAAGAAATCAAATAACCTATAAAATTTTTTCAAAATAAAAATTGTGAAAAACTTATAGCAACGGAAACGCCATAAATCTAGGTCAAAACAAACACCAAAGAATCTGCTCTTTTTTCACCGGAAAAATTAAATTAATAACTGAAATTATTAAATGGATTCATGGGAGAAAAGTCTATAAAGTACGTACCAAATTCAATCTTTGGCCACTGGCAAGAAAGAAAGGATAAAGATTCAATCTTTACTTCTTTCTGGGACTCACCGTGTGGTATATTACAAAGTTAAAAGTATCAGCAAAATCATGTCTAGATTCTCCGTGTATGCATGCTAACATTATTTTTTTTTGGTAAGTTTTAGCCATTAATGGGAGGATATCAAGAGATTCTTTTGAAAGGTTAATAATATGTGATTAATACTCATTAACTGATAATGCAGATTACTTGCACACTGAATATTTAGAAACAAGTTTTTATGATTCTGCCCAATTCACTCCAATGAATTTGTTCTTGGTGAATGAATGAGTGATTATGAAATTTCGTTATCATAATCTCTTTCATTATTACTATCAGTGTGCAGTGAAGTCTATAAAAGCAGCAGAGGAAAACAGAACATCCTTATCTAATCAGTGTTGAAGGTAAAATCTCTTCTTTGAAAGAAGAAACAATGGCGCAACCCTCTGCTATTCAGTTTCTTCTATCAGTGTTTCTTTTGTCCACTTGCTGCCTGCAACCTATCCAGGCCATCAAGAAGGTAAGCACTTTTCATTTCTGTTATTTTTTCTTTCATTCCTTTTAAATTCTCCAATTCAATACAAATATAATTTTAGTGTTCTTCTTAAATATTGAAAAAGCATACTATAACAAGATCAAATATGTTGGGTCAAAGGCTTACTCTTTTATACATGTATGTGTGTGTCAGTGTGAGTGTGATATACAAGATTACTCTTTTTTTTCTTCTAAATATTGGTGAATAATTATTGATATATTTTGGTGAAAAGGCTGGATATACAGAAATGGAGTACTAATAATATATTTTTACTCTTTTTCTTGCAGACTTATATTGTGTACTTAGGGTCACATTCTCATGGCCTAAGTCCTACTTCTGCTGATCTTGATTCAGCCACAAATTCTCATTACAAAATGTTGGGATCACTCCTAGGAAGGTAAATAGAATTAAAAAATTTCTTTGAACCCATATGCAGAACGAAAATTTTTTTCACTTGAATTTATAAAAATTAAGTAAAAAATTAAATAAGTGGGGTTAAAAATGCTTAATTAATATTTCTTACTCTTTTATCTTTTATCTTATATTTTAAAAATATTATAACCCCACTTCTTGGACTTTTAAAAGTTCAACTCACAAAAATTCCCCAACCTCTCCCCCTCCAAATCTCTCTTACTAAACAGACCTTAAGGAAGAAGCTGATATGTTAAAGATATGATCTTTTGCAGCCAAGCCAAAGCACAAGAATCATTAATTTATTCTTATAATAAAAACATCAATGGCTTTGCTGCTCAGCTTGAAGAGGAAGAAGCAAAAAAGCTTGCAAGTAAGTAGGAAGGATAATTTTTTTTAATGGAATTCTATGTTTTGCTGTTTTTCTCATCATTTAACGTTAAAGATTACTGATTTCTTCGTTGCTTGGTATTTCTTTTTTTGATTGTTGCAGAGCATCCAAAAGTGGTGTCTGTGTTCTTGAGCCAAAGGCGGGAACTGCACACAACACATTCATGGCAGTTTCTTGGACTAGAGTCTAGTCAAGGAGTAGTTGATGAAGATTCTGCTTGGGCAAAGGCAAAATATGGTGAAGATACAATCATTGCTAATCTTGACACAGGTTTCCAACTTATCCTCATATTCAAAATTTAATTTTGCACTGTTGTCTTTCTTTGAAGAATCCAAATGAATTGATGGGTTCTAGTGGAATTTGTGTTTGTGCTTGCTTATAATTTTACTTCTCATATCATTTACTTAATTGAATCACAATTTTATTTATGCACCATCTTCTTCTTGAGTAGGTGTTTGGCCAGAATCTAAGAGCTTCAATGACGAAGGATTGGGGCCTGTACCAGAAAAATGGAATTGTCCATGTCACTTTGGAGATCTTCCTTCAAACAAAACTTTCTGTAACAGGTCAATCCTCTTGATGACATTTTATCTCCCAACCATCACTTATAACACCCAAGTTCACTCATTTTCACTTCCAATCATTTTTTACCCATGAACTATGACTAATTCTCTATCTCTCTTGACTGTACTTCCACTTGCAGGAAGCTGATAGGAGCAAGATACTTCATCAAAGGCTATGAGGCATACGCCGGCAAACAGAATGCATCATACTACTCTGCACGTGACAATGAAGGCCATGGCTCTCACACTTTATCAACTGCAGGTGGAAGCTTTGTTAAAGGAGCAAGTGTCTTTGGTGTTGGAATCGGTGTTGCTAAAGGCGGATCCCCCAAGGCAAGAGTTGCAGCCTACAAGGTTTGCTGGCCTGATGGCTGCTTTGATGAAGATTTACTAGCAGGATTTGATGCTGCCATAAGTGATGGTGTTCATGTGATTTCTGCTTCCGTTGGTGGTGCACCTGTGGATTTGTTTTATGATTCTATAGCCATAGGGTCCTTCCATGCTGCTTCAAGGGGAATTGTGGTAGTTGCCTCCGCAGGAAATTCAGGACCAGAACCTGGAAGTGTGGCTAATTTGGCTCCATGGTTGTTAACTGTTGGTGCTAGCACATTAGATAGGAGCTTTGTTGACTACATAACTCTTGGTGACAAGAAGCACATAACGGTACTGTAAAATATGTTTCTTTCTGTCATTTTGGTTTGTAGTTGGTCTAATAGGTGGTGTGTGAAATCTGTAAAATGACATTTGAGATTTTTGTTTGTTACTTTTTCCAGGGAGCAACTCTTTCATCCATGAAGTTGCCATCTCCAAAGTTCTATCCTCTGATTAGTTCTAAGGATGCCGGGCTTCCCCACGCGCAATCTGCGTGAGTACAATTCACAAAAGAATAGTGGCTTCAATTCTGAATCTTCTTTTTGGTTGGTAGAGAATGTGATATTTGATTGCAAATGCTGTTTGGATTCTTGTAGTGATCTCTGCTTCAATGGAACCCTTGATCCTACAAAGGTGAAGGGGAAGATAGTGGTATGCCTCAGAGGTGAGAATGCAAGAACAGCGAAAGGCGTGGAAGCCGCTCGTGCAGGAGCAGTAGGGATGATCTTGGCCAATGATGCAGATAGCGCGGATAACACTATAGCAGACCCTCATGTTTTGCCTGCTTCAAACATCAATTATGAAGATGGACAATATCTCTTTAAGTACATCAACAAAACCAAGTAATTATCTTGCCTGCGCTACAAGTTATCTTTTCATTCTGTTTAGTTCTTGAATTACGCATAACTTGTTCCTCATTATCTCCTGTAGGAACCCTGTGGCTTTCATGACTAGTGCCAAAACAGTTATACCAGTAAAGCCAGCTCCTGTCATGGCTTCATTCTCTTCAAGGGGACCCAACATGGTCCTACCTTCGATCCTCAAGGTTTGTTATTGTTCAATTTGTTTGCTTCATCAACTTCACCCTTTTTAAGAAATGATTTTACTTAAAAAAAGAAACCACCTTCGTTTTCCTGCTTCAGCCTGATATTACTGCACCTGGGGTGAACATTATTGCTGCTTATTCAGAAGCCACAAGCCCAACTGAACAAGATTCCGATAAACGAAGAGTTCCTTTCACAGTGATGTCAGGAACTTCCATGTCTTGCCCTCATGTTTCTGGTGTTGCTGGCCTCCTCAAAACCCTCCATCCTGATTGGAGTCCTGCAGCCATCAGATCTGCAATCATGACCAGTGGTACAACAATATATATATATATATATATATGAATCACTTTCAAGCTTCAATACATATTGAAACTCATCAAAGCTTTTTTTACCTTGTCTGAATCTCATTTTTTTTTCCAGCGAGCACTATGGATGACACCGAAAAGTCAATTATGGACTCTAATAAGAAAGATGCAAACCCATTTGCTTATGGAGCAGGACATGTTCAACCTGATGAAGCTATGGATCCTGGGCTTATTTATGATCTCACAAATGATGATTACTTGAACTTCTTATGTGGTAATGGCTATAATGGAACACTTATTCAGCAATTTTTTACGGGAAAGCCCTTCACTTGTCCAAAGTCCACCAACCTGCTAGATTTTAACTACCCTTCAATCATGGTGCCTAGTTTGGGGACAAATACAGTAAATATTACTAGGACAGTGACACACGTGGCCGTTTGTCCTACCAAGTACTTTGTGGAGATTAAGGCTCCTGCGGGACTTAATATCTTTGTTGAGCCAAATCACTTGAAATTCAAAAAAGCAGGAGAGAAGAAGAGTTTCCAGGTTATGATTGAAGGAACTGGTACACACAGGCCTTCAACTTATTCTTTTGGAGAGATAAATTGGACAAATGGGATGAAGAATGTGAGAAGTCCTGTTGTGGTGCGCCACAAATAGGAAGGATTATGATTATGATGGTGATTTTTATGTTTTCCTAGTTATGTTTGTTGTTTAGTTCATCTGTTCTTTTATTTTGGATTGTAGAGATTTGTTGGTAAGGATTTATGTTGTTGGAGTTTCTTAGCATGTAATTGGTTTCAAGAAACGAATAATAAAAAATTTCTCAAAAGAAGGTTTGTTTTAGAATAAAAATATGCCCTTTTCGTGTTTCATGTTTACAAAATTATTTCTCATGTAATCATAGGTTTCATTAAGTTGCTGGTTGATAACTTGATATGGTAAGCTACTATCCACTTAAAAATGACATAAGTTTTTTTTTTTAATCAAAGAATGACATAAGTTCAAATCCAAGTACACAAATTAGTTTGATGATAAAAAAAGATAATTGAAATTTTTATATGATAAATATATTAGTTAGTAGCATGAAAACTTATGTAAACTATTTTTATTTAGCCCCCTCCCCCTCCCACAAAAAAAAAAAAAAGTGCCCCATGAAAAATTCTTGCATGTCTGGTGCACTAAGTCATTTGTGATTTGATCAAGCACAAATAAACACATTAGATCTTACGTGAAATTTATAATTTGACTTGGCACCATAAAATAAATCAACTAACTGGTAAAAATGTTTTTTTCAAGTTGTCAAATAAAAAAAATTAAAAACATGAGATTTAAATTTTTTTTATGTGTTAGTTAATTTTTTTAATGTGCCAAATCATATTAAAAATTTCACTTAAGACCTTATGTGTTTATTTGTGATTGGTCAGACCTCAGTGCCACACTATGTACTATGATAGTAGTAGCATACTTTTAATTAATGGGTCTTGGATCAAATCTAATTTTCCACTCACCAAATTATTTTTCAATCTGTTGTTGGCAGTAATATTTCAGTACCTTTAAATTGGGGTGATTCAAAAGGAGAGTTCATGACTTATTTTTAAAGAAATTTAATTTGTTCAGGACAGGGTTTTTTAATCTTAATTGTAATATATACTGATTAAATTTTTGTTTCCCCTTAATTTTCATTTTTTTTATCCCTTTTGTTAATTATCTTTAAAAAACATGGAATTACAATGAAAAAAATTTCAACTAATAGTTCTACTGTGACAAACAATTTAAATTTCTAAAAACAAGCTTAGCATGCAGAAGTTGAATTCAGCCAAAATTAAAAGGCAATTTTTGTCGGCGTATGTTTACTTTTTTTTTTTTTTTGGACAGAACGTATGTTTACTTATCATGCATAGTGATTTATAGTTGAACAAATCTGAAAAGGAAATTGGGGCCATACTCCTTTCAAGCCCATATGAGTAACAGGTTACAGTCAAGTCTCCTATTTTCAAACAAATACATATTCCCTTAAATTAGTAATATTAAAAAAACATTTATAAATATTGTAAAATAATACTTGTTTATTTCTGTCATGCATTACAAGTAGTACAAAACTTTCTATAAATTTTCATGTTATTATAAAAGTAGTAACTCGTTTTTTTTTTTTGGTGAAATCAAAGTGATTACTGTTTCTACACGTGCAATTATCATCATTCCAACTTTAGATACATGTAATAAGCTAGTCTGTTATTAAATATTAAATATAGGGGATTTTTACCTAATTTAATTAGATTAAAAATATTAGCTAAATTAATTAAAGACACATTATATTGTCAAAATACCTTAACCATCTACCTTTCTTCCTACCATCTTTTACTTCTTAATTATTGAGAAACATCAATAGGGAAAATATAAGAAAAATAGTAAGAAGTCTTATATTTAAAAGCAAACTTACCTCCCCAAATAGATCATATATTTAAGAATGGTGGGAGTATATCACTATTTAGTATTTAGATAAAAGGGCAAGAAAAAAAAGTATTTAGAAAAAAAATTGATCCTGGTACTGACTGAGTAAATGTAAACACTAAACAAGAAAAGGTTTTAAAGACATCCATTGTTCATTCCAACCCTGTTTTATTACCCAGGTGAACATACATTCCTGAACCTTAAAACTAAACCATAAATAGTCAAATCCAATTTGAACCAATAAAGTTACTCAACAGCATGAAATACCACCTGCTCTCCGATTCCACTCTCTTTTTTTTTTAATAGAGAATTGAAATGAATGCGAAAACAGAATGCAAAAAAAAAAAAAAAAACCTGTTATTTGCAGTTGCAGTAAAAAAAAACTAATAATGGATATTCTAGAAAGCCCCAAACAGAAACCCATTGAAATTTTCAGACGAAGGATAACAAAAATTGTTCGCGTGTTAAATTTTTTTTTAAAATTTTAATTGAGGTTGATGATAGACACTTAACATATTGTATTTTAGTTGTGAGCTTCTTGGCCAAATTTTTGTTGGTGTAATGGTAGAAAACATGTTGGCCTGTGCCCTGGTTTGCATTTGCACTTATGAAGCCGTGTGTTCGTGATGATCACACAATCGAAAATTTTTATATGTTATTGATAATTCATAATTCCATATTTTATATTTTCGTTGGCCAATGACAGAAGCGCTAATACAAAGGTACACCGTTCAAATGATATTACAATATGTAACAGATCGGTATTTGAAGGAGGAGGCGAAAAAAAGAAACATAGGAACATAAAATGTAAAATTCATTAGAGCTAGCCCAGAACAGAACAAGACACTGTATAAAAAAAGCATAAAAGAGAAAGCATCACACTGTATAAAGACACTGTATAAAATTCATTAGGCCTACTAGATCCACACCTTCTTTGCCTTTGCTTCTCTTCCCCCCTTCTCCCGTCCACGTATGCCTTTTCTTATTTTTGAAGATGACAAGAGTCTTTGATTAGTTTTGGCTAATATTAGTTCATAGTTAATTATTAATAAAATCTGTTATGAAATACCAGTACAAGCAATTCCAATTGCATGACTTACATCCATTTTATGATTTGCATCCCTATAACTGATATTTGTGCTCAATTCAATTCACCTCACATTTATTTAACTCAAGTCCTCTAGCAAAATGCTTAATGCTGGTATTTCCTTGACATTTTTTCGGCGATCAATTCACTAATTGTAACTAAGGTAACTAATCCCTCATAACAGATTCATCGTGGGGATTAAATATGTAAGGATGGGCCCAGTTTATCTCATCAAGAAAACCGCCAATGCTAAGGATTTTTGCTTTGAGCTTGCAACTTAAAGCAGAAGCATCAAGTGATAGATGGGTCTGTTGAAGTAAAGTAATAAGGAGAAGAATATTTTGATAAATGAGCACAAAATCCTTTTAGAGAACTATAAAAACACCTTTGTTGAATACAAGTTCAAAGGGAGAATCCAATCCCAAAAGACAAACATATTGGGAGGAAGAACCCCTTAAACTTGTAAATCACATTTTACACATGAGACGCCCTAATGTGGGATTGATAACATAATCTTCTTGTTGATTTAAGCGTTTTTTATTAGATTAACACTTTTGATGAGCTCTTGATTTCGAGTTCCTACTTGATACTGATGTTCTATTTTTCTTTAGTTTCACAACATTGTGGCTTCTCAAAGATGGTATCAAAACCATCAGAAATGTGTGAGGAACATGAAATTGCAGGTAGGAACTTGAGGGGGAGTAATAAAATATGTAATGTTGGTTAGATGTGAAGAACCTAAGGCCACTGAAGGTGATGAAATGTTAGAGCCTCATGAACAGCCACAAGTTAGAACTCTCAAGTGGAGGTTGATAGTGTTGTTATGGTGCTTTGCATTCGTTATACTTGTTTTCGTCATTTTCAAGTGGGGCTTGCCATTTCTTTCTGAGAAGGTACCACATCTTTCTATAGCACAAACTAATCATATATTAGAAAAACTGCATACTATAAGATTTGGATCTTTCCCCATCGCAGCATTACATTATTTGATTAGTAATAATTGATTGGTTATAAAGCATATCACTTCTTTTTTTATCACTTAACATAATTTGTTCTGCCTCCTATCCTTAATTTAAAATCAGGTTGGCTTATTTGATGAGATTAAGGAGGCTAAATAAATTATTTTAGACTAATTATGTTTATCATTTTTTTTCAACAAACTAATTTATTTGACATACAAATTGATGTAGAGTCTAATGACATATAACATATATCATAATTATACAGTTTATTTAGCTTCCTTATTCTCCTAAAAAATGTCAATTTAATCTTATAATAAGATTCGGGAGAGTAATTCCATAATTGCACTATAGATATCCATATCTACCATGTTTATTTCCTTAGGGATACTTAATTGGGATAAGGGCCCGTTTATCACTCTAAGGGCCCGTTTGGCCATGAATATACTTTCACTATGTGATCGATGCTCTTTTCAGTATATCCTTTATATTAAACGGATCTTTTTGATTTATTACCCCTTTTTTACTTTACTGAAAATGGCCTCTGCATCGCGGCTGAGCTTTTGGGGCCAAATACAGTAAATATTACTAGGACAGTGACACACGTGGCGGTTTGTCCTACCAAGTACTTTGTGGAGATTAAGGCTCCTGCGGGACTTAATATCTTTGTTGAGCCAAATCACTTGAAATTCAAAAAAGCTGGAGAGAAGAAGAGTTTCCAGGTTATGATTGAAGGAACTGGTACACACAGGCCTTCAACTTATTCTTTTGGAGAGATAAATTGGACAAATGGGATGAAGAATGTGAGAAGTCCTGTTGTGGTGCGCCACAAATAGGAAGGATTATGATGATTATGACGGTGGTTTTCATGTTTTCCTAGTTCTGTTTGTTGTTTAGTTCATCTGTTCTTTTATTTTGGATTGTAGAAATTTGTTGTAAGGATTTATGGATATGATGTTGGTGTTGGTGTTGGAGTTTCTTAGCATGTAATTGGCTTCAAGAAATGAATAAGAAATAATTTCTCAAAAGAAGGTTTGTTCTTAGAATAAAAATATGCCCTTTTGAATTTCATGTTTACAAAATCATTTTTCTTGTAATCATAGGTTTCATCAAGTTGCTGGCTAGTCCTCGTAAGAATGACATAAGTTCATACCCAAGTAAACAAATTGGTTTGATGATTAAAAGAAGGATAATTGAAATTCTTATATGATAAATATATTAGTTATTAGCAATGTTTTAAAAGCCAGACAAGTGATCGAGCCGGAAATGCTAACGGGTCATGGTGCATCCAGTTAAATCAATTGAATCATCCGGTCGGGTTGGTAACGTAATAATTAAATAAAAAATATTATTATATACTTATATAGTAATATATGTAAAAAAATAAAATATGAAATTATCAAATAATTTTAAAATAAAAATAAAAAATATATCTCAAAGATATGCTTAGTTTTGTCTTAAATATTTTAGATAAAAGATAAAAATTAAATGAAAAATTGAGAATATGTCAATAAATTTTAAAGACGAAAAATTGGGTAAAAAGTGAGTTAATAAATAACTTAAATGTTTGTTTAACAAGCAAGAGGGGGGTGAGAATAAAGGTAGATGTTTAGGATGTTTTGATAATATCATATGATTTTAATTAACTTAACTGACATCTTAATCTAATCAAATTAAGTAAATAGGTATTATATTTAGGATCGGAGAGAGGGAGGAGTAGTAGCATGCTTTTAATTAATGGGTCTAAGATCAAATTCAATTTTCGGCTCACCAAATTATTTTCAATCTGTTGGCAGTACTATACTATTTCAGTATCTTTAAATTGGGGTGATTTACTGCCACAAAAAAAAAATTGGGGTGATTCAAAAGGAGAGTTCATGACTTATTCTTATAGAAATTTAATTTGTTCAGGACAGGGTTTTTAATCTTAATTGTAATATCTACTGATTAAATTTTTGTTTCCCCTTAATTCTCATTTTTTATCCCCTTGGTTAATTATCTTTACAAAAAATTGAATTAAAATGAAAAAAAATTCAACTAATAGTTAAAAACAAGTTTAGCATGTACAAATTGAATTCAGCCAAAATTAAAAAGCCATTTTTGTGGGCGTATATTTACTTATCATATATGGTGATTTATAATTGAACAAATCTGAGAGAAATTGGGGCCATACTCTTTTCAAGCCCATATGATTAACAGGGTACAAGTCAAGTCTTCTATTTTAAAACAAATACCTATTCCATAAATATTGTAAAATAATACTAGTTCATTTTATTATACTAGTACAAAACTTTCTATAAATTTTATTATATATTAATGTTATTATAAAAGTAGTAACTCTTGTTTTTTTTTTTTTTTGTGATATCAAAGTAATTACTGTTTCCACACTTGCATTTATCATCATTCCAGTTTAAAATACATGTAATAAGCTACTCCATTATTAAATATAAGACATGTTTATTTAATTTGATTAAATTAAATATGTTAATTCAGTTACTTAAAATCACATACTATTACCAAAACACTCTTACCATCTATCTTTCTTCCTACCCTCTCTTTCTTACTTCGTTATTAAGGAACGTTAATAAGGAAAATGTAGGGAAAATATGAGAAAAAATAGTAACAAGTCTTATATTTGAAAGCAAACTCACTTCCCAAAATAGGTCCTATATTTGAAAACAGTGGGAGTACGTCAGTATCAATATTTAGTATTTGAAAAAAAAAAAAAAAGATTGATCCTGGTGGTACTGACTCAGTAAATGCAAACACTAAACAAGAAAAGGGTTTAAAGACACAGATTGTTTATTCCAAACCAGCTTTATTATACAGGTGAACATCGCATAACTGAACCTTAAAACTAAACCATAAAAAGTAGTCAAATCCAATTGAATCAATAAAGTTACTTAACAGTATAAAATATCACCTGCTCTCCAATTCCACTTTTTTTAATATAGAATTGAAATGAATGCGAAAACAGAAAGCAAAAAAAAAATGTTATTTGCAGTTGCAGTAAAAAAACTAATAATGGTTATTCTAAAAACCCCCAAACAGAAACCCAGCAGCCTGGTCCTCATTGCCATTGAATAATTTAAGAGCTTGCACTACTGCTTCTCTTCCAAACCCTAATTCCACCAGCTTTGCAACTTTTGCTTCAAACTCACTCTCCTACAAATCAAAGTCAAAATATGTTATTAATTCATAGAATCTGGAATCATTAGCATTCATTCTCACATCAATCACATTCGAGATTGCTTTGCAAAAAAGAGAAGAAAACGAAACGACGATGATCACGATGACGCAAAATATTGAAACAGCTCTTGGTTGCAAATTTACCTGAGAAGTGCCACCAGAAGCTCCTCCTGAAAACCAAAGGATAATAGCAAATGAATAAGTATGTTGAATTTAACCATAAATATCAGTATTATAAATGCAAGATTTGAAAAGGAAAAATACAATGTTTGTGTTGATTTACACAAAAGGAAGGAATAACGATCAAGTATAGAGTTTGACAAAGACTTAGTATTACGGAATAAAGAGTCCCACATTGACTAATATAGGATGCTCGATGGGTATTCAAGTGGGTTAACTATATTCCACCTCAATAACTAGTTTTCAACGTTCAACTTAGAAACCATTCAAATTCTAGTAAGAATCTAGTGAATTCATGCTAAAAATGAGACAAAAAAGATATATTAACAAAAGTTTAAGTCAACACATAAAAACTTTTCCTGTAGAACAATTATTAGAAACAAAATCCTCTACTAACCTGAAGAATGGCCTCCTGTTGGGGCACTACCACTTTTATCTGCTGTTCCTGTTGCCTGAAGGATAATACAAAATAGTCGATGCAAACCCACCAAGCAAAGTAAAAATAAATTTGAAATGTGTAATCAAACTATAAAGTCATGTGACTAAATTCAACCAAGCACACGTATACTTACCGTGGCACCTGAGCTGGATGCTTCCTTAGCGTACCTCTCTTCATCGAGAAACCGAGATGGAATGTCTTTTTCTAAGCATAGCACACATGAATGTTAACCAAATATGTGAGTTTAAAAGAGAACTATGCAAACACAAGCAGGTAAAAAGATTCATGAAAATATTATGATTCCATCCACACATCAAAAGACCAACCATGCAAAAATGGCACAGATACTTCTCCTCCACCAACTCGCAAAACGCTATCTTTCAAGTCTATAATGCACTGCAGACAAGAAAAAATTTCGTAAAAACCACAGATATTCCTGAAAGTGAGGGTGTCTGAGGTAGCAATTGAGGATCTTACCTGGTGCTTTCGGAGCATATCCAGCCCAAAAAGGAACTCCATGTTCGGAGAATCGAGCACCAAGAATGAGCAAGGGTAAAATATATTCCCAATCTACAAGAAGAATGACAGGCAAAGAGAGAGTTGGAGAGGAGTCATACGTATGTGTGCATGCGCATGTGTGTGTGTGTGAGAGAGAGGGAGGGAGGGAGGGAGGGAGGGAGGGAGGGAGGGATCATAAGAGAATGTCTGTCATTTAAATAAAAATATCAACAAAAGAAGCTGCTCTCTCATTTAAAGACTAACAATGTTCCATCATTGAAATCTTAAAAATGAACTTTGTCAAAACTGTAATGCATAAACATGAAATCTCTTTTATAAAATAGTCATGCTCTTGTACATTGCACAGTATGCATCAACGAGAAAGTGAAAATAAGGATGCACCCTATGCCTAAATTGCAAGTTTGGAATCAGTTTACTATCATTTTGCCTGCAATCACATTATACAAAAAGGTGCAAAACCTACATATTGATTACACAGACTAAAATATTCATTATATTTTAACTCAGTATGATCAGATGAAAGCTTTATCGACCCATGACCCATTATTTTTAATCCCTATAGTCAAAAGAAAACTAGAGTACCAAATTGTTTGATTATGAAATCAGACATATATGCTAATTTATTCAACATACAATTATAATCTACCAGATAGCAACAGACACTACGATGGACACAATTTCTTCTGCCTAAAAAATACTCATGACAAGAATTGTCAGCATAATATTACCTTGATTGGAGCTACATGTATCCGTCCTAATATCTCTGATTGGCCAACTCCATGAGCAATTCCCTTGTAACGCTGATCTAGAAGTCTTAACAATCTGAAAGGTAGCATAAATATTTAAAAAGGAATCCTCTAGTTTCAAAATATAGCACATTACTGTTAAGAGCTGTGATGATACTTTACAGAAGAATTTTGCAGCAAATGGTCATAAATTATCATAAACAGGGAAAAGACTAAAGTCAAATAATCTAAAATCGAGACAGAAAAGCAATCTAGATGTCAAGATACAGTCAACAGTGCCCCCCTAGGATAAATGTGAACAAATAAGGATTCAAAGCAAGATAAACAAGAAGAAAAAGAAGCATTAAGTATCTAATTTCCAAATTCTCAAAGCAAAACCTATGGAACAATAATCAGATCAAGGGATATTATAAGAAAAAGCAAATCCTTTGGAAAGGTAATCATATAAAGGAAGCTTATAAAGTATAGCAAATTCAACAGGTTTATATCTTTCAGTATCCTTTAATAATGAGTTGATCCAGAATTCCAGATGATAATTATTAATTATGGCAAGCACGTTTTCCATTACAGAAACCTTTAACATCTAATTGCTTAATCAAATCAGCTCTGAAATTCCTTAAAAAATTATTTATAAACTTAACCTTCCTCCAACAGCCAGCAATTCTCATTGCATGGTACACATTACACAGGTTTAACAAATGTCAGAGTCAGACCTAAAATCATGATTCAAACTCTGACACAGCATAGAGACAAATGTGCGATCATATACTAAGCTCCTTATATGCCTACAGTTTTCTTTCTTCTCTCTGAACTGAGTTATTGCTAGACAACTTTGCACAAATGATGAGCCATAAATCCTGAAAAGCTTAAACAGCTAGCTATGAGGTAGAGTAAATTCATAGGCATGCAAATCTGCTATCATAAATTTAATTAGATTAACGAATTTATGAATGCCAAGGAATAGAGTTCCAGTCCAACAAATGTTAAAAACACATACCCACAGCGCTCAGCACAGCTTTTTGATATAATTGTAGACTGGGCTCCACTATCAACAAATGCCTAGGAAAAGATAAAATAAAAATGAATTCAACACAAATTCCATTACGCATCCCACTTCCATTGAAAAGGAAAATAACCCAATAATACTTGGAATTTTCAACCAAAACAACCCTATCAGAGTATTTAATAGCCCCCCATCACAAAAATGGTTTTCTTCTCATTTTCAAAGCAGAAAATAACCTTGAATTTGAAGAAGAACGTACTCACTGTGACTATACACTCACCTTCAGTGGGACACCATTAACCTCCATGTCAACATACAACATGACCTGAAGAATCACATAAAAATCATCTAATTTATGATGGAATAAAACAACGATGTAAGAACTGGATACATAATTTTGAAATTTATACATACCACTCTTGCAAAAGCTTCAGGATTGTATTCTAGTGCAGCTGCCCAGTTTTCATCAATTCCTTTCTGTACAGAATGCCAAAATTCTATTATTCAAAGTAATATGGTATTGTTCTTCAGAAAGGGAGAAAGACTTTATCATAGAATAAATCCATGTCATATACACTCAAATATGTCCACACAATCACATACAAAAAATCATACTTAATGGGGAAAAAATTATACAAGTAGTTTTAAAGTGATAAATAACAACAAACACTTCTTTTAAACCACAACCTGGGAAACCCCAACGTCTAATAGATCACGTCTTTTCAGTTCAGATGGGATGTATAATGAGTTTTAAAGGAGAGCCTATATAAAAAACCTCAAGAGTAATAAAAATTATAATTTTGCAGCTAATGTAATAAATAAGATGTAAAATAAGCTAACCTGACGTATAGCAGCTTCAATCTTCTTTTGTGCTTCAACATCAAAAGGATCTGCATAAAGAAGAGCCTAAAGGAGGGAAGTCAAACAAATTGTTCCATATCAGAATTTTAGCGCCTTATAATAAAGTTTAAACCAGTAACTTCACAACTGTAAAGGAAGAGAAGTTATTATAGATCCTACTTACAATTTCTTCGTCCTTTTGACGCTGTAATTCAGCTCTGTGTTGATGACGCGCTCGTAAAATCTCCTGTATTCTGTTAAGATCACTTCCTAGAATAGCTTGTGCCAGCTCGGGATCGGTCTGTACGTAAGTAAGAAGCTCATTGTATAGCAAGTCATCAAAGAGGGATGCAGAGAACAAGTAATTGTATAAAATGTCTGAAAATCATATAATGTGAGAAGTGCTGGCATTAGGAGCTACTCACTTACCTGAAAGAGCTGACCTATCAAGTTAGAATCCTGTCTAATGTGCTGCTGGAAAGCAGCAGGATTAACAGCAGATCCATCAGGATTGAATCCTAAAGCACTGGCAGATGCACAGGGGAAAGAATGAAATTCATCAATGGAAGCATTTACTATAAAAAATTCCATTTCAGTATAAATCTAGGCATTCAGATATCATGGCCATATGGTATACCAAAGAGGCTTTCATTATACATAATAAACACAATAATTTACTGCCTTCATTCTTTTACCATACGAACATTCAAAGTACATGAATGACAATAGCTAAAACTAGATCTATGAAATTAGTGATTAATCCAGATAAGTAAGAAGAAATATTTTCCTATGGCAATTTCCACTTTCTTCTTCATGCTTCATTTTCCCCACACAATAGTTCAAGCAATAGAACATGAGTTATTTTAGAAGGTCATAGTGCAAAAACTCTTCTGACAGAAAAAGATAAACCAACACTCCAAAAAAACAAATCATATATAAAGAGAGCAGCACTAAAAAGTTGGACTTTTTCTCATCGCAGAAGGATCATGGTCAGGGATGCAACAATGTATATCTTCCCAAAAAAAAATACAACAATAATGACAGGCAAAGACCATAATTAAGTGATATGGGAAAGAGTGATATTGCAATGAGGAGGTTCCTTGATTCACACCTAAAAGCAAGCAGGCCATGAGCAGAGCACAGACATTCAACTGTTTATATTTTATCCAAAAAGGGCAAAAGGAGGGGATTCCAACCAAAGAAAAGAAGTTTCCTAGCATTACCTCATAATATTGCAATGCAATATATTAAAAAAAGCTTACCCAGAAGGAGGAGGAGGAGGAGGAGGAGGAGCATCAGCAGCAGAGACCATCATCACCAAATCTTCATCTTTAACACCAAGAGCACTCAATTTCTCAGAATTCCTCATCTCCTTTCCATTATAGAGAAGTTGCTGTTGCTGAAGAGGCACTTGTGTCTTCATAGATGCGTAAGGTTAACATCAAGGAAATATAACAAGACATCAATAACAGAATCAATATAAACAAGAGAAGAAAACACATAAAACAAAGGTTCAGCCTCTCATTCAGCACTCGGATTACTTTTGCCTATTAAAATCTAAAAAAAATTAAAAAAAACAGGTTAACCACAATGATGCATTATTCATGAATCAATATCGTTCCCTGTAGGCCCTTGACAAGTGAAAATTGTAAAATTTAAAACTTTAAATTAAATATATTTCCCTATATTGAACAACATAATACATTGTAGAAGAGAAGGAGCAGAATTTTAAAAAAGAAAAAAGAATAAAGAGGGAAGGGTAATGGGGAACTCACCTCAACCTCAAGCAATGCTTTCAAGTTTTCCACCTACCACAAAGAACACCAAAATTGTTGATAGCAGTAACAAAAAAAAAGGAAGCTTTTCAATCAAAAAAGGCGAAAGAATGATGATTCCAGATTCTTACAGATTCATGGGAATCAACTTCCAAAGTAAGGATTTGTTCATCAGCAGTCATTACAGTGATCCTCATCTTCAACCTCTTGCTCCGGTTCTCTCTCTCTCTCTCTCTCTCTCTCTCTCTCTAGATTTGCGATAGTTTTCTTGGCGAAGGAGAAAAAAGACGAGTTTTTTAAGTGCAGAACCAAAGACTATAGGAAGACTGAGGTACTTAATTGCTTGCTTAATGAGTTGGGTAATTGGGTTAGACTCAAAAGCGTCTCTTATTGGTGTTCTTAACAAAAAGATGCCAAATTTAACCCCTATATAGTTAGTACATGGGGTTAGACTTTGAGTTTGGGAGATCAAATAAAATGGGGCATTAATTAAATACAAATAAAAATGTTTAATAATATAAATAAAATATTTGCAACTTGCAATTACCTGAAGAAGAAGAAAAACTCAAAAAGATATATTTGCAACTTGCAAGGCTAAAGCGCCGAAAGAAACGTCCTCGTTTTACAAAAGTCTCTTCAGCTATCATTCCATCTGTGTCGGGCATTGCTTTTTTCGAAAAAAAAAAAAGTACGATAATTAGATGGTAAATTTTCAAAAAAGAAAAAACCTTAAAATTTCTAAATTCTAAAATGATATAGAATTGTGTGTGTAGTTAGTCATTTAATTAAATAATTATTTGAATGGTTAAAATCTCATATGAAATTTAAAAATTTAAGCTATTTTTTTAGGAATTTTCCCAATTAGATTTTGTGCGGATTATTTTATCATATCTCACTTATTATATCAGGTTGAACTTACTATATCATTCTATTTTTTTTGTTATTAATATAAAATCTAGTTGATTGATTTAAAAAGATTAGGGAATTGAATAAATTACTTAATAAAAGCATACATGAATACATGATGTATGTAAAATAGCTATTGTATTATTGGATTACATATGAGCTTATAAATTAAAGATAAACCAATATTAAAATATAATAAATTTAAATATTATAAAATAACATAGGTAATATTTTCGCTTATCATATCTTATATTATATTAAGGAACTTGGGTAATATTTAAAAGAATTTTTAAAGATGTTTTGTGTAATTTGAATTATAAAATATAAAGTCGCTAGCAAAGATTTAAGGAAAATACCCAAAAAGATGCTCAAATTATATAAAAGAGATTTAGGTATATTAAATTTCTAAAAAAGGATAGATTCACGATATAGATCCCATCTATCCTTTCATAAATTTAAAGGAAATAACGAATACATTTTTTGGTTAGTTTCATAAATTTATCAATTTTCTATAAGAATTTTACCAATTTCCCCTTATTATTTATCAACTTTCTAATTATTGAACTTTGCTAATTTTATATTTCGGTTTATCAATTCCCTTATAAGTTCACCGATCTTTCAATTTACATTTACCAACTATATATGAGTACATACCAACTCTTTCTTTACTTAACTTTACTATTAAGATGACTTGATTGAGAACCATCTTAAGTATCAGTTCAAAAAAAAAGAACCATATTAAGTAGTGGTTTTTATTCCAAGATCTTCTACCACTGTATGGCCTTAAGTTGGAACATCGTGTCAAAGGGGGTAAGGTTCATTTCAAGAATTTATGTAACTTTCCTTGTTCTAGTTGGGAGTTGTCTCCACATAATACAACTAAGAGAACGTACCAGGTAACTTTGTATTTGGCCGTTTACCAACTATCTTTATAAATTTATCAAATTTCTATTTATATTTACCAAATCCACATGGGAATTTACTAACTTTCTATTTATTAAAGGGCATGTTGATGATTTCTTTTAAACTTTACAAAACAAATCAGTCTATATCATCTATTTATCCTTTCATTTTTTTTTTTTTGCCAGATCTATCTATCCTTTCATAAATTTAATACTAAATGTACTTTATATATTTTGAGCGAAAAACCATTGTTGGATCCTGATGATTATTTTAGCAAATATCTCTCACTGTAGCCATACCTCAGCTCTGTTGCTGTACCATTTCCTCTCTCGATTTCAGTTCACCATTTTCATTGGTATGAATTAACAATCACTTTCTCGCGATTTCCCGCCTTGATTTCTTTTTTCATTTGCTCCTCAGTTTTCTTCCTCATTCATCATGAAAGAAATATACCGGTATATGTGTATTTTCTATGTCACGACAAATACTTGCCCTCTATGGCATAATTGATCTTCCCTGGTGACTTCCTAACCTCAATTATAACTGGGAATCAGGGCTCTTCAAGGGTTAGGGTCTTAAAAAGATCGGCCTGAAAAACCCATGTTTAAATATTCTTGTTTTTCAAAGTTCGGCTCTTGAATGGTCGTGCTCAGGGCCGACCCGACCTGATTAGTGCTTATACATTATTTTTTAAACTTTTTCCATAGAAAAAATTAAAACAATAAAATCATTATCATTAAGATAAATATCAATTTTACGTTACAATATAAACATCAACAAGCAATCAATACTAAGAAATTATCATGCAATGATAAATATTATCCATATTTTTAATTATGTCACACAAAATATATGTTTACATTTAATTAATTAATTTAATAAATATTATCCATATTTTTAAATAAGTAACAGAACTAATAGAAGGAATTTGCAAGGCAGCAAGTACACAAAGATAGAGGGTGGGATGATTTCGTGTTTTGACCTTGAAGGCTCAACCCATTTTATAGACACGGACAAGCATAGGCACCAGAAGACGCATCCCTCTATGACCGAATGAATATACCTTATGGAGACCGAAAGGGCATATAGTTGATGACAAACAACGGAAAAATTTGTTTAGGAATATTATCATTGGTGGGTCAACTAATAGATACGACTTTTCGACTTTCCAGGGTTTCCAACTTCTTAAAGCCCAAAAATCATATTTTTTTGGTGATGGTGAGCATTTATTAAATAAAAAATATTAGAAAAATTGAAAAATATTTATCGTAAAAAGTTGTCAAGCGACGTATACCATGCGTGAAGGGGGAAATCATCAAATTTCAACTAGATTTCCCACAGGTGAGCCATTATCGTGCATGTGAGCCCACCACTCTTTCTATCCCATGTTATTAGTCCATAAAGTGCTTTAACTTATGTAGGCTATAGTACTCCCACTTATGTAAGTAAGGTGGGACTTGTTTCTTTTAGACGCACCCACAAATAACTCATGTTTTTCACAATAGAAATGGGCACCTAATGTATATGATCCAATCCCGACATCTCATTTGCTCTCTATTAAAAACAAAAGACGACATGAAACCAGAGGCAAGAAAATTGAAAAGAATGAGAATGGAAATTAAAGATTCAGAAGAACGCCTTATCACAAAGAGTTATTAATAGCAATGATACTAAATAGTATAGCAGATCGATTGAACTGTTTAATAAGTTGTTGGATTCTCATAATGAATTCATTGGATCATCTATCGAATAAGATGCTTTGGATTCCCACCAAGATTCTATTTGTGGAACTAGATTATTCATACACGGCTAGGAGCATCTCCACCAACATCCCTCTTCATTTCCTTTCCACTTAATATCTTTGCCAGTGGATTCGCTTTCAAAGTTTGTGATCTATTATAATGTAAAAATATTATTATCTATTTATTGTTTAATGTTTACATTGTTAGATATCAACCATTGAGATGAATCCAATAATTGATACATTAAGTAGAGAGGAAATTGAGGCTAGGCAGTCGAAAAGCTCATGGCCGATTCACGAAATCAATTAGCCTAATGTATTGCTCCGTTGTATTAGCCTAATTAGCATGTTCTATGTTTGGATGAGAAAACTTCCTAAAATAGTACAAAAAACTTGCTATTTTTGGGAATTTTCTCTTCTTAAGTTTTCTTCCCACTATCTCCTTCCACTTTTCCCTTCATCCAAATATAGAGTAAAATGTTTTTTCTCCTTCTGTCTAGCCTTATACAATACATTTGGACTGACTACATGACTCAATGGGGCCCTTGCCAGTGACCACAGAACATGACTGTATTGTATTCTTAAGATCGAGCCGCCAAAACATGTTTTGTTGTGTAAAATGGTATATGGTTAAAACTGTTTGTATGACAAGTTTTGTTGACAACACGGCATCATGACAGGAATTAAGCATCTTGTGTTTATGGGCATTCTCTTTTGTCCCACAATTTCTGCATGACTTGGCTACATTCTAGAATGCTGACTTGTTTATAGGGACAATAATACAACAATTTCCAAAGTAGAATTCGGAAAAGGTTTAGATATTTGAGTATTTGCTCATTTGACTGCTTTATATTTTGATGGCTTTATGTGAAAAAAATAATATTGTCTATTGCGAAAAATGAAGTTTATGTGAGTGTGTCAAAAAGAGACAAGTCTCACAATACTTAGGTGAGTGGGAGTACTAGCCTATATAGTATAGACGTGAAAACACTTTATAGGCTAGTGACATGGACTAAAAAAAGAGGTGGGCTCGTGTTCATAAGGATGAGCCACAAGTGGAAAATTCGGTTGAAATCTGCAATTTCCCCTACTTCTCTGTACATGATTCGCCGGCACAGCTAGGGCAAGCATGTTAACAATGTAATGTTTCTTATACTAATCAAATTGAATACCCCGAGGTCCGATATGCTTCATTAAATAATGCCAATTCAACCGGTGATTGCTTAGCCACTAGTCTAAGTTGTCAGAACACACAAACTAATAATGGATCAAAAATTGTTCCAGAGATCTCATTACCAAGGACTTCAAGTTAAACTATGTTATGTACTTTGCATTGATTTTGACATAATCTTATCTTAAATCGCATCCCCATCCTTGTTCACTACCAGAACTATTACTTGGTAGGAAATGAAGACCAATTAGCAAGCACATAATTATTGTATGTAAATAGACAGTTTCCTTGCTCATTGTCAAAATATACAGACTTATAGATTGATATCTAAATTTCAACAGTGCCATGACTATCTCCAGCCTGTCCATCCATGGTAGATTGATTTTTCAGTAAGTAAACTGTTTCATCCATGATACGAAATGCTGGAGATATACCCTTCCCCTATCATCAGAAGAACTATATTCTTGGCCAGACGAAGCTACCACTGTATGTCTAAGGACAGGTGAGTAAGACAAAAGCTATTGCCAAGTTTGAGCCATTCTAGAGGAATTTATGGAAAAACACACACCAAAGATGAAACCTCCAAAAAACAAAGTAAAGAAAGTAGCTCTTACTGATCAAATGAATGAGGTTCACCACCATCCATTGGTAAAATATCACCAAGCTTTACGCTAAGTGAGCTTTGATGGAAAGCAACATTCGGACAGCCAGCTGCAGCAGCAATTGGGATCTCTACCATATACAGCAGCCTGCATAACACTATTTTTAATGAGTTAATTTCAGTTGAATTGAAATGCTGAAACAATTCTTTAGCTCACTTCTCATGCCTTCACAAGTGAAGAAAATGCAACTGAACATGCAATTTTTGCAGCATCAGCCTCGCTGTATGCACCAGTCAGAGAGGCCTATAAAAATGAAAAATGGAATTTGATAATAAATGTCAATGAAGAGTGCGATTGAATTTGAAATTTTATGATAATCAACCTCTAAAATACTTCACAGTTAAAGTACATATTCATTAAACCAGAGAGCAATGCGCCAAGAGTAAATTGTTAACTGTCACATGAAATACATTCACCAATTGCTGGCTACAACTGTATTTTCAATCATTGCACAGTGAAAAGGAACTTGGAGGGATAACACTTGATGCCCAGCAGAAAAGAGGGGCATAAATGGTCTTAGATATGGCTAATCAAATATGCAGATCCTTGGAATAAGAAGCAGACCTCAATGGCACATGTTGCTCCCTCCCCATCCTAAGCAATTGATTTGACAATACCTTGCATTACCCGGAAAGAAAAAAGAGACACTGATATGTACATTTTGAACCATAAATCTCTGGGCATAGCAATGAGTCAAAGTGGGAAGAATAGGAACTTACATATAAATATATCCCATTTTTACTAGAACAGTCAAATTAAAGCTTCCAGTTAGAGTCAAACAAGAAGATAATCATTACAACATTTTGTTTATCATGACATATTAAAATATTTGATAGTAACATATAGGTCAAAAAATGTTTAGTAGTCAAACTTACAGCATCAAGTCACGCCTGAAGTTGAGAAGTTCGGTTGCTAAGATACACAGCTTAACCCAGACAATCCATTAGCCAAGGCAATAACAGTATTTTTAGTGCTACTGTGCTAGTATCTTCATCCACCTGTGGCAAAGATATTAAGAAAGTCTGACTGATGAAAGTCCACTTGACCGAATTTGATTCACACTCCCTCCTTGAACTCTGGATGTATTGTTCCCTCCCATTTAAAGACGGCTTATTCTTGACCACATTTGATGGAAATTTAATTTGAATGCTATTATACTAGTCTTTTGCATCTTTGTAAGCCACTCGTTCAAACTCGATCCATACCCTTGTTGACTCGGGAGTCGGGACATATCATTCCCCTGGGTTTAAAGGAGGTTTGTTCTCAAACTTGTTTGATAAATGAGATTCAAACCAATACACGCGCACCAATACCAAACCTTAAGTATGCAATGTTAACCAATTGTCAGAAAAACATAAGCGAGCCGCATACAATAAAATAAAATTCAATAACAAAAAGTTATGAAAATTTAAAATTGAATTAAAGCAGTTTTCAAAGCAATTGATAATTATATCAAGTAAAAATGTACCTTAAAACTAAGCAATACTTTTTTGAGTAAATGTACAATTTTACCAAATGACTTTTACCTAAATAGTCCTAGACACAAAAAAGAGTTGGAAAATGCTTAACTAGACATAAGACTTTAAAGGTGGTGCGAATTTACTAATAACGTTATTTGCCTCCAAACGGCAGTTAAATGAGGACATCTGGCGCTTACATGGCATCCGTCGTGTGGTGAAGCTGAAAAAAATAAAGCGCAAAGGTGCAATTTTAAAAATAAGTTTTACGCGAGAAGCATCTGGTACAAAAAAGTTTTGGCAAAATAGCACCTTTACCCTTTATTTTTCTTCAGCTTCACCACACGTCTGATGCCACATAAGTGCCGGGTGTCTCCATTTAACGGCCGTTTGGAGGCAGATGACGTCGTTGGTAAATTCGCACCACCTTTAAAACTTTATGTCTAATTAAGCACCTTCTAACTCTTTTTTGTGCCTAGCGTTCTTTAAGTAAAAGTTATTTGGTAAAATTACACATTTGCCCTACTTTTTTTTTATCAACAAAATTGAGCCATAATTAGAAAGCTAAAATAAATGCATTATGTGTATAGTGTGAATGTGTGATGAAATAAATGCATTATATGTATAATGTGAATGTGTGATGCGAATGAAACAATTCTTTCCATATGCTCTAAGCAAATTATCATTTGGTGAAGGAATACTTCTTGAATTAAGGAACCGAAGTGATAACTTATTCATCATACATTCATACTAATTTGAAAAGCATCATCACAAAATTTTTCTTTCGAGAATCGAGAAATGTTATACAATTGCATTATCTAATCGAATCCTTGTAAGGAAAAATACATAATCAATGAAATAAAGGTATGGCATTATTTAGTACTAAAGAACTAATTTCAAATCAACATTAGGATTTTCTAAAATAGTCTAGACTTCTAGACCATTAAAATCGATGAAATCATGTGGCAAAAAAAGGATTGAAGAAATTATAAACGTACAGGCCAGGCCCAAATAAAGTGTGGGCCAAGGCTTAATCTGATCTGCCGAAAGACCGCACACGTTATACCAAGTAAAAAAAAAAGACAACACAAGTGTGTACTCCCTCCAGTCCTAAATATAATATCACTTTGATTTTTTTTTTTTTGTGGAAGTTAAGGAAGCAAATTAGATCACTAAGCCACATGTAATTAGATTATACTCCCTCCGGTCCTAATTATAAGATCACTTTAACTTTTTTTGAAGAAATTAAGGATACAAAATTAATCACTTTAAATTGTCTATAGTTATCTTTTCTCCTCAAAACTAATTTATTCTACTTATAAACTAACTTATAATCTAATTACATGTGAAATATATTGTAATTTAGTGGTCTAATTTGCTTCTTTAAATTTCACAAAAAAAGTCAAAGTGATCTTATACTTAGGACCAGAGGGAGTATATTAGTTTATAAGTAGAATAAATTAGTTTTGAGGGGAAAAAATAACTATAATCAATTTAAAGTAATTAATTTTCCATTCTTAATTTTTCCAAGAAAAGTCAAGATGATCTTATAATTAGGATCGGATGGAGTATATTATTTTGAATTGCGGATTCAATCACTTAAGGCAAATTAAGGCACTTATATATATATAGACTAATGTTGTGTTTGGATTGATTTCTGGAAAAGTGACTTATATATAAGTCAAACTGAAAATAAGTCTGATTGTGTAATGAGATTTATGTTTGGATTAGCTATAAAAAAATGACTTATAAGTGACGTATTTTCCATAAGTCAGATTGTGTATATTTGAGTTAGTTGTGATTAGATGTGAAAAGTAACTCAGAATTTTTGGGGCCCATCTTATAAGTTATAAGTGACTTATAAGTCAGAAATAAGTAGTTTTAAACAACTTATAGCATATTTTGACTTATAAACTATAAGTTACTTATAAATCAAATTAACAATAAACCAAAACAAACATGCAAAATAAGTTACCAACAAAATAAATTACTTTTACCCCAAAATAAGTACTTATTTTTTGAAAATAAGTCAATCCAAACATGCTATAAAATGATTAATAACTATTTAAATTTTAAAATCAAGATGATTTTTTTTTTTTTTTTTTTTTGCTATCAAATCAACATGCCTTATAGTTTATGGCAAACAACTACTACTAGTATTAAAGCGATTTTGGGACGTTTTAATATCCAATCTGACAGTGACAAGTTAGGGTGTGTTTGGAGTGTCGTTGGAGAAGTGACTTTTTTCAGAATGACTTTTTTTAGAAGTGACTTTTGGATAAAAGTCATTTGTGTGAAGTGATTTATGTTTGGATTTGTGATAATAGAAGTGACTTTTTTTCAATATGACTTTTAGAAACATGTTTGGATGATAATATTGAAAAGCACGTTTAGATGAAAAATTACTAAAAAGGGCATTATTTTCATTAAATAATACATATATAATATGCATATATTCTTATTAAAGGTTTAGTTTCTCCCTTATCTTCAGGAAAATAATTTTAAAAAATAATATTTTTCGCTCAATGGAGTATATTGTGGGAGAAAGTAGTTAGAAATTGTTATGGTAAATTTTTGGAGATAAAAAGAAAATTTTATATTAAAAGAAATTATCTTATTTGAGAATTTTAGGGGTCTAACAGTCTAATTTTTCTACCCACTTTATTAAATAATACATAACAAAAGGTGTGGAACCCACCAGAAGTCAGAAGTCAGAAGCCAGAAGTAACTTTTTTTTACTTCTGACTTTTCACGTTGCAGAAGTCATTTTGGACCAAAAGTCATTCTGAAAATAAGGCAAACCAAACATGTTTAATTCTTGAAATTTTACTTTTACTTCTAGGATCCACTTCTGGATGCCAGAAGTGGCATCCAAACATGCCCTTAACCATCTGTGTATTAAATTATTTCAAATGTCATAATTATAATGTCATATACTTAGGTTTTTATATTTAAAAAACTTTTAACAGGAAATACGGGCATTTGTTTAGTGCTCCGTGGAAATCAGACGACCAATGATGGACTAGCTGGCCCACAATGAGAGAGTAATCTTGTTACCTCCAAGTAATCATCGTTAAGTGGCAACCAGTTAATCTAAACGTTTGATAGTAAAATATGTTTTTTTTAACATAATTCAAACATAGAAATTAAAAAATTTCTTTTAAACAAATTTTGATCCCAATGTTTAATTTATCATAAATTTATCATCTGCAATTGGCAAACCAAACCTCAGATTCAAATATAAGGATTGGTATTTCTGCCCAAAAAAAAAAAATAAAGATCGGCAAGGAAAAACATGGAGACCAAATTCCCTTGAAATACCCAAAAATCATAAAGTTAGAATGTTAGATCCATCTCAATTTTTAGAATATTAAACTCAAAATCAAAAATTATTCCAACGGTCTCACTCTGTACACATGTCTCGAAACAATTCCCTATAATATTCCAAGATTCTTATCCCCAAAGCACAACAACAATTTGCCAGATTCGAATTTACACATATTTCACCTTATCTCTCAAAACTCAAAAAGTAGAATAGGAGATGCCTCAAAATTCTTTTTTTTTAAAAAAAAAAATAGGGGACCCATTATTTACTTTCATTTTGGCTGAGTAATGACTCACGAGTGATAACGACAACAAGAAAATAAGATAAGAAAGATAAAAAGGAACATGCAAAGAATTCCTTTCAATTCCTGGAAAAAGCAGAGGAGGAAAAAAAAAAAAAAAAAAAAGATCTACTCTCAACAACCTACTTCACAGGCCTTCAATTTAGAATTTCCGATGAAATTAAATTAAAGAAGCGCCAAATTCTCTAAACCGTAATATAAACACACATGAATCCCAAGAAGAAGAGGCAAATGATAGATACAGAAACCAAAACAAACAGCAATGTTCAATTCATTCAAATTAAAGTAGTAATAATAATAATAGTTAATAATTAATAAATTAAGAAAACCGTAAACCTACACAAGTCGAAACAAATCCCCAGAAAAACAGAGAAAGAGAGAAAGAATCGAGAATGAACAAACATAAACACAAAATTTAAAAAAGAAACCCTAATACAATGGAGGGGGTGCATAACCCAAGAAGGGTCTTCCTCTTCCATTAGAAGAACTACCACAGAGACTGCCGGCGACGGAGGGATCGCAGAAGCTTAAGGTATCCTTGATCTTGTGGAATCCATGGGTGAATACTCCGAAGCCGAAAATCAAGCCGATCAAGATGACGACGAGAATGAGGCATGTACACATCATACACATCTTCCCTCCGCAACACATGATGATCTCTGACGATATTCCGATCCGATCCAACAAGATCGAACCACCAGCGAGATCGAAGAACAAGAAGAAGAAGAAGAAGAGATATTTGGGAGAGAGAGGGTATTTAAGTATATTTATATAACGGATTTCACGCGTTATGGCGTAATGGGCAGTTTTTCTTTTCTTTTTCTTCTTCTCGCTTATAAGGAAAGCTAAATTTAAACGGTTAGTTTCTCTTTGCCAATCGGATTGTGATAGATCAAAAATGCTAAAAGGAAATACTCTATCTTTTAGTACTATTTTTTCTTATCTGTAAGTTTAATAAAGTTTGCTCGCTTTTCCTTATCTCTTTATTATCGTGTCAAAGCAAAATAGGATGTCTTCTCTTTTTTTTTTTTTGGATGAATATAGGAAATCTGGGAGAATAAATTTTAAATGGAATTGACTTAGACTAGAAATACGTAAGGTTGGACTAGGATATTTGCTATGATAGAAATCACTTTTTTTATATATAAATTGTTTAAAAAGGTATAAGTGAATGTGATAATTATTTAGGTTATTAAAAAAAAAGGCTATTTATTTAAGGAATTTTTACCACCATAGTGAAGCCAGCAAACCAAATTTATAATTTTTTTATATATAATACAAATTTATATATATATGCATTTACACAAATGTGCTGTGCTAATAAGCTAGTGATATATTTGAATCCAATATTTTATCTAAATATAATTGGTAGTGGTTAGGGGCCTCTCTGCCTAACCTCTTCAGTTTATCTCCACTTAAGATCTCTACTATCGGTGGAAAAACAAATCCGATGGTAAATATCCTAAATAAAGAGATTAGGAAGAAGAGAGACTAATGGAGATTAGAGAGGCCCCTAGATGGGTAGGTAGTGTTGTTTTAGGAATATCGAAATTATTGACAAGCAAACTCATAATTGATAATCTTCATAATTGAAAATCTGAGGTTATTTTACCCAAAAAAATCTGAGGTTATGTATGCATATAATTGATATGAATAGATTTTACCATGATTGTGGGTGTTTTGTTTGCCAATAATTAATTAATTCTTTAATTGTTTCCAAGAGGATGCGTAAATAAAATGCACCAAAAATATAAATAATCCAATAAGTATAAATTGGTAAATTGGTGAATTATAAATATCGCTTTGAAGATACAATTGCTAGTACCAATATTAGAATATTAGCTTAGCTTTTTTTTTTTATCAATTTCGGACTAAAGGCTTAAGAGAAAACCAACTAACGCGGTTGGTACCTAAACAGCCCGAATGTCCTACTTTTAAACGTTAACACACACACTCCCATCCGATGTAGGGCTGTCGTATAAAAATGTTCTTTTGGTTTTTATTTTTATTGAATCTGTTATCTTTTACTTTATTTGACTTGATTTGTTACTTTGATTTAATACATTCATTAATTTTATCTCGATAATTTAAATTAATTTTTTGCGTGAGGAAAAATTTTAAGTTTAAGTATATATACACACACATATATTTATAATATTTCTTTCTGAACAATTGAATACAGAGAATTATAAAAGGGGGAATTTCATTAAACCCTATAGGAGGGAATTCATTTTAGTCAACCCCTAAAAGAATCTGAAAACTCACCGCACCCTAAGGGGTCAAAGTGATATTAAATGTTTTAGCTAAAAGACCAAAATGTCCTTATTGAAAGAATCTTGGAAATTCCCCATGTGTGACTAGAAAATTTCCCTATATGTGTCTTGGAAATATAGTATTGAAATTTTGGACGCTTTATTGTTATATTATATGATTTTTAAGATTTGAAAATACTCACATTGATATTGGAAATAAAACGTCTTGAAAATTCTCTATATGTGTCTTGAAAATTCCCAATATGAGTTTTAGAAATTTAATTGTGAAATTTTGCATGTTTTAATGTTGAATTCCATGATTTTTTTTAGACTTGAAAATGCTCACATTGATGTTGGAAATAAGCACAAACGTCTTGAAAATTCTCCATATGTATCTTGAAAATTTAGTTGTGAAATGTTGGATTCAATGATATTTTAGACTTAAAAGTACTCACATTGATATTTGTAAAAAAACACAAACGTATTAGAAATTCTCCACATATCTTGGATTCTGGTTACACAAATTCAATAAAGACATTTTGGTCTTTTAACTGAAACATTAAAGATGCAGTGAGTTTTTAGGTTTTTCTGGGAGTTTACTAAAATAAATTCCTTCCTATGGGGTGTAATGAAATTTTCCCTTTTAAAAAATAATTTATCTATCTATCTATATAATTCTCTAAATCTCCATGATTCTATTAGTCTACATCTCCTATGATATGATGTCAGCTTTAATTGCACATGTTTAATAAACACACATCATGATACATCTCCATTTTGGAAGTTTTTCTTTTTAATTTTGAATTTCATTGTCAACAATAAATCACTTTTCATTGTATATCTCTATTTTGGAAGTTTTACAAATCAAATTTGAATTTCATTGTCCACAAAAATTCATTTGTTAAGAAGAAGCTTTAATGAAAAGTAATGTAAATTTTTTTATATTAATATTTTAAAAAAATATTCATAAAAGAAAATTCCAAAATGTGCAAATTAACAAATATTCCAACCGTCATTTTTTCGTTTTGCAATCTAAACTATGCTCAATCTGTTGTTCAATCACATTTATTTCTAATTTAAATCATTATTACATTATCAATATAATTGATTTATTTTCAATATTCAAACTTGCTGAAACAATTGCCCAATTTCATTTATATTGGATTAAAATTGTATGAATATCCAACTTTGCATTTTGATTATTCACACAATCTTTTTGTTTAAACTTTATTAAAATAGTTCATATTTTTTGTTTTATCCAAGTAATTGCAATCGATAATTTAGATCAAATATATCTATATGAAATCAATTTTGGTTGTCTTAAAGTAATTTTTTTAGTTATAAAAGAGCTACTCAAAGAAACATTAAAATATTTAGTTTATCTTCTTTTTTATTCTTAACTTCCGTGCATCGTACGGGGGAGAAAAATCTAGTTGTAAGAAAATCTGAATAATTTAGGTTTACAAGTCAAGCTTTGATATTTACAAGTTGAGGTGCAATATTTACAAATAGAACTTATAAAACACATAATTAATTAAACTCTTTTAAACTTCTATACACAGTACTTAATATTATAGACTAATTTTTATTACATCTAGCTCCACGAATTATTTTTCAATTAGTACATAACACCCTAAAGCATTTTATATGCGATTTTCCCCTTAGTATGCAATGAATTACAATATCTTTAACGTACGGTACAGAAGATCGACTACCATGTTATCAGAAAAAAGAAGATCGACTGCCAAAAAGTACTTTAATCTGTTAAGTGCATAAAAATATTATTTCATTACACTGGGTACTACTAAAACATACTCTATAGTATTTAGAAATGTAAAAATTTAATTTTAAATTTTAAGGAGTATCACTAAATAAAAAAATATTTTAACATCCTGAATGCTATAAGTAGTTTTTCTCTAATAATAAAGTAGTGCTTAGAAATTAGAAGAATGATATACGTTAGGGAGAAGGAAAGTGCAGTGGTTGAGATGGTCACAGCAAAGAAGTTGAGAAATTTGGATGTAATGCCAAAGTGTAGGTGATTAGTCTCTTGTTAAGTAAAGTGGAGTTGGAATTTGTTGAATTTGTTCCTTCTCCATCATTTCATACTTTCCCAATCCAATCCATTACGTACAACCTTACTCTTGCCAAATCTATTTATATATTCCTAACATTCAATGTAATCAATCTTCTTTTTGTTACTTTTGTTAGGTTTAAATCCTCGTCTGCAAAGTGAGTTTAGGAAAAAGAATTATACAATAAAATATACGTTTACATGTAGTCCTCATCTTAAATTATGCTTATTCAGTATTTTTCTCTTTCATCTTGAATTTTACTTATTCAGTCTTTTTATCTTTCATTTTCTATATCCAAATAAAATTATGAGTGTATTTATGAGTCTTAAAAATAATACTCAAGTATGGCCTTCAAGATGAAACCATAATTTCTGTTGTGAACTGAAAGAATTAAACTAGATTCACGCCCCGGCTATTTTTTTTTTTTTTTTTAACTGATCGAACGCCCCCACTATTGGATACTTTATATGAGTGCAATCTCAAAAGGAATTATTTTAGTGACCTATAAAGTATAAAATGAGTTTATTTTTCAATTGATTTTTCAGTTATGATATTAATGTGGATTATTTAATCTATATTAGTAACTAATTCATTCCTATTTATTTATATTTATCACAAGGTAACCGCGCTCTTAATATGAAATATATAATGACGATGTTTTCATGTAGTATAACCCCTAAGAACAGCATATTCAAATACGATTTAGATCATTCAAAACTCATGTTCAGCCTACAACTCTTCCGATTAAACCATTTTATGTGGAATAGTGATTTATTATTTTTTTTAATAAACATAATTTTTTACATCTATTTATATTCGATGTGTACCACTTAAGCAATCCTCAAGCAGCAGTTTCTTTCAATATTTACGTTCCAAAATAAAAGGGAGTTAAACACATATATAATGTCAGACAAAAAAAACACAAAGTGTTTTTAACCAGTAAACACACACATACACACAGTGATTAGATCATATATCTATAATATATGAAGTTCTTTTTTCAATACAAATATAAAGTTATCCCACGCCAATAGCTTTCCTATCCCTAATCTTATTTAATGTATTTAATTATCTTTTAGTTGAAAAACCTTGTGAAAAAATCCAAATGCTTTTTTCAATTTTTAATACAATACATGTTTGACTTTTAAGATTAATAAAACTAAATAAACCACTTATAATTCTTCTTTAAACTAATTTAAATGACTTATGTATTGATGTATAACTTTATTAATAACATGAATCATATATCACAAGTAAGTAGTTTATTTGATTTCTATGGTCTCTCTAAAATAATTAATTAAATCTTATACTAAAGACCATACGTCTGAGAGTAGAGAAATGTAACTTAACATAACATCACTTCACTCGAGAAGCTCTAGAGAATATGATTACGATTTCCGATTTGAGGAGTGTTGGCGTCTATAAAAATCAATAAATTGCCTGAATTGAACCCATAATATAAATGCTAATAACATAAATCTGATCCTTTCTAATTTCTTTCCAATTTGCAAGATTTTAACTAAAAAACCTGTATTTCTGATAAAAAAAAACTAAAAGACCTGTATTGTTCATATACTCCCTCCCTTCCTAAATATATATAAAACATATTTACTTAATTTGATGAGATTAAGGATGTTAGTTAAGTTAGTTAAAGTTATATCATATTAATAAAACACCCTCCCCTACTTACTTTTTTTTATTGAGGAACATCAATAGGGATAATTTAAGAAAAATTAGAAAGGAATCTTATATTTAGGAATAAACTCACATCTCAAAATAGGTCTTATATTTAAAGATAAAATACTTTTCTTTTTATCCCCATTGCGTGTTAGGACAGTACACGGGATGTTACTTACAAGTTATAAACAACAACAACATATAGTTCATATAAGGATTTAAGCGTGAAAAAGAAAGGACAATCATAGAAAGAGAAAGACCCATATGACTCATGGGCTCACCTGATTGTGTCATTTTCTCTTGGGGACACACTTAAAAATAATGCATAATAATGTCCATCTCTAAATTACAACTAGAAAGTGGATAATTTTTGCGGTTTCATTTTCTTTGTTGTGTTCAAGAGAAACACACATAGAATAAAAATAATTTATCAACACATGTCAAATTTAGATTAGGGAAAAAAACCCTCAAATTAGCAAAATGACAGATTGCTACAACAAATTTAAGAAAAGACAAATCAGTATAAATGACTGAAATGTCCAAAACGAAATTAAAATGAAAAGTCTAAAATGCCCTTAGTTTAATTTTTTATTTTTTTTAATAAAGAGTCCGTCGCCACTGGCTGGCGAGGCCCACCACTGCCGATCGTTGGAGCTCCGACTGCCGATGGGGCCCCACCTACCATGTGGCAAATATGTGGGGTGCCGAAAATAATTGGCCCACCCCTCACCTTTAAGGCTTGGTAACCTTACCACCAAGCCACCAAGTCTTATCATTATATATGTTACAGAAATTATATATATACTATATTTCATTCTTTTTAAATATTTTCCCAAATTTGTATAATGGATTACTAGAATTGAATAATGGTTTGCCAATGTTGGATAATACAATTGGATAATGGCTTACAAATATTTGTCTATCCATTTACTAACTTCATAACTTTAACAACTATTTTTTGTTTGTTCCTAGAATTGTATAAGGGATTATCAAATTCGGTTAAGAGATTACCACCATGTTTTTTTTATCAAATTACCAACATCATTACCAACTTCTTTTTGTTTTTTCCTATAATTGTATAAGGGATTACCAAATTCAGATAATGGATTACTAACATATGGTAATCCATTATCCGAATTTGGTAATCCCTTCTACAATTATAGGAACAAACAAAAACAAGCTGGTAAATGGATAGAAACAGGTAATTCATTATCCGAATTTGGTAATCCCTTATACAATTATAGGAAAAAACAAAAAGAAGTTGGTAAATGGATAGAAACATGTTAGTAATCTGTTATCTAAAGTTGGTAATCCCTTAGCCAAATTTGGTAATGCTTTATACAATTCTGGGAACAAACAAAAATAAGTTGGTAATGATATTGGTAATTGGATAGAAACATGTTGGTAATCCGTTATCCAACGTTGGTAACCCCTTATCCGAATTTGTCATCCCTTATACAATTTTGGGAACAAACAAAAAGAATTTGGTAATGACATTGCTAATTGGATAGAAACATATTAGTAATCTGTTATCCAAAGTTGATAATCTCTTATTCTAATTTGGTAGTCCCTTATACAATTCTAGAAACAAACAAAAAATAGTTGTTAAGTTAGGAAGTTAGTAAATGGATAGATAAATATTTGTAAACCATTATCCAAAGTTGTAATATATTTTTCAAAATTGGGAAACTATTATACAATTTTGATAATTCATTATACGAATTTGAAAAAATATTAAAAAAGAATAAAATATAATGTGTGTGTGTAATTTTTTTAACATATATAATGACAAGACTTGCTCAAAGGTGTGAAGGTAGGTTCGATTCCCACCCCGTCCACTTTGCCAATTATTTTTGGCTCCCCCTCCCCCCCCCCACACACACATACCCTTGCGACGTGGTAGGTGGGGCCCCGCCAGCCAGTGGTGATTGGTGGTGGGCCTCTTTATTAAAAAAATAAAAATTTAAACTAAGGGCATTTCTGACTTTTTATTTTAATTTGGTTTTGGACATTTCAGTCATTTATACTGACTTGTCCTTTCTTAAATTGGTTGTAGCTAACTGTCCTTTTGTTAATTTGATAATCTTTTTCTCTGTCTCTTCCCCTTTAAATTATCCATAATTGACATTGAAACAAGCAGAAATTATTTCTGGTTATCTGTTCGACATTCGAGCCAATGAGTAACAACCCCTCCAACAAGTATTTTGTTGGATTCTATGTTTATTCTCCTTGGAGTGAAAATCATATATTTGCATATTTAACTTTTTTTCTTGTGTCTATAAATGTGTTCTGCATAGTACTTGTTTGTCCTTCAGTAATTGTACCTAAAGATTTCAAACAATTTTAATCAGTACATGGAATGTAGCTTTCCTATTTTTATTTGCCTTCTATATAGAAAGGGGTAAAGAACGAAAAAGATTTACTTGTCTAATGGACAATTGAAACCCTACCCGATAACAAGGTTTTTTTACTCATAGCGAGGATTATTTGAATTGAAAATCTTATGATTATGAACTAAGTATAAATTGGATTGACATTTGTTAACAGTGAGGTTAGGTTGTTATATATTCCCTGGAAAGAATGGATTTTAAGTGGAATTGGATTTCGTTAGTTGGAGAACATAAAAAGGGGCACTAAGTTTGGCAATGTGCCAGTCTAAAATGTATTTAAAATGCATTCGTTAACAGTGAGGTTGAAGTTGTTATATTCTCTTTGATCCCTAATATAGAACCTATTGAAGGGTTAGTATTCGTCCAAAATATATAGTTTATTTCTATTTTTTCTTAATTACCTTTGTTAATATTCTCTAATCAAGAACCATATGAAGAGGGCGGCATGGGGTGTTAAATAAGATGAATGGGGTATTTCAAAAAAAATTGATATTAACTAACATTATTAATTTAATCAAATTAAATTAAATATGTCCTACGTTTGGAAATATAGTGTGTGTGTGTGTGCGCGCGCGCGCGCGCGCGCGCGTGTGTGTGTGTTATAAGCCCTTTAACTGGCTTCCTTTATTGTGAGCCACCTATGAGTACACTTGGTAAAAGGGATTGGCTCATAGCCACAATGTTGTGGATTCATATTCCACCAATATGAAAACATTATTGTGAGCCATCTATGAGTACACTTGTGAAGGCACTTTGAGTTCATGGCTTTCACCATCAACTTCATCTTCTTCTTTTGCGGCCATGACCTTCACCCTTTCTCTTCCACTCCCAATTTTCTCTCTTCTTCAACTCATCTAGGACACCATCACTTGCTATAATTTCTTTCAAATTACTCAAAGAAAACAAGTGCGATAAACTAAGAGGGAAGAAGGGAATGTGATTTTGGAAGGAGGAGAGAGTTCATGATGAAAAAGACTGAGGCAAAAGCATGTACTAGAAGCTATTTTGAGGCTAACCTTAACCGCTCAGCTGCTTCTCTAGGAGAAAGCTTCATAGAGCCATCAATGAACCAAAGTCCATTCAATGAAGTCATAGGGTATAAAAAACATGTTTTGTATGCTCTTATTATAAAAAAGGTACAAAATTAATTCAATAATTTCTCCATTCGTGAGCTTTATGTATTGAATTAATATAAAGAGATTGCAATAATTTTAACTTGCTACATATTTCATATAATTTTCTTCTTTTTTTAATTTATATAAGATGTTAATATTAATATATATATATATAAATACTCTTCCATCAAGTTACTATCCATAAGACTTCATCAGCTTCTGATTGGTCAATAACAAAATATATATATATCACTAATTATATTTATGATTTCTTTTTTTGAATTAAAAAACCATATTTATGATTTCAAGTCGAATCACATGAAAAATATCACCCGTTACACTGGAGGCCCAACTCGTTCAATATATAGAGGAGAGATTACAACCTTTTTCAAAGGAGATAAAAAAACTAAAGACAAAATGTGAAGTTTAAAGAAATGTTGCAATAATATTTTTGATACATAATGTAAAATCAAAAACAGGAAGTTTGATGTTTAAAGTCCATATATAATTAATGATGTTAAATTTGATTTTCATAATATTAGAGTCTAATATGCGGTAGACATAAATTTTCGTGGGGCATTTTCTGTAATATAGTTTAAATGTTTAAAGGTAAGATACAACCAACACTCTAAAGTCTTTTGAACATTGCTAATTTTTTTAGACAAAAGTATAACAAAACCTACAACAAATGTAGTATATAAGGGGAGTCTATCAAAATATACACCCATAATCTAAAATGCATGAACTACTTAATGGATTTATTGATATTAGAAATGCTCGAAGAAAATTTGTTGTTGCAAATGAGGTTCACAACCTATCAACTTGCAAGTGCTTTTGTAATGGAAGTATGTCTTGGTAAATGCTTATCATGCTTAGGTTAGTTGTTGCCACAAATTGTTTGAGTAAATTCAAAATTATAATTTTTCAAAGTGTTTTTGTTGATGACATATCATGATCAACTTATTGTTGTATCATTGTTAATCTTGAGGATACTTTGTGCCAACACCCTTAATTCAAATTCTTAATATTAGATGAACAATTTATTTCAAGTTAAGATTTTCACAATCATGCAATGCACTTCCATACAACATTCATAAGAATGTAACTTCTTAAATTTTCAAGTTGATGCTTCATGTTTTTATAAGGTGCTCCGTACATCACACGGGGATATACGTCTAGTTTAATCATATATTGTATATACAACTACAAGAAAAAAATATAAAATCCTACAGCTAGATGTAGTCTGAATAATATATATATATATATATATATAAATATCCCAGATTTTAGTCAATAACTTCATAAATGATATTAGTATTATTTTATTTCAAAGAGAAGCAAATAGAAACAAAAAACAATTACCCATATTGATTATCCATTTTTCTTAAAACAAGTTTCACACTCCTAAATAACAAGGTAGAAAGAAATTTTGGGAACTCGATGCAATAAATATCAACAAGAAACAAAAATGAACACATCAATCATGAACCAGTTAAGGAATGATAAATCTATTTAATTGAGCAAATGCATCAAAAGAAAGCTTCCAAAACTGATCGGTAAACGTTAGTGGACTCCAATAGTATCACTAAGCTCTAATGCAAAACCAAGTGTTAAATGCTTCTATAAGCATTGGCTTCATTAATTCCTTTATGGCTAACAGGTAAGGTGTTTTTTATTTTTTCTTTTAATTTTTCTTGAGAAATAGTAATACCGGCTACTCTCAACCCAAAGCCTCACATCTGGTCAGAAAAAAAAAACCAAAAGCCTCACTCAACAAATCCACCACCCTCTGATATATATATATATATATTCTAAAGCAAAACTTCTCTGTTCCTTTTTTTCTTTTTGTGTGTATATATAAAGATGTAGATAGAGGGTGCAGAAGCCCTACAATAAACATTTCTAACGTAGTAAATTTTTGTCATGCTTAGAGATGGTCTCCCCAAGGAAAAAAGAATCAAACAAGTTCATAAGTCCTTCGATTCCATGGTATGTACGTGTCCATCTCTCCATCTTATATACATCTCTCCCCATGAATATTAAATACTTGGAGAGCTGATGCTTGTTTTTAGTCCTACAGGTACGGGCAATGTTTTATTTTCATTTTTTTTAAAAAAGGTGTCCCCTGCTTTCCATTCTAATTAACATGGGAAAATGACAGAAAAAGACCCTCGAATTACATAAAGGACAGTTCAGTACAACGAATTTCGAAAAGGACAGTTCAGTACAAATGACTGAACTGTCCAAACCCAAATTTAAAGGAAATGTCCAAAATGCCCTTTGCTACAACTAAGTTGGGAATCCCTTAAGCGAAGTTGGGAATCCCTTAAGGGAAGTTGGGAAGGCTTATACGAAGTTGGGAATCCCTTAAGGGAAGTTGGGAATCCCTTGTGGGAAGTTGGGATTCCCAACTTCCCATAAGCCTTCCCAACTTCCATTAAGGGATTCCCAACTTCCCTTAAGGAATTCCTAACTTCGTTTAAGGGATTCCCAACTTAGTTGTAGCAAAGGGCATTTTGGACATTTCCTTTAAATTTGGGTTTGGACAGTTCAGTCATTTGTACTGAACTGTCCTTTTCGAAATTCGTTGTACTGAACTGTCCTTTGTGTAATTCGAGGGTCTTTTTCTGTCATTTTCCCAATTAACATTCTATATGTTTTAATTTCAACCAACAAAAAATTGTTCTTATGATAAAACCATAGGAGATTCAGAGTTAGAGTAACCCAAGAGAGTGAGTACGGTAATCTCAAACCAACTACCACATGAATGTGTGTGTATCATATACTTATACTCCCTCCAGTCCTAATTATAAGATCACTTTGACTTTTTTGAAGAAATTAAAGATGCAAAATTAATCACTTTAAATTGTATATAGTTATCTTTTTTCTCAAAACTAATTTATTCTACTTATAAACTAACCTATAATCTAATTACATGTGACATATGTTATAATTTAGTGGTCTAATTTTCTTCCTTAACTTCCACAAAAAAGTCAAAGCGATCTTATATTTAGAACCGGAAGGAGTAATTCAATTTCTTCATGATTTCTTATACATTAAATGCCTTGGCACTAGTGATATGAAGTGGATAAGAAGATTCAGATTTGAAGCTATGTGGGTTAAACATAACAATTATAAGGAAGTGGTAAAGAAATGGTGGAATGCAGTTGGAAACATAGAGATGATTTTAGGGTCCATAAGGTAAAACCGAGATCAAATGCTTATAGGCAAAGATTAATAAGTTGGAGGAAAGTTGAATTTCCTAATAGTAAGAAAGCTATTAATGAAATATTAGTGGCCAAAAAAACTCAAGCATATAGCATTAAATTAAAATTAGAGGATTAAATATTTTAACACACCACCCAAATGCCCAATCGCTAGCTACTTTGGCCCAAATTTCTTTCCTCCTCCCAGCCCCAATGTCTACATGTGTATCACAATGCCTCTTTTTTAGGGGCTGAACAATTATTGGTGAAATGCATGGCCCAATGCACATTACAAATGATCGGATTGTATTAAATTAAACAACATAAAGTCTTTTTTTAGACCTTGAAACAATAAAACAGTGCCGCTATCAATAAAGTATTATATACTATTTTATAACATACTGGCCTCATGTCCTATCCACGGTTATATAGTCTTTGAATTAATCAAAGTGATAGAAATACACAATAACATCACAATAAAATACTAATTAGAAGGAGAATGAACGAAATTAAAAGTTTGAAAAATAATGAGGGGGAGTAGATAGAAAATGAGGAAGTCATATAGTATGTTTGATTACTTTTATGGGGAGTTGTTTAAAGAGGTTGAATGGGAATAGGGAGTGGTATATAACTAGCCAACAGTGGGGATGATGCAGAATGAGAAGAGTCTGACACCAATTGATGTAAAAGGAGAAAGGTCTGATACCAATTAATGTAGAAGGAGATGAGTCTGATACAAATTAATGTAGAACGAGAAGTGTAATGACAGAGGAAAAGGGAATTTAACAGAGGAGAATAGAGAATAGATAGAAAATATGAGGAGAGAAGAGAGAAAGATGATAAGGAAATATAATAGTCTTATTAGTCAAATTCAAAATTGTCAAAACAAATGAGTTGTGTTTCTATTTATAGACCTCAATATAACTATAGTATATTAATGTAGAAAATAAATAATTGTAATACTAAAACAATAAAATAATGAAAACAATTCAAATTTCAGATTTAACAAAATCATAACAACTTCAAATTATTGAAATAGCCGCACTCTATCAATAGATCTTTGTGGTTTAATAAGAAATAATAGGCTTGAGTTTTGGTCTCTATCACTATTAATATCAAATGTTAAATTATTGTTTTTCCTCATATCAATAAAACAAATACATTGGTTTGAATAACCTGAGCTACTAAACGTGGCGTCTCATCGTTCCATAGTCACCTAAAGAGTCCCGATAAAAAAAGTTATGAGATTCTGAAACTCTATACT
The DNA here is from genome assembly GCA_037074515.1 of Mimosa bimucronata. NCBI lineage: Eukaryota > Viridiplantae > Streptophyta > Magnoliopsida > Fabales > Fabaceae > Mimosa > Mimosa bimucronata. The sequence continues at coordinate 18,118,173 of CM073440.1, read as the reverse complement.
GAGATGATAAAAGTGTGCGCCAAACACAATTGTTTCACAATGGCACAAGAAATTCTACAAGGGCCATGACCTTCACCCTTCCTCTTCCACTCCCAATTTTCTATCTTCTTCGACTCATCTAGGACACCATCACCTGCTATAATTTCTTTCAAATTACTGAAAGAAAGCAAGTGCAATAAACTAAGAGGGAAGAAGGGAATGTGATTTTGGAAGGAAGAGAGAGTTCATGATGAAAAAAACTGAGGCAAAAGCTTATACTAGAAGCTATCTTGAGGCTGACCTTAGCCGCTCGCTGCTTCTATAGGAGAAAGCTTCACAGAGCCATCAAGGAACCAAAGTCCATTCAATGAAGCCACGGGTATAAAAAACATGTTTTGTATGCTCTTATTATAAAAAAGGTACAAAATTAATTCTATAATTTCTCCATTCGTGACTTTTATGCATTGAATTAATATAAAGAGATTGCAATCACTACAAAAAAAAGGGCTTTTAGTAGCGGTTACTTTAGTCGCGGAAAACTAAAACCGCTAGTAATTTTACATTACTAGCGGTTATAAGCACAAACCGCAAGTAAATCCAACGGTTTGACCACAGAAGTAGTTAGTAGCGGATATTACTAGCGGTTTTGGGGTTATAACCGCAACAAATTTGGCGCGTTTTGGCGGGAAAAGTAGTGGCGTACATTTAGTCGCGGTTTTGGAGGGAAAAACCGCTAGAAAATGAATGGCCACTGAATTAGTGGCGGTTTTAGTACATTAGTAGCGGTTTCCCCCAAAACCGCCACTAATTCAGCCAAATAAATGCAACTGCATTTATTACTGGTTGATTTAGTCGCGGTTTCAGCGGCGGTTTTAGCTGAAACCGCGACTAATAGTAGCGGTTCTTGCAAAACCGCTACTAAAAGTGAACAGTTTAAAAAGGCTCGTGCCTTTTCAGAGAAAAGGCACGAGCTTTTTGAGAAAGAAAGTGACCTGACGTGACTTCGACTAGAAAAAATATCAAAATCATGGTGAAAAAGGGCGATCGCAATAAGAGGCCTATGACCGCTGAACAAATTGAGGCTGAGGAGCGGCTACGTAAGGAACTGGCTGAGCAGGCCGAGAGGGATCGTATAGAACAAGAGCGCATCCGTGTGCAGAACGATCCGATTCCAGAAGATGTAATCAACGCATTCTGAAGCGGGGGAGAGGACTTCGACGAGACTGGAGGAGGAGCGGATTTTGAGGATATGGAACGTTGGTTGGACGGTGAGGAATTTGACGAGGCGGGGCACCCTAAACGATCCTCCGGAAGGTCCACCGGTTACGAAGTGCAAGTTCAGGGTAAGGAAATTCAATTTTTATTGTTTTTATGAGATAATTATAATTTTTTATCGCTCATTAAATTGAAATTGTTCCCTAATTTTTACAGACCCTTCTGGTAGCATAAGTGAGAAGAGGTTGACGGTGCAAGATGCGATGAACCTTCCGAGCGGGCACAGAGTTATAGTTGAGTGGGACGACTTGACCAAATTACCGGTTGGACAAGGGGGGCAACTGTACTCGAGGTTCGTCGGGGGTGTAGGCCAGAATTATCAGCGATTTCCGATTGACGCTTTGGACTGGAGGAAGATTGACGCGAACTCTAAAAAGTTCGCGTTTGACGAAATTGTTAAGGTTTGTTGAATTAACTTTGACCTTATTTATTGTTTATTATTTATTATTTTTTATTTCTTTTCTGTTATTATTTGAATTTGATTTTAATAAATATTATAGGAAATATATTTATTATTTATTATTTCTTTTCTGTTATTATTTGAATTTGATTTTAATAAATATTATAGGAAATGTATTTATTATTTCTTATTTGTTTTATGTTATTATTGGAATTTGTTAATATTTATTAATTTCTAATTAAACATACTTAAATTTAATATTTTACAGAGGAAGTTTGATGTGAGGGACAGCCGCAAGACTTGGACAGAATCAAAGATGGGGGACGGTTGGAAGAACAAGCGGTTGGATATGTTCAAAGAAAGAAATCGGGGTGGGAGTAGGCCGATTCAGGAGTTGGTCGATGATGTCCCTGGTGGCGTCCCTGCCGATGCGTGGGAGAGATATGTGGGTTGGAGGAGGGGAGACATTGGGAAGGTATAATGAATAATATTATTGAATTGATATTGAAATATCATATTGAAAAATTATTTTTGAATTACTGATTATTATTTAATTTTATTTTATGTTAACAGAAGAGGTCGCAACAAGGTCTTGCCGCGAAGGCCCATCAGAAGGTTCATCATACGGCTGGGACGAAGCCGTTTTCGGTTGGGTACAAAGAGATGGTATGAAGGAATGAAGTTTCATTGTTTGATTTAAAAATAATTTATCTTTATATATTAATAACTGTTTGTATCTTAATTTTCAGGAGGAAGAGGCTGCGAAGAAAGGGCAGAAGGCTACCTACGGTCGTTTCTACCAAATAAAGCACAGACACGCCGACGGGAGCCCAACATCCAGGGAGGCTGAGGAGCAAATTGTAAAATTTTTATTTATTTATTTATTTTTATATTATTATATTTTTAATAACAACGACATCAAAATAAAATTGTTAATATGTTTGTGTGTGCAGGCTAGGATTGAGGCTGCGGAGAGAGAGATCGCCGAGTCGCAGGGGGACAATGTAGACCCCACTGCCTCGCTAAGGGCTGCCCTAGGGCCTCAAGAGCACCCTGGCCGGGTTCGCGGGATGGGATTCGGAGCCCGACCTACGGTGGTGTACGGCAGGTCAGGCGACCCAGGCAGCGCCCAGTCTACAGCTTCGAGCCAACCATCAACAAGTGGCCCGATTAGGGGAGGCGCAGAGTTTGAGGCTCAAATGAGGGAGAGACTCACTCATGAGATTACGGAACGGGTGACTGATCAGGTGTATGACCGACTGGACTCCTGGGTGCACGACGCCAATAGCACGTTGGAACGGATACAGCGGATGTTCGACCCTGATAGATCTCCTTTGCGAGTACCACTACCTCCTCGTCCACCGAAGCATCCTCGCAACCGTTCTCCGGAGCATCAAGACGACGATCAGCCTCCTGCGGCGTAGCTCTAGGGTTTTTTTTTTATTAGAATGTTTATTTTAGGATTTAAGTTGAACATTTTTATATTTAAATGTTTGCTAATTTGAATATTAGTTGTTTAAACATTTCATATCTTTAATGTTGCATAATTTTGTTAGTTGTTAATATCTGATTTTATTTTTTACTTTACAAATGGCGATAATTTGTTTTAACAGTTCAACAAAAAAGTTTCTCCCTGACTTACTAAATAAACCGTTGTTATTTGTTTATTTTCTTATATAGTATTTGAAAAAAACAAGATATAAATAACATTAAAAATACAAAATAGCACATTTAGTAGCGGTTTGAGAACCGCTACTAACTTAAGAAATACTAAAAAAATTAAACTTAGTAGCGGTTCTAAACCGCCACTAAGTTACTAATTATAAAAATAATTTAATATTAGTAGCGGTTCTAGAACCGCTACTAATGTATACTCAGACACATCTGCCACCTGTTAACTTTCCAACGGTCTGATTGAGTTAGTTGCGGTTTTAGTAGCGGTTAGAGAACCGCTACTAATGTCTAAATTTCATTTTATAAGCCCTTGATTCTTTCCAATTCATTTTCACATTTCATTCAAACTATTAAGCTCTTTCCTTCTTTGATAATATCTTCAGTCATATGATGGATAAATCTTGGATAAGTTTGCCACGGACGTCTCCCCGCTATTTGGTTGGTGTTGACCACTTTTTAGATTTTGCTTTCAACCGCACCGGTGTTAACAATCAGATATTGTGTCCTTGTCCGAAATGTAAATTTAAGAAGTGGCATCCCAGAAATGTTGTGCGTGAGCATCTTATACTGAAACAATTCCCATCAAATTACACATTCTGGGGTATTCATGGCGAGAACGATGATGATGGTGGTGAGGTAGTTGCTCGAACATCTCAGGTTGGAATGCAGATCGACGATGACGATGATGACGACAATCATGTGGATCCATTTAACGATGTTGTGCGTGATGCTTTCGGGGTGCAAGGTGACGGCATCGGGAGTCAGGAAGGGGTTGAAGGACCACTCCCGGAGTTTTTTCGAAATGAAGCTGCAAAGAATTTTTTCGACCTTATGACGGATTCAGATAAGCCATTGTTTCCAGGTTCTACTAAAAACTGCCTCTCATTTCGTTTCTAGTTTTGTCACATAAACGTTCATTTTAGAATAAGAATAATGTTTATTCAGGGTGCAGTAAATATTCAAAACTATCATTTCTTGTCAAGCTCTATCATATCAAGTGCTTGTGTGGCTTCAGCGATAAGGGGATGTCGATGGTGTTAGAATTATTGGGAGATGCATTCTCTCAGGCAGAAATCGCACCATCATTCTACGAAGCAAAGAAGACTATTAACAAGTTGGGATTGAACTACACTAAAATCCATGCCTGCCCGAATGATTGTATGTTGTACTGGGGAGACGACGCCGGGTTGGACAGATGTAAGCGGTGTAATGCGTCTCGGTACAAACAGGCGAAGAGGGGTCGAATAGCAACCAAGAAGCCTGCAAAGATTCTAAGATATTTCCCCCTGACTCCACGACTTCAGAGGTTGTATGTGTCATCCAAAACGGCGGAGCACATGCGGTGGCATTCATCAGAGCCCAACGTCGATGGGAAGTTGAGACATCCTAGGGATGCTGAGGCTTGGAAAGCGTTTGATGCTCGATTCCCGGAATTCGCCAGTGACCCGAGAAATGTACGCCTCGCTCTCGCATCAGATGGGTTCAATCCGTTCGGGAATCTTAGCACTACGTACAGTATATGGCCTGTGGTATTGATACCGTACAACTTACCCCCTTGGATGTGTATGAAACAGAGCTCATTCATTCTTTCGATGATTATTCCGGGGAAGAAAGCTCCTGGAAACGATATAGATGTCTACCTTCAACCGTTGATACAGGAGTTGAAGGAACTTTGGACCAACGGAGTTGAGACGTATGACGCTTACAGTAAGACGCTCTTCACACTCCGTGCATCGTTGATGTGGACAGTGAGCGATTTTCCCGGACTTGGCACATTGTCTGGTTGGAACGTGCATACAGGCAGAGCTTGCCCCAACTGCAACTTTGACCAAGACTCGGTCCGCCTTCCTCACAGTCGCAAGTGATGCTTCATGGGTCATCGGCGGTTCCTTCCTGGCGGTCATAGGTTCCGGCTGCAGAAGATTAGATTTAACGGATCGCAGGAAATGAGGGATCCTCCTACGTTTTTGTCTGGCGCAGATATTCTTCAACAGCTTGAAGATGTTCATGTAGAGTTCGGGAAGACAGACGGCGTTCAGCCTGGGGGAAGAAGGGGACGCGGCCAGTCCCAGGGGGAAAACGTGCAGCAATGACGAAAGAAGAGCATTTTCTTCGAGCTCCCCTACTGGAAATCTAATCTACTTCGCCACTGTCTTGATGTCATGCACATCGAAAAAAATGTGTGTGACAATATTTTGTACACTTTACTCAACGAGTCTGGAAAGTCCAAGGACCATCTCCAAGCAAGGAAAGATCTGATGGCGATGGGAATACGTGAAGACGCTTGGCCGGATGAGAATGACAAGTTTGCCCCAGCCTCATTCACACTGACAAGAGCCAACAAGGAAGTCTTCCTCTCCACACTTAAGGACATCAAGGTCCCTGATGGTTATTCAAGCAACATCTCAAGATGTGTGGACATGCACTCTAAGAAGATTGCCGGGTTGAAAACCCATGACTGCCACGTTTTGCTCCAGCAATTCCTACCTCTGGCAATTAAAAGCACATTGCCCCCGGAGGTGTCTAATGTTTTGGTTCAACTCAGTTCTTTCTACCGACGGTTGTGTGCAAAAGTTTTGGACAAAGCAGAGCTGGATCAATTGCAGGAAAAAATTGTTCTAACGCTCTGTCATATGGAGATGATATTTCCCCCGTCTTTCTTCACGGTCATGGTTCATCTCACTGTACACCTCGTTCAAGACGCAAAGATGGGCGGCCCGGTTCAATACCGCTGGATGTATCCCATAGAGAGGTCCGTTGATTCATTTTTCCAGTGGTTTCATGATTTTGTTTCAGTTACCTGATTGTACTTGTAATTACAGATACTTGGGGAAATTGAAGTCGTATGTGAGGAACAAAGCATCTCCAGAGGGTTCTATAGCAGAGGGTTATTCTGGTGACGAGGTGTTAACATATTGTTCGCGCTATTTTGATGATGACATCGAGACTTCATTCAACCGCCCTCCTCGTGTCGATGACAGCCCATCAAATGTCCAGTCACCTTCCAACACATTATTCCCGCCAGTCGGAAAGCCAGTTAGAGGAAGTCAGTATTACAGGCTCACTCCCACTGAGAGGTTGCAAGCACACAGACATGTCTTGACAAATTGCCCTCAAGTGGAGCCCTACATTCAGTAAGAATTGTAACACTATATACACGTATCATGTTATTCTTTTTATTTCCAAACCACATAACCCTCTGATATGTTCCATTGAAATTTAGGGATTTCCGCCGCTATGTTAAACGCCAACTACGAAGCCGCACAAGGTCATCTGCCGAGGTGGACAAAAAGGTCCATCGAGAGTTTCCGGATTGGTTTGCACAGAGGATACTCAATGACAACAACCCCCATACGCCTGATATGATAAATCTAGCAACCGGTCCACTCGACCATGTCAGGAGATATACGGCATACAACGTCAACGGCTTCAAGTTCTGCACCATTGCAAGGGATGAAGGTTCTCTCACCCAGAATTCCGGAGTCTTTGGCACATTCGGAACAAGGAGTTATGCCAGCTCACGGGATACAGACATGCGATTTGGAGGCGTATCATACTATGGAAAGCTCGTGGACATCATCGAGCTTAACTATCAAGGTCATTTCACCGTGCCTCTCTTCAACTGCATGTGGGTAGACACCAGAACTTCTCGAGGCATTACATTGGACATCTTGGGCATCACGTCCGTAAATTTCTCGAGGCTCATTCACACAGGGGAAATGGCAGATGATGAGCCGTATATTCTTGCCTCACAGGCGCAGCAAGTTTACTATGTGGAAGATCGGACACATAAAGATTGGCACATGGTGATTCATATGAAGCCGCGTGACCTCTACGACATGGGTGACGAAGATGATCTGGAACTAGGCAGCCAACATTTCGAACCTGAAAACTTCGACAACCTCATTTCTGAAGAAGACGGTCATTTACAAGTAGTTAGGTGAGCATTTTCACTACAAATAATTTAAACAAATTTCAACACCTTTAGCAATAGAAATTTATATATTTGTTTATGTTCTTTTTAGGCAGGAGCAAGAAGAAGATGATTGAAGCAGCCAACCATAATTATTTTTTCATTTTATAAAATTTTCATAAAAATGTGTATCAAACGTTCATATATCATATTTTTTTTAATGTAGGTTGAGGTTTTTTTTAATTAAAGACATTTAGTAGCGGTTTCAGAACCGCTACTAAATATTAGTGGCGGTTCTAGAACGGCTGCCCAAACCGCTACTAAATCGCGCACAAATCACTATAAATATCCACCCCTCCCCTCATTTTTCTTCACACATTCATTCAATTATTCCTTCTCCCTTTCCATTCAATTTATCCTCAGTCTGACCGTTAATGCCTTTATTTTTTGTTCTGAAAACAATTTATCTTATATTTCTTATTATTTAATGTGTTTTATTTTCTATTCTGAATTAATTTGCTAATTTGTTTGCTACTTTTTTTTTCAGGTAACAATATCGAATTATTTCCCATTTTTAGTGATAAAAATGTTTTAATTTATTATTCATATTATTCTTATAACAAATATAATTACTTGTTTATTTTTAACTATTTCTTTTTTATGTGTTTGATATATTGTTTTTTTATAGATATGGTTGTTAATATAGTTGAGAAATTTTTTTTATTTTAACAATAAGAACATTTTGTAATACACTAATTTATTATCATTGTTTTTTGATTACATTTGATCATATGACTTTGATTATATAATATCTAATCTGGGCGTTTTTTAAAATCCTTAAACTTTAGTAGCGGTTTTGAACCGCCACTAATAAATTGGACATTTTTTAATTCTTTTTAATTAGTAGCGGTTTTGAACCGCCACTAATAAGTTGGACATTTTTTTATTCTTTTTAATTAGTAGCGGTTTGAGAACCGCTGCTCAAACCGCCACTAATAAATGGGCCAATTTTTTTTTTTAATTAGTGGCGGTTCAAACCGCCACTAAATTGAGAATTGAATTTTTCCACGATTATGCTAATTTTTGACATTAGAGGCGGTTCTCTTTTATTTAGTAGCGGTTCTACAAACCGCTACTAATCAGTAGCGTCTTTGACTTTGTTACACGCGGTTTCTTTAACCGCTAGTACATGTTTGTCACGGACGATTTAGTAGCGGAAACAGGAACCGCTGGAAACATGTTAGTAGCGGTTAGAACCGCTACTAATCGTCATTTATAACCGCTACTAATGCACGCTTTTTTTGTAGTGAATAATTTTAACTTGCTACATATTTCATATGATTTTCTTTTTTTTTCAATTTATATAAGATGCTAATATTAATATTAATATATCCATTCGTTCTAACCAACTTGTAATGAGATTGATTATTCTCCTTTTGGTCCAAAAATAGTTATTTCTTCTAAAAAAAAATAAGCATTAGTTCCCTCCCATGATAAAGATACTTGCACTCTTAAATGTAAAATTCGCATAGGACAGAACAGTTAGACCGGCCCAATTGTAACTCCCAATTACTCCATCCGGTCCTAAATATAAGACCACTTTGACTTTTTTAGTGGAAGTTAAGGAAGCAAATTAGACCTCTAAATTATAACATATGTCACATGTAATTAGATTATATGTTAGTTTATAACTAGAATAGAGTAGTTTTGAAGAAAAAATATAACTATAGACAATTTAAAGTGATTAATTTTGTATCCTAAATTTTTTTTGAAAAAGTCAAAGTGGTTTTATAATTAGGACCGGAGGGAGTATTTAATTTATTTTAAACGTTTGTCCAACCAACATGTAGGCATTCATTATGCTTTTTACTAGTCGAAATAATCATTATATTTTTTTTGTCTTACATTAATTTTTAGATGTGCTTTAGAGTTTAGACTCAAGATACAAGAAACGAATTAAGAAACTTAATATCTGAAAGCAAGTACAAGGAGGCTTACAGCTTTGCTCTTCAAAGAAGTGACCCATCCATGATTAGTTAGATATGTTCTGAGGTATTTACCACCAAAGATACTAATGATAGTTCATGAGTCTAACATGAACCAATGATAGTGATAGTTCATGAGTACTCCTCTGGTCCTTATGATAAGGTACCAACTATCAATTCTCACATACCAAAAATTGGTAGTTGGGTTATTAAATTTATGCTGGTCATTTTTTCTAATTTCGGCCATTATTAAATGATAGGACTTACTTTTTCAACTTTGAACATCTACTAACAACAAGGGTAAAGTGGGAAAGAAGCAATTAATGCGGCGGTTGGTGCCTTATATTAAAAACAAAAAATTTTGTTAATTGGTGTTTTATAATAAGGACCAAAGAGAGTATCTAACATGAACAATTTTTGTGTTAACAGCTGGATCTCGTTGGTATTTTGTCCAAGTCTTCTATCACTTTGAGCCAAATAGTGTTGCTCAAACTTTTGAATCAATTGGTTATTGATTTAAGATGCAATTATCCAACACATCCCAAAAGCTCAATTGGATCACTTATTAGGCTGCAGCCATAGACCCCGTGGACCCTTTGATCCCATTGCATGTCAAGATTTTCTTTAAGAACCTCCTTGTCAACTTTACTCCTTCGTTACTAAATATATTTAGGGAGGTGGGGTTGTTCCTAAATATAAGACCTCTTTATATTTTTCCTCATATTTTCCCTAAATTCTTCCTATTAATGCTCTTTAATACTCCCTAAATATAAGAATATTTACCTAATTTACTTAGATTAAGGATGTTAATTAGGTTAGTTAAAATCGCATGATATTACCAATGTACCATAACTATCTACCTTTATCCCCACCATCCCTCTCTTGTTTGTTTGTTATTGGGGAGTATTAGTAAGGATAATTTGGAAAAAAGTTGTAAACAATTATAAATGGGTCTTATATTTAAGACAAAACTTACCTACCTAAATAAGTCTTATATTTAGGATTGAAGGGACTAATAAACAAACAAGGGAGGGAGGATAAGAATAAAGGAATGTGGTTATGATGTTTTGGTAATATTATTTGATTTAATTTTAATTAAATTAACTAACATCCTTAATCTAATAAAATTAGATAAATAAATCTTATATTTTGGGAATACTACCCTCCTTTGATTTGGCCCCAGTTTCTGATCATCCGTCTCCTTATGTTATCGATTCCATGGTCATGAAGATATCTATATCATCCGTATTCTCCCTATTTCTTCTACCTAGCTATGCCTACAGAAGCACTTAATCTCCCTCTCGTTATAAACATGCTCATACCATTAAATACAACGTTAAGTTTGAATCTTGTATAACTCTTTTTGAGGACATGTGATAAAAATAATATCTTCCACTCAAAATTCCTTGCCACTTGCCAGTCTTCACAAGCAATTCACGAGCGTTTGCAATGCGTTGTAAGTATATATTTGTTGCGATTACATTCTAAATATTGGAAGAGGATCCTCTCCTCTTCCCATTCTCTCATCTTCCCTCTTTTACCCCAAATTTTTTTATTTTTGGGATCAAATTTTTTTTTCATCATTAGATTCTACATAAAATTAGTGACATTTTGATATCTCATGGACAAAAAATGGTTCAGTTTTTAATTTTATATGATTTTTCAAATATTTAATACTTTAACTTTAAAAAAATACAGATTTTTAAGTATTAAATATTTAAAAAATCATATAAAATTGAAAATTGAACCATTTTTTGTCCATGAGATATCAAAATGTCACTAATTTTATGTAGAATTTAATGATGAAAACAGATAAAAAAAATTTAACCCCCAAAATAAAAAAAATTTAGAATAGAGAAGAGAAGATGAGAGAATGGGAAGAGGAGAGGATCCTCTCCCATAAATATTTAACTGAATGGTATATGAACTATGAATATGAAGTAATTTTTCTGGGACAGTTGGGCTAGTTCGTTTTATCTGGCCCGACTAAAAAGCTTTAACTAATTGGGCCAACAGGCTGACCCAAAAGTCTGAATTGTCATGGGTGACTTATATAGCTCTAGGCAGGCAGATAATTCCAACTTAATACTCCCTCCCGTCCTAATTATAAGACATTTTAATTTTTTTGGAGAAATTAAGGATGCAAAATTAATCACTTTAAATTATTTATAGTTATCTTTTTTCCTCAAAATTAATTTATTCTACTTATAAACTAACCTATAATCTAATTACATGTAACATATGTTATAATTTAGTTGTCTAATTTGCTTCCTTAACTTTCACAAAAAAAGTCAAAGTGATCTAATATTTAGGACCGGAGGGAGTATGTTCAATTAGGTGAATGGGTTATAAATTTAGTATAGGAGTAGCAAATTTCTAGTGAAGTGAAGCCAAATAAAAAGAGGAGAGATGAATATCCTTCTTTGTTCTATCCCTCATACGGGATTCACATGGCTAGAAGTGAGGACATCCTTCTTTGTTCTATCCCTTATTCTCAAGAGGAGGTAGCTAACGTCCTTTTTGTGAACATCCCGTGATAATATCTCATTTGGTTGATAAATAAAGGGATTATAATGTTATTCATTTAACTAAGGGTTAAAGATCAGATTTATCGAAGTGTGCAAAGTGGATCATATTCGCCCTTTACCGTTTTTTTTTATCCAATTTTGCCCCGGAAGTGTGCAAAAGGGGATCATATTCGCCCTTTACCGGTTAAAATTTTTTAACGGTAAAGGACGAATATGATCCACTTTGCACACTTCCGGGGCAAAATTGGACCCAAAAAAACTTTCGGGGCAGATATGATTCACCGTGTATACTTCTGGGGTAAATATGACTTTTAACCCTTTAACTAAATGTGGCAGTCAAAAGAAACAACCGGAGAAATTATTCTTGTGTGGATCTTTTATTCAAAAAATAATGAACTTATGAGCTTTGTTTTGATTGATTCAATGATTTTTAAGTCTTTCTCAATAATTATTCCAAATATGTATACACTATTACACTCTCAGCTCTTAAATCCCCAGCAAAATGTCCTTGAAAAGCAATAGGTTTCTTTGTTTATTAGTGGTGTCAGGTGGTGTGACAGGCCCGGGCATTTTATAATGCGTTAGTTATAAGGTTAAACATCATTAAGCTGTATGATTGAATTGATGATGACAAACAATTGCAGTAGGAGCTCTAAGATACTAAGCTAACTAATCATTAATAAAGCACAAGTTATGGGGAAAGGTTGTCTAGTTGTCCTCACCAACCTGCACTTTTTATTTGTTTCTAGAACGTTAATGATAATGTCTTTAATATCTGGCAGCAACAAAGAAAGTAAACACCGATTGTTAAGCTGTAACTACCTTACATGATTGTATTTGGTGGGTTAGATTCTGAAAATGTATTTTCTTGAGCTAGAGGGTAGGATGTTTGATGTTTCACCAACTGAGTCAGAATCCCAGAAAAATGGAATTTGGATGCAACAGGGGATCCAGCCAGTTTCAAATCTGCAAGATTCAGTTATTCACTGACTTGTTACATTCATCAAATTTCTTTGTTATCTTAAGTGAGATGGAAAATCATCATGATCTTTTTAAATGACATATGACAAGATTGGTCTAATCTTGACTCCTTCCCTGAAGATGTATCTATTACTTCAGATCAGATACTCCAAAACTCTCCCAATAGTGCTCATCAACCTGTATTTGGACTCCCGGAAAATTACTAATAATTCCTGATCTGCCATATAAGATGGACAAGTTATCAAACATATGAGAAAGACAAATTATATGGGAGAACCTGATAACTCAGGACCATAAATGCTCGTAAGGGAATGAATTAGAAATAGAATATCCAGAAGGACGAAAAGTCAACCTCTATTCACAACACACACAAGAGGGTTACTCAGTACATCCTCATAAAATTCACCGCACATATCTATTGGCGAATGAAGCTTACTCTCTGTGTTGGGGAAAAAGAAACTTCATTTATCACTATCAGACTTCATATTTATGCATAAGCTTGTCATGAAGACAAAATTAAAGAATTTGAAAAAAAAAATATTGACTTTGATGCTTTCCATGCTGAGAAATTCATCCCAATCAGCTTTCAACTTTCAATTGAAAAGCTAAAGATGCAATCATCCAGATTACAGCAAAAGAACAAAGAGGAAACACCTCATGAATTTACACTGGGAGCAGATTAAATAGAATGAAACCCTTAAAGCTTGGAATCAGATTCTGAAGATGAGGTTAGATGAAAAAGGAGTCCAACAAATGAACACTGAAACATCATATATACATATGCTTCTTCATCAATTACATAATAACAGGTAGAATTTACAGAGTCTCCTACATCGATGTTGCTTTTCTATCGCATGATCTGCAAAACACTATTGAAAATGCTGTATTTTGCAGAATGCAACTTTTCCCTAATCCTTAAACCCTAATCGTTAATCTATCTAAACAGTGTTTTCCATAATCTCAGCTTTCAAATTCCTTGCCTCAGTCATAGAAATTCTCAAAATCAGAAACATAAATCTCTACCAACATTGATCTGTCTCCCATCTCCGGGTCGTATAAAACCCCGAAGAAGCCGAATTCTGAACCGAAGACATAGAAACCACAGGACGCCTCCTGCCATGAACGGCCATCAAAGAGAGATCATAAATCTCTCTAGCGGAAGGATCAGAGAGCGTAGCATAGGCGTTATGAATCTTGATGAAATCATGATCATCGTCATAAGAAGATTCCGATCTGTTCAAAGCCGAATCAGGATGATAGATCTTAGCCAAACTCCGGTAAGCCGACTTTATTTCCCTAGGCGAAGCGTTCTGGCTAACTCGAAGAACCTCATACAGACTCGCCGGACGGCGAGATGCCGCCGCCGCAGATCCGGTCGAAGCCGTAAAAGAACGCATCGAAGCTTTACATTGAAACGGAGGAAACCTGACGGAGGAGGCGGCGGCGGAGGAAGAAGATGAACGGAGAGGTCTCACGGCGGAGAGAGTAAGATTTAGGGTTCCGGCCATGGTGAAATGAAGAAGGGAATTAGGAGAAATAGGAGGGGTAAATCGGGAAAAGAGAAATGTGAAATTGGGTTTCGGATTGTGTGAGTCTGTGAGCTTGAAGATTTGCGATAAGCGAGGAGAGAAGGGGATATGTGGATTGGTATATGTAGAGGTCAAAGAGGAGGGGAGGGTAAAATGGTCATTTAAGAAGTGGACATTATTGGAAAGTGAAACTGGGGGTTATAAGTTGTCGGTTTTCACATTTCGAGGGAGAGAGAGATTGACAGATTGTGAGGCGATTACGTGTCGAGTGTGGAGGAAGGTACTTCTAGAAGGTTGTCCGCTTGAACCGGGTGTGTGCTTCATATGGACCGGGCCCACACACCGATTTTGTTTGATTTTCGACAAGCATTTATTGTGGCCCACTTCTCGTCTTAACTGTAGCGGTGTAGCCAGCAATGACATGTTAAATGTGATTGGAGTGTTAAATTCAATGTAAGTGATTTTAGGAAAATCATAAGTATTATGTAAAAGTTGCAGATGATACTTCCATTACAATTTAATGGTTTATATAAGTTAAATTAAATGTTTTTCTCTTTCTTTTTTCATTTTGATGGTGTATTTGGTAGGAGGAAAATGAAGCGGAGGGATATGAGAAATTTTAATGAGTTTACTTTGAAAGAAATATGAGATTTGGTTGATAAAATGTTAATAAAAATGGTATGTAAGATTAAAAAAAAAGTCAAGTGAAGAAAATGAATAAACTTCTCAATTTTTAAAATCGGTCTCATTAAAATTTTCATTTCCCTTCCCTAACCTTCATTTCCCTCACACCATATATTCACATTCTTGCTCCTATTCATTTAGATGGGAAGAAAATTAAGGCGGAAAATATGTTAATAGGGAAAAACTTAGAAATAGTGCCCTTTTAACTGTTATTTAGACGTTGTTAGGGCTGTTCAACATTGTCCCGTCCTGTTCCGTCTTCCGTCCTGGCCATTTCGGGACGGGACAGTCCTGTCCCTAAAATTTTCGGGACGGGACAGAGTGTAGCTTCGGGACGGGACGGGACTCGGGATTGGGTCGTTCCGATCCCGTCCCGTCCCGAATATATATATGTATGTTCATATTTTTTTAAAAAAAAATACATGTGTCATCTGTCTCATGTGTGAATATATATGACTTTTTTTTTAAAAAATATATAACTCTAAATTCTAAACTAAATTCCAACCATTCATTGATCTTAAATTTCTTATCCGCTGCCACTATGCTCTATGTGTAACACATCACATTTGAAGTTTTTTTCAAACTCTATTTAAATGTGTAGTTGTTGCTACTTTTTTTGCTCTAATTATTATGTTTTTGGTTTATTATGTATTAATATGGAGTTCTCATGGCACTGGAGGAGATTTAATTATGCTATAAAATCACCCACCAAGTGTGTTGCTCTGCAAAAAAACAAGATTTTTGGGTCAATTTTTTTAATTGGGAAAAAATTTCGGGACAAGTTCGGGACGGGACACGGGACGGGAACCCCGTCCCGAACACTTTTCTTCGGGACTGGGTTGTCCCGGTCCCGTCCCGTCCCGTGAACACCCCTAGATGTTGTTGCCTTATATTATTCCCTCCCTTTTATTTTTATCTGTTCTCATTTCTTTTATTTAAATGGAGTCGACTGTCAACATACGAGTTCTTACTTCTTATTTCTCTTTGCGTTAATATAACTTTTGGTCCCTGAACTTTCACTCAATT
Organism: Mimosa bimucronata; assembly: GCA_037074515.1. Classification (NCBI taxonomy): domain Eukaryota; kingdom Viridiplantae; phylum Streptophyta; class Magnoliopsida; order Fabales; family Fabaceae; genus Mimosa; species Mimosa bimucronata. The sequence continues at coordinate 18,102,199 of CM073440.1, read as the reverse complement.
TTAGTTTTGGTCCTTGAACTTTGAAATTTTTTGTTTTAGTCCCTGAACTTTCGGTCAATTTTGGTTTTGGTCCCTGAACTTTGAAATTTTTTGTTTTGGTCCTTGAGCTTTCCGGTCAATTTTGGTCTTGGTCCCTGAACTTTCAATAATTTTGGTTTTGGTCCCTCAGTTTAAAAAAAACTTCAAAAAAAAATTAAAGTTGAGGGACCAAAACCAAAATTATTGAAAGTTGAGGGACCAAGACTAAAATTGACCGAAAGCTCAAGGACCAAAACAAAAAATTTCAAAGTTCAGGGATCAAAACCAAAATTGACCGAAAATTCAGGGACCAAAACCAAAATTGAGTGAAAGTTTAGGGATTAAAATTTACATTAACCCTTTCTCTTTTATTGGGAAAAGAGTGCGTGGGAGGGAAGGGATATAAAAGGAAGACGAGAGATTGGATTGGAGACTGGAGAGGAGGAGGAAGGTGAGGTTGACCAATGATCAGGGACCAATAGAACAACGTGGCAACACATGTATGCATGACTCTTAATATCATCCTTATCCATTTCCCACCCCTCTCTCTCACCGTCACACACACTCTGCTTTCCTCCTCTTTGCCCACGCACTCCTACACTTTTACCCAATGTTTTAGGGTCTGTTTGGTTGGGGGGTTTTGGAGGGGAGGTGTGGGGAGGGGAGGGGTGAAGGGCAAAAAACCCTGTTTGGGTAGGAAAAATGGAGGGGAGGGGAGGGTTATATTTTTGTCTTCTAGTGTCCCCTCCCCTCACTCTCTTGGCCCCCCAAATTTGGGGTTTTTTGGAGGGGAGAGAAAATTTTGCTCCAACTTTCCCAAATTTGTCCATGTGATTTTTTGAATATTCCTATCCTGCCCTCATCAGTTAAACCCCCCTTTCCATTTTTATTTTCATTATCTCCCCACCTCATCAGAGTTCACCGTTGCCTTTGCTCGGGTTCGGCTGCCTCTCTTCCTCCCATTGCTGCTACAGCCGCTTGGTTCTCCTGCCGCCGACGCTTCTGTCTCCGAGCCCCTACCACCAGTGCTTCTGATGCCCAATTTCATTCCTTTCTCACTCATGTAGATAGATCTCATCCTCCTCATTATTGTGGTCGATTGTTACTGTAGAGTGGGGTTACGTAAAATGTTTTTGGTCCTCGATTGCCTTCCTCATCCTCCACTGGGGGTGACATCCGCTAGCGTGGTTTGAGGAGCCATTGAAGCCATTGGATCGATTGCCTTCACCAGTGACACTTTTTGTGACCATTGCCTTACACGTTTTACAAATAAAGTTTAACATTTATGCAAATAAAGTTTAACATTGAAAATAGTACATATAAAATAATATTTTTAAAAAAGTATTAAAATTAATAAACTAATACATTGAAATTAATCTGTACGTAAAACTATTTTACCATATATCAGTAACATAATAATCATTTCAGATTTGCAAATTAGAAAATAATAGTTTTGATAAAAATATTATAAAAGAAGGAAAATAAATATAAACAAAATAATAGGGGTATATTTGTCAGCTTATAATTAACTCCCCTCACCTCCTCTTCTGAACCAAACAGGAAACATCCCTTCCCCTCCTCTCCCTTCCAACCAAACAAAGCTTATAACCTCCCCTTCCCTACCCTCCCCTAACTTTAATGAACCTCCCCTCCCCTTCCCTCAGTTGAACCAAACACAGCCTTAGGGTCTGTTTGGTAGAGGGATTTGGAGGGGAAGGGAGGGAAGGGGAAATTTTTGTGAGTTAATTTTAAAAAAATTGAAGAAGTGGGGTTATGATATTTTAAGAAATATAAGATGTAAGATAAATGAGGAAGAAATAGTAATTTAAAATTTTTAATCCCACTTCTCTAATTTTTGTAAATTCATGTCAAAAAAATTTCCCCTCCCCTCCCTTCATACCAAACAGACCCTTAAAGTCAGAGCAGAAGTCAAGTGAAAAATGTGACTGGGTCGTGGTTCTAACCGTTGAAATGGTTATAGTACTGTTTGGTGAGTGACATAATAATTAAATTAAAACATTTTAATATATAATATACATATAAGATAATGAACAATAATATGAAGCATTAAAAATATTTATCATAAAAATTGATAAATACCGATAACTTTAATATATTTCTATAATTAAAAAGTAATATATTTCTATAATTAAAAAGAGCATGATAACGAGTATAAATTATATAATTTGAATATGGAGAAGACAGAAGTACTACCCTAGGCCCCAACTAATATCCATTGGGTCTTTTTTACCGGACTATCCATTAGTCAAATAAAACAAATACTACTAGTACACGATGGATTTTCTTTTTTTGCCAAACTATCCATTGGTCAAGTAAGATTTGTATGAGAAGTAGCGTCAATTGGACATTAGTTTCACGTTATTTTTTTCATTTATTAACTATGGTTTATGGAATTTTACTCTCTTTTAACTTAGTCTATCAGCATTTCAATTACAGTAGATTTGAGATAATAAATAAAGTGGAGAAGATTATTTAATGAGGGCTAGTTGTTTTATTAATCCTTCTTCTCCATTAGACGTCGTTATCTTCTTATTTTTCTTCTTCACTTAGTTTTAGTCACCAAAAAAGCTTTGAAAATAGAGGAATATCGATGACTCGTCCAGTTTCCACAAACCTGTTTCAGAGGTTCTAGCTCAACTTCGAATTTCGGCTTAGTAACCGATTCCGCACGGCCCAATCCGAAGCAGCCATCCAAATGACCCAATAACAAAACCCAAGTCGTTGTATTCAACGGGTGATAGCTGGACCGGTTCAACCATAGGTCTAGTTCGGTTTCAAGACCATGCTTCTGTTATATCCTCCTTCCATCCCTGTTTAAATTAATACACCCAAAATAACAACTATATTCTGTCTCTCAACCCCATGTCTACTAATCTTATAGTCTGTTTGTATTAGTGATTACAGCGTATGATGTACCCATTTGAGATGAGTTTAATCTCAACTTGTGATTCGATCTGTATTTTGATTTACTATCACTTAATCTATAAAATTTTGATTATTTTATGAATTAATCACTATGTTTTATAAAATAAGATTGTATAAATGTTAATTGTATCAAAATTATAAGGAGTCAATACAATAAAATTAGAATTATAATAACCAAAATATTACTTTAAAAATAAAGGCAAGTGAAGAAAAGAAAGAAGTTAAAGAGGCCATAATTTGATTAATTTCACATATTATATGCAGTCATTGGGCATAGTAAAGAGATAAGGAGAGGGAGGGGCTTCTAGAAGCGTGGCACCACTTCATGCTGATGTGGATCGCCTGCCTGCCAATTTTCAGCTCATCCATCCCGACGAATCCCTGTTGGGTCCCACCTTCTAATACCCACTTTTTTTTTTTTGGACTGATACCCACTCTCTATCTTTCCTTCTAGAAACATTATTTTTTTCCCCATCCTTTTTGGAAAATTTTTGCAAATGTTAACTTGAACAATTAGTGTCTTCCCTTTTTTTCGTAAGATAAATTGTTTATGAGAAATATTAACATACTCTTCTGTATTCATGCATGAGGTTATTTTAACCCAATTTATAAAAATTAAGTTAAAGTTAGTTAAAAATAATAAATGCATAAGAAATATACTATTTTTTTTTTAAAATACCATTATTTATGGATGAATAAAAAAGAGTAATTATGAAAAAAGATGAAAAGAATGAGTGGGAGAAATTAATACTTATACAAAATGAGAAAAAACACATTTATTACTCAAATAAAGTCAAATAGGATCTAATAAAAGGAGCAAATCATTTTTAAAAAAATGGACTTTATATATAAGGACGAAGTGAGTATTTCTTCATTAAAAGTAGCATTAATAAGGTTTCTTTAGCACTTGGTATTTATTAGAAGTTTAACAATTAATAATCATCATAACGATATAAATATTTATAAAATTTATGTATTTTTTTTAACATTTTCAATAGTTCAACCAACTTTAACTCTTTCTGTCCCTAATTATAATCTTCAAATTTTGTAAATAGGCTTGTCCCAATATATAAGCTTCATCTTAGGGTTGTTTATGTATTTATTACATTTTTCCAATTTTACCCAATATTTATCTTTTCCCCATATACTTTCTTTCATCTTTATTATCTCTTATTTGCCATTCCCTTTCATCTTTACTAATAAGAGCAAAGTTGGAAAATAAATTAGATTCCTCACCTAATTATTGCTTTTAACTAACTTAGGTAGTTTTTTTCGAATGAAATAAAATATTTATTTGAAGCTTAATGATTTTTGTTTTTATAAGACATAAAAGACACAATTAATCAACCTTGTCAAACTCGTGAGTTTAAGTAAACTTATGATAAGAATGCTAAATCAGATCATATACTTATAAGAGTTTATTATTAACATATATGTGCTATTTGACTTAAATATATTTTAAATATGAATAACTGATATTAAATACATCAACATTCATACTTTATCAACCTCTATTAAGAAATTTCTATAAAAATTTATAGATAAGTTTATTAATAAGGTCAAATAAAAATGATTAACATGAGATTTAAAGCATATTAACATAATTATTTTGTAAAATAAAAATGTAAAAATGATAAATTCAGTATGTAAACTCGTGAGTTTAACCGAATTTACAACTAACAAGAATTTTGGTAACTCACGACACGTATAGATTAGGTAGAGCGGTAAAATTGGATAGTCATGCGAGTTTTGAAAACAATGCTATCAATCAATATTTATACTAAATACTATCCATCAACTTCAAAAAAATATTTATTTATAAATTAAATCAAATGAATCTTGTCCATTTGTCACAAAAATAAAAAGGGTTCATGGTAGCTTCTAAATGACTTAAAGTTTTGCAATCAATTTGGGATACTTAGGAGAAGCTAATGGCGCATGCACTTACAAACCGAGTACCGACATTGAATATGTCGGAAATTAAATATATAAAATTTTTAATAATTTTCTTTGCCGTTTAATTTCCTCCATTCTCTTAATATTTTAATTTAGATCCAGCCTCTATTTTAATTTACATCCAGCCTCAATTGATAGTTGGACAATTTTCTGGGCTGCTTTTTTTTTTTTTTTAATTTTTTTGGAGGCGGCAGTTACTTTGGGATGGGATTTTTTTTTTAATTTTTTTTGGAGGCGGCAGTTACTTTGGGATGGGACTTTAGTAGTATTTTAGAGTTTATTCTCTTTCATTCTTTTATCATTCTCTCTTTTTCTCGGTTGAGGTTAGTTATTTTTTTCTCATGTCACTTTCATTATTCATATTTTATTACCCATAATTAGCCGTTTGACTGTGATTTTTCTTATAACATTATGTCTTTTGTGTGTTAAATAAATAGTACTCCCTCCAGACCTAATTATAAAATCACTTTGATTTTTTTTAAAAAAATTAAGAATATAAAATTAATCACTTTAAATTGTTTATAATTATCTTTTTTCCTCAAAACTACTCTATTCTACTTGTAAAATAACCTATAATCTAATTACTTGTAACATATGTTATAATTTAATGGTCTAATTTACTTCCTTAACTTCCACAAAAAAAGTCAAAGTGATCTTATATTTAGGATTAGAGAGAGTATTACCTCTAATCCTTAATGGATACCAAAATTAAAAGAAGGTAGCTTCATTTTGTTAATCTTATTTTGATTTGTCTCACGTTGAAAATTAAGAAAGCTCATGGGTGATATAGGTTAATTTTGTCAAAATCAAATGCACCATTAAATTAGTGTTGAACACTAAAGTGAGGATCTCTCTTAATGCAAACTCCCTTAGGAAACATCATTTCAGGATATGGTGGTCAAACAGTTAATGTGGGCAAATCTCTCATAAAAAAAATTATTCGAGAAAGTCATATTTAAAGAGCGGTAGGACATTTAATGTGTTCATTTTATAAATTGTGATTGAAACTTTAGTTGGTCTCTTATCCTAATTTTATGGGTTTTTTTAATGGTTATCTTCAAATTCCTAAGAAGTTATGCATCTTGTTAAAATCCATATAGGCCAATGGGCTTCTTCTAGTTGAAGGTAATCTCATTGACGATTTATTTCCTAATCTCGATATGGATACTGATTTTCACCAACATCCAGATGCAGATTGTGGAGGTCCTACAATGTTACGGATGGTATCAGAGCCAGACTTAGGTCGACGTGCCACTGAGCTTTTTTAAAATCGTGAATTCATAATTTTTCGTTAGAGAAATTGCCAACTGATACATCTAACCAAGCAAATCATGTGAAATTTGCTATTATATAAATTCATTGTATATGCACTTTTAAGTGATTTCAATTCATCAATTAATACTGATGGAACAAAAATGCAAACATATATGACTAGTTATGAATATTCTTGCAGGTACATATGCTTGATGTTTTTACATTGGATCCACCCCTCTCATGCACATGGTGTTGATAGATTTGCTACTCATGCTAACAAACCTGATATGGATACCCAATTCGAATTCATTTGGATTAACTATCTAACTTGATCAATCAGATTCATCTCAAAACTTCAGCCATTGTTAGGATTGATTGAAACAGTTGTGCTATCAGCTAAGCAACATTATGAATGCTTGGAATGACATATCATATCTCAATACCTGAATCCTTATATATTTGATTCTTTTGTAACTATCAACATATAACATATAGGAGGGCCATACTTCTCTCCCATGCAGCTCTTAATTGTTCCCTTCTTTTGCATAAAATCAATAAATTTTAATGTAAAATTTTTTATATTTGTTAATACTATCAAATTCAACATAAAATTGGTGACATTTTAATATCTTATAGGCGAAAATAGTTCATTTTTCATTTTTATTTGATTTGCCAAAATTTTAATACTTTAACTAAAAAAACAAAGACAAAAATACCTAAAATACACTTGACAAGCCATATTGAGTCGTTCTAACCGACTTGTAATGGGATTGATTATTCTCCTTTTGGTCAAAAATTAGTTATTTCTTCTAAATGAAAAGGCAGTAGTTCTCTCTCTTGATAGAGATACTTACACTATTAATTTTGTTTATACGAGTGTTGTAAAACCCAGATCTTACATGCTTTGTCCAACAAACTAGGTATTAATGACTCTTTTAACTAGTCTAAATAATCATTATTTTTTTGTCTTACATCAATTTTTGGATGTGCTTTAGAGTTTAGACGCAAGATCCAAGAAACAAACTAAGAAGCTTAAAATCTGAAAGCAAGTACAAGGAGGCTTTCACCTTTGCTCTTCAAAGAAGTGACATGTCCATTATTAATTAGATTTGTTATCAGGTAATTACCACCAAAGCCAACACATAATAATGATGATTCACGCTGCCAAAAAAAGAATAATGATGATGTTTCACAAGTACTCCCTTCGTCCGTTGTTATAAGTTTTAAATACTTAATTTACTTTTATCAATAAAACTTCTGAAATTTGGTTAAAAACAATAATTATGTTAGAAATATGATTCGTATTACAGTTATGCATTTTTTAATAAATATGAAAGAGAAGAGAATGTGACAAATAAGATGAAAGAAAATGCATGAGAAAAATATAAACAATGGGTAAAATTAAAAAAAATGTAATCATCAATATTTAATATTTAGACAAATCTAAAATAAAGGTTATATTTTGGGTCACACATTCACTAAGTTCAAGCTTATAATGAGGAACGGATGATGGACTATCTAACATGAAAAATGTTTGTGTTAACAGGTGGATCTGGTTGGTATTTTGTCCAAGTATCCTATCCATTTGAGTCGAATAGTGTTGCTCAAACTTTTGAATCAATTGGCACTTGATTTAAGACGCAGGGGATCCAACACATCCCAAAAGCTCAATTGGATTTGGATCACTTATTTGGCCATAGATCCCATGGACCCTTGATCCCATTGCATGTCAAGATTGTCTTTGATAACCTCCCTCGTCGATGTTACTACCCTTCCTTGATTTGGCCCCAGTTTCCAATCACCCGCTCCTTATGTTATCGATTCCATTGTCATGAAGATATCTAAATCATCCGTATTCTCCCTATTTCTTCTACCTAGCTATACCTACAGAAGCACTTAATCTCCCTCTCGTTTTTTTTTTGATATAGTCTCCCTCTCGTTTTAAATATGCTCATACTATTATTATAAAACGTTTAAGTTATTGAATCTTGTATAACTCTTTGAAGTCTTGGGATAAAAATTATATCTTCGACTCAAAATTCCTTGCCAGCCTTTACAAGCAATTCACGAGCGTTTGCAATGCGTTGTAAGTATATATTTTTGTGATGACATTCAAAATATTAATCTGCATGGTATATTAATTACGAATATGAAATATTTTTTTTTTGGGACAGTTGAGCCTGTTCTGTCTTTCTAGCCCAACTAAAAATATAATACTATCGGTCCTAATTATAAGAGTCAGTTGACTTTTTTTGGGAAGATTAATGAAGCAAATTAGACCCCCAAATCTTAATATATGCGAAATATAATTATATTATATGATAGTTTATAAGTAAAATAGCTTAATTTTGAGGAAAAAAGACAAATAGAAACAATTTATAGTGGTGTATTTTGTATCCTTAATTTTTCTAAAAAAAGTTAACTGGCTCTTATAATTAAGACCGGAGGGAGTATTGCCATAAAGGCTTTAACTAATTGGGCTAACGAGCTGACCCAAAAGCTTGAATCGTCATGGATGACTTATATAGCTCTAGGTGGGCAGATAATACCAACTCAATATGTTCAATTAGGTGAACAGGTCATATATTTGGTATCCAGGGGGAGCATCAAATTTCTAGTGAAGTGCAGCTCAATAAAAAGAGGAGAGATGAATCCCTCTTGAATAAAATCGAAAAGAAAATGGGCCATGTCTACGGGATTCCCATGGCTAGAAGTGAGGACATCCTTCTTTATTCTATCCCTTATCCTCAAGAGGAGGTAGCTGATATCCTTTTTGCGAACATCCCATGATAATATCCAGGGTTCAATGACCCTGGACCGGGCCGAGCGGTCGGACCGGTTCAAACGTGAACCGGCCACGAACCCGGTCCGGGTGATCATTTAGCCCGGGAGAGACGTTGAACCGTTGGAGAACCTGTTCAACCCGCCCAAAACCGGGGGCAACCCGGCCAAAACCGGGGGTTGAACCGGCTCTCTCCTTTTTTTAAAAAAAAAATTTGATTTTTTTTATTTTGTTATAATTCACCTAATTACCAACTTTCACTTCACTAAATTTTAGAAACAAGGAAATTATAATATTTTAAATGCTATTATACTTGCATATATTTAGTATTTAATTGTTATTGCTCTTAGTATTTGTATTTTAGTTTGTGGATTGTAGAATAATATTTATTTTCACGTGTACTCAACTAATATTTTATATTTTTCCCTCTATAGAAACATCAAAATATTCATGTTTGATAAATCATGCATACTTATCTATGTTTACATTTTGATATTAGTGATTATTAATGTTAATATCAATAAAATTTTATTATTTTAATATAACCGGTCTGACCCGGTTCGACCCCGATCCGACTATTAACCCTTAAATCAGTACCTCATCCGGTTCGACGTCCGGTCCGGTTTTTTGAACCTTGATAATATCTCATTTGGTTGATAAATTAAGGGAGTATATGATACTATTCATTTAACTAAATGCGATAGTTAAAAGAAACAACTGGAAAAATTACGCTTGTATGAATCTTTTATTCAAAAAACAATGAACTTATGCTGTTTGTTTTGATTGATTCTGATTTCAAGCTAAAATGGTAAGTTGCTGAATCTTTAAAAACTGCTCTTCGAAAGTCTTTCTTAATAACCATTCCAAATATGCATATATACTCAGCTCTTAAATCCCCAGCAAAATGTCCTTGACAAGCAATAGTTTTCTTAGTGGTGTCAGGTGGTGTAATAGATCCGGGCATTCTACAATGCGGTAGTTATAAAAGTTACCCAATCATTAATAAAGCTAAAGTTATGGGGAAGGGTTGTCTAGTTGTCCTCATCAACCTGCATTTTTTACTTGTTTCTAGAATGTTAACGAGATTGGGTGTGTTTGGATGGACTTATGAAAAAGTGACTTATATAAGTCAGATTGAAAATAAGTTAGATTGTGTAATGAGATTTATGTTTGGGTCAGCTGTGAAAAAAATGATTTATAAGTGACTTATTTTCTATAAGTCAGATTGTATATGTTTGGGTAAGTTGTGATTATATGTGAAAAATAAGTCAGAATTTGTGGGCCCCACCTTATAAGTGACTTATAAGTCAGAAATAAGCTGTTTTAAACAGCTTATACTTATTTTGACTTATAAGCTATAAGTTACTTATAAGTCAGATTAACAATAAGTCGAGACAAACATGCAAAATAAGCTATCAACAAAATAAGTTACTTTTACCCAAAAATAAGTACTTATTTTTTGGAAATAAGTTGAGCCAAACATGCTCATTTGCCTTTAATTAGCATGTTTGATGAGCATGTTTGGTAATAAGCACTTATTTTGGGGAAAAAAAACTTAAAGTGAGAAACACTAAAAATATGATGTTTGGTTGGGTTTTACAAAATTAAGGACTTATGACTTATAAGTTGAAATAAGTATAAGTTATTTAAAGTGACTTATTTTCAAAAATAAGAACTTATGGAGATGAGGCCCACAAATTCTGACTTATTTTTCACATCTAATCACAACTAACCCAAACATACACTATCTGACTTATGGAAAATAAGTCACTTATAAGTCATTTTTTTTCATAGCTAATCCAAACATAAATCTTATTACACAATCTGACTTATTTTCAATCTGACTTATATATAAGTCACTTTTTCAAAGTCAAAATCAAAACATACCCAATATCTAGCAGCAACAATGAAAGTAAACACAAGCTGGAACTACCTTACATCATCATTGCAGGGTGTGTATGGATTAACGATTAAAAAAGTGACTAATATATAAGTCTGATTAAAAATAAATTAAATTGAAAATAAGTCAGATTGTGTAATGAAATTTATGTTTGGATTAACTGTGAAAAAAATGACTTATAGGTGACTTATTTTCCATAAACCAGATTATGTAATAAGATTTATATTTTGGTTAATTGTAATTAATTGTGAAAAATAAATCAGAATTTGTGGGCTCTACCTCCATAATCACTTATACTTCCTTCATAAGCTCTTTTTTCTCCTTTTGCTTATTTTAACTTATAAGTTATAAGTCTAATTAACAATAAACCAAAACAAACATATACAAAAAATTATTTCCCCATTTTAAGTGCTTATATTAAAAATAAGAACTTATTTTTTTCATAAATGAATCCAAACACAACAGTAGTATTTGGTGGGTTAGATTCTGAAAATGTATTTTCTTGAGCTAATGGATGGTATGTTTCAACAATGCTGTCAGAATCCCGGACAAATGGAGTTTGTATGCAGCAGGGGATCCAGCCAGTTTAAAAATCTGCAAGATTCAGTTTTTCACTGATTTGTTTCATCCATCAAATTTCTTTGTTATCTCAAGTCAGACGGAAAGTTGTCATGATCTTCCTAAATGACATATCACAAGATTGGTCTAATCTTGACTCCTTCCCTGAAGATGTATTTTTCCTTTCAGATCAGATACTCCAAAACTCTCCCAATAATGTTCATCAACCTGAATCTGGACTCCCAAAAATTGCTCATAATTCCTGATCTGCCATGTAAGATGGACAAGTTATAAAACATATGAAAAAGACAAGTTATATGGGAACCTGATAACTCAGGACTATAAATGCTCGTAAGGAAATGAATTAGAATATCCACAAGGGGGAAAAGTCAACTTCCATTCACATTCACAACACACAGAAGTGCGTTACTCAGTACATCATCGTAAAATTCATTGCACATATCCATTGGCGAATGAAGCCTACTCTCTGTCTCTTTTGCCTGCTCTACGCTGGGGAAAAAGAAACTTGATTTATCACTTTCAGACTTCATATTTATGCATAAGTTTGTCATGAAGACCAAATTAAAAAATTTGAAGAAAATATTGACTTTGATGCTTTCCATGTCGAGCAATTCATCGCCATTAGCTTTCAACTTTCAATTGAAAAGCTTAAGATGCAATCATTCAGATTACAAGGACAGAACAAAGAAGAAACACTTCATTGATTTACATTGGGAGCAGATTAAATAGATTGAAACCCTTAAGCTTGAAATCAGATTATAAAGATGAGGTTAGATGAAAAGGAGTCCATTAAATGAACACTGAGCATCAAATATTAATATGCTTCTTTAATTTACAAAAGTCTCCTACATTGATGTTGCTTTTCCATCGCATAATCTGCAAAACACTATTGAAAATGTTGTGCTTTACAGAATGCAACTTTTCCCCTAATCCCTAAACCCTAATCTATCTAAACAGTGTTTTCCATAATCTCAGCTTTCAAACTCCTTGCCTCAGTCATAGAAATTCCCAAAATCAGAAACATAAATCTCTACCAACATTGATCAGTCTCCCATTTCCGGGTCGTATAAAACCCAGAAGAAGCCGAATTCTGAACAGAAGACATAGAAACCACAGGACGCCTCCTGCCATGAACAGCCATCAAAGAGAGATCATAAATCTCTCTCGCCAAAGGATCAGAGAGCGTAGCATAGGCGTTATGAATCTTGATGAAATCATGATCATCGTCATAAGAAGATTCCGATCTGTTCAAAGCCGAATCAGGATGATAGATCTTAGCCAAACTCCGATAAGCAGACTTGATCTCCCTAGGCGAAGCGTTCTGGCTAACTCGAAGAACCTCATATAGGCTCGCCGGACGGCGAGATTGCACCGCCGTAGGTCCGGTCGAAGCCGTAAAAGAAGGCATCGAAGCCGTACATTGAAACGGAGGAAATCTGACGGAGGAGGAAGATGAACGGAGAGGGCTGACGGCGGAGAGAGTAAGATTTAGGGTTCCGGCCATGGCGAAATGAAGAAGGGAATTAAGAGAAATGGGAGGGGTAAATCGGGAAAAGAGAAATGTGAGGTTGGATATTGGCTTATAAGATTCTGAGAGCTTGAAGATTTGCGAAATGCGAGGAGATCGGATTATGTGGAGTGGAATATATAGAGTTCAAAGATGAGGGGAGGGTAAAATGGTCATTTGACACGAGGACATGGGAAAGTAAAACCGGGTGTTATAAGTTGTCGGTTTTCTCTTTTCGAGGGGGAGAGAGATTGACAGATTGGGAGGCGACGACTTGTAGAGTGTGGAGGAAGGTGTTCTAGAAGGATGGTCCACTTGAACCGGGTGTGTGGTTCACATGGACCGGACCCACACACCGATTTTGTTTGATTTTGAATTTGAATAAGCATTTAATCATTTATGGTGGTCCACTGTAGCCAACTTCTATATGCGCGTTTACTCGGAGCAGTGGTGTACACAAGGTCAAACTCGTGAGTTTAAGTGAACTCGTGAGAAGAATGTAAAATCGGATCGTAAACTCGAATCGTAAACTCGTAAGAGTCTATCTTTATTAATAAATACTTGTTTTTAGTATATAATTAAATAAGAAATACAAAAAATAATATTAATTTGACTTGAATATATTTTAAATATAAATAGTTGATATTAGATATATCAACATTTATACTTTATCTAACTTAATAAACAAATTTCTATGAAATTTATATATAAATTCATTGAATATAGTCAAATATAAATAATAACCATGATATTTATAGCAAGTTAACACGATTTTCTATAAGATAGAAACGTAAAAACGGTAAATTCGACAGGTAAACTAGTAAGTTTTTACCTAGTTTATAGCTAGTACAAATTTAAGTGACTCGTGACACGTTTTGCTTAGGTAGAGCCGTAAAAACGGTAAAATCGGAGAGTTAATTCGTGAGTTTGACAACAATGGGTGTACAATACTCCCTCCGGTCCTAAATATAAGATCCTTTTGACTTTTTGTGTGGAAGTTAAGGAAGCAAATTAGACCACTAAATTATAACATATGTCACATGTAATTAGATTATAGATTAGTTTATAAGTAAAATAAATTAGTTTTGAGGGAAAAAAATTAATATAGATAATTTAAAGTGATTAATTTCACATCCTTAATTTCTCCAAAAAAGTCAAAGGGATCTTATAATTAGGACCGGAGGGAGTAATTAATTTAAATGGCATGCTAGTGTGATTGGAATGTTAAATTAAAGTGATTTTAAGAAAATCATTCAATTATTATGCAAAAGTTGCAAGTGGACTACTTGCATTATAATTCATATAGGTTAAATTGAATGTTTTGTGCTTATTTTTAAAAAAAAAAAATTAATGGTGTAGTATTTGGTATGAGGGCAGTGAAGCGGAGAGGAGGGGTTTAATGAGTTTAATTGAAAAATAAAAAATTTGGTTGATAGAATTTTAATGAAAAGGATATATAAGATCAAAAGATAACAAAAGTTAATTGCAAAATCTTAACACACTTCTCCAATTTTTAAAATCAAGCTCATTAAAATTTTCACTTCGCTTCCCTACCCATCATTTCCTTCACGCTAAATACATTCTTACTATTATTTATATGAGAAGAAAATTAAAGAGAAAAATATGTTAGTAGGGGAAAATCTTAAAAATAGTGCCCTTTTAAACTATTTTTTTTTTAGACGTTTAATTTTTGCCTTATATTAATCCCTTCCTTCAATTTTTCTCTAATTTTCTCCAGTTCAAACAACCTAAAAGATTGACAGGCGTACAAGAGGCGATTGAACCACATTTAACCCTTCACTTAAAAAGCAACATAGATGTACTAATTAAGTTGCAGAGTTACGGCATCAAATGTACATAATATAACCTTGGGGCTTCACCAATCCTCTTTTCTCTGTGCTCGTTTTTTTTTTTTTACCTACATGGAGTCAACTGTCAACATACGAGTTCTTATTTCTCTTTATTTGGAGAAGAATACGTGGGAAAAAAGGAATAATACAAGGACGATGAGAAATTGGATTGGCGAGGAGGAGGAAGTTGAGGTTGACCTGGGACCAATAGGCCAACGTGGCATCACATGGATGGATGCGTCTTAATTTCATCCTTATCCATTTTCCACGTCTCCCCCCCTCTCTCTCTCTCACACACACACACCGTCACACACACGCATTCCAGTACTTCCCTCCTCTTTACTCACACACTCCTACACTTTTTCTTGTCCCTCAACCCCACATCTAGTGTCTCTTTGCTAAATTTTAGGAAGGGTTTTAGCTCAACCTAATTAAAGGGTAGGGTAACTAACCCACCCAGATCCACGACTTTACAAGTTAAGTAGGAGAGTACAATAGGCCTCATCCTCCCCCTAGCTAAAAGGCTTTGCCCTAGGTCGCTTTACACAGGTTACGAAGATGCCTTCCCAAATTCCGCGACTGAAAATACAACAAAGTACTCTTCTCAATAATCAAACTCTCGCCAAAGTAGTTAACTAGGTCGAGAAATCCAACCCCCTCACCAGCTGAACTAACGAACGATGGGTTTATTATAGAGTTGATTTAGAGAGTATGATGTACACATTTTTATCTCAAACTTATAATTCAGTCTGTATTTTCATTTATTATCACTCAATTTATAAAATGTTCACCATTTTATAACCTAATCCTTATATTTTACAAAATAAGGCCATAAATAAAGGTTAATATAAAGATTATAAAAGGGAGAATTGTAAATAGGTCCCAAGCAAGATAATTAATTTCAGACAGGTCCATTGATAACTCCTTCACTTGTTAATCAAGGCTATTGTAGTTGTTAATAGTTTTCATTAACAACTCCTTGGGACCTCTCTGAAATTAATTCTCTTACTTGGGACCTATATGCAATTATCCCATTATAAAATGGTTAGAACTATAAAAATTGAGTCGTAATGCACCAAAATCATAAACAAATATCCAATCGAGTCAAAATTATAAGCAGTTAATTACAGTAAAATCACAATTATAATAACCAAAACATTAGTATTTTTTTTTTAAGAATAAAGGGAAATGAACAAATGAAGAAGTTAAAGAGACCATAATTTCAAATATTTTAAGGGAGTGATTGAGCATAGTAAAAGAGATAAGGGGTTGGAAAAAAGAGAGAGATAAGGGGAGGGAGGGGCTTCTAGAAGCGTGGCACCACTTCATGCTGATGTGGATCGCCTGCACATTGCTTGATTGGGCCCCACATTCTAGTAAACCCCCCCCCCCCCCCTTTTTTCCTTCTAGAAACATTATTTTTCTCACCCTCCTTTTTGGAAAACTTGCAACGGTTCTAATGCTTTTCTTGTCCATCAAGTTCTAGATCTGAAACAATTATATTTATAGTCGCTTCCCATTTTTTCCTCAAGATAATTGTTTATGAGGAATAATAATATATTTCTTGTCATATCTCATTTAAAACTAATAATCAGAAGATTTTTGTAGCAAACAGTGTTGATTAGAAGTTTAATAATTAATAATGATCAAGCATGAGGATATTTATAAAATTTACATTTTTTGAACATGTTTAATGGTTCAACTAACTTTAACTATATCTTTTAATATTACAGAATTGATTATTCATCTCGAGAATTAAAGACATGCTAAAAGTCTGTAACAATTACTCATCTGATCCTATTTATAAGTCACTTCCAGCATATTTCACACAGACCAAGGAAAGCCTTAAAACTCATTAACTTTCCACTAAAATCCAACAAATTTACAGCTTTACCCATATTAAATATCCACTATACCACATGAAAATAAAGTCAACACATAATAAATGAAGGGTAAACTTGTACATTCATACTCAATATTTAATTAGGTGACTTATATATAGGACCAAATAAAACCTTCTCTCTCTGCCCTATAAATAGGACCAGAGGAGTAATTCACAAGGGGAAACATTGGAAGAAAAATTTGAACCAAGTTTTAATAAAACTTTTCTTTACAAGCAAATAATTCGCAATGAAAGTATAGTATATACAACTCTAATGTGCCGGTTACAGTTACTGAATGATAGTACTATCTCCTTTCCATATTATAGAGGTAATATGAAAAGTTAAGATTATAAACATTTAATTTCCATTCTTACTCTTAAATAATAAATAATCTGAAACATATTAAATGCATAGAGAGAGAGAGAGTGAGTAGTGCATCTTTTCTGGTGTAAAAAGGTTATTGCATGAACTTTTCAGGATTAAAATAAAAACAGCCATCCCAAACACTAATTCTACAACAGATGCTGTAACTTTTTTTGTTTTTCCAGTTAAAGATGTAGTGGTAACTAAATAAGGGGCAATCGAGTGATCTAATGAATTACACACCATCACGCCTCAATTTCTCGAGACTTAATAATTTTTGTTTTTATTAGACAAGAAAGATACTCTATCAACCAATATTTATTCAATTAAATGAATCTTGTCCACTTGTCACAAAAATAAAAATGGCCATGGAAGCTTCTAGGTGACTTAAAGTTTTGCAATCAAATTTGGATACTAAGGAGAAATAGATGGCACATGCATTGACAAACCGAGAACCGACATTAAATATGTCGGAAATTAAATATTAATTTTTTTAAATGATCTTCGTTGCCGTTTCCTCCGATCTCTTACTTGTTTAATTTACATGCTGCCTCAAATTCAATTCGTTAAGTGGACAATTCTTTTGGCTGTTTTTTTTTTTACAATTTTTTGGAGGCGGCAGTTACTTTGGGATGGGACTCTACTATTTTAGAGTTTATTCGCTTTCATTCTTTCATCATATACTCTCTCTTTTTTCGGTTGAGGTTAGTTATTTTTTTCTCACGTCACTTTCATCATTCGCATATATATGTTATTAATGCATAATTATTGGTGTTTTTCTCTGTTGTGTTTTAAATAATATTATCATCTCTAATTGGAAGGCATTGCTTTACTAGAATTAAAAGAAGGTAGCTTGAGCATGTGAATCTTTATTAATTTGTCTTACATTTAAAATTCCCTCCAAAAGTAATCTTACCTTGAATGGTGATATAATGTCATCTACATTCATTTTATGACTTATAAGATGCATTATGAGAGAGCTTATAGGTGATAAAATATAATTTTGACAAAAAAATGCACCATTAAATAGTGTCAAAAACTAATGTGACGACCCCTCCCAAAGTAAACTCCTGCTGGAGAGGTAATATCATTTTTTTTTGAATAACAAGGCAAGCGTCATGCTTGAAGAAAAGTAACAGAATTAACTACTCAGGATATAGATCCCAAAACAGCTTCTTCCTTGTCTTGCCTCAGCAGGGCCAAGCAGAAACTTGGAGGTTCTTGGAGAATAACTCGATCCATATCCGCATCATGAGCGTCCCTTGCCAATTTATCTGCACACCTCAGTGCTTCTCGATGAGAATGATGTAGTTCAATGTCCCAATCTCCCGTAAGAAGTGACCTAATTTCAGCAACTTCCTGTCTCAATGGGTGAGCTAATCCACACTCCCCCATGAGGAGCTGCATTGCATTTAAGAAATCAGTAAACATTAAAATCTTTTTTAGATTCAACTGCTTACACATAAGTAAACCTTCTCTGATTGCAAACACTTCAGCAGCTGATGAAGGTGAAAACCCCAGTTGTTTTTGGAAGCCATATACCCAATCACCTTTCTCATCCCGAATTACTCCCGCACAAGTTGCACTTCCATTTCCTCTGGAGGAACCATCAACATCTAATCTAACAAAGTCCCTCGGAGGGAGGAACCATTTGCTGTCTGTTCTATCAGTTAGTTGAAAGATCTTGTGTTTATATTTCCCATATACTTCAGCTTCCATCAATTTAAAGATGCATCTCTACTTGAGAGTCCCCGGTTGGTCACCATCTCCATCAAAGATTTTCTGACATCTGTTCTTCCACACGATCCAGCAAACGAGGCTGAAAACTTTGGGCCAATCCCATCGTGATATGCATCTTTTCCCTGGGTCATTCCTTAGATTCCACTTCATCCATACCTGCAAATCACCACTAAAAAATATATAATGGTATAAAGGGTTAATCAATAAGAACCACACTCTACGAGCAACCTCACAGTCTCTCAAAACATGTAATATGGTTTCCTCTCTGGCACACTCAAAGGGACACTCTAGGTTTGTATTTGTCACTCTTTTTGCTCTCACAGAGTTTGTAGGTAACCTCTCATGATAAACCTCCCACATAAAGTATTTAACCCTCTCAGGGTTATCCAGGTGCTAAATTTTTTGCCAGATCTGATCTCTATTATCGCCTTGCCAGTTATACACTATCTGGTAAGCTGACTTAACACTGAAATTTCCATCCTTTGCGTACCTCCAACAAAACATATCATCTCCAATTTGAGTAGGAGGCATCACCTTCTTGATGTTCTGAACAACCCATTCTGGAAGGAAGTTCCGCCATTGAATCAAATCCCACACTCCACTAGCTGTCACAAAATTGTCCACTGTTGCTTCCACATCTACAAATTGGAAATTCTTGTCCACATACTCTAAAAGGGGGCGCTCGAGGGGGGTCCAAAGATCTTTCCATACCCTAGTGGTTGCACCGCTACATAACTTCCTACCCACCCCCTTTAGGAAAGTTTTCCACACTGCTGATATTCCTCTCCAAACTTCTGACTGGTTACTTCTCTTCGATACTGAAGGATACAAATCGTTACCACAATCATATTTAGACCGAAGGCATTGAACCCACAATGCATTTGGTTTACACATGAGACCCCAATAAAATTTCATAATAAAAGCTTTATTTTGGCACTGAAGATCTTTAATCCCTAAACCACCATGATCTTTATCCTCTTTAAAAGTGCTCCATGCAAGGAGGTGCATCTTCCTTGATTCAGGCCCTTGATTCCAGGAAAAATCTCTACTAAGCTTCTCAATATCCTTGAGCACGCCTATTGGAAAGAGCATCGTCTGCATCGGTAATATGGTAAAGCGGAAATGACTGATTTGATTAAGACAGTCCTTCCTGCTAAGCTCAAAAAATTCCCTTTCCATTTGGCTAACTTGGATTGGACCTTCTGAATAAGTGGGGCATAAGTCATTCTCACAGCGCGTTTGTGAAGGAGGGGAACTCCTAGATATTTCCCCAAGTCAGAAGTAATAGAAATACCTAAAAGCTGGCTGAACTCTATAGCTCTGTTGAAGTGGACATTTCGGGAAACAAACATTTTTGATTTCTGGAGGTTGATACGATGACCTGACACCCCACAAAAGAACTTCATCAACTCCCTTAATTCCTCCATTTGATCTTGGGGTGCTTCACTAAACAAGATTAAATCATCTGCAAAGAATAGATGAGAAATTCTAGGACCTCCTTCATTAAGGTACATAGGCTTCCAATGGCCTTCATCCACCTCATGCTCAATAAGATGCCCTAGGCGCTCCATAGCAAGAACAAACAGATATGGGCTTAGGGGGTCTCCTTGTCTAATACCTCTAATTGGATGGAAGATCTCTGATAATTCTCCATTCCATGACACCCTCATCGATGCTGTGCGAACACAACTCATGAGAATCTCCACAAAATCATTTTGAAGATTTAGGCTCTTTAAGGTGAATTCAAGGAAGTCCCAATCCAATCTATCATACGCTTTTTCCATATCCACTTTTATTGCCACAAAGCCGACTCCTCTTCTTAAATTTCGCATTGTGTGAATCGCCTCTTGTGCAATGATAATATTGTCACAACTTTGTCTCCCTCCCACGAAACTGCATTGGTTCGGCTTAACAAGATAGCTCATTACTCCTTTTAACCTATTTGCTAATACCTTGCTCATAATCTTATAACTTACATTGCACAGGGAGATGGGACGGAAATCCTTCAGATGAGAAGGGTGATCCACCTTTGGGATAAGAGTAATACTAGTGTGATTAATTTCGCGGAGACCCCTAAGATCATTAAATAAACCATGTATCATATCACACACTTTTTCTCCTACTACATCCCAATGAGATTGGAAAAAGTGAGCTTGCAAACCATCTGGCCCCGGGGCCTTAAAAGCCCCCATTTCAAAAGCAGCATTTTTGATCTCGATATTGGAAACTTCCCTTTGAATAAAATTTAGTTGAGACTCACTTAGAGCAGGGAAATTAATCGGCCAGTTAGAAGCTGAGAGCACCCCTGGGTCCTTTGAATAAAGACATTTGAAGAAATCATGAGCCCTAGATCTCAAGATTCCTTGATCATACTTCTCCATCATCATCATGAGCCCTAGAGGTAATATCATATTTAATATACGGTCAAACACTTAATACAAACACATCTTTTATAAAAAAAATTATTCCTCTGATCTTATTTATAGAGCATTTCCAGTATGTTTCGCACAGACCAAGAAAATCTTATATACCATTAATTATACCATATAATTTGACAATTTTCCAACTTTATCCTTATTTAATATTCAATACACCACATAAAAAAATAATGTCAATATATAATAAATAAAGGGTAAAACTGTACTTTTACATAAAAAATTTAATGAGGTGCCTATATAAATAGGACAAAATGAAGTCTTCTTTCTCTGCCTGACCGAGGAAATTGTTTTGGATAAGCATGTTCAAAGCACGGTTGGAGACTTAATGGTTAATGCCATCACTCCCCCAACTGTAGGTGCGAGTTTTAATACGTCGCGACATTAAAGACTACCTCTATCTCATGAAGTTCAATCTTATTTTGTATAAAGTATGGGTGTGTTTGGATAGACTTATAGAAAAGTGACTTATTTATAGTCAAACTGAAAATAAGTTAGATTGTGTAATGACTTATATGTTTGGATGAGCTGTTAAAAAAATGATTTATAAGTCAATTGAACTTTTAAACATGTTTGGATGGACTTTTTGAAAAGTAAGGTTAAGATGAAAATGACCAAAAAGGACATGAAATTTAGAGAATAATAGAACTAAATTAAAATTATCCATTAAATCTTTGAATTATGATGATTTTGAGTGAATAAAATGGAAATTTTATTACAATTATTTGCAAACAAAAGAAAATGGAAATTTAATTACAATTATTTGCAAACATAATAAAATGGAAACTTAAAAAATATATTTAATGGATAAAAAGTCATATGAATTAGAAATCATACAAACATAAGTTTTTTTAGGTAAATAATGATACATATAATAATTGGATCATATGCTTGCTACAATTTGAGCTCTAATTGTATCACGAAGTTGGTTCATTTGTGGTGAAGACATCATTGTGGTTGAATTTGACGATGACGCCTCATGATTTTGTTGTCGATTGTTATGTTGACCATCAGCTCCTTCATCTCCAACTTCTCTAAAATGAACATCTGTTTGGGAGTTTCTCCTGATAAAATTATGTATGGCTCTAATATTAGCACCAAAATCCTCTTCTTTGTTGTCCCCTGATCCTTCTTCTCGGTCTATGCTGGATATGTACACATCCTCATGATCATCCGTACGTATTTGAGGTTGTGTACAAGATGGTGCGTACATTAAATCAACAATAATTTCCACTAAATCAGTAACCAAACATTTCATAAATCATAATTACAAATTCTCTCTTTCAGCAACATATAAGAATCAGTTCTTATGCCTTATCATCCCACTAAAACCTTCCAAATCATATCTCAGATTTAAAGTACAGATTCCCAAACTCACATCATAGTAAATAAAACTCTTACTTATTAAAATACAAGAACGGAAACAAAACACAAACTTAGAAAACAAGAGCCATCAAGGATCGACAGAATCAAACATGAAAAACCTCTGAATTCAACCATTCCTAAAGCCTAATTACGCTACTTAGCAAAACCACAAACTTAGCAATAGCAAACCAGTGTGTGCAGCCATTAACCCGATCTTAAAACAATTGAACACAGAATTAATATCAAAGAATTTCAATTACACAAATTGAAACTCCACTCTAGTCCTAATATCAATAAAACTTCCCTCTCCCTAAGTGTCTTGTGTCGGCCAGAACAGGGAACAAAAAGGAGAATCAACAAAAATTTTACCTGCGACAACATTAAACCAAAACAATCATAGAAATTATATTTTCCCTATTTCAGATCCATCAGAGCAGAGCATTCAATAAAGAACAAGGGAAAAGAACAAGAAGCCTGACGGTGACAGAGCAGGGGCAGGGAAAGAAGAATAATCATCAATCCAAAATTACAAAATTAAGCATGGAAGGCATTATTCTAATTTAACTTTATCTCTATCAACACTTCCTCATCAGCATCTTGCCAAACAAAGAACCAGAGGAAGACCGAAAATCAACCCAACAAGAAATAGCAAAATCTGGAACCATAGAAAATCCTCAACATACAACCTAATTTCTTGGTCCAATCATACTCTTAAACACAAAGAATTAAAGTTTCAAGTAACATACACCCAGAAATCAATGAAAAGGGCGTCAGATGAATAGTACTCGAAGCCCATCTTTAAACCAAATCAGACCCAAATCAGCCTTCATTCACAAAATCACTTCAAGAATACCCTTAACCGAGTCTTAAGCTTCATTTTTATACATTTATAAGCTTCAAAAATCCCCCCAGAAATTCGAATCACTCTCCCAAATCCCACTCTAAATCGGCCCAAAAGGAGGAAGAAAACGAAGGAACAACTTTACCTACGGTCGAATCACGCTTTCCTTGCGTTTTAGCTTCGTCTCGCCGCCGTTCACCGCTGATTTCGCCGGAGCTTGCCGCTGCAACTTAAAGGAATAGAGGGATCGAGAGAGAAAGAGAGAGAGAGGTCTGGAGGTGTTTTTCGGGGAGAGAGAAAGTGGCATGTGAGCATGTGAATGATTAAAACAGTGGCAGGTGAAGATAAAAAAAAACTGGGCCCTCTTCCAACCGATATAAGTCATTTTTTACCCAAAATAAGTTGAACAGAACAACTTATGCTTATTGGGTCTGAGTTGCTATAAGTCCTTTTATTTAGGTAGCCCAGCCAAACATGTATCTGAAGCCCTTTTTAATTCTAAGTCATTTTTCCTAAAAATAAGGACTTATTTTACCTAAAGTAGCCCAGCCAAACACTCTCCATATTGGCCAATGGGCTTCTTCTCAGTTTTGTTTAATGAATTCATGCACATGGCCTCAACTCATATTCTGTCACTGGCCAATGGGCTTCTCATCAGTTTTGTGTAATGAATTCATGCACATGGGCTCAACTCATATTCTGTTTTTTTATTCTTCATATATGGGCTTTTTCCTAAGTTCAATGAATCAAGAAAAACTTCCTGAACTTGGGCCTAGGGTTTGACTGAGGTTTCATGGAGGACAAAGTCTCTAATGATTCAACGCACCAATTTGGGTTCACCCACCCCACAATAAAATTTTAGTATCTATATATTAAGCTATATGTTGCTCAAACAAAAAAATTACATCACAATAGGTTAATTAAGAATAAGCACGACTGCTTGGTTAACTATTGATCCTCGTAAGCATGATTTGTACAAGTTCTTTTCAACTCGTTTCTTGGGGACTCATGTGATCCATGTCTGGTTCAAAGTTAGTACTCGTATTTAATTTGATGTATCGTGTGATTTTTTATTTTTTTATTTAATCTAAAATTAATGCTTACTGGTGTGGAGTTAATATGCCATAAATGAAGTCATCTAAAAAGTTTCACTCAGAAGTCAGAACAATGTAGAGTAGATATTTCTTTAATTGTTCATTGTTTTGCGGTGTTGCTCCACATTGGTAAGAATTTTTTAATGTCTTTGCATGTTTGTATGTCATGCATTTAAGAAAAAGTGATATTTAAAAGGTACAAATGTATATGATACCAGTATATGCGCTCACACTAATCCTAAGTTTAGGAACTAATTACTCGATATAATTAGATGACATATTTTAATTAAAAGAGTTGATGTATTTCTTATATTTTCCTCTAAAAGACTCTTCTTACTATCTTTTTTAATTTTGTCCCTCTTTTTTTTCACTAAACATATGTATTCTCCTATTGGAGGCAATCCTATTCGAGCCAATGGTCGGGTAATAAGTATGAGCATTTCTCTGAATGAGAATTTTTTTCATCTCTTTTACTTGATTATTTTCAGAGATTATAAATAGAGATAAATTTAAAAAAATAAAAAATAGAAATAGGTTATACATTAAATATACCGATAACAACTCCGAAATTAAGTCCCACGGAGTGTTATTTCCCACCGCCATACCCTCTCAATTCACTACAAAATTAAGCGTACTTACAATTTTCAGTTTTATTCAAGACACTAACATCAATATCACCTAATTCATGAATACTGAGAAAAACAGTTAAGGCGGTTATCCATATTTAATTCGTCAGCAATCTATTTTTATATACCCGTAAATAAATGCTTATGCAACGAAATTAAATCCAGGCAACAGAATAGACTTCAAATACTCCAAACTTCAAAGAGCCTTTGGGTTTAAATTGCCCAGCATTACAACATTGCTAATTAAGCTCGCAAGAGTGTCTGCAACATGAACTGCGTCTTTATTCAAGACTTGGCGTTCAACCTGCCAGCTTCTCTTAATCACATTCTTAATCCCACTGATTACTCCCCTATCCTCATTTACTTCCTTAATTAATCTCAATGGCTTCTAATGCTCAGCCTTACTTGCTTTCTTTGAAAGGGCCCTCCATTTAATGACTGAGAGGGAAAAAACAAATTTGCTTCTGGATATTAAATTGCTTTTATGGAGCCTAAATGAAAATTTTCCTTTATGTCGACATGCTAGTGTGCCACCACAAACTATGTATAGAGAGAACATGATGATTCACGATTTAAATATCCCACATAGGTTTTGAGAACCCTGGGATAGGTAATACTCCGTCCGGTCCTAATTATAAGGTCATTTTAACTTTATTTTTAGAGAAATTAAGAATGCAAAATTAATCACTTTAAATTGTCTATATTTATTTTTTTAATCAAAACTAATTTATTCTACTTATAAACTAACATATGATCTGATTATACGTGACATATGTTATAATTTAGTAGTCTAATTTGCTTCCTTAACTTCCACGAAAAAAGTCAAAGTGATCTTATATTTAAGACTGGAGGGAGTAATTGGCATCGCAACTGTTCCAGAAACAAAGCTGGCACGGAGTAACTCAAAGCAACGATTATATATGGATAAACTTTCTTTCAGTTCGTAGATATAAGATCCAGTTAACTTTTTTTTAGAATGAAAACGAAACGAACAACTTAATTATAACGTATTTTTTGTAGTATTAGATTTTATGTTACCTTACAAGTCAAATAATTAAAATCAATTTCTAAGTAACTTATTTATTTTTCATAAATTTTTTTAAAAAAATAATTAAATCATATATTTGAAAACGGAGGCACTAATAGCTTAGACCTACAAAACAAAAACTACTCGTAGCTAGATCATGTACAAATATCTAAAAGCTTATAGTGCACTTATTATTCTTTTCATTGTGACTATAATGGGCACCGCAGCACCCATTGTTTTTGAAAAATAATCTCTCATTCATTCTCACATAGGAGCATGCCAAGTTGCAACACAAGAGGGTCAATGATGTTGCAATTTCTCCACAAATGTCCTATAAAAAATCTCAACCTTCCTCTTCATGAATCCCGCAATCCCACAATTTCCAAAAGGGATGTGTGATCTACAATTACTCACATGCTGCTTGTCTTTACTCCCCCTTAATGAAAGGGACTACCTTAACCGTATTCTCATTCGTACCCACATCTTTTCAATTTTCATTTTTATGGATGATGATTATTAGATTTTGATCCTGACTCTATTGCCTATCACCCTCAACCTCTCATGCAGCAATCAAACTTACTTTAATTTATTAATATGCATACATATGATTTAATCAAAATATGTGGTGATGATATCATTTGAGTCTAATAATTGCATTTCAATCATTGATGAACAATCGTAGTGTCAGAGAGCCACGCAACACATGAAAACACATTGCTTGTATACTTGAATTTACCAAGCCAACTACGTCATAATAAACAGGAGTATCATTATTTTACTTAATTATTTGAACGATTAAAAAAGTGATAAATTGCCAGGTTACATGCGGTGAATATTTGGGCTGTCCCCGCGTTTTTTTTTGCCACTTGTATCTATCCTCCACATCATTCCCACGCACTTCTTTCACATTTTGAAGTTAATCCTCCACCGTTTTTTTTAAAATATACTTCATCGTATAGGCGGATACTATTGACTTTTTTTTTTTAAATTAAGGAAAGTAAATGAGTTACTTAATCGTACGTATTTTGTATATTTTTATATTATTATATGTTAGCTTATAAATCAAATAAATTAGTTTAGAGAAAAAATTAAGCAAATCAATATATAAGTCAGTAACTTTATTAGCTTTCTTAAAAAGTTAATTAGATCCTGTATTTAAGAATGAAGGGAGTATAGTCCACCTGATCCTTAGAATCTGAAGAGTTGATCTTGATTTTAAATATATGACATATTTTTAACTTATGTCAACTTTTTCTTTACACATTTCTCTTATTTGTAATCTCTCAACAATAATTAAATTAGAAGGTGAAAGAATTAGAGTAAACGTTAAAAAAACATATTATAATAATTAATTTAATTAATATCCTTATTTTAATCATATTGCTTAATGCTTACTCAGGAAACAATCACGTGCACTTTGCCTCACCGGAGTATTGGCCAACGATTATTTGGACATTTGTTTTGACCAACAACACATGTTCACCACCGTTTGTCTACTGCTGCGTCATCAATGCCACGTAGATCCAAGTCACTAACAAGGAGAGATCTTAGGTGAAGATATTTTTGCAGCCACACACCAATGATGAGTTTTCCACTGTGTCATCGCCTCCATTGTTCTACCATGCACCGCCTCCATCACACATGCTTTCCGTGAAGCAACGGTCATGATTTATCCCTGGAGTGGATTCTTTTGCATCAAACAGAAGGTGGGCCCCTGAAATTACAATTACTGCTTGTGGGGGCCACCTTGAATCACTTAAGTTCACTCTGATTGGGTTTGAATAGCAAGATTTTAGTTAAGTGAAAGTATTTGATCACTTCTTGGTTGGTCACATATGTACATCTCAAACTCTGTGGAAGTGGTCGTAGAGGCACTAAAAGACGTCGCCGTGACTTGTACCAAAATTTTCTTTGGTCGATGTTGTGCCAGACGACCCAATCGCAAAATGGTTCTTTTCTTTTAATATCAATTAAACGCTTTATTGTTTACATTTATGATTATAATTTTTCTCCAAACAAAAACAAACTATTTTCTTTTGTTTTGGATATAAGACCTATAAAAAGAATGAATCTTGCTATTAAATATATGACTCCTTTTAAATTTTACCAATGTTTTGTAAAACTATCTTTAATGATGTTCCCTCAATAATAATAAAGTGAGATAGAGGAAATTAAGTACTATTATTAAAATATTTTTAAAAATATGTCATATTAATTAATTCAAAGGGAGGGTTGTTCTATGGGTTATTCTACTTTAATCATTGGTTTCGAATTCGAGACATGTGAATGCACCATCATAAAGGTTAGGGGTGCTAACCTTAATGGTCTCTACAATGACTCGAATTCAATTAGTCTGTGATCGTTGAGATTTCCGTGACATAAGGGTTGATGTAGGATGGATGTGCAAGTAGGGAAAAAATGATAATCATAACCATGACTATATTATTAATTTTTTTGTTGAGACGGAGAAACTATGATCACATTATATTATTATTTTTTTCAGTAAAAAAAAAAAAAAAAACAGCGCGTAGCTTCTGGAGGAGGGAAAGAAAAAACGGCGCGTAAGTAGACATGAATTTGGTTGCTATAAATACCTACCCCATACACAAGCCTTTGCTATAATATGTGTGCATTCCCAATCGTTCGTTCCTCATTCTCAAAACAAAACAGCTCGCATTACTTAGATTGCGAGGAGTTTGTGTTTCTTGTTTCTTATTTGTGAGTAGTTTGGGCATTATAAATTTTGGGGGATCAATCCAAGAGAAAAGGAAGGAAGAAAGAGGAAAATGACGGTGGGAGCAGGAATTAGCGTGGGCGACGGTAACTTGACGGTGTTAGGGAAGAAGGTGTTGAGCCAAGTCCCTCACAATGTCATCCTCACACCTTCTCTTCTCAACGCCGCTTTCCTTGGCGTCCAATGTGATCAGAAGGCCAGCCGCAAAGTCTTCCCTATCGGAAAATTAGAGTATGCTCTTTCTTCCTTTTCCTAATCCTTGCTTCTCTTCTTTTCTTTTCTTTTTGGATTCTGGTTCGGATAATACTCCTTCATGTCCTTCAACAAGGAGCAATTGACTTAAGAAAACATGTAAAAATAATTAAATATAACATTTTTTTCTAATATTACTTTTATCTGTGATGATGGGTCTATTAATAGAGAGAAATATATGACGACGAATGAATATGAAAGAGTGTTAGGAACAACATAGAAAAAAAACAGATTAAATAATAAACAATCTAAGGTGAATTCTTATATTTTAATTTCGAACTCTTATGATAAACAAGGCGGGAGTACTTGTTTGTCTTTTAGGATATTAAAGCATTAAGCTCGCATTGTATAGCACCTGTGAGAATGAAATTCAATTACGCAACTGCTAAAATGATATTAGTCTGGAATCGGTATATTATTGGGTAATTATGATAAAATGCTTTGAACATAACTATCGAAATATACAGCTAGATTATGGCTTCGCTCGCTAATTAATAGCGTGGTTTCCCCACCTTTTAATATATAAATATCATATAGTATTTTTTTGGTCTGAATATAAAAATATCATATATTAATATTTCATTCATACGACCTCTTGTTGAGATCTTAAATTGTTATAATCTGAGTCCTTTCCTTTCGTTCTAAATTACTGTGTATTTGTGTATATATAGATAGGGTGTGTGAGAGAGAGAGAGAGAATTTTTTCCTAGTTCGTTAATACGCCGTAATTGTTTAAAGTGGAATTTAAAATTATTTTGTAAGGTATTGAGTGACAATGATTAAATCGGATTAAATATCTGGGTTATTATTTTTTTTTTTTGTTCAAAATGTTCGATGACAAAGGTTTAAGCAAAGGATGTTCTTGTGTGTGAAAGTCACATCTTTGTTCTTGGGTATCCGGAATTATTTTGGTGTTCCCAACATGCATATTTTGTTTTAAAGTTAAATTAAACTTGTTGGTATTGGGATTTTATTAATCGGGTTTGTTAATCATTGATCAATTAGGGGGCTGCGTTTTATGTGTCTTTTCCGGTTCAAGATGTGGTGGATGACACAGAGGATGGGTACTTGTGGACGAGACATTCCATTTGAAACACAGTTCTTGCTTGTGGAAGTACACAACGAGTCTGATATTGACTCGCAAGAAGGCCACTCTTCTGTATATGCCGTTTTCTTACCTCTTCTTGAAGGAGATTTCAGGGCTGTTCTTCAAGGCAATGACCAAAACGAGCTAGAAATCTGTGTTGAAAGCGGTATGTATAAAGTTTAATTAATTAGTGGGTGGGACCCATGTAAATAGTGATAATATATAGATCTTTTTAGAATAGAGGTTTAAGGATAGGGATTGAATTAAAATTTTTAAAAAATATTTTTATTAGTTTTTCAAAGCAATGAATTGAGATGTGTTTGTTTGTAGGATGTCCTGATGTTGAAGGATTTGATGGCACCAATCTGGTATTTATTGGCACTGGATCAGACCCATATCAAGTCATCACAAATGCTGTCAAGTATGTTATAATTCTTCATAATCATAATTGCACTATTAGAGACTTTTTTTGGGGGGTCTAATATGGCATTTACTCAGGTCATAATTTGATTTCTTTTCTAAATTTCTTCAGGACTGTGGAGAAACACTTGCAGACGTTTTCTCATCGTGAGAGGAAGAAGGTAGCATTTGCTTTCTCACAAAGAGTTTCCTCAAATTATCTTATGATCTAAGTAATATATCTTAACTAATACTTATTCCTGTATTCAGATGCCTGACATGTTGAACTGGTTTGGCTGGTGTACATGGGATGCTTTCTATACTAATGTCACTTCAGAGGGTGTGAACCAAGGATTACAAAGGTGTCACTTGTAACCATAGGCACTGTCACGCAAAAAATAAATCAGAATTTTGACCATAGTTTATTTACTTTTTTATTTTTATCTTTTACAGCTTAGAGAAAGGTGGAATTCCTGCCAAGTTTGTTATAATTGATGATGGATGGCAATCTGTTGGTAGTGACCTCAATGCTGTAGAATGGAAAGTAGATAATGCAGCCAAGTGAGTATTTATTTCAAAGCTTCATGACCATATTTTAACTTTCGTCCTTCTGCTTATTTGGCTTAGTCATTCTTTTTCCTATTCTCTAATTTGTTTTTCTTCTGCATCAGCTTTGCAAATCGTTTAACACACATAAAAGAGAACCACAAATTTCAGAAAGATGGCAAAGAGGGTGAGAGGATAGAAGACTCATCTCTTGGACTACGTTGTATTACCCATGAGATCAAAGAAAACCATGCCATAAAGTATGCTTTAGTAACTTCATTTTACATCTCTCTCTCTTTCTCCCAACTTTGAGGATATTCAGCTCATGTATTCACTTTGATTCTGTAGGTACATTTATGTGTGGCATGCCATAACTGGTTACTGGGGTGGTGTTAAACCCGGTGTCACCGGAACTGAGCAATATGAGTCGAAGATGACCTACCCTGTGTCATCTCCTGGAGTTCAATCAAACCAACCAGACGAAGCTTTAGATACAATCACCATAAATGGGCTTGGCCTTGTGAATCCTGAGAAAGTTTTTCAGTTTTATAACGAACTCCATTCATATCTGGCATCTGCTGGTATTGATGGTGTAAAAGTTGATGTTCAGAATATCCTTGAAACTCTGGGGGCAGGCCATGGAGGAAGGGTAAAACTTGCAAGGAAGTACCATCAAGCATTAGAGGCGTCCATCTGCAGAAATTTCCCTGATAATGGAATCATTTGCTGTATGAGTCACAACACTGATGGGCTTTACAGGTAAAGGATTGTTTAATTTCCTTCTTATGAGCTTCTTCTATAGTAAGTCAATGATTTTATATGAGTACGATCATTCATAATGATTTTGTTATGGACTTATTTTTGTATAGTGCAAAGCGGTCTGCTGTTGTAAGGGCATCTGATGATTTTTGGCCAAGAGATCCAGCTTCTCACACAATACACATTGCTTCAGTTGCTTACAACACCATCTTCCTGGGTGAATTTATGCAGCCAGATTGGGACATGTTTCAGGTAAGTTAAAAAATGATCGATTCCCATCTTCTTCTGAAAATTAAATTAGTACTTGTGATGGGTATTTAAGTGGGATGGACAACACCATCCCAAAGGTTAGATATTGAAGTGGAGAACCAACCCACTGAAATACCCCATTGAGCATTACATCACATCCTATTCAATGTGAGACTTGCTGTCATTTTCTGATTTTTTTTTTTTTGTTGTTCTTACAAAGCTAATTGAATTTGAACCTTTGATGTATTACAGAGCTTACATCCAATGGCTGAATACCACGGTGCAGCTCGAGCCATAGGAGGGTGTCCTATTTATGTTAGGTATGATCATTGCTGATGAGTGTGATATGAAATTGTTATATAATTGGGATGAATGGTTTCTTAGCATTGAATGTTCTCATATTTACAGTGATAAGCCTGGGCACCATGACTTTAATCTACTAAAGAAACTTGCACTCCCTGATGGTTCTATATTGAGGGCTAAACTTCCAGGAAGGCCAACCAAGGATTGCTTATTTTCTGATCCTGCCAGAGATGGAAAGAGGTAACCAAGCAATCCAAAATGAATCAGCATAACTATATACATTTGAACAATTTGTCAGATGATTGAGCTTTTAGATTCCAAAATACTAATCAAAAGTTTCTCTTGCAGCCTTCTGAAGATATGGAACATGAATGATTTTTCTGGAGTTGTTGGGGTGTTCAACTGCCAGGGGGCTGGGTGGTGCAAAGTTGGAAAGAAGAACCTCATCCATGACGAACATCCTGGCACAATCACCAGCATTATTAGAGCTAAAGATGTTGATTATTTGTCCAGAGTTGCAGATGACAAATGGACAGGAGAAACCATCATATATTCCCATGTTGCTGGTATGTTTCTAGCTAGGCTTCACATGATACCTATAATGTTTATACATATAAAGGGCAGCCTAGTGCAGCATTATATTTTGAACCTGTCACTTCACATGTTGCACCAAGGCTTACCCCTCTCTTATATATATATGGGGAATAAACTATGAAGTACTTAAAGTGTTTCCTATTAAGCATGAGAATCTAACTTGCTGGTTCATGGCAATTTGCAGGAGAATTGGTCTATCTTCCAAATGATGCATCGATGCCAATTACATTAAAATCACGAGAATATGAAGTTTTCACTGTAGTCCCTGTAAAAGAGTTGATAAATGGGGTGAAGTTTGCTGCGATTGGTTTGATCAAGATGTTCAACTCAGGAGGAGCCATCAAGGATTTGAGGTATGAAGAATCCAATGGAACTGCAAATGTGGTCATGAAGGCTCGTGGGTGTGGTGTATTAGGAGCTTATTCATCAGCTCAACCCAAGAAGATTACAGTTGATTCAGAGGAGGTGGATTTCAGATACGAGGCTGAATCTGGGTTGGTCACTATAGAATTGAGAGTGCCAGAGAAAGAACTTTACCAATGGAACATATCTATTGATTTATGAAGAGGAGGATCTTAGTATTATCTCTCGCTCTTGTATTTTCCAGTGTGTCATGAAGAGAGTTTATGTAGTCTAGAAAAGTAATGAAATAAAAAGCATACAAAGATTTTTGCTTAATTATATTTCCATTTGTGATCAATATATACTTTTTAGTTTTTCTTTTTGGGGTTGGAAACTGATTTGATTGATTTACTCTTGATAGAAGATAATAATGTGCATAATTTTATGAAATAAATCATTAATCCAATTTGTCAATAAAAAAATTGACAATAGCTCCTTAAGTTAAAAGAACTAAAAGAAAATAGAGTATAATATAAATATATATATATATATATATATATTATTTTTTCTCTCGTGGCGACAAGATTAGATTTAAAGAGACAAGCTAGTTTGGATTGTAAAGTCTAATAATATTCTTAAAATCCACAATGTATTTGATAAGTTCCCAATAATAAATTGTCAATTTGTCATTCAGCTAGGAAAATAAAGTGACAATATTAGAAAGACTATAAATCAGCGCATCTACCCCATAAACCCCTTATACTCATTTGAAGTTTTAAGAATGCTGGGACATTTTGGGTAGATAGATGCAAGATGATCTTTGAGGTTGACAACCCTTGGCCCCACAGAAATATAGAAATATGTATGGTAGTTTGTTGAGAGCTTTATGGGACTAAGAGATAATCTCCAATTGCAAATTCTACTCTACCTTGTTGGTCAAAAGGAGTGGAACGGTCACCTCACACCCAATTTTTTCAAATTTGAGATGGATGGCTCTGTCCTAGATTTAGGTTAAAGTGGTTGTAGAGGTGTTATTCGAGACTTATCAAGAGGATGGGCAGGTGGGTTTTCCTGAAAACTTACCAATGTTCCACCAGCGATTTGAGAACTCATTGCAGTTATATAGGGCCTACAACTTTATTGGCATTTTGACTATAAGAAAGTGGAGATTGTCATAGACTGTGTAGAGATGATCAACAAATTGACTAGAGGAACTGTTTGGGACTACCGTTACAACGACATAATTGAAGATGCTAGAAGATGGCGGACTAAGGATTGACAAGTGATGATCAAATTTGTACTGAGGGAACTAAACAATCTAGCTGATCATATGGCCAAACTGACCCACAACATTGTAGGAAACTTTTGCTTTTTTGACCAACCTCCTTCCTCCTTTCAAGGAGGAACGTGTGGTACTAGTAGTTAGACTATTTTATTGATGTAATTGCTCGTTTGAGCTATTGTTATCCAGGTTTATGTTCAAAAAAAAAAAGTGTTAAGAATACACTCTCAGGGTCATATGTATAATATACTCCCTCCGTCCCTATATATAAAGCAAAAAATTTGAATGTTTTTGTCCATTTTTACAAGATCCTGACACAATTTGTAAAGCATTTAATGAGTTTTTTTTTCCCATTTTACCCATCATTATTCTCTCTATTCACATTCTCTTTCATACTCATTTATAACACTATTATCATATTTCTCTCTCTTACAAAAATAAGGGGAAACTTGAGAAAACAAAATTATTTCAGGCATATTTATTTCTCTAAACCACTTCCTTAATATGTGTGATTTTACCTCTTTGACTCTTATAATAAGGGACGGAGAGAGTAATACATATGTTTTCTAATTTTTTTTCCTGAGCCAGAACATAGGTATGTATATGTGCGTGTGGTCAATTGATCTTATACGTGTTCTGAAAAAAGATCTTATACGAGCTTCAGTTTAATCATAGTTATAACTTATAAAGACTAAAGTATAAACCCATGGGCTTTTATAAATAGTTGGCAAATTAAAAGCCTTTTGTTTTCGGCCACAAGTCACAACAGCTACTCAAATGAACGAACCGGGCTTACCCTCTAAACGACGTCGTCCTAGGGAGGAATAGACGGATCTTCGTCTTCGCTAAAACCCTGGTTAAGCCCCTTTCCTCGCAGAATCGCAGACTAGCTATAGCTAGAGAGAGACATGTTTCGAAACAGAGTGGCCTGGTCACTTTTGAAGCGCAGTAAAGATGTAATTTTCACTCACAATCTCAGAGGAACAAGGCCATCTTCTTCAATTTTCTCTCCCCATGATTCCTCGAAGTTCTCTTACCCCACCATCGCCCGCCAATATTTACATTCTTTCCGATCTCACCCTAAGGTCTCCTCCATTCTCTTCTCCTCACTTCTTCATGATCATTTCTAGCTTTCTTTTGCATTTCGCACACCGATTGAAATTTCTCATTTTGAGTCCACTTTATCTTAATTGATTATTGGCAATTCAAAGATGGGGTTTTGAATTTTGTCTGGGGATTATTGGTTATTATTATTGATTAATTAGTGTAGGATGTATTCTTGGTTGTGATGATTGAATCTGGTGGTAAATGTGTCATTTCCATTTTGATCTTGCAACTCTTGAGGGTGATGAAACTTTCCTTTATTGTGGTGTTTTGTATATTTTTGGTTTGAAGGAAAAATGTTACGATGCTTTTAGGGTCCCAATGTGACATACACGAGGAGCTTTTGTAGTGTGGCTTCTACTGGGGTGGCACAGAAAGAGGGTGTGAAGCTGCTTGTAGCTGGGGGGACTCATGCCCAGAAAGTGGTTGGAATATGGCTTTTTGGCTCAGCTGCATGGGTGTTTAGTATGGTGGTGCTTGGGGGTGTTACTAGGCTGACACGATCTGGTCTTTCAATGACTGATTGGAAATTCACTGGTGGTCTCCCTCCTTTGTCAGATGAGGAATGGCAGCAGGAGTTTGAGAAATACCAGCAATCACCTGAATACAAGCGGTAAGTAATAAGTGCAAACACCACTGTGATTCATGCAATGTCAATGTAATATTGCATTTTGGAGAATATATGCTTTTATTGGCTAACAAGCCCTTCCCATAATCGCTGACTAACTACTTATAGGATATGAAACTAGTAATCAATAATTTGATCTAAGGCTAATTAAAATTTGGCTTAAAATATTGTGATATTCAATATGATTAATATTTTTATGGAATAGAGTAGTCCACTCAATGCTCTGTTTGGATTTACCATGGTAGAACACTATAGCTATGGCTATTGAGAAATTTGTTTTACTTTTAGTTAATGTTTAGTACGAATTTTTGGGTGTTGAATTTTGATTGATCGCTGAAAAACGGATTGACCAGAGTTTTAGTGGGTCAAGCTTGGTTTAGAAGGGGGTAAAGAATTATGATGGATGGTAGATGATACTTTGTTTGTCACCTGTTGCAGGGTTAACAAGGGAATGAAGATTGAAGATTTCAAATTTATATATTGGATGGAGTATGCACATCGAATGTGGGGAAGGGCATTGGGGGTTATGTTTGCTCTGCCCTTCTCATATTTTCTCCGTAAGGGGTATATAACCTTACGATTGGGACTTAGACTCTCTACCCTCTTCGCCCTTGGGGCTGGCCAGGGTTTAATTGGGTGGTGGATGGTTAAAAGCGGTTTAGAGGTTGGCAAATTCCTCTTTGGATTTTGAAGTTTTATCAGTAAACAGTATCATATTCTAAAGCCGATGTTCTTATTCAGGAACCAGCATCTGAATGTTCTCAGCCAAGGGTCAGCCCTTATCGCCTTGCCGCTCATCTTACATCAGCATTTGCTATATACAGTGGCCTCTTCTGGACTGCTTTGTCTGTTGTTATGCCTGAACCACCAGCTGAATCACTAGCTTGGGTTCATGGGGCTGCTAAAGTGAAGAGACTCGCACTACCTATAGGCTTGCTTGTTGGTCTGACAGCCATTTCAGGTGCATTTGTTGCTGGAAATGATGCTGTATGTTAGTGTGTCTATTATTTTAATGCTTTTCATACTTTTGTCTCTGTTACTAATTGAAAACGTTGATGAGTAAATAAAAACGTTCTGCTTGCTTGTGGAATTCCAGGGGCATGCATTTAATACTTTTCCAAAGATGGGAGATACATGGATACCAGATGACGTTTTTGAAATGAAACCTCTGTTTCGGAACTTCTTTGAGAATACATCAACTGTACAGGTGATTGTCCATATGCATACCACTTGAAGCACCTACTACCTCATTATGTTCTTATTAACTTACAAGAATTGAGGAAATTAGACAGAAATGAAGTGTAGTAAAACTGAAGTAGTATTATGTGATCCATCTGGTTTTGTAATGGGTACTTAATGGCTAATAAATCCTTAAATTTATATTTCATAATTTCTTCAGAAAGTTTTTAAAAAATTATTCTGTGGGACCATCTGTAAGTCAACAAAACCATTACATTCCAGTGTTTATTCTTTTAGCTTTATGCCTGTATGGAATTTAATCACGATTTTCAAATAAATGTCACAGCTTGATCATCGCATCCTTGCGACTGCAACTCTGATTTCAGTAGGTGCTTTATGGTGGTCAACTAGAAAGCTGGATATACATCCTGCAGTTCGGTCTCTGATCGGAAGCACCCTTGGGATGGCTGCTCTTCAGGTTAATGTTTCTATTTGAATGTTATTTGGGATTATCTTTGGGTGCTGTTGCCCATTCTATGTCTTTCCTAACGTATTACCTCCTTGGCTGAGCTGAATATTCAAGCTCAAAAGAGACATTTTGGTTTTCTTTCATGCGAGCTGCATGTTTTCTCAATTGCAATTGTGGCAATGGCATCTTTTCCTCCAAATATTCACATTTTAGACTATAAAAATTTTAGATAGACCCTTTTATGAATGATAAGTGAACTAATCTAGTCAAGTGATATGGAAGCATTTTGTGCATACCACATGATCAGTTTAGTTTGTTCAAGAATATCTGACTTCTTCTTGTCTGAGGTATAAAATAATTATTATTTTTCTATTGACTGTGTAGGTTACATTAGGAGTTTCAACGCTTCTTTCATATGTTCCTGTTTCACTGGGCACTGCACATCAGGCTGGAGCTTTAACGCTTATGACACTTATGATACTGTTGAATCACACTGTTCGAAGGCCCTCACTGTCCCTTCTCAAGACTCTGCCTCAAGTTGTCAAAGCAAACTAATTGCCTCCCATTTAAATTTTTACACGAAGGATAAAAAAGTTGTTGGCGCGTTAATTTTTTTCATTGAGGTTGATGATAGACATTTAACATATTGTATTTAAGTTGTGAGGTCCTTCGCCAAATTTTTGTTGGCGTAATAGTAGAAAACATGTTGGCCTCTGCTAGTCTGCATTTGTAATTGTGAAGCCATATGTTCGTGATGAGCACACAAGTGATCACACAATCTAAATTTATATTTTATTGATTAATCATATTTAATTGATAAAATGCAGAATAAGTGTGTTACTTTTAAAACATATATCAACCTCCTTTGAAATTAAGAGTTACACCCCTGGATGGTTGATGTAGGATCTAATTAAGAGTTAATCTTGATCTTGAGCATAAATATATCACAGGAATAAAAGTTAATCTTGATTATAAATGTATGACATGACATGTTTTTAATTCTTGTCAATTTTATCTCGAATTACTGTTATTGATAATCTCTCAACATAAATAATAAGAGCCCCAAATTTCCCTCCAATTCAAAAGACGTTCAGATTCTCCTCCTGGGCCTGAGATACAGGTCCACGAAAGCGAGCCCATTTGTAGAAGTGGTGTGACCATTACAAGTCTGATTGTTAAGCAAGCCTCTTAAGTCACAAGACATTATGCTATGAAGAAACTGCATCACCAACGGGTATGTCCAGGTCCAAGTAATAACGGATTAATCTTAAATTAACACCACGTGGCATCAGCAGGAAGGAGTCCCTCTGAGACTTGAAGATTTCACCTCTTGAAGCCAACTTCCTAGCTGATTGAAGAGTGAGGACCGGTAACAGAAGATAAGGAGAGGAAAATCTGGAACCACTCTTTCATGATCTTTGGCAACCATATTTCAAACGAGGAAGCAAATAAAAGAGGGAAATTGTTTCGGAAGCAAGACACCTGAACATTCCTGAAAAAAGTAATCACTCTCAAGAGCACTGAAGCAATCTTGTTCACTGACATTCTCATTGTTTTCATTCTCGTTTTTAGTCTTGTTTTAGTCTATATTTCCGTGTATTCATTTTGTTATTTCTATTCTTGTTAGTCACTGTATTGTCCCGACATTCGTTATCAGAGTACTGGTGACCTGTCTACATTTATTCTTGTAATTCATCCAAAAAAGTAAAAAAAACTATATAAAAATACTTGAAATTTCATTCGAGTCATTTTTGACCACCACAAATACTATAAAAACTCTGCATGATAGCATTGGTTAGTAGAATTGTATTGGGAAGGGAATGAAAAGACGCGCGGTGGCAGTGTGGGACGGGTTGCATAATGCATGGGTCTTTTTTTTTCATATCATTTTATATGACAAAATAGACCGAAATCATAAAGTAATTATCACAATTATTTTATTTTTTAATACTCTTACAGTTTTTTATTATTTTTATCTTAGATTATGATATATTTTTCTGATCTCTTTTTAAATCATTTTCCCTCATTTGTTTTCTTAGCCAAACTATTTATTTATTTATTTAAATCTTGTCATATTTAATTATTTATCGAAATGTTTACCCAAGGGAGATGTGATACTGATAAGTCATAACCATGATAAAATTAAAATCTATGAACTACAATGTATAAATCCCAAAAATTGTGTTGATCAAAAAAAAAAAATCCCAAAAATTGTAAAATTCTTTACTAAGCTTTATTGACAGGGACTCAATGATCAGTTACGTGAGAGGGATTAAGTAGAAGAAACTGCTTCTGAATGATCCTGCTCACTCCCTAACGAACCCACAAGAAGAAACTGAAATGGTCTTTCAAGTCAAAAGTTATTGCCAATTCGCTCCATTTTTATTACTGGTGAGTCATAGATTTATTTCGTGTTAGTCTTCTTCTAGAATTATCATGATACCCACTTGGATTTGCTCTTGCTTTCACCACCTTCTTGTCAATGGAGACTCATTTAATTAAGTTAAAACTAACTCACATCTGTTAACTTGTATTTCTGCAATTTTGTGTTTCCATTTTCAAATATGGATTTTTTGTTTTCTGGGTTCAAGAATGGCTTACAGTTCTGTATTTGACACTGATTATCTCTGATTTTATGCAGTGCATGCAGTCTGTTAGGCGAAATCTCTGAGACATGCAAGGTGTGTTCTTTCACATGCTGATTTTCCCTATGTTTATGGTTATGTCTGGGGAAAACGGCATTGTATTTTAATGCATGATGAATTCAAATGTCAGTTGAAATTATGTCTCATTCTATTTTCTCATTTCAAAGATTCTAAAAACAAATCCAAGAATTAGTTGCCAAATTACCATGTTTTTGGCAATTCATTGTCAAGTAACTATGAAGGTCTGATTTTTAAGAACCACTATAAATATTAAATGACTTCTACTTTTAATAGATGGACTCTCAAAATGAAAGACAAGTTCAGGAGATTGAAAACGAAATTCCTCAAATCCCTGAACTATCTGCTCAGAGGTCAGAATCCACCATTTATGCAGAGCAAGAATCATGTTCTGCAGCATTGCATGCAATGCATCAGAAAACACTAAGGAGTATGGTCTACAACAGTATACGAATTGTAATTTTCTCGAATCGGCTCAACTTGCTTATGCCTCTTGGACCTTTGGCAATTATTGTAGAAAGATTGACCAATCATCGCGTGAGTTGTAGTTCAAGTTTAAATAGGTCTTCATTAAAAAAATTTTGGTGTTTTATGTTGAAATGTAAAGATTGGTTGCAGGGTTGGGTCTTCACTCTCAGTTTGTTGGGTATAATGCCTTTGGCTGAGCGGCTAGGCTATGCTACAGAGTAATATTTTTCTCCTTCAAAGTTTGTTTTGTCTATCTCACTTTTAAGGTTTCTGATGTTATTATTCTCTTCTTGTTATATAGGCAGTTGGTGTTTTACTCTGGAGACACTGGTAATGAATTACTCCTTCCGTCCCATAATATAATGTCCATTTTTTTGAATAACCTTGTCCCAAAATATAAGGTCCTATTTGACTTTGTTTGAGTAATAAATGCGTTTTTCCATTTTACCCATACATTAATTTTCCCACACATTAATTTTCCCACACATTCTCGTTCATCTTCTTTTCACAATTACCCTCTCTCTTACTAATTCATAAATAAGGGCACATTTGGAAAAAAAAAATGATATATTTCCTACACATTTATTATTTTTAACCAACTCTAATTAATTTTTTAGGAACCCGCAATTCCGTTAAAAAAACCTTATATAGTGGGACTGGGGGAGTATAACAGTTCAAATAAGCAGCATTGTACTGGATATGTCTTTCTAAAAGAATAAATAAAATTAATCTCTTTTAAGTAGTTATATAAAATGTATGATTTGAATGTGCTGCACTAGGTCTTGCCTTATTTGTAAAGTAGTAATCTAGGTTCTTCTGAGTTCTGAGCAGTTCCATGGAATC
This sequence comes from Mimosa bimucronata, assembly GCA_037074515.1. Classification (NCBI taxonomy): domain Eukaryota; kingdom Viridiplantae; phylum Streptophyta; class Magnoliopsida; order Fabales; family Fabaceae; genus Mimosa; species Mimosa bimucronata. The sequence goes on along the minus strand of CM073440.1, from coordinate 18,060,132 downwards.
CAATAAAAAAAGGAAGATGAGACGCGCGCGGGGGACAGGACAAAACGCATTGCAAACCACAACTTCTTATGAAATGCAAAGCATAACTTAAACTTGTTGAGAACAGTGGAAAAAAACACTGAAAATAACCATGCGTGTGTGTGTGTATGCATGGATTCTTTTCACTATATAAATATCTTTAAAACCTACTTTTCACTCCTTTATCTTTCTGTTAATTGGTCATGTAGTCATTAATGATGTATTGGTTCCAAGCTTGTGATAGCAAAGTGTGGCTTCATGTCCAAAACGAGAAATAAGGATTTAAATTTTGCATTTGTGGAATCTGAGCAGTTCTTTCTCTAATCTGTTCCCGTAACTTATTTCATTGGATCTTGCAGTTGGGGGTCTGTTGAATGCCACGTTTGGAAATGCAACAGAACTGATCATCTCAATCTATGCATTGAAAAGAGGAATGACACGAGTTGTCCAACTCTCTTTGCTGGGGTCAATTTTGTCTAACATGTTGTTGGTTCTTGGATGTGCATTTTTTTGTGGTGGGATTGTTTTTAATAAGAAGGAGCAGGTTTTCAACAAGGTAGACATGTGTGGTAGCTTCTGTTTCTTTCTTTATCTTCCTAATGTTCACCTTTAATGTAATTGACTGAAGCTGATTCATATTAGCATGCAGGCAACTGCTTCAGTGAATGCAGGATTGTTATTGATGGCAGTCATGGGCTTACTTTTTCCTGCTGTTCTTCACTACACACGCACTGAGGTCCATTTTGGAAACTCAGAATTGGCCCTTTCCAGATTCAGCAGCTGTATCATGCTTGTGGCTTATGCTGCATACCTATTTTTCCAGTTAAACAGTCAAAGAAGTCTATATCTCACTTCAAACGAGGTTGGCCTTTTCACCACAAGTTTCTTGCTCTGCTTATTTCTTAATTTGTTCATATTTCTTTTTGTTTGTGTACACGCTATACCTTTTGAAACTCTTGATTTAATTTTTTTCTTTTTCTTTTTTTAATTCTGTCACAACTATTGTCTCTCACTTTCTTCGAACAATGTCTGTTGACTAGGTGAATAATCAGCTTGTTAAAGCAATTACTTTGACTTAGAATTAAATAAAATATTTGTTCACTGCTTGTAGTCTTTTGTGCTTTTTAAAACTAATAGATGGCTTTTCTGGTCTATACCTTTTCTGGTGCATGCTCAAAAACAACATTTTGATCCCTGATTCACTAAGTTGTGGCGTAATACATGATATGAACTCAGGAAGAGGGGAATCATGGAAACTGCATAGAGGACGGTGAATCTCCGGATATCTCTAAATGGGAATCAACGATCTGGCTTTCAATTATGACTGCTTTGATATCAGTTCTGTCAGAATATTTAGTTGGTGCTATAGAGGTGACTAATTTTTCATCTTTTCCTATCTGACATATTGCATGAATGCCTTGAAAGTTGCACAGTTTTGTCTAAACTAAATTAGCAACATTTGTTTGAGATACATCTGCATTTCTTTTCTATTATTTTGTATGGTCCCTGGTATACAATATTGACTGAAGAGGAAGAATTGAAGCAGGTTCTTCATTTTAGTGACTGATGAGTTAATGTTTTTGGAAGGATTGTTTGAAAGAAGTGAAGCTTTATATATGATCCTCTGTTTCACAGGGAGCATCAACTTCATGGAACATGCCAGTGTCTTTTATAAGTGTAATATTGCTTCCCCTAGTGGGAAATGCTGCCGAGCATGCCAGTGCTATCATGTTTGCCATGAAAGATAAGCTTGTAAGTTCTCATCAGTTCTTGTTTTCCTTTAAAAAAAAAAACCATTATTTCACATTAATGGTTTCTACCACCTACAGGATATTACCTTGGGAGTAGCAATAGGTTCATCTACACAGATTTCTCTGTTTGTGGTAGGTACTAACCCTGGGTGAGAATGCATTATTTTCTGTATTTGTTAAGATTTGGCTAATTCTAGTTTTTTTACCGTGTGCTTTTTGAATTTGTCTGTGTTTGTCATTGTAACTTTGTATCTAAATATGTGTAAATATTGGAATAAAACCAAATACAACGAAACAAGTTGAAATGTACTACTTCTTTCTTATTACAGTTGGTGCAACATTGATAGAATTTCATCTGCATTGTTCATTCAAGACTTCTTCATGCATCAAATTGCAACTTTCTGTTACAATCTTTCTCGGATAATTTATTTCTTGAAACTTTATGTCTTTGTCTCCCTCCCAATGAGTGGTGATTTAATTTTCTTTCATGTATCCTGATGGTATTATTTCATTATTTCCTCTTTCATTTTGCAGATACCACTTTGCGTGATCATTGGGTGGATAATGGGGCATCCTTTGGACTTAAACTTCCAACTTTTTGAGACGGCAACACTGTTTCTCACTGTCATTGTTGTAGTCCTCTTGTTGCAGGTTTGTATTCAGAAATACAAAACTTTTGTGCATAATATTGATATCTTTCTAGGAACCTAAGAACTGTAAATGGATTTAAAAATGAGTTATCCCACTTCAGCCTGTGGGTGTAGAACTAAAATGGCATTCTATTTTAAAGGGCAGAGGCTAACGACTTAAGGTTATGAGTAGGATCAAACCCACAACTCTCACTTATAAGGGAGTTTTCATATCATTAGGTTACAAGGCTATAAGTGGGTCAAGTATATTCATATTCTGACTTATTACTATCTTGGCACTCACAAAGAGTTCACTGTTTAATAACTTTAAACTGAATTTGCAGGATGGAACATCTAATTACTTCAAGGGACTTATGCTTATTCTATGCTATCTGATAGTGGCAGCTAGTTTCTTTGTACACGTAGATCCTTCTTACTAGATCAGACAGTAGGCACTGTCCTCAAAGTAGTCAAAGCTTTATAATGTTATGTTATCCTATTGTGGTATTGTATATGTAAGAGGTGAGTTAGTTTTGATTTTTTAAACTTGAACATTCTACTATAACCCACCTAGTGGGTTAAGGCTCTGTTGATGCTACTATTGTTGTTGTTGAAGATTTTGTTATGACTATATTTTTTGTAACTGCTCTGACAGAGTGACACTTATTTTTTTTTTCTTTTTTGCTTGTAGATTTCTCATTACAATGCCCTAAAATAACAAGAAAAATTCTTCAATGATACAAATGATTCAAACTAGTAAAATGAGAATGACAATGTATTTTAGTGGAGGCCAATAAGCTTTTCTGACTTTGAATGCCAGAGACATTATTCATGTAGTAATTTATTTCACAATTAATAGCCAGAAACATTATTGCCTGATATAATGTAAACTTTTGTGTATAGTTTATAAAATATGTTAGCGTATCCTTGTAGTCAACCATTTATCCGAAAATCTGGTTGTTGATAAAACTTAATAGCGTTGTGCCATTTACGTAGTTGATCCCACTTAGTAGAATAAAATTGCTTCTTATCGTTGTTGTTGTAGAGTCGATAAATTATCATATTGTACAAGAAACTATAATCTCTCTCACACAAGGGCTGGGTGTGTCAGCTGCCTCCTCAATTTGGGGCCCTTTTCAAATATTATTTTTGCGTTTCTTTATACTATTAGATATTAGATTCTACATTAAAATAGTTACATTTTGATATATTATGGATAAAAAACAATTATGTTTTTGATTTGTATGATTTTTCAAAGATTAGATACTTTAAAACTGTGTTGTGTTTTTTTCATTTAGAATACCTAATCTTTGAAAAATAATAACAAATTAAAAACATAATTATTTTAAGCTCATAATATATTAAAGTGTCACTCTTTTAATATAAAATTTAATGGTTAAAAAAAATTTGGGAAGGGCCCAAATTGGGGGCAGCTGACACCCCTGGCCCTACATAGTGGTCCCTATCCCTGATATCAATTTGGAAGAAGTTAATTGGGCTGGTAATAGCCTAACTGACAAAGAAGAGAAGTTGGGAGTGGTTTGGTGATGACCGAGTTTGGCAACTTCTTTTGTAAGGGAGATAGATATTATGATGCTAGCCAGATTGATTTTAAACACGATTTGTCCTGTTCAAAGCTTGTAAATATTGACCTTTTAGTGAGCACGTGAGTGATTGTGGTCCTCCAAGTGCAATCTGATTTTATATCAATGGACATCACTTTTCCAAATAATAAAAAATGAGCTTTTGGGATATTCATAATATTCAGTAAAAATCAAGGTTCGAGTATATAGGTAGTTAAAGGCTTACCTGAAGTCAAATATAACGCAGAAGAGCGTGTTCCTTCTTCAACCAATTACGCCATTTTCTCCATATTCTGTTTCTGTACCGAAGAGAAGCAAAACAGTATCTGTTTGAAGAAATGAGTGGTGAGGAGGAAGTGATTGATCCAAGACCCTTCATCGAACAAGAAGCTTCGTCGTCTTCTTCTTCCAATGTGATTCAAGAGCCTCCTCATCGTAGAACAGGTAATTAAATTTGCTACTTCTAATCATTTAAACATGTACGTTTCTCTCATGAGGTCAGTTCATTAAGAGTCTTTCGCTCTTGTTATCTTCTTATTGATCATTATTGCTATTATTCTCATGGCATTGGTTTTCATATTGAACTATTGAGGTTAATTTGACGTGTTGGGTTCAACGAACCTTATTCTGGAACATTAATTAATGGAACCCAGAAAAGAAAATAAGGGGGAAAAAATCAGTCTTCATCATCAACACAAGGTTCTGTTTTAACAATTTGATCTTTAGTATGGACATACAAACCCTGAGTGCAAAAGTGTTGAGTGGAAAGTAGAGCGGAATTTTGGGTTGACTTGTAGGTGGGTGTGAAGGGAGAGGATCCCTCCTCTTTCCATTCTCTCATCTTCCCTCCTTTATCCCAATTTTTATTTTTATTTTTAGGGTCAAACTTTTTTTGCTTGTTTTTATCATTAGATTCTACATAAAATTAGTGACATTTTGATATCTTATGGACAAAAAATGGTTCAGTTTTCAATTTTATATGATTTTTTTAAAGATTTAATACTTAAAAATCTGTATTTTTATTAAGTTAAAGTATTAAATATTTGAAAAATCATATAAAATTGAAAACTGAACATTTTTTGTCCATGAGATATCAAAATGTCACTAATTTTATGTAGAATCTAATGATAAAAACAAACAAACAAAATTTGACCCCAAAAATAAAAAAATTTGGGGTAAAGGAGGGAAGAGGAGAGAATGGGAAGAGGAGGGGATCCTCCCGGGGTGTGAATTGCAGCTTCAATTCAATTTTTTTGTTCGTTTGTAGGCAAAAGTATACTTTTAAAATAAAATTAAATTGATTAACCTCTCTCTTTTTCGACACAACTAGCCAGTTTGGCGTTAGTTTACAAAACCGCCAACTTTCTTTTTTCTTTTTTTTAGTACAGCTATATGATAATTGATATTACCAATCAGATTTTGACATTATGGAATCTTCATTTTAACCAATAATATATATATATATATATCTTTCTACTCCTATATAATTGTTTATTTGGATATTTCCTGAAAAACTAATCATAGGTTCTTCTCTCCATCAGAACATTGCCTCCGTTATGCTCATTACTGAACTTGTTTAATAGAATTTTTGCATATTAAATTTCAAGTGTCATGCTATTTTGCTTAATATTCATATGGCTAAAGCATAGTCTTCTTTTTTTCCCCCTTCAAATAAAGGACTCATTGGCTCACTACATGATGGAATGCTATAATATAAAAATCAGACAAGTAATACAGGTAATGTAAAAAAGTTTATGTTTTAGATTTTTTTTTTAACCAAATTGAAAAGACTAGCCATATGGGGAATAAACTCCAACGATGCCTCTATACAAATATTACTTGACCACTAGTGCAATGTACCAATTGCTAATTAGATGGGTATATGCTAGTGGGATGAGGTTATGTAGGATCAAATCCATGACCTTTAAATTTTAAGAGATTTTTTTTTTAACGAAAACCGCATAACATTAATTCTTAGGAGTAAAATCTACAATCTCAAAGTGCAAGGGCTAGGTTCCTTCATCAACTCTCACCTCTTATAGAAAGGTGGTGGTTGATCAAGGATGCAGAAATTGCCCTGAATCTCATGTGCAAAATTTGCTAACCTATTTGCTATTACAATATGATCCCTAGGGACATGTTCAACTATAACCTCCTACTGTCTAAGAAAAAGAAGTCTAGCAATATCTACAACATCCTTATATCCTTATATGGATGAGACCTATCACAACCTTGCATAATTAAGGAAATAACTTCCACACAATCAAAAACCAAACAAGGACAGAGGATTTTTGTATCAATGGTCACAACTACAAGGTCATTGCTTTTCTTTTCTTTTCTTTTTTCAATACATGAAACCCAACACCAATTACAACTTAAAAAATGATTTTGGGATAATACAACCATTAATTCCTCATCATGTTTTCATTTTGGGTTTGGTCCTCCAAATTTAAATATTTTGGTTTTTTTTTTTAAGGAACCGTGGGGAATGGAGTGGCCCACATAATAACAGGAGTGATAGGAGCAGGAATATTGTCAATGGCTTGGAGCATTGCTCAGCTTGGTTGGATTGGTGGCCCTCTCTCCATCCTTGCCTTTGCAGCCATCACCACCTATTTTTCCTCCTTCCTCATCTCCGATTGCTACCGTTTCCCTCATCCCCACGGCCCAATCCGCAACCCCTCCTTGGCCCAAGCCGTCAGGCGCTATTTAGGTGAGTTCCAACAATTTATACAACTCTCAAAATTATCAGGATATATATATCTAAGTGTGAGTGAATTTGGGTTTATGTAACGTCTATTAATTCATTATGCTTGGCAGGAAAGAAAAGCGTGGCGTTTTGTGTAGTGATGGTAGTAATCTATAATTATGGTACTGCCGTTGCCTACATCATTACTTCTGCTTCCAGTGGCAGGTACACTATTCTCTACTTAGTTTTGTTCTCAATGATAATAATAATATTGATGGTTTCCCCCATTATTCTTCAATTTGTTATTTAAATCTCAATTTCTTTTCAATAGTGAGAATGAGATGTTTTTCTCAACAATTTCGGTTTTGCTTTAATTTCTTTACAAATGAAGTAACAATAACTAAGGATGTGTTCCTTAAACTTCAAATTATACAAGGCATATAACACACATTATAAAAAAAAAGAATTAGAGCTTCACCGACGCCTTAAGAAACAGTACGTGGTAGTAAAAAAACGAGACATTTCACTACGCTGTGAGATTTATAACATCCCGTTATGGATCTAAATATTTTTTTTGTGTGTATTAGACAGTAGTTTGTTGTTGTTATTTTGTTTTATATTTATACTTGTTTGTTTCCCTTAAATTGGAACCTTCCTCTTGGTGGCTTCGTTTCACTTGGAACTTGAAAGTATTGGTTGCCTTGATGGGCTAGGCTGGGCTCTTGATTATTGGGCTGGGAAATTTAAATCGTTGAATGCCTCAAGCTGATCTAATAGAGTTGTCACTGACCCAAAAGGCTCAGTGGGAAGTAGATCCTTACCACAAAAAAAAAAAAAAAACAAAAACAAAAACAAAAAACAAAAGTGAAAAGAAGAAAATAAGGATACAAATGGAACTTCCAATCAAAACAGGGTGAGATGAGATAATTTTTAATGATACGTACATTCTAAGTAATTGTGGCATTTATATTCTTTCACAAAATTTCAGTCGTCTGTAATAGGAGACTTCATAGGGACATTAGATCATAGGTAAATTTTGATATAAATATTGAATTTTTGTTGATTTGATTTGAATAGACTAGTAACTTGTTAAGATAACTATTAAATTTTAATGTTGTCAAATTTGAGTGTGAAGAACAAATAAAAAATATTATAAAAATATGAAGCAAATTAGTTAAGCTAATTTGTTTATGATTTTATGTCCATTTTTTTTAAAAATAAAGCATACAAGTACATATATTTATGTTTGAAAATATCTTTCCAGGTGAATATATGAAATTATATGATCGTAAAGTTAAAATAAAAAATTTAACTTTAAAATTGTATTTTTATCATAACATATTTGAAATTTTTTTAAAAAAACTTAAAAGAAAAATTTTCCAGCCACCTCTTTTGATTTATTTTGTGGACGACATTGATCAAAACAATTAAGACAGACAAAAATTCACTAGTTGATGAAACCGTGTATTGAAAACTTTGAAAACTCAAAGCAGCTCAATTCAAAAGCAGACAACAAACAACAAGTTGGGAGGGAGGAGTGTGATTGTGAAGGAGGCAACATTGTTACTGACTTATTAGTCCAACAATAATAGTAGTAGTGATAATTCTTGAGGACAATAATACAGTGAGAAAATGACGTGAGAGGCATGGGCTTAGAATCCAACGGCCACAAAAAGTTCATAAAGTTAAGAAACCATTGGGCCATATGGGGCCGTGTGGGCCCATTTGGATATTGTCACCTTCGATCAAGCTCAATCAACTGGTCCACACTCACCATCGTTTCTTGTTGACGCGAAGAACCAATAATAATCAGTACTAGGCACTACTTTTAAGGTCAGCCTAAGCATAATTAATAATCATAATTATAATATATATAGACACACACATGAGTCAACTTAACCTTTTATAAGTTGAAAAGTTAGGGTTCACGGCTTGAACAATCTGCATTTGATTTCACATTGGTAGGTTTCTTCAATTCAAACCATAATTTTAAATTAATGTTTTTAAACATGAAACCTAACATATATGTACTTGGAGAAAAGTATAGCAGTGCATGTCAATTCTAAGCATATAGTTTGTGGCTTTACCTGTCAAGTTTTTGGTATGAATCACTATCAGTATCAGTGTATAAACATTAGTGTTACGTTGAGTTCTTGTTAGTATAAGAATTTGTTAATTGAATTTTGGAGATTAATAGAACTAAACAAATTACTTAACTATAACATTTATTACATTATCTTTTTCAAATATTTGTGTATCATTATATCATAGATCAATTTATAAACTTTGCAAATTAGTTTGAAAAAGTAGTAAATATAAAATTAAAAATACTCTTGTATTCAACACTAAAATTACTTTTAAAATATGGGTAATAACAGAGTTAATATCTATATAATTGCACTATGTATACTATATAAACAGTAATATTAAAGTAATTTTTTGCATGTTATAACATGCAAGAAAATTGTGTGACAATATAACGTAGTATTATATTTCAAAATTGGTGCAATGTTACTTTTTTAAATGTTAATGTTAAGTTAATAGGTATTGTAGGGCGAAAGACTTTACGTGGCCCGACGTTGACTTTTTATTAATTGGCTTTGAAAATTTCATGTGCAACATTATATATATGACCTTTTTTTCAGCTCAATATAGCTCCTTCATAAATATTTTTGGAAAATAAAATATGCTATGACTTATCCAAAACTTTAAAAAATGTATCTAATATACCAAATTATACCTACTTATCTATATGAATCAAGTTGACATGAACCGAATAATTATGCAGTTCAATAGTTGCACGGATCCATTACTATATATCGAAACCAATTCAGATAACTAATAAGAAAATTCAACTGAAAAAAGAAACTAATGTGCCCGATAATCATTAAGCCAGAATCACAAAAGGAATATGTAAAGTAAATATGCACTATTCATTGTTCATCACTATTTTTGGGGTCCTAAGATAGTTACATTTGTGCTTGTGACATTATACAGGCAAATCTGGACCTTTAGTACAAAGCCATTCTCTAGGTTTTTTTTATTAGATTCGATTCATTTTTATTTATTTAATTGTGATATTGCTTGTTTGGTTGGTTTTATCTTCTTGACCAGTTTGATTAGCTTATTGTGATGAAGACTAAGTCTAAATCATTAATTTAATTTAATATTTCATCCGTTCCTAAATATGAGATACATTTGAATTTTTTTAAAAAAATTAAGGAAGATAAATGAACCACTTAATCATAACGTATTTTGTGTATTTATAGATTATATGCTAACTTATAAGTTATATAAATTAGTTTAGAGAAAAAATTCAGGAAAATCAATTTTTCAGTAACCTATTTAACTTTTTTAAAATTTTTTAAAAAAGTTAACTACGTCAAATATATATATCTATATTTAAGAATGGAGGGAATATGAAATAGAAATTTCTTAAATATAGTCAAAGTTTATTTAGTAATTATCATGGGTTACATCTTTGGAATCAAGAACTCATTTTTTCCTTTGGAAGAAAGAAGCAAGCAATTTGTAGATTTCCCAACTTTTGAATAAATATAAGGTAAATAATCGCCCACTTTTTTCTTTATCATAACTCATGCGCTCATCATATTTACAGAGAAGACTCTAATTTAAACTCTCACAAGTCAAACTTAAAAAGGTTTTAAATGAGACTTTTGATGTCTGTTGAGTTACAAAACCCTACAAGTGACCCTTGTTCTTTTGTTCATTGAAAAAATGCATTTGAGAACTTTGATTTTACAAAACATCAGCTTAGCAATAAGTTATTATGAAGAGGAAAAAAATATTAAAGGTACATAGTTTTATTTTAAATAGATTTCTCTTGCACCTTTCCATGTTTTGTTTTTGATTTAGGTCCCTCATTTGTCAACTTCTCCATTTGTACGTCAACGCGCATGGCAAGGGGAGAAAATGACTTGTGAGGCTTAATTTAAATGGATGTTTTTATGAAACTACTACTACTTCCTCTCGTTTTCTTTATAAAAAACAAATGAGAATTTTTTACGTCTAAATATTAAAAAAAAATTATTGTCCCATGCTTTTGTTATACATTTCTTTTCTATCAGTCAAATTAAATCAGCATAATGTCAAACAAAACATTAAAAAAACTGTCCCTGATCCTACATAGATTTTTTAGGAATAAACTATTCCTTTCTTTAAGAGATAATATTTGAAATTTTTAGTACCATTATCCATTCCATTGTTATCCCAATTGATATTAGCTAGTCTCACTACATTAATTAACAATTCGTTCATCCACTTTCGTCCTCTCCATAAATAAGAGCCTTTTTTAAAGTTATATTTTTCACATAATGATGTCTAATTCAAAGAGTGCTTTTTATTTAAAATCTCTTATAATGTATATATGAGTAATCAATTACTCTTGATTTAAAACTTTTGTTATTCTTCTAAATATAAGTGTTTTCTATAGAATTTGAATTTGAAACTTAGAATAATCTAATAGGATCTTGCATCACTGATCTAACTCTCTCTGTTGTTGACTAGAATTTGCTTCTCATAAAAGGGTTTTGGAATTTTTTTTTTTTAAAAAAAATCTTTTCTACTCACAAAACATTGCATAAAAACGCGTGCCTAGCATTAAAAAACGGATAACCAAACGGCCACAAAGTTTCATACTTCATCACTAAGCAATATAGCCTATAGGAGCGGCACCGCTATCTATATTTTATTTATCAACAAGTTTTCAATTTGTCCATTGACATATTATGTAAAACGGTGAAAGAAAGAAACAAACTTTAATTAATTTCCCTTCAAAATAAATGGGTGGCTAGTCATTTTAGCATAAAGCTCATCACCTCCATTTTCATTTCTTGTCATTCTCATAGTTTTTAAAGTATATGCTGTAATTTGTATATAAAAAAAAAAAGTATATGCTGTAATTATTAGGTTATAACACTCTCAGGGCCCACCTTGATTTCAATGTTTGATCAACTCTTGTTTGGTTAAAAAAAATGAGTGATAAGATTTACTGATTTCGTCTTATTTATAAGGCACTTCTAACACATTTCACACAGACCAATGAAAGCCTTAAAACTCATTCACTTTCCACTAAAATCTAACAAATTTACAACTTTACCCATATTTAATATCCACTATACCACATTAAAATAAACTCAACACATAATAAATGAAGGGTAAACTTGTATATGCACACTAAATACTTAATGAGGTGACTTATATATAGGATCAAATAAAACCTTCTCTCTATGCCCTATAAATAGGACCAGATGAGTATAATTTATTAGTATTATAATTTGGTAAGAATCGTTATATTATACTACATTAATACCTGCAGATTCAAATTATGTGTTTGATTTAAAAAAAGAAAAACCTTTTGCTGCTACTTTCAATTCTACCAGCTAGAAAGGATCCAAAATTGTTGTAGGGTCCCTAGATAAGTTTTTATAAATGTATTTACTAGGTAAGGTTTAACTATCCTACATTATAATTTCGTGTTAGATAACTAATATAATACTGACAAGGATATTATGGCCGTGTTTGGCACGGCAAATAACCTTTTCAACTTAATAAAACTAATTTATATTTTTTTTGAACTGAAAATTAATTTATATTCAAAATATTGTTTTACATGATTTTGAGGGTAATTAATTTTTTCTCAACAACTATCATAAAGTAGAAACAAATTTTATTTTTTTTTACTTTTAATTGACCATTTATTATTGTTTAAACAAGTTTATATTAAACTGATTTTTTTTATAAAAAAACCTATTCAAACATAAATTACAGCACACTAATTGACTCTTACCTCAACTTCAATTTTGAAAAGAATTGAAATGCAAGTGACTTTTCCTGTAAACAAGCCAACATAAAAAGGATTCTTGTGGTGTTTAAAACTAATATTGTCTATCACGCATATAACATCACACCCCTACCACACACACACACACACAAAACAACCATGATTAGCACATAATCAGAACTTGCGTGAGTTACAAATTTGAGTTAACATCTCCTCATGCTTGATTCTACGTTTAAATCCATCAAAATCATAGTTTTGACACAAATATATGGTTTAGATGGTTTCTCATGTGAAACCAAACACGGCCATATAATAAATCATAATCTAATTAAATGATAAATATCCTTGTTTAATAATTCTATTAGCAACCTCTAGATATCCAAATTAAACATATATTAACTCCATCAATGATCTTAGTTATTTTTCATTATTATCTTCCGTATAATAAGCATAGATTCACAAGTCCTCAAAGTTCAAAGCAATTCATCATCATTATGGATAAGGACAAGCTGTCCACCTGCTCATAGATAATACAACCATCTCTTGTCCGGGACACGATATATGTTACTGTCTTACTGATATTATATATGCACACACTAAACAAAAGAACGTTTTGTTTTTTCAGGTATACTATTATTAAAATTCTTTCAACACAATTGAAGACAAACACATAAATTATTATTTTCTATACCTGGCTTTCTTCAACTCGCCTGGATTCCATATATGCTGGCTGACTGACTTACTGAAAGCTACCTCACACTGCATCCACACACTGTTATCTTGCGAAACAAACACGTTTAAATATTATTTATAAGTCATTTTCAACATATTTCATCAGAACTAAAGAAAACATAAAACCTCTTCAACTTTGCTTTATATTTTAACAACTTTCCAGTTTTATTCTTTGTTTACTACACAATCCCTATAAAAATAAAGTCCACACAATATTGAATGAAGAGTAAAATTATACATTCACAAATAAAGATTAATGACATAATTTTTTAAATAGGAAAAAAAACCTCTCCCATGACCCCATGTGCTTTATTAATAGGAATTGAGGAGTATAATAAATACACACACGGCACTCCTTTTTTTTCGATTTAATGGACTCGTATGGCCACCCATTCACATGTCTTGAAAGATCTGGTCCCCATGGGATTGAATATTTTACTTGTTACCACATGAAGTGGCTGGTAGCAGATTATTCCTGCATTATTGCTAGTGCAGTCTTCAAAGTCTGCTGATAAATAGTAATAATTCAAAAGCAATCAGATGCCTTACCTCATTCTTTGCTTCATTGCTTCAAATAAGCAACTACGTCAGCTGATGTATTCCTTCATGACTTTCTCTTCCTACTTATAGTGAACCCCCTCAGCTTTAGATTTCTGCCAAAAACCACCGAGGAGCTTCATTGGTAATTGAGATTTTAGTGCCCTGTTTGGTCATATCTTGAAATGTTTCTTTAGGTCTGGTTCTTTGAATCACATGCTAGTCACACCAGCAAAAATGTGTCCTTGTTTCCAGATTTCAACTTCTCTGCTCAGACATTGACACTAGCTAGACACGACATATAGTTTAAAATCTTAGGCTCATGTTTTTTTCCGTTATTTTTATATGTGAGGGCATAGTTTTGTCTTGTGGGATTCACAGGAAGTGACTAAAAGAACTTCATGGCCTTGTATTTGATCTAGGATTTTGGATTAAAGATTATGGCCGTTCAAAACTCTCTGCAAATAGCAAGTAGTCCTTATGATGATGATGGACGAGCCAAGAGAACTGGTAAAAATCCTCTACAACAGTTTAAAACCAAATTATCTCTCATATTCTCTTCTTCTTCTTAATCATCATCATCATCATATTCTTCTTCTTATTCTTCTTCAATAATCTCATTCTTCAAATTCCATCACTACCAGGAACACTGACAAGTGCTGTTGCTCACATCATTACTGCCGTTATTGGTTCTGGTGTGCTCTCATTGGCATGGAGTACTTCCCAATTAGGATGGATTGCTGGGCCAGTTTCTCTGCTTTTATTTGCAATTGTCACATACATTTCCTCCTTTCTCGTCTCTGATTGTTACAGATCCTCAGATTCTAAATCCGGAAAAAGAAACTACTCTTACACTGAAGCTGTTAGAGTTTACCTTGGTACTAATACTACCACACCAATTAACTCCTCCATTTTTTCTCTCTCTTGTCTAACGTTTGTAAGAAATAAGTTATGGTGTCATCTGTCATGTTCATAGATTCTGATTGAATTTAGTGTTAGTTCAGGAAATAAAAGGACATGGGCGGCTGGTACCCTTCAAATTCTGACCTTGTATGGGACCTGTGTTGCTTATGTAATTACCACGGCAACATGTTTAAGGTACTTCATTCACTTGTTAAAACCCCACTCATGAAATTAATAAAACTGCAAAATGCTAATTACTTATAATCTTCTGTGCGCCATGAAACAATAACTAGCTTCAACACTTGCACAAATACACAATACAACAACAAAATATGCTAATTTACTGATGTTTCATAGGTGAAGCTGACACGAGAGGCTGTGTTAGCGCTGATGTTTTAAATATGTTTTTTTTTATGTCACAAATGTTTGATCTTTGTGACGCAGAGCGATTCTAAAATCAAACTGTTATCACAAGGAAGGGCACAATGCTCCTTGCAGTTATGGGGATACCTTGTTTATGATTTTTTTTGGGGTCATTCAGATCATCATGTCATTCATACCAGATCTCCACAACATGGCCTGGGTTTCAGTTGTGGCTGCAATAATGTCCTTCACATACTCCTTCATTGGACTAGGACTTGGCATTGCTCAAACTATAGGTAAAGCTTCAATTTTAAGCCTTGCCTTTGTTTTATAATTCAAACATTTGAACTTCAATAATTCTTTATGTAGTATTAAAGAATGATAGGCTTATGGCTTTTGTGTTTTCCACACTTAAAAATTCAAATATAGTCTTTGGAAAAATCTACTGAACTGAGAAAATGAAGAGTATTGTGGGTCATATTTCTGAAACAATGAATGAAAAAGGTAAAATCAAGATTTCATATGTAGAATTAAGTCATAATCCTTATGGTTGATATTGCAGAAAATGGTAGAATCATGGGAAGTGTAACAGGAGTACCTGCAACGAGTGTAGCTGCTAAGTTATGGTTAATCTTTCAAGCACTTGGAGACATAGCTTTTGCCTATCCATACTCAGTCATTCTTCTGGAGATACAGGTAACTATAATATCCCAATCATTTTGAAAAGAAAAAGAAGAAGAAGAAACACAGTTCAAGCCTAAAGCAAAGCACTGAATTTTCTCCTTTTTTTAATTGAGTGAAGGATACCTTAGCGTCTCCTCCACCAGAAAACCAGACCATGAAGAAAGCATCCATGATTGCAATCTTCGTCACAACATTCTTCTACCTCTGTTGTGGATGCTTTGGATATGCTGCATTTGGAAACAACACACCAGGAAACCTCTTGACAGGCTTTGGCTTCTATGAGCCTTACTGGCTCATAGACTTAGCTAATGCCTGCATTATTCTTCACTTGATTGGAGGATATCAGGTACTACTATTACTGTTATGCCGATCAAATTCATTTTGTATAATGATAGAGGGTGAGTCTCGTGGCAACAATATGATCTGTCATGTGACCCAAAAGTCACAGGTTCATATCCTAAAAACAATCTCTCCGCTTATGGAAGTAAGATTGCGTGTGTGTGTGTGTGTGTGTGTATATATCCCTCCCCATACCTCACCTGGTGGGAGAGGCTGTGCAATGGGCCACCATAATAATCTGAAGTTTGATACTAAATTTCCTCTTTCATCATGTTCTTTGACTCTTTGTAACTTGTGGGTTCTCGTTTCTGCAGATTTTCAGCCAACCAATATTCAGTGCTGCAGAAAGATGGGCTTCGAAAAAATTCCCAAACAGTGGGTTTGTGAATGACTTCTACAAGCTGAAACTGCCTCTGTTGCCAAGTTTCCAGATAAATACCTTCAAATTTGTGTTTAGAACAATATATGTGATTTCAACCACAGGGCTTGCCATCCTGTTTCCGTACTTCAACCAAGTTCTGGGAGTGTTAGGGGCATTGAGCTTTTGGCCACTGGCTATATATTTCCCAGTGGAGATGTACTTTGTACAGAAGAAAATTGAAGCTTGGAGCAGAAAATGGATTGTACTAAGATGTTTTAGCTTCCTTTGCTTTCTTGTTACTGTGGTAGGTCTCATTGGGTCTCTTGAAGGAATCATAAGCGAGAAACTTGGCTGAAGAAGATTTATTATTATGCTTTGGACACACATATAGGTAAAGTATTTTAGGTGTTTGCACCAAGTTTTACAATAAAAACATTACACGTGTAATGTTTATGAGAAAACTGGTAGCAAACAGTAAAAAGAGGAACAATCCCAAGAAAGAGAAAGAAGGAAGAATATGTGGTTTAGTCTGGTGGCTTGAGTTCTTGTAAAGAATGGAAATTGCAGTATACTTTTAATTCTGCTACAGAACCTCTTTGTAATGTGTTTTGGCTTTTTGATTCTTAATAGGAAATACGAAAAGGAAGAGCAAATTGTCAAATTGATGGGCATTAATTGTGCAATCTTTTTTATATATGATTTTCTTCATAATATAGTAATAGAACATTGAACATTTGAAGTAGATGAGTCCTACGGATAAGATTAATTGCTACACATTATATTATGTTTTAGAGAACTAATTATGGTCACTTGAGAGTTGTGGACAATAACATAAGACAGGGACATTATACCATGTACTAAAAGACTCTAGCGGTGTTTAACACCGACAATGTCCATCATGTATCTAACAAAAAACTTCATACTCACAAAACAGAGCAATCCTCTTCAGCTCATAATCAGAATGTTACGAGTTGTAATTTGAGTCATGTGCACAATCCTTTCATCAACTCGGAGAAACATTAAGATTGCTGACATGTGATTAGGAGGTCATGAGTTTAAATTTTAGAAACAACCTCTTTACTTGTGGGGGGTAAGGTTGCATACATCTATTTCTCCCCAAGGCTCACGCCACCATATGGATGGGAGCCTCATGTATTAGGTTGTCCCTTTATTTTCCTTAAAAACTACTCATGCTTGATTCTACTTTCAAACAATCAAAATCATAATTTTGAGGGAAATATACACACAGTTTTGATAATTTCTGATATGAAACCAAACACGCTCTTTAGTTATTTCTCATGTTCTCTTCCATGTAGTCAGCAATTCACAAATCCTCGAAGTCCAAGGCAATTCAATCACCATGGATATTAACACTTATGGATAAGGAAAAGCTATCTACCTGCTGGTACATACACTTGCCTGGAACAGGATGTTGGAAGACAATCACATGTTACTTTGGGAGAGGAGTGTTTGCTTGCCCTTGACTAATACAATGCCCTCCCTCCCTGATGTCCCTAATCTCAGCCGTTCATTTCATCTAACGGCTTGGAATGGAAAGACGAGGAAGTAACGAAAGGGTTGTATCAATCTCAAATGATCTGGAGAGGGGGGGTTTGTATGAATTGGGGGTTTATTTTTATATTTATTTGTTTTTTTCTCTTTGTGGGTAATTTCTAGACCTTGCCTATGCTCTGCTCTGTGGGGGCGTGCAAAGAGGACCTGTCACAGTGAAACGACCAAGGTTGGATCATTGAGGTGTTTGTGGGCGTTGCATGTTTCTTTTCTTTTCCTTATTTAATGAAAATATTTCATCGATGAGAATATATACAAGTGATTAACAATGAAGGAGATCAAATAGCTAACTAATGACTACAGCTAATCAGTACAAAGGAGTATTCTTGTGAAAAACAATTGCATGTTTCTTTTCCTCTATTGTGACTTCCACTTTTTTTTTTTAGAAGCTCAATAACACAGTTATAATATTCCACGTAAATGGGAGTAATGTGCTCGATTTTAGTTTACCCAAATCAAAACGAAAAGGCATCAGAACAGAAAATTGCCTCAAGGACGATGACAAGAGGAGCACGTGGAGGAAGATCTATGGCCTCGTGTGGGAGAGAAGAGGAGGAGGTAATGTGTGAACTGTGAAGAAAACACAGAGAGAGAGAGAGAGAGAGGTTGACCAGGCGTCTTGTGGGTGAGCTACCTGCCTCACAAGCACACGCTCTCTACAGCGTTGAATTCTTTAATCTCCTCATGCCTCTTTGATGCTCTTCTTCTCTCTTCATCCATGTGCATACACTTTATATATAAAGTATAGCAGACCAAACCCACAAAAATAAGCCTAAAAAAAAAAATACTCCTCATCTTTTCTTTTTTCCTCAAACAATTCAAAGACTGAAGCTACCAAGCAGAGGGAATTCTCACTTCCCCCATTATTCTAGAGAAATAGAAAACTTGATACAGTACAGAGACATGGGCCGTATTCCATGCTGCGAGAAGGACAGTGTTAAAAGAGGACAATGGACACCTGAGGAAGACAACAAGCTTTCTTCCTACATTGCTCAACATGGCACCAGGAATTGGCGCCTCATTCCTAAGAATGCTGGTTTGTAGTCTTGTGTTGTCTCTAGCTTCATGTCTTGTTCTTATTAATATAAAATATAAAGCACACTTCATTTTGATTTTGGTTATGATGAAGGCCTCCAGAGGTGTGGCAAGAGCTGTAGGCTTAGGTGGACTAACTACCTTCGTCCTGATCTCAAGCATGGTCAGTTTTCAGACGCAGAAGAGCAAACCATTGTGAAGCTTCACTCTGTTTTTGGTAACAGGTAAATCACCTCTGTCTTTAACCTCTTTTACAAGTTATATGCGGGATCGAACCACCTCCCGCTTATAAGAGAGTATTATGTCACTAGGCTACAAGACAATCCAATCTGTCTTTGATTTTTACCTCACTACTATACAAGTCTCCGTTTGGTCTGTTTTAAACATGATGCATTTGCCTGTCTGTCTTGCCTTGTCCATGTTGTCCCGAGAATTGATCACGTTACCATGAACTTAGGTACTTGTTTGGGGACTATGTATGACAGTTCATAAAGAACTTGCACAAGGCAAGAAAGAGATTGACCAAAAAGACCACCGGTCTTTTGTATAATTTCTCTTCATGCCCAGTCATCCGGACATAGGCTAGTTAATTCTCTTCTGGCATGCACAAAATGCGACAGAACAGAAGACCTTTATTGCAACATAATAAAAATCTAAGCACATCAATTCATCCAAGAGCAGAAGGACCATACTGAAACTTAGATTATTATACTAGAAATCAGAGGAATCTTTATGCCTTGTATCTTTTAATCCATAAAAGATCTCTGCATAGACATTTTTTTACAGCATATGAATGATAAAACAAAATAAAACTACAAGCTACTGAAACATAAAGGCATTCACGTGATGCCACTCTCCTCTAATACTGTTGCAGCAGTCTGAGCAGACTCTGCATAGACATTCTTCTAACACTAGAATGAATATATACTAAGTGTCCCAAAAAAAAGAAGGAACATATATAATATACTGACATAATGGGTTAATGTATTTTCAGATGGTCACTAATAGCAGCTCAGCTGCCGGGCCGCACTGATAATGATGTCAAAAACCACTGGAACACCAAGCTGAAGAAGAAACTTTCAGGCATGGGGATTGACCCTGTCACACACAAGCCATTCTCCCACCTGATGGCCGAAATTGCAACAACATTGGCACCCCCCCAGGCAGCTCACCTGGCTGAAGCAGCTCTGGGCTGCTTCAAAGATGAGGTGCTTCATCTTCTTACTAAGAAGAAGATTAACTTCCAGGCTCAACACCCAACTGAACAAATGGGGAATAACATTACCTCCTTCATGAACTATAAACGTGATGAAAAGGAAGACACTTCTGAGAGGATTAGGTTTGGGTTATCCAAGGCTATGCAGGAACCTGAAATGATGACCTCAAATAAACCTTGGGACTGCACTGCAGCTACAACTGCTAGTTTTGAGGGGACTTGCAGTGTCTTCCCTACAGTGACCGGGTTTCAATTTGGTCCGGCGTCGTTTGCCAATGAAGGGGATGGATCACCATGGAGCCAAAGTGTGTGTACCGGAAGTACATGCACAGCCATGGATCAACAAGGCCAGTTACATGAAAAACTTCAGGAAGAAAATGGAGATGATTTTAATACTGCAAGAGAAATTAGAAATGGATCCAATTTATTCAACGCGCAGTGTGTTTTGTGGGATTTACCATCTGAAGATCTAATTAATCCCATGGTATAGTATAAGAAGGATCATAGAACAGAGAAGGGAACCAAGTTCAACTTCAGAAATAAAGAATAAGCTGCCTATGAAGATGATCAATGATACAAATGTAGATAAAGGCTATTATTACAAACTACAAATACACAAAAAATTGATAAATATACTTTGTATCCTATATTTTCAGTACTCTTTTAACCACTTCATGCTAATATTGGATTAAGCGAAATACGATGATGATGAGGATGTATCCGCCAGAATCTGCCAGTAGGATCAAGAATATAATATATAAATGAGAAGAACCTTTGAAATCTAAGAAGTAAGTAACAATTAAATTCTATGAATCACAGGAAGAAATATAATTGGGTCTTTAAAAGGCTACCTCAAGTTGCTCTTCAGTAAAAGATTCTTTCTGAACATTCCAAGTATCTGCATGCGTCCGCCTGAACTCTGCAACTGCTTTCGTTACAGCAGATTTCACAGGAGATGGCTCCCCACTAAAGCGAGCCAGCAGTGTGACATGCTCAGGCAACCAGCTGAAATGAATAATTTGATGAAGTCAGGGTAACAGCGAAAGGAGAACGGAATGGGGGAGAGAAAATGATGGATGAATACACAACTTTTTCCTTCAAATGTCGTAAAAAAACTAAAATGATATTAGGATATTATTTCCTTTGAACAGGACAAACCTGGGCATATCATAAGGGGCTGATAAAACAGAAGCAGCTAATGCTAGTACAGCACCATGAACTGATGCTACTGATGAACCAGAGCTCGCATTTCTGCAACAACAAATTTCCAAAATATTTGAACAAAATATATAATATACAATGAAATAGAACTAAATAAGTGACCAATCAAGACAAGGTCATAAGAGCTACTCAGTCAGTGAATATATGTTACTTGAGGCATCTAAAGGACAGATGCACTGCAGACACCACTACTGTCCATATCATGAACGCAAGAAGTTTAAAAGTGAGCTCCACAGGGTCATCATGCAGAGAAAGTCAAATAATGTATTTTCCTTAACAGTTTTTTCGTGATGGTCCACAGCTAAAATTACAGATAATTTCACAAGACCATTCACGAGATAACATATTGAACTTAGAAGACAACAAACCAGCACATATTTTTCATAAGCGACAATTCTTAAACTGTGAAACATCACGACTCCACATCCCAGAATAAAGGGGGAAAAGCATAACCTCATCCTTCTTCTCTTTTGTAAAACATTTGCCTCAACATATGCTCTATCACGGAAATCTTTAGCTAGATCATCATCTCCACCCTTCAATAAGCCTGCTAAGACTGCAGCTGCATGCTCTCTCACCTAGACAAGAGATCAAGTTTTCTAAAATAAGATATAAATACACCACTCTTAAAAATATGATAGAGACAGAAAAGTAGCAGCAAGACGTGTAAGCCAATATATGGTGTCCATTACTTTTGTAATATATTTCGTAACAATGAGGAATCAAACACATACTGGAAGTAACGAACAAAACATTTTAAGTTTAACCACTCTCCAACATAAGTCACAGAAGCAGAATAGGTGGATCTTTTCCACAATCTGGTTCTTAAAAAAGGGGACAAGCTAACTAAACAAGGGATAACACCGACTACTCTGCATTGCATTCATATAGGTTTTATGCTGAGTGCTTGCCTCAACTTGGTTGTCTACAAGCAACTTCTCAACAGTTCTCCAAATTTCTTGTTTCATTGAACTCGGAAGAATGAAAGTGTGCCTGTTATATGAGTGAAAGTAATTATCAGTCAACAAAACTAACTATACAGTACAAGTTGTTTATATTTCAAAGCATGGATGTAAATGACATGACTTGTTACAAGATTTTAACACGTGAAGCTAGATGTCCACAAGTACAAAGCATGCTATAATATGAAATCTGCTCTTACAAAGAAAACTCTTAAACAAATTCATACCTATACATGAAAGTACGAAGATATGTCAATGTAGCAGATCTAGTTCGCCAGTTGGAATCATTTGCAGCAGATAAAATCACTGAGACAACCTTTTGGACGTGAGGTTCACGGAAAATACTCCATTTAAGCAATTCAAATACTCCCTTGGCTAATGTTGACAATTCTTTATTTGATGTTTCCTTCAAAAACAAATTTACCCATGAGTGAAAAAACCAATATCCTCTATGTAGATCATGATGGAATCTCATAATTCGACAAAATAAAGAACATTTTAGTGAAACACTATCTAAAAGTATAGGAATCCACAGTACAAGGAAAATCGCTGATAAGTCTTGCAATGATAAGCAGTTAAAAGTCCTCGGTTTATTCCTACTCCTGTTTCAATTAATTAGTAAATGAAGGTGCTACCAAAATATAATGATAAAAAAATGGAACTCGACAAAATCAACATAAACCTCATGTACAAGTTTTGTCAACATCTATTTGAGGAAAAAAAAAAAAAACAAGCTAGAAAACTATGCCTCTGCCATGAGTAATAAGTAACAATAACATTGCAATTCTATTCCAATATGCCAATTTTCCGCAGAAAAGGAAATAACAGATAAATACCTTCTAAATTTAAAAATCACATATAGGAGATTTTAACTAGTTGAGTAACGATATTAGCAACTGCAAATCATCTATCTGGGATTTTGAAATTCAGAAGGTATTATCTGTCATTTTCCCTTTCCAAAATCATTCATTTATGTATTGAAAGAATGGCATGAGAAAATTAGCATTCCTATTTTCATCTGATCTGCCCAAACCCTATTTTAGCACCACTAGCTTTAGAATTTTCACAATGGAAAACTTGTTTAAAAAAAAAAATTACTTCTGTAACACATAACATTTCATTTGAAAAATTAAAAAGATTATATGATGTTGCAGAATAACAGATCAGATAATAAAGCAATGGAACCATTGTAGTACTTAACTACCACAAAAAGAACAAAGAAAAAGAAAAAAAGAAGGGAACAATCATTAAAATTGAAGAGTTTGATAGTACACGAGCATTGATATTTTAGATTTGGCTGTATGGTCAATTGCCAATGACTAGATTAAGCCCAGGTCAGATATGCATACCATCCTGTATCTAACCCAAGATATTATGTGCTTATTAAAACTAATTTAAGGGAGGAAAAAAAATCTTATTCAACATTTGAATCACAGGAATAGAGGCCAACTGCCAACCATACCCCAAAATGGAAAAAGTGACTTAATATTCAATTGCGGGAAGGATATAAAAGCAGCTGCAAGTCAGATAGAGACTTAACAGAGATCGGTGCACCAAAATGTTTGCCGAGCGATATAGAGCAAAACGTAATGATCCAGGTTAAAAAAATGCCAACCACAAGTATCCACATATAAGCCTACTCTATAACAAAAAGTATATCATACAAAAGTTTGGGATTTTTCCTACAAAAAAACAACAGGTTTCTAACATTCAAATTGGCGTCCATACAATGATATCAAAGCCTGATGTCCTAGGACTTGACATTACTGGAAATAAACACAAGAATATAAAATATCTTAAATGAAACAAATAGCATTGAGAATCAAAAGAAAACTTTTAAAGACTGTAATTATAACTCTGAGACAAATATGGGGCAAACCTGCAGGGAAATCACAGGATAAAGAAGCCCCGCAATCACATCAAGCAGATAAGAGGATCTCCCAGACTTCAGTGATGAGAATAAGAAGTAAAATAACTACATAAATGAAGAATAGCAAACAATCAGTGAAATATTTGTAAGTAAAGTAAAACCAAAACCTATATGTTTGCAGCCATTATTACCGTTTCCAACCATTTTATATCATCTTGTGAATCACCATCTGGATGTCCGTTTTCAAGATTTATTTCCATAGAATTCGCCCCTTTATCTGACTGGGTAGCATTCTGAATGTTCACAACTGCTTCAGCAGCTTGCTCTGTAAGAAACTGAACCCAGCTTACATCTTTCAAAAAATTATCAGCATTGCTTTGTCTCTCATCATTTGCACTATCATGATGACTTTTATGATATAGTCGAACATTAGAGCATAATATTGTGAGCGTGATACCTAGAACTTGCCTCACCTGTCCAATAGACAAAATGTCAATTTTCTTCTTCAGAATGGTTTCTGAAAGATCTCACAATGATGCAGTCAAGTCATATGATTTCTGATCAGTAATATTGACATCATTATACAAAGAAAATTCAGAGCATGTCATGTATTTAATGGACATTATCAAGTAATCTTTTAGGATGTTAACTTTGTCAGGAAAACTTAATGCTTTCTATTTTCATAAAGAAGTCATAAACACATACAAAAAGTATGAAAGAATTTAATCCTAATGTGTGTTATTTGCAGCGTATCAGCATGGCTTTTATAACAGAAATTATGCTCTTTAACATGTTATGCAAGTTCGTTTATGCAGCCAAACATATTAAGTGACACAGTATATATCATATGCCTATGTATTGTAATACCACTTATCCCATTATCAAAAGAAAGAAAAAAGAAAAAAAAAATACCACTCATCATCTCATCCTTGGCGGATCCTAGGGAGAGTTCAATTCTAAAAAGCACTGATATAGGTACATGCATCATATACAATACAGCATGCTTATTTGAATACAGCAATTTTCAAAATTTAAGGATACATGTACGATAGAGTGTGTGTGTGTGTGTGTGTGCGCGCGCGCGCGCGTGCGTGTGCGTCTGCGTGTGTGCACGTGCGCGCGCGCTTTCGTGCGTGCATGCACATTTCACATCAGATACAGGTATGTTTGCTTTTCTGAAGTATTGGTGCTCCATAAATTCCAGTTCAATGAAATCAAATAAGATTCATGTGACTTCAAAATTCAATCAGATGACTAATAGAATATATGGAGTGAATGAAATTCTTACTTGGGATGACGAGTGACTCATATTATCAAGCACTTCCTTCATAAGCGTATTGTGGAGCTGGATTTCAGTTATAGGCATATTCTGTGGGGATACTTCTACAAGAGCGGCTACCAAGAAGTTATATCGCTTAACTGTTACAGTGGTCGCTACTGTTGGAGGTAAGGATGCAATCAAAGCATCAAGAATATTCTGCCTCAATAAAGGAACCCTAGTTCCATACTTTCCTTTACCGGTAACTGCATACCGTATACAAGAGGCCCACTCAGGAAGTGATTCGACAGATTGTGATAGAATAATATTCTTTAACTGGGGCATCAGCCAGCTATCCCATTCTCCAGATAGACCATCAATATCAGAGTGTAAAACACCTGCCAAAGCTTCGGCAGCTACACATTGTTTAGACCTCTCCTTGGCACTTGTAAACTCATCTAATGCTCCTTTAAGAGCCAATACAACCGGCATGCCACATTCTTGTACTAGCCGCTTAAAAATGCGTGCAAAATTTGGGTAAAAGCTATCACGTCGTATAAAGGTGTCACTGGGAGTACGTGGCCAAGAAGATGAAAATTCAAAATAGAATCGAGTTATGGCTTTGTCTGCTAGGCTTTGGAAACTGGAATCACCATGACCTCCTCTTAGAGATGAAGTTTCATTATCACTTATAATATGAACATGAGAAAGACTATTTAATGTCTCATTGAAAAACCCCTCTTCCTGAAAAGTTTGAGCTAAAGCTCCTTCTAGAGACGACTTGGCATTGTCTTGCCAATCGTTAGAAATAACAGATTTCTCACCAGGAGACAGCTTATAGGGCGATTCCTTTAACAGTGTATTAAGAGCTGAAATAGCCAGTATTCTTGTTTGAGGTAGATGACTTTTCAGATTCTTTAGAAAGTGTCCTAAACAAGCGACAGCCCAAATATCATGTAACATGTCAGTTAAATCGACTTCAAACAAGGCGATAAATGAAAGAACAAGATGCAAAATCATACAAGACTCTACGCATACCAGCAGTTTCACTCAGGATTTTAGATGATGAACTTGAGTGATTTCTAGAGGCCAAAGCCAACAGAAGCAAAACTCTGTTAGCCATCAAATTATACCTGCAAAAACAAAGATATTAATCCAATCTAAGAACAGAAGGCATAATCTTGTGAACTTGTGGGGGGATAATGCAAACAGAAATAAAATAAAATACATCTAAACAGAAGACAAATATTTAGGAAAATACCGCCAATGCAAGCCAGTAGAATCAAAACTCATCGAGCCAATCTCAGAAACCAAATCTGAGAAATCTGGTCCATTAATGTGGTTATCTGATATCCTGAGAAAGCTTCTAGATACTCCAGAAAAGTGGTTGTTGTATTTTACAAAGAGCTGTACAAAGTAATGCCATGTTAAACAAGAAAAAGTGCACAATAAACAGTAAACATCTGATAGGGAATAACTTACCTCATTAATTGCTTTCTGGGCTTTCAAAGATTCATGATGTGAACTTCAAGAAAATGAGAAGAAATTATCATCCTACATGGTGTAGAAAAAAATTTAACAAAAAACCAAGAAGCAAAGAAATGCCAATACCTCGAAAGAATCCCCATGATAAATGAAGAGAATGACTTTAGATCCTTTCATAACAAAAATTGAGTCAGAAAAAAAAAAATTATTCACCATCTAAAATAATAAAAAAATAAGAGCAAAATTTTCAACAATCACCGTTGTCAAATGCTTGAGAACGGTTTGTGAGGAAAGAACTGAACAAGAACCCAACACTGCGTATTCCTCTGCATTGGGGTTGCACAAGTTGTTGGTAAATGTGATAACACACTTCGAAATCATAGAAGGCCATCTCTTGATCATCTTAATTAGAGATTTTCCTGCAAACCTGACAACATAGAAATAAATTAATCAGGCATTATAAGAAAAGGAATGTAATTTAATGAAGCATGTTAGATACCAGCAGAATACGTGTCAATGTTATGAAGAGGCAACCAAAGGACAGGGGATCATGATAAATATTAACATACCGAAACACACAAATAAGAGCATGTTAAACTTCTTAGGCACCATTTATTAATATTTAAGACTTTCAAAGATCAGTTAAAGTCCGACATTGCAACCACTGAATATATTAGTCTGACCAGTAGTTTTAAGCTCACAATTAGTGTCCATTTGCCTGGTGCAGACTAAAAAATAAACCTGATTCTATTCAAATCACTCACACTTCAACTATTTAAAAGCTATCAGGAATGCAAGTCTATATAAGAACCTATTTGGTATGAAGAATATAATGAAATGAATGAAAAAAAGAAAAAGAAAAGAAGGAATGTACTGAGATATATTCCTAGAGCCCTTGAATAAAACAACACCGTAATAGAATAAGACCATCACTCTAGACTAATGATAGCAGGGATATACTTAATATTACACATGTTTGAGCTGAAAAGATAAGTTCTGTCATTTTGATATGTCCACACAAATAATCAGATGGCTGTCAACGTTGTGGAGGCTTCACGCCAGCCACAGGACATGCCTGAAAATAAGTTTGTCCATGCTTTTTAGATTTTATCACACAATTTGGCAGACATTTTTTCCAATGCTGACAATTCAAGACATAACACTAAATTCTATAAATTAAGTCCAAAAGACAATACTTTAAACTGATTTCATTTTGCTATTTGTGCTCCTTCAAATGAGTTATTTATCCTTTCTTGATTCATAGATATTTCCTCAATTCCCAGCCTAGATGATAAATATCACAATGTGCTAAATGAATTCTGGCAGCTACCTGCTACTTATAAAAATAATTATAATCAGTGAGATATTAGCATAGAAGTCTTGATTACTCACATGCGGACAGTTTCATAGCTATGCATACAGAGATTTAAAAGATCATCCACCAAAAGCGTCACATGATCAGATGGACAGAAATTCCCACTCATACGGTAAAGATGATAGGATGCTTGGGAAGACCTCCATGTACTGTGCATGAATGCTTTGTCAATAAGTGCCCATCTAGGTCTGGAACCAAAGTAAAATTCAAAATTTAATCCACAGTTCTTAATGCATAATACCCGTGATCAAGAGACAGGATCAAAGTTCTATTACCTTTTCTTTCCCTTGGAATGGAATGACACAATGAAATTAATGGGAGGTTCTAGAATTGCAGCAGATTCCAACTTCCAAGCCTGTCTGTGACTAGACCATTCATCAAATTCCAAACTACCTATGAAATGGACAGGATGAGTTCAGCTGTGCATAGATATATTTGGATTCCAAATATGTTGAAATTCATAAAGATTGAGCCCATTACCATAGTTTCCTAAAGCATCCATAACCCGAATAATTAGTATCAGCAAGCTGCTGTCATCGGATTTTTTTTCCAGTACATATCTTTAACAGAACCCAAAAAATATATTAATGTAAATAATCATAATTGCAAGTACAAAAGCTGAACAAATGACAAAAAAAGAATTTAATACTGATCCTTACTTGCATGCTTCATGAACAACCTCAGCAGCTTTTTCTCGCAGAGCAGTACTACCAACAGTAGAACCAGTAGCTCCAGCAAGCAAAAAAGTAGAGTCTGAATCCTCCGTCATTCCATTCCTCGAGGCAGGAAGGAAATCAGGCAAGCAAGAAAATAGACCTTGCAATGACGATACAATACGTAAAAGAGTCACTTTCAAGTGCTCTTTCTCATCTCCTGCACAACAAATTACATTCTGTGTGTCACAATGCTTTAATGTAAATTGACATCATCAACTTCCTTCACAAAACACTACCATCTGTACATTTTTTAGGAATATGTATATAAAAGTCGAAAAGTGATGCATAAAAGCAGAAATCAGCATCAAAATGCTCAGAATCCACATGCAGATTTTCCATGAAAAATGAACATAAAATAATCATAAGTCTACTGACTCAGTCAAAGCATTACTCAAATAGGAAATTGTACTGAGAAGAAATTAGCATGTTTTACCTTGATCAGTATGGATTTTATTTTGACATATATTCAAAAGATCATCCAAAGCTGACTTAAAGTGAATGTCTAAAAGTTCATTTGCAAACTGAACTTCTTCATCACAGGGAATGTGCCACTTTGGAATCAATCTTTCATACTTGGAATAATCTTTCGAGCTAATCCATTCTTCAAGAACAGCAGCATCAGGGTGACTAAGAATGCACCTAGAAAACAAAAATTATAACATTACTATCACAGACAAAACTCTATACCACAACAGAAATAAAAAGCAACCTTTAGATAGTATACATACTTATACTGATCAATTGGATAATAATGAATCTGACTCCCAAGAAGGGAACGAAGAAGATGATCAGCAGCCACATTAACCTGTCATCAACCCAGAAACCACAACAGAATTTATATATGCAACCAGGATCTCTAGAACTAACAAATTTAATGTTTATTATGTACATATCTAATACTACAGCAAAGAACGTGGAAAACTTCTTCAAAGACATTATTCAAATGCAGCACAGTAAGACCTTCCAAGAAGGTGAATCAAAAGCCAAGAAAATGGCTTCTTTGAATTGATCTTTGTAGCAAAGAAGTGCAGGGCCTCCATATGTGATGCCAACTGACAATATCATTAATTGATACTCAATTGAAGCCTCAAGAGCTGGTGACAGAGTGGATTTAACCTGGGAAAAAAGCTCTCAACTTTGAGGAGAATCCAATGACAACATTGAAACAAAAGATAATAATGATAAAACAAGGAACCTTGGATGAAGCAGCAGCATTGAAAGTTCCTCCTCCCCCAAATCCTGTACATGGTGTTCCTTTTAAAGAAGATATCACAGATAATAGTATGGGTTCTACAATTTGACTAACAGCCTCTTCTGGGTTTGAATGAACACATGCACAACAAAGAAGTCCGACCTCTCCGATAGCACCAGGAAGAATGTTTGTACTCACAAATTTGGAAATTTTCTTCAAAGCCTGTTAGATATTTCAAAAGAATATAAAATAAAATAAAAACTGCCCAGAAATTGTACCATGAAGAAATATCAGCAATACACAGATGGACATCAATACCTGATTATACAGTGGTTTTGAAAGCCTTCCAAGCAGGATTTCAAGCACACAATAGTAGTATGGACCATCATTAACCAGAAAGGTTCCTGATGCTGCTGATGAGTGTAAACCTTCGTTTCTAACACAACAGAAATCAATGGTCCAATTATAGACGTAAAAGAAAAACTGAACTTACTCTAAATCCAAGGTAAACACAGCTAAACTATTGCTGATTAAAGTTATGATCAAGATAATGGCATATTTGCCGACATCACTTACAGAACACTGCTTGGCTCCAAGTGAAGAAGCAAGGAAAAAAGACGGCACAAAAACTCATCCAGCCATTCAGAAAATTGAATCATTGGCATAAATGACAAATCATCAATTTTATCATCCAGCAAAGCCAACTGCCATTACAGGGTAAGTAGATTAAGTTTTTTCTTGAGATGGGATGTAAGACACTTTAGTTAACAGTTTAGAGATCCATGCTTACATTGGAAAAGATGGAACCTATTAGTTGCATGGTAGCCAGTGTTTTCGGAGGGTCATTAGCATCCATGCCAAGCAATGCATTGGACAATGAAACCGCCATAAGATCCATGAATGTGTCGTCCCCACCACCAAGATCAACTTGCTTTGATGAGGATGTTGATAGAGATGTAAAAAGTAAAGAACGCCCAACAAATGCTACAGACATAACAGCAATTTTTAACTGGTGGGTGGCAGTCATCTGGGCAGACAAAAATTTTATCAGATAGACAAGGTAAGTTCCAAACAAATGATAATTAGAAGTGAGCATATTATAAAACATTTTCTATCAAGAAATATAAAATAATGCTTCGGATAAGCCATTCACCACATATGTATAACTAGTGTATTCCCACCAAAGAAGTAACTCATATAGTTATACTAACCGTCTCAAGAGCCATTCGGAACCTAGAGGCCACAAATGGCAGAACCAATGAAGGTTCCACATATGACAATATAGAAGTTGCGGCAGCCACAGTCTCAGAGAGGTGCTCATTCTTGCTGTATTGACCTCGATCTATTAACTTAAGCACTGAATTAACAAAGAAAGCTCTCTCTGGTCCTCCAAGATGCTGTTCAAATTGATTGCCATTCTTTGTACTCCTATACAGGACATTATTAGTTGCATAAAAAAATAACATATAATAAGCAGAGTATATGCCAATTTTATGCTGATTCTTACTCTTGTTCATGCTGTAAACGCTTCTGGAATTGAATAACCAAATGAAACAAAAATCTCTCCAATGAGTAAGTCCATCGCCCACCGTTTGAGGGATGATAGTATCTACAAAATTAATACCAGTAAACAACTGTGGAAATGACTAAATTGAAAAGAAGGCATACCTGAATTAATAAAATGTGTATATACTAACTGTTCCAAGATGTTGACCAATTTCTCAAAGTAATGTAGAGATGAACTACCAGGTTTTAATAAATACACCTGCAGTTGTAGTATCAGAAAAGTCGCTCAAAGTAAGAAACCCGCTAAAAGACAATCATAAAAGCAAACCACAGCTTATCAGCTTACAATTGATTTTGCAATGGCCTTTGCAGGGGTAGCAGTTTTATT
Organism: Mimosa bimucronata; assembly: GCA_037074515.1. Classification (NCBI taxonomy): domain Eukaryota; kingdom Viridiplantae; phylum Streptophyta; class Magnoliopsida; order Fabales; family Fabaceae; genus Mimosa; species Mimosa bimucronata. The sequence goes on along the minus strand of CM073440.1, from coordinate 18,027,944 downwards.
GGAGAACAAAAACCTTGTGTTTCTTGGGACATCCAATGGAAAGGGATATGATCCACCTCCATTTGCAACAGGAACCTGCACATATAAATCCCATTCGAAAAAAAAGGTATTAAATGTGTGAATTGCCTCCAATCAGAATATATAGTTTTGCATCAGGTATGACACAAACTTATGCATACTAAGGCTCAATTAAAACACGTGAAATAGACAAAAATTTATAAAGCACACAACGGTAGGAGAAAACTTAAGGAAACTTATAATATGCCAAATACAGGAGGAAAACCACCAGATATACTAAATAATCTTAATAATTTAGCCAAGGAAATTGTCAAATGCAAGAACTAATTCATGCCACAATGCCAAAACCACACATAGCTAGTTTTGTCATCAAAAGCCTTTAAAGTACTGGATTACTAAAACCTTACGCGCAATTACACATAAGATTATCAAAATTAATTTACAAAAATAAGAGAGCAACAATTACGCATCTACTTCTCATAAATTTCATCATTCTGCATCAATTGTTAAAACATCTGAAAACATAAATAAGAACAGCATTGCTTGAAGAATCCATATCCTCACCTCAAACATATTTAAGTATCTAGCAAAAAGTGTAGGCAAGAAGCACTCCCAATCAACATTGTGGTAATTTTTTACAACACGAGCTATGATAGCTGCCCATTGACCATTCCAAAATTGGCAGTTTGGTATGGAGTCCCACAACTCTATACACTCTTCAATCCAATCACTACATGGCCAATAATAAAACTTAATATCTCAACAAGTCAGTCGAAACCACACAGAAAGCGCACACACGCTTCTTACTGCGAGAAGAATTCCTGATTGTCCTGGTTTGTAGGTAGAAAGAGTCTTGCAAAGCCCGAACCCTCGAAGGCAGAATTATGCCATGGGTTTTGCATTAATGATCTACAAATTTTATGTCAAGCAAAACGAAAGGCATTAAAAAGAGTAGAAATGCTTCAGTTCATGCTTGCCCATGAAAAATATAAATAACCAAGCAAGCCAATAGCTTGATTGGCCAAAATATATAGTTTTCGATATATTGTATGAAATTTATCAACTACCATAAAGACTGCAGACGCCAAACATATGAAGCAGTATCATTAATGGCAATGCCCTTCACAGTGACCACATATACACTCAAATCACAAACATTTTAGCTATAATCAATCATACAAGTATGCATGAAGATTAAACCTGAAATAGCAAAATTGATATATTTCAATGAAAAAACCTTTTGAATTCCTACAAAATAAGAATTCTATAAAGACAGGTACTGGGTGAAAAATTTCTACATCCATTAGACGCCCAATGATCCAAAATTCCATGCCTGAATCCAACATTCACTCATTTCATTTTAAGTCACTAAAATAGAATATAATATCTAAACAATCATGCAGCTATAATTCCACTTGATTGAAACAATGATAATTTGCTTTAATGTAGCCCAACATCAATTTAGTAACACTAAGAGATATTTACTGACAAACCAAGATCACTTAACATTATGGCTAAATTATGTCAGAGAACTCACTTAAACTCTGACCATATTTCAACTGCAGAACCCGATCGAAAGAACCTTCGGCAGGACCGAACAAGGGAAGTTATGACTTCGAAATGTCGCTGTTTTAATCTCCAACCTTCTGGCCCTGTACTTCTGCAACAGCATAAGAATCAAAAATCAATGCTCCAATATTTCAGATTTAATATCGTCTAAACAATTTGTATGTACAAGATAGTCCAGACTTAAGAGATAGAACAGTAGAAACGTCAAAAAGATGACACGGAAATCAATGTTAAATGTGCCTTGCACATATATATGGTATGATGGTGTGAATCCCCTGAAATTGTTGTTTTTGCTTTGTCTTCAAGTTCAGTTAATCAATAAATCATAGGTTACAGAGATTGCATTACACATTAAGGTTACCAGAGGATAAATTTAAGCAAATTAATTGTGCAACAGAAAGAGTGTGGATATTTACCTACTGAAATGTGTGAGAACCAATGTATCATACAATGGTCGCCACTCAACAATTAGTGTAATCTTTTTCCTGTACTTGTTGAGAAGTCTGACTAATAAATTCCCCCATCTAACCTAATATACAAAAATATGATAGCCAGTTAAAAAAACGGGTATATGACAAACGAAAACAACAAAGTTCGTGAGACAAACCTGAGCATAAAGCTTATTACGGGCCATGTGAAACAATTCTAGGCCCATCTCAATAACTGCATGCACATCTTCCAATGACACTTCGCTTTTTGCCTTCAAGAAACTGCACGACCAGTAAAAAAAAGTTACAATTCAATCCATTCACTAACTATATCCAGATATGAGTGAAAAAGTTGGCACTTAGTTCGGTTGTAAATTAGTTTTAGATAAAATAATGACCAGATGGAACATTACAAGATATCTGACAGCCCATAGTTAACGGCCCAAGGCTAAGTCATGGTTTGTAAAGTGTGAAATGTAATGCAAGAGAGTGAAGATTCATATATCAGTAGGGAATATACGTGTATGGGGGTGAAGGTCAACTAGAGGCAAATAAGAACTTGGAAATTGTAAGGAGAGTTTTCCAGGCTCTTGAATGCCAGAGGTCCTTTTATGTTTCTTTGGTATTAACTGTATTATTTTCTTTCATTTTCGTAACTATTTGTAACTTAATCACTAGACTTGCAATCTGTGAATTATTGTCAGTGTTTGAATAATTCTGGAATTGGTTTCCATCAATATCACACTAGGAAAGGAATAAGCAACTGAATCAAACAGCCAATAGCTACTGTTATAAATAAAAGGGACCATAAGCCATTGACCATCAATTGCCAATTCATATATGAAATTGCAATAAACTGTAAGCATTATTGATGAGATTGCTGCTTGTATGCACAAATAGCCTCATAGCAGTCAAGATTGTTTAGGAAAAAAATACCAGAAAAAGGAAACAAATAAGACAGTGTAGAAATAATAGAGAAACAATACTCCCCAGCCATCCCCCTTCCCACCCCAAGTTTTTCAATGGAGCCATCTGCATAATGCAACTTGCTTATAAAGTCCTAACAAGGGCATTGATCTCACAAAATTACAGCCTTCTGTTAAACGTTGAAACGGATATAATCTCCAACTCTCATCCCCAGAAAGCATGGAATAGACTTCAATTAGACTATAACCATCAAGTACATCCTTATAATCTTTGATCACACCAAGAATTATTATCTCTCAATTCGAAATCCTCACACAACTACCACAGACTAGCTCAAATAGTCAATCCAACTCACAAGAACGACATCAAAACGATTGAAATGAAACAAATTGATAGAATCCAACACCGAGAAACCAAAACGAAACGAAATGAAAGATTAAAAAAAAAAAACAAAGAGGAATTGACGAAGAAAGAGAAGGAACTAACAGGTCAAGAACGGAGATGTATTTAATGGTTGAGAATACAGAATCGGGATCGTCAACGGTGTAGGAAGCCTTGACGGAGCTGATGACTCGGGCGAAGGAATCGCGCTCCTGGACGGTGAGAGCGGCCACAGGAGGCGGAAGCCATGCATTGTAGAGATGCATGATGATGTGAACTGAAATCGAAGAAGATCAGTGAAGAAGAAATGGAGAAAATAGAACTGAGGAGAAGAAACACAGAGCGAGGAATTGGTGGAGAGAGAAGAGTATAAATAGGGGTCCAATTTCTTAGAGAGAAAGCCAAAAATGTCTGCCAAGAGAGATAGAGAGAAACGAGCTTGGATAGCAAGAAAAATAATAGTGTGACGGAGGGGCCTGTGTTTGCAAATTGACTTTCTCGTAGATTAATGTAAACACGAATCACTGTCTCTTTATAACTAAAAGAAAGAAGCAGCTGTTTGATTGTGGAGCTTGTAAATAGGCTTACTTTTTCTTTTTTTTTCCAACGTCTTAAATAGGCTTGCTACCAATAACGAATAATGATGATAACGTGTATTCGAATTTAAAGAAAGACTCTTATCCTTTAGTATATAACAAAAAAGAAATAAAAAAAGAAACAAATGAAGTTGTTTGAGCGGTTAAGTGATTTGGTGACATGTAAGGCTAAGAATATATGTTTAATTCTAGGAATCGCTAATATGAGGAAGGGGTGCAATACTTTTACCCCTAATGAATTAATTTGGCAGAAAAGGAATAAATTTAGGCTTTTAGATCTTTGTATTTTTCGCATCGCTTTCTCTGTTACAGTATTAGAGCACTACAATTGTTGAACATGTAAGCTTGTAGCTTGCCTGGTTGGCTTAAATAATCATACTTTTTAAAAAAGTTAGATCTTTTATTGATTCATACATAAGTGCTTGCTGATGCAAGTATTATTTTATTATATTAATATATTTATTAAAATACAAATATTAATTCTTCCGAGATGAGCGTAAGAAATAGTTGTATAAGAAGGTTTGTTAATTGTCTTGAAATATTTGTTTTTTGAATTGTTTGATACTTTAATTAGAAAGTACTTTTATTCATAAAACATATTATTATATACAATATACAGAAATAGTTTAAGATAACCAATACATATTTAGCCTAATGATGTAAGGCCTAGCTAAATTCCTTAGGGTCTCAAATTCAAATCTTAGAAAAAATACTTGTGTTAGGAGGCGAAGCCACAAAGCTTCAAACTTGGACATTCGGTTATTCTAATACCTATTTATATGATCAAAAAATGGCGCTGATTACCAGTTGATATATATAAAAAATAAAAAGAAATAATTTAAAAGAGAAATAGACATAATTTGATAGAGAAATATAAATTTAGTCGAGAAAGTACATTAGTAATTTATATTTAATATCAGAATGATTTTTAATATATTGCATAAATTATAAATATGTTGATTGTGATGTTATGGAATCATTTTTTTATATATATTTTATGCAAAGTTACCTCTCAAGTTCCCCTAACCTTTCATAAATTATGATTTTTGTAAATAAAACAAAAAAAAAACTAGTCTTTTAAAAAGTTCCCCTGCTCCCCCAAACTTTCCCATGTCTGATGGTAAACAAAACTGTATATATATTTGGTTTTAAATTAAAAAACTATCAAACTTAATTTTCTAAGTGAAAGCAAATCTACCTAACTCTGATATATAATATCATATTAGGTTGGGCTGACACAAGTACGACAGACCAAGTTTGGAATTCACTTAAATTTAAGCTCATTCTATTTGGTTATCTGATTAAATTAAATAAATTTGAGTATTGTCAAGTTTAGTTTAATTAGAAGATCTCTCTTAAATATGTTTTACACATTTACATAAATTCAAAGATTTATATATTTGAGTGGTTGAACCCTCATTCACTTTCACTGCGTGTAATTTGTGTTTCCAGTATGGACCGACTTGGGTCACGGTCAACAGCTCAAAGTTTAAAACAATGGGACCAGTGCAAACTGTAGACAACCGCATCTTTGATTAGGTGATGATAATTTCCGAATTACTAATTCTTTTCTTTTCTTTTTTTTAAACAAAGGGAGCTAACTCAGCTAAGCCTATAAACTCCCAAAAGTCGGAAACAATTTTGATACCATACTTTTTGGTTGATAAACCAAAAATGGGGGGAAAAATCTATTCTTGAGTATTATCTTTTTTTTTTATTTTAGTATTGGTGTATTTTTTTTAAAAAAAAATTATTCTTTTATAACTTTGCTATAAACATGGTTAGCCTATATAACTTTGCTTTTTAAGATTTCTTAAACCTAATACAAAGATTAATTGTACGATTTGAATAAAGTTAAAGGATTTAATAAAGAGAAAAAAACAACGAGTAAGAGAAATAAAAACCAAACAAACTTACAAGCACCTCAACGATATTTTTCAAAGAAAGTTAATCAATTCCTAACTATAAAGTATTATAAATCATGATGTATATAATGAGATAGATAATATAACTGTTAAAACTATTCTTTCTTACAAAATTTTAAAAAAGGGGTATAATCCACCCACAATCTAAGAATAGAGAAAAGCTATTTATTTAACATTTACATTATTAACACTTCATTCTGCTTTTTAGTTTTATTTTCTGCATCAAGCGAATTTAAACTATCAATCCTTATCCACAAATGACACATCTTACCATTATCACTTGAACTAATCTTAGATGTCATGGCTTTCCTTTTTAATCCACTTATTTATCAACTACTTTATTTTCCATATAATGATATATGGATTAATATATACAGTTTTTATAAAAGGTTTTTATTCAAAAGTAATGTTATCGTGTAAGTTTTTTCCGGTTATCTTTTGTTAAAAGTTTTTTCTAGTTCAAGTTTGTCTCATTGTTTTTTTTTTCAATTTTACCTTGGAAAATTCAAAATTTAGTAATATTATCCAATTTTATTAAAAAATAATGTTTACTGTTAACAATTTTAATGATAAGAGACAATATGACTTTTTTAACGCATTTGGGGTATCATTAGACACATAAATTTCATGACAACATTTCTTACCAGTGAAAAATTACTAAAAAAATTTACACATGAACCCATATATTTATATTGATTGATGATTGATTCACCTGACTCAATAATTTTTTTTCCATAGTAATGTACTTAAATTTAAGGAAACACAATATCTCGGCCTATAAAATAATTTATGTGTATATAAATAATGTATACAGTTTTTTTTTTTTTTTATTTCATGAAGGGTATTCCATTTCCATGGTTAAAGTGTAAAAGGTATTCAGTTATCATAATAAATGCTCTTTCTAAAGTCTGAACATGTGTTCCCCTCGTAACAAGGTGAGATCATGAACCACCTCAACCATCACATATAACTTGTTGAAATACTATTATTGTAATCGATTTGTTCCTTATTATAAGGTATTAACTATCAATTTTCACTAAATAATATGACTAAACATTTTTAATTTTAAATCTCGATTAGTAATAGGGATAAAGTGGAAAAAACAATTAACATAGCGGTTGATATCTTATATTTAAAAAAAATAATTGGTGCATTATAATAAGAACAATAGTAATTGTAAAGATAATATAGAGAATCTAGATGTGTTGTCGATGTTTAACAGTTCAATTCAAGAGGGAAAACAGGGAATAGCTTATTTTGGTTCCTGTGTGCCTCCTAAAAAGCCAAAACAGTGAGTGGCTTTAACAAAAAAAAAAAGGGTGAGGATGCGTTGTGTAATTTGGGGAGATACGGTAACCTTTTTTGGCTTTTGGAGCACTTTGGGGACGTCACAATAGACAGGGAAAGGCAAGAATCTGAGTGGGATACCTGCGAAGTCCAACGTCACCCACCTCCCCACCACTCAAACCATCACATATCCTCATCAATCTTTTAATAAAGCACTGATTTTCTCTTCCTTCTTCATTTTTTGACTGAAAAAGCAAGACCATCTAAATTAAGCAAGACCATGTAAATTTACTAGGGCATTTCGATCTTAAAAGAACAAACGGGAATGGGTGAATCACCTCTCATCATTCTTTGTCTTTTGATAGTAAGTTGGGGTTCATCAAAAGTGCAAAATATAGAATGAATCTACTAACATTCTGATACATATGAATATTCCAACCCCTTATTATTCCACAATAACCTTGATTGAAAAATGAGGTATTGGTAGGAGAATATCAAAATGGTATCCAATGTTTTTAAAGGTGGGAATGCTTGTCATACCAAAAAAAAACTAGGAGGCTTACCATTTCATAGTTCAACTCTCTTAGGATGATAATCAAAATGATTATGCATAATTAAATAAAAAAAATTATATGCATATAATATAATAGATATATACATTATCAACGTAATTGACAACTTAATAACATCATAGTATTTAAAGTTTTGAGTTAGATAAACACCATATTACAAATGATATGAAAATATACTCAATAATTTTTTAGAAAGGTCATGTTTTATAGATTGTATAATTATCTTCAGCATTTCTAAAGTCTAACTTGGATTTTCGAAAATAGTACCATTTCATTAATGGATGGGACTTTAAGAATGCCATCTTCGCCGTCCACCCAAACTATAAAAACATGTTTGGAAGATTGATTTGATAAATAAGTTTATAAAGAAAATGACTTAAAATGGCATATTAAAAATAAATAACCGATCAATAACTAAATAAGATAAAGGGTCAATCAGGTAGGCAAACAAAATTTAAAACTCCATTAATACCTAATGGTAGTAAGCAAATTATCTCATCTCATAAGCAGCTCCACCATGACTTACGATTTTAAATTGCTTTTGAATTATAAATCAAATTTTGGTTAAAAACTTTGCCAAACATAAAAAAATTCAATCATACTTTGAGCTTATTTAATTACTTTTGAGCTGTCAAAAGTGGCCCCAAACAAACCCTTGAAAAGGTCCACAAAACTAATTTCAGGGAAGAGTTAAGCTTCAAATGGTCCAGTTTTGGCATTAAAACCTAGTACTCTAGTAGCCAGTAGCCACTCTGATTTAATGTGCTATCTCTGATGACTCCGCCAGAAGTACTATATATATATATACATATATCTCTGAGAAATGGTAGTTTTGTTTGTGCATGCTCTGTGAACACTGGCCACTAAACTGTAATATTTCGTCTGTGGACCCCAGTACAAAATATCTCTTCACAACTTGATATCAATATGTCCCACCCACATCATACATGAACAAAAGAAGTATATTCCGTGGCATCTTCTTCTTCATTTGGGCTTTTCTCTCTTGCTTCTTGTACTTCCACCACTTGATCCTCTTGAAGCTCTTGTATTGAAAACGTTGAGTGTGTTCCCCATAGACTTGACTTCTTTTATTTTTTTGTCGTGGAAGAATCATCACTACCATTGCGGAGCTGTTTGGTTTAGAGGAAAGTAAATTGTGAAAACAAAAACGAGAGAAAGAAAAGCAAACAATGTCAAGATGAATTTAGTTTAATAAGTAAATTCATAATTGGTCAGATGAAAAAAATATAGGATTAGGAATGATGGCAAATTAAATGAACATGTTGCGGATCCATATATTGGATGCATGCAGATCTACACTGACGTAGGAGAAATGAACTGAACATGAGAAAATCTTGTGAAATGATTTGTCTTATGAGTTTCTTCAGAGAGCATGTTGGCGGTTTTTTTAATTGATTCCATGGTCTTGCAACGTAACCTCCACATATTAATACCATTTATTGCAATTTTCCATACCCCCCTATGCTTTTTTTAAATTTTTTGCTCTCACTTGTCCAATGTGACAAAATTTGGTACAAAAATAAAATTAAGACATCACTCAAACAAAGGTGTTAATCATTTCTGTCAATTCATTTTATTAAGGACAAATGTATACATTTAATAACAAAGGTTTGTGTTACAAGCATCTAAAACCATAAAATTTTTTTAAAACAAAAAATACATATAAAACGTTGAAAAATGGGGTAATTTTAGCACTGAGTTTAACAGTGAAATTTCAATTACTTTTTGGATTGTGGATCCCACAATAATTAGTTTTAGGTGTCAATTTACAACTGAAAGGAACCTTAGAAAAACAAACTAACAACAAAAACGGAAGAAACGGCTACATCAAAAATTGAGGATTTGATCAAAAGCAGATTCACCACTTGAATCATAACATAGCAAGGAAAGAGACCAACACAAGCAAATTAGAGTGCGAGTGAACCACATGTAAAGTAGCACCAGGATTATGCACAGATCATCGATTCAGTTATAGCAAGTGGATAATAGTTTATTTTGGTGTTATAACCTAAGATCCCACCTTGATTTGGTGTCCCTAATAACTCCACCACAAGTATCCATTCCATTCCTTTCATAGACCCATCAATTTAGGGTGTGTTTGAACTAAGCTTCTGAGAAGTGACTTTTTTTCAGAAGTAAGATTGGATAAATGTCAAATTGTGTGAAGTGGTTTATGTTTGGATTTGTGATGATAGAAGTGACTTTTTTTCAATCTGACTTTTAGAAACATGTTTGGATGATTATTTTGAAAAGCAAGTTTAGATGAAAAATTACTAAAAACGCATTATTGTTATTAAATAATACATATATAATATGTATATATTTTTATTAAAAGCTTAGTTTATTCCTTATTTTCAGGAAAATAACTGTAAAAAATAATATTTTTAGCTCAAAGGAGTATATTATGGGAGAAAGTAGTTATAAATTATTATAGTAAATTTTTGGAGACAAAAAGAAAATTTTATATTCAAAGAAAATATCTTATTTGAGAATTTTAGGGGTGTAATAATCTAATTTTCCTACCCACTTTATTAAATAATACATAACAAAAGGCGTGGAGCCCACCAGAAGCCAAAAACCACTTTTTTTTTACTTCTGACTTTTGGCGTTGCAGAAGTTATTTTGGACTAAAAGTCATTTTAAAAATAAGCTAATCCAAATATAATATTTTTTTTTTCAAAATGACTTTTGTAATTTAAAACGCACTTCTCGCTGGCCAACGTGGTGTCCGGACACACACTTAATTCTTAAACTCACCAGTCACTATTATAAGGTGGAACCCACTTGATCATTTTATCAAATCTATATCCAATCTCGTAGCTCTTCTTTAACTACAATTTATCCCAATATTTTAGCTCTTGAAAGTGTCCCACTAACCTTTTTTTGGTGGCCAAAGAAAGAGTTAGTATATTTATAGATTTTACTATGTCCCACATAATTTCTTGTGGGAGAATCACTCAGGAGTTGACTGGTTATTCGTTGAATATGGTTAGCACACACTCATACGCAGCGTTTTATATGAGGCAAAAACTATAATTGCTTCTATAAAATGTTCGTTTTATATTCAAATAGCATTTTTCAATGTGAAAATCCATTCCAACCCATTAACACTTTCCTATTTGAATGTCAGTTTGCCACCCACCTAAGGTAACGAATGCGGATGTGTTCGGTTAATACTAAACACTCTATTACTTTCGTAATTAAAATTTTACTTAATTTTGTTTTTTATCCTCGCACTTTCAATTTGTTGTTTTTAATTCTTCAACCCTATGTTGTCTATAATTCTTGGTCATTAAACTTTAAATTCAACGTCTTTACTTCTTCTTCTTTTTTATTTTTTTTTTAAAAAATGAAGCAAAATGACATTAAACAAAAAATATTACAGCAAAGTATATATAGTTTTGGACAGAAATGTAAAAGTTGCTCCATTGCTACGGGAATACAAAAAATAGAAGAAACACTATAGCACTAAACTTCCCCATGAGTGCGACTATGTCCCTACTTACTACGTCATTGTATTTTTGCATCTAGGCCTGCAATAATGGTAGGACTTTTTTGACTGATGCAATTTGGACTTCCTGGCTGCCCTTATGCATATTCAACATAAGCTTGTATCTCCTCCAAACTTCATAGTAGAAACAAATGACATGATTGATTGTCGCTGAAAACACATCAATGATTGATAGTATTTGCTAGAAGATTTGGGTTGCTTTTGCAAAATAATCATCCATCCTTGGGCAAGCTGTAGTTTATTTCCCTTTAGTAGAAGTGTAGCACTACACTCTCTTGTGATGTTTGAATAATGTCTCCTTGGAAAGCCATTGCACAGAAGGATAATTCTAATGAGATCTCTCGAGCCACATTGTTGACATCAGATTTTTGTCCTCCATGCACCACATGATTACTTTTTGTCCAAATGACGTTTAACAAAATGGTGATATGTTGGATGATAGAAACATAACCATTATCATGCAGAGTCGTGATGATGTTTTTAGTCCAGCGTACAAAGTCATGGAAAGTTGTAGCCTAATATTAAGGCATTGAAACCAGATGATACCTGCAAAGGGATATTAACAGAAAATGTTTAATAGGGATTCATTACAATCACAGCCAAAGAAACAATGATTCCACACAGGTAAAAGAAACAACCCTATATTGTCTACTACTATTGGCCATTGAACTTTAAATTCAACATCTTTAGTTCTTCATCTTTGTGTAGATTATAACCGTTAGTTTCTCAACTTATGACAAAATTGGAGAACCAAAAACACCACATTTAAAGTCTAAGGACCAAATATTATAAATGATACAAAAGAAGGACCAAAACTAAAATCAAGCAATACTTTTAAAAAAAACAAAAGTAATAGTAACCCTTTGTTTTTAATAAAAGTTGATACTTCTGAACTTCATACAAGTTAAAAAAAAAAAAAAAGACTACTTGATAACTTCATAGAATTCTTTAGCTTTTTTTTTTTAAAAAAATCATATATTTGCAAAATAAAATTCATATCATTACAGTCACAGAATTTGCAAAACAAGATTTTACCAAAAAAAAAAAAAAAAGAATTTGCAAAACAAGAGGATAGCAGGAGAAAAAGTATCCGTTGTAAGGGTCATGGAAGAACGTGAAGAAGAACTAAATACACATAAAATAATATAGTGATGAAAGCTATGAAAACAGAAGAAAATATGACCGTTGGACCGTCCACAAGATGAATATGTAACCGTTGAGATCTTCAGCCATTTCCTCAACAAACTCCAATTATATATACATTCCTCACATTTCTTCTCACTTCCCATATCCAAAACTATAATCATTTTCCTCATTTCTTCGCACTCTTCTCTCTGCAACTTCTTATTTGATCATTCATACTCTCTGATTATTGATTCCATTTTTACATTCTAACTTGTTAATTTATTCTAATTTATACCTGCCTCACTTACATTTTGATTTATTTTACTTTCTTATATATATACACACTCTTGTGAATTTTTATCTGCATTTGAATCAAGAAATCAATGGCGGAATCTAAAGACTCGCACATTGTGGAAATCCCTGTGGATTCAGAACACGAGCAGAAGAAGCTTCTTCTCCCTGCGATTTCGAATATCACCGAAGCAATCGAAGATCATCCTCTCACTGAGATCTCAGACAGTCCAGGCCACCTCTTACTCCTGAAGCTATGGCAGAGAGAGGAGGAAATCTTCGGTAGAAGAATCGCTCACAAAGAACTCCGAATGGATTCCGTCAAGCGAGATCTCTTCCAACTCTCATCCTTCTTCTTCATCTTCCATTTCCTCTTCTTCACCTTACTTTTCACATCCTCCGTTAACGGAGAATCGTGCGGCAAATGGTGGATCTCGTCGGTGATATCGGCGGTGACGTCAGCGGTTTTTTTGGTTTTGATTCAGGTGAAGGTGAACGCGTACTGGAGAATGTGGAGGGAGGTGAAGAGAGAGAGGGAAGGAGGTCGAGGAGTGACGAGATGCGTTCAGGAGCTGAGGATGAAGGGAGCGAGCTTCGATCTGTCGAAGGAGCCGAATCAGAATGGAGGAAAGAAGATGAAGAGCTCGAGTGTGGAGATCAAGTGGAAGCCGTGGAGTTGGTGTTGTAAGAATTCGCTAACTGTTTGTCTTTTTTGCTTTTCAGGTCTCGCAGTCCCTGCTTCCAGGTTTGTTCTCTGTGGATTCTGATTCTACTGCTGAAATTTTTCCATGTTGCTCAACAATGAACCATGGTAATTTTCATTTGGCATTGCTTAGTTTTTCAATGGTAAACCTAAATTAAGAAAGGATTTTAGCTGTCTGAGTTTGTTTTTAACTCAAATCTGGTCTCCAACATGAATAGGGATGAAGCAATTTGGGTCCGATTAAGTAATTATACCAAATTTGCAGTCGCTGCAAAAAGAGCGAACCACTGAGGAAGAAGATGATGAAGTGTTAAAAGCTTGGATCAAATGTTGAAGGAAACGGCTGGAATTATATGATTCTGAGCAATCAAGTATTAAAGGACATGGCTGAATCATTTTTATGCTTATTCAGCAAGAGAGAGAAGATAAATTCCTTTTTTGGCCTGAATGAAAAAACATGTTACTTTCATTATTTTTAATAATTTATGAGACTATGAAGCTTGACTATGATATCAAAAACACTATAACAATCTCAATCGGGTGGCTGAAGCTAAGTTTGGATTGCTGAAATGATGAAGGCATGTTCACACTTCTTGTGTGCTGAGTTTTTGAAGGCCAAAACGTGGTATGTTTTGAAGAAAAGAAGCTAAGGACTACTCTTGTTATCTTGGTTACTGAATTTCAGCAATTAATTAGATTAATACGTCACCTTCATTTGTTGGTGCTGATTTTTTTATATTGTGCACTCAAAACATGGTAATTTTGTATGATTTATATTTACTGGAGATTTTGTTCACTTCGTAGTAAAACCAGTGTCAAGCTTGGCACTCCGGGAATGGAAATAAAATTAATAACTCTAGTGTTGAATATCAAAGAGTCTCTCATGCCACTGGCACCTTATAAAGAAAGAAAATTAATATTCCCAAGTACTTAATAAGTAATTAATTAGCTGAACCTCTGAAAAAGGGAATATTAATATTCTCAAGAAAGTGTTGAAGCAACAAGGTGTTAAAAGTGATAATGCCTGTAAATAAACACTATCTCATGGCTGTACCAAAAACAAAAAAACCACTATCTCATGGGCTACTTAAAAATGAGAAAAATTTATGTGAAACAAAAAATTATATTAGTACCATTTTTTTTTGGCCAAATTAGTACCATCACTTTTATCATTCTACTTAAAATCGTGACAATCAAGTACCGTTATGTTGGGATCAATTTCAGCGCTCTTAAAATAGTTTTTTTAATTAAATAATATTTGGGGACAAAAATACAACTACCTAATGAACTAAAACAAATTGCTTTCAAATCTTAAATAATATTTTTCTTGAGGGAAATTTACCAAACTTGGCCTGTCATTAACCTGCGAATTCAACCTCAAACTCTCAAATCTCGTATTGACAATAATAAAGGGTCAAAATCAAAGGCTTACATGAATAAAACGATGGCAAATTCCACAATTACAACATGATCGTAAATAACACTACAATTGTAAGACCCCAGAAAAAAGAAGCTAAATATACGCCTCCCGGGAATATTAGGCACTTTCAAAGCCAAAAATTCGAAAAACACCTGCAAACAAAATGCAGAGAAGTTAGCTAACCTTCTTGCAGATTCTAGGTTTCTAATGACGCATTTTTATATGCCTCGGAAAAAAATATACCTTCATCAGCCTGATACTTGTTTTTGTCATCACCAGCATATGCAAGTAAATTGTATTTCGGATTCCATTCCACGCTGTTCATGGCAGCCCTACATGGAATCTGATGCACCGTCCGTCCCGTTTGCAAATTCGACTGTTTCAAAAGGAGTGACAGTTTAAACCAACATGTTTGATAAATGTATGACCTAGGAATTCTGGTGTGCATGTTTTTCTTATAACTAAATGGGGAGGAGATCCTCTCCTCTACTTTCCCATCCTCTTCCCCTCCGCTACCCAAACATTTTTTATTTTTGGGGTCAAATTTTTTTTGTTTATTTTCATCATTAGATTCTACATAAAATTAGTGACATTTTGATATCTTATGGACAAAAAATGGTTCAGTTTTCAATTTTATATGATTTTTCAAAGATTTAATCCTTAAAAGTCTCTAATTTTTTTTAAATTAAAGCATTGAATCTTTAAAAAATCATATAAAATTGAAAACTGAACCATTTTTTGTCCATAAGATATCAAAATGTCACTAATTTTATGTAGAATTTAATGATAAAAGTAAACAAAAAAAATTTGACCCCAAAAATAAAAAATATTTGGGTAGAGGAGGGGAAGAGGATGGGAAAGTAGAGGAGAGGATCTCCTCCCAACTAAATGAGTGGTGTGATGCAAGGACTTTCCAAAAGGTCACTCATCCTAATATTACTCTTGGTGGGCATGTTCAAAGCCTAGTAGGCTAGTCTAGCCTGTGAACAGCTCTAGTCAGGTACACTTACTATATCAATGAACAAGTCTTCACTGGCTGAAGCAATATAATCACCGGTATGATTGAAACTAATTGTCCTCACAGGCCATCTGAGAAACACAAACAGAAAATAACTTTGCATCTGTCATATCAGGCTATAGATAGTGAATGATATTAAAAAAATACACGCTGAACTAAGAAATGAACATGAAAATCCAGGGAAACTCACTCAAGCTTTGTGAAGGTACGCACACAGAGCATCTCAGAGATATCCCACAGGCTAACTAGAGAATCAGCACTTCCAACAGCAAAATACCTGCCTCAGTAACATGCGGTTAACATTTGAGTATAGTTTTTCAGGATAGTTATTTTATATGAACAATTGATATCCTATTGAAGTAAAAGAAGAACAAAACCTAAATTACAACAATAGAATCCGCTATAAAGTTATGCATTTGACTATTATCTTGACAATCTAAGTAAAATTAACAACACAACAAATAGAAGAAGCATACCTTCCACTTGGATCAATAGCAATGCAATAACAACCAGCAGTATGGGCCATGAGAGTGTCCAGAGGCTGCAGTGATGGGTAAGCTAGTACTTCAACAGTCCCTAAATTGGAGAACAAGCTATGGAAAATAAGAATTTTAAAAAATGGAAGTCAAAGAAACAAGTATCAATTCAATCAATGATCTCACCATTTCCTGTTGTTAGGAAGAACATCTCTCCTGTCATGTTCCAGGCAATCTCATTCACCTAGAAAGTTTGAGGGAACGATCAGGATTTATTTAGCATATTGGAGCAAATAGTCAGAGTTGTGCAATGCGCAATATATATGCCAGGGGTAGATAGATCAGTTAAGTTCAAATGCTTTCCAAAATGCTCATCAATCACACATCAAATTTTTTAATACTGTATACTAGAAAAAACGGGAATATTGTGCACTTATAGTATTATCTAATCATAGATTGGTGCATTTATAAATTCATAGAAATTTAGGCTTCAGTGATATCGAACAAAACAATGCTCCTAAACAATATATATGGGTCACTTTAAAGAGTTTGGAATTACAGGCGAACACTAAAAAGAACTCGATTGACTGAAACACTATATGCTTAACCTTTGATTTCTTTTATTAATTAGAAAACCATATTCTTTTCCAAAATCCTTGAAACTTGAATTGGCTTGGTGGTAAAACCTCAACATTCTATTTAACAAATGCATCAGATCTCAAGGGATGGAGGTTGCAAATTGACAAATCATTTTGATCTAATAATAAAATAAATGTAATTTACACTATCATTAACAAGCCGATCATGAGGAAGTAATTTGAGCTCTAATTCCTGAGTATAACGGGGTGGTTTTAAGGCCAAGAGAATCACAGTAATTAAGTAGCTAAAATAATTTCATGAATTAAATGAGTAAAAGACTGATACTCATTCACAGTTCATGTGAAACTAAAAGAAATCATATAAAGGCGTATTTATGAAGATTTCCAAGGTTCTATTACTTTTAATTTGAAAGATAAACTGTCAGAAACAGAACAAACATATAAAGTATACAATACCTCATAACTGAACTTGCGCCTATGAATTGGTTTAAACTTCCGTACATCCAGTATTGTCAACTCGTCATCCTATGAATCACAACAAGTAGACTTAGTGTGAGTTTGGAAACCAGTTAATCTTGGCCAAAATGTGGTTTTGACTAAAATAATGTGAGATTAACTTTGTCTCAAACATTGTAAAATCCCATTTGCAATGAGAAACCAAACAAGCTATTAGATACTTAAAGAAAGCAAGTAAATGCCAAAGCTCAACTATTTCTAAGCAGGAAAAAATTAAAAGATGTCCAAGATGTAGTCACCATTACAGTGTCCACTCACAGTATCAGCATTTCGGAGCTTTCAGTGAATGAAAGGAATCGAACGACATACCCTATTACCTACTGCTACATGTGTCCCATCAGGTTTGTATGTGATGTTAATATTCTCCCCACTAAGTTCTGCCTGTTGTGAGCACTTTCCACCTGCAGAGGCCAAATATGAGAAACACTTTGAATGTTGGAAGTTTTTTCTAACCATGATAAAGACATTATTTACATCAACAAAAGACAATGATCTTTCCCATTAAAATGTCTACAAATAATAAAACCATTTGTCCACTGATTTCAATATTTACCCAAAGTTAGTTATCTGGAAAATCTGGAGATAATTCTAGTGATTAAGAGAATATAGCCTCACTTGGTAGTAGGTATTAATTATTAAACACCTCCAAACATATAAATGCACTAATTTCCTCAACGCTGCATGACAAATCAGGGTAAAACCAAATAATCACTTACTACGAGCATCCCACAAACGAACTGTCTTGTCTCCTGATGCAGTTGCAATCAGATCAGCATGTTTGGGATCCCAACATAGCTGATCCACACTATCAGTGTGGCCCTTCAATTCAATATCTTTGACCTTACCCTGAAATAAAACCATCCCCCCCCCCCCCCCCCAAAAAAAAAAAGAGAAATAAAAAAAATTCAAAGACATTAAATAATGAGAAATGAAGAATTATTTGCAGTGACATTCGTAATGACAACCCAATATAAGAAAACTCCAGGCAAAAGGGTGGCAAGGAAACACAGTTTAAATTAATACTTAAAAAATAGATGTGGTCACCCAAACCGTATAGTTATAGTTGTGAACTGATTGACTGACTACACGAATCTTTGAGTAAATGAACCAACATTGACAACATGAATTAGAAATCAAAAACCTCAACCAACAAAAGAAACACTTTTCACAACCAACTAAAGTTAACACATTTCTTACAAATTTGTCTCAAAACTTTGTCCCTTTTTGTCTCAAAATGTAACTTAGTTCTCTCTCCAATCTACTGATACCACCTGAAAGTCTCTAAGGTTTATTTTCTTGGTCTGAAAAGTCTCTAAGGTTTTAGCTTTTGCCTTTTTCTCTGCATTTTTCAATGACTCTATCCATCATATCAAACAACTGCCCTAGCGTTATAAATAAATCAATAATCCTCAAAGTCCAAAACTTCAGATGTAATCGGCTTATTCCACGATAACCTATTATCAGTCATGATAGTGATTTCCACCTTGCTCTGATGGGGTAGCTTCCATCATTCTTTACCAAATCCATTGATTAGATAACTTAATCTTACTCCAAAAAACCATTTGTATATTCCTACCATAATGGTTCAATTTAACGTGATTGGTCGTTTAGACAGTGAATTTAGATTATGGATAGTAGAAGTGGTAAGAGACGATAAAACGGAGTGCTAAAACTATCAATACGACATCAAAATGCTAAATAGAAAATAGCCTACACACAACCACTAAATTATGAGCAATGCACAGTCTTAAAAGATAAAAGGAAAGAGCGAGAAGTCCAAAGGGGAGGAAGTTTACATGTCCGTGTGGCTCAATATACCATATTCGAGCAGTTTGGTCCACAGAACCAGAAGCAAGTTTTGTGCCAATGCAATTCCAGGCCACTGAGTGAACCTTTCAGGAAAAAGGAGCAAAATACTGTCTTAGAATTGAAACATAAGCAGATAATATAAACCTCCCATCGTAGAAATTCAACAATAAGAAGCATAGTGGTTGTGGTGGGTTTGGACAGGTTTACAATTAGAAATACCTTCTTCTTGTGGCCAGAGTACTCTCTGCTATGGAGATTCTTAAATGGGAGCTTTTCTTCCATGGCCGAACCAACGAATCTGAAACGCCTTTGGGCTTAACAGGAAGATTCCGAAGGATTGAGATTGTCACAGTGCTGCAGAGTAGGGATCCTGTGATTCATGAAATCCTTGCAGCCGGAACGAAGAGGACTATTTTGTAAAAGTATTTCAGAAGTTTGGGTCCGAAATAAATTAGTGAAAAAAGGACCGGACCAAAATTGATAATTGAACAATTGATTAGTAGTAACTCCATTATTATTAAATTATACTCCGGGCCATAATATAATATATAAGGTCCATTTTTGTAATGACTTTGTTTTAAAATATAAGGTCCTATTTGACTTTGTTTGAGTAATAAATGTGTTTTTTCCCATTTTACCTATGCATTAATTTTCTCATACATTTTCTTTTATCTTCTTTTCATATTTACACTCTCTCTTATTCATTCATAAATAAAGGTACATTTGGAAAAAATGGTATATTTCCTATACATTTATTGTTTTTAACTAAATTTAATTAATTTTTTAAGAACCCACAATTCGATTAAAAGGACCTTATATAGTGGGACGGGGGGAGTATTGAACTTGCAAGTCCATCCTATTTTATAATGCTATGTTTGATTGGATGGAATTGGTAAGAGGGAAGTGATAATGGAAGTGGAATTAGGTTTTTTGGATGTTTGGTGTACCTGAATCTAGTTCCCCATGGAACTCACAAGGTTTGTCAAAAAAAAATTGAGTTCTATGGAACTAGGTTCCAACCTACCTCCCATGGAAGTGGGCTACTTCCATAGAACTCAATTTTTTTTGACAAACCTACCCTCAAAAGTTTTATTTATTGACAACTATACCCTTTTCACTTTTCACTTAGCCCTCATCTTTCATCTACCCAACACTAGTCCCTTCCTCTTCGTCAACTCTTTGGCCCCATCTCCATCATCCATGGTGGCAGAAGGTAGATGACAGCATACAACGAGGGGAAAATTTCAGTTTACCCCCACAATAGTGAATTAATCTCAGATTCCCCCCCTAACTTTTTGAAATCTCACTAAACCCCCAAGGGACAAAGTGAAAATAATTGTGGGAGGGTCAAAGACCATTCTACCCTTAAAAAGAAAGAGCAAACTGAATTAATATGTGGTGAAGCACTCATTCTCCCCTCCCACACTCATCAGACTCACTCATTCTCTCTGCGCAAGGTGATCAGCTCACTCCTTTATGATTCCATGATTTCTGAAATCACTTGACTTCACTCCCACCAACTCCCTCCTAAATCATGATTCTAGAAATCACTTGAGTTATCAATGTTTTCATTTGATGTGTTCCGATGCTTTTTAGAAGGCAAGGAGATCAGTGTTGTGGTAAGCAAGTTGTTGGAATCACTTCCAAGTACAGGTAAATGCTTATCCCCAAGTAGAAAATTCTCATCTCTTTAATCTAAACATTTAAAGACTTGTACTATGTCTTAGAAATTCGTCAAATGTGTCTTGGAAATTTGTCATACGTGTGTTGGAATGCTTTGAAAATATGAAGTAGGTACCAAGTATAGGCTTTGAAGACTTGTAATATTTCTTAGAAATTTGTCAAACGTGTCTAGGAAATTTGTCATACATGTCTTGGAATTCGCTGAAAATATGGAGTAGGAACCAAGCATAGCCTTTGAAGACTGCTTGTGTGTCTTAGAAAATCATCAAATGTGTCTAGAAAATTTGTCATATATATCTTGGAAATTTGTCATAAGTATCTTGGAATTTGCTGAAAATGTGAAAAAGTATAGCATATGAAGACTTGTACTATGTGTTATGAGTTGGTGAAATATGTGTAGAAAATTTACCATATGTGTCTTAGAAATTTGTCATATATGTGTAAGAATTCCCATGTCTACTATAAATAACATGTATTGTTGAAAGAATTGTTGTTTAAATGGCACTAATGTGCATGTATTCATAATGTCTGATGTTGTAAATATGGTTATTTGTGTAGTAAGTTGTTATATGTGTATTGCAAATGGAGCATATGTTCTTGTGAATGCCATTATGTGTCATAAGCTCAAAGTAGAATGTGTTGGTTCACTATATATTATGAACACATGTGATTGTTAGTCCAAATGAAACTTTGAGTATAATCATTGACAAGTACAATTGATGTTAAGGTAACTTGTCCATAAAGTATAAAACTTTGAGTTGATATAATGCAATTGTTATGTTGTTAAATTGTATATTTCAGTTCTAAACTCGTAATTGATTTAATTTCGCCATGTGATTGAAATGTGGGAATTAATTATGTTCAGCAACACACAAGGAGGATGAGTAGCAATTGTGCAAAGCAATTATTTTGCATCTTCCATGTGGGAGGAAAATATGTTAAGAGCTTGGATGGAAAGATGATATATGAGGGTGGGATTGTAAGTGGAAGAATGATAAGTAAAGGGATTTCATATGAAAACCTTAAAAGTTTGATAGCAACAGATGTGTGGCCGGGAAGTGGTGGATTTAACATGAAGTACACAATTAGTTTTGCTGGGGACACATTATTGGACCTTGTAGATGATGTTAGAGTTACACAATTGATTGACTACAATAATACCAATGTGCATGTGTTTATTTGGCAGAATGTGGAAGAGTTAAAACAAGCATCACAAGTGGATAACACAGAAGTGTAAGTTATGAAGCTTCTTATGAAATTTTGCTCATTGAACAAGAAGTTCCATGTTCAACAAAGTCAATTGTAATTTATGAAGATTTACTTGTGTTTGCAGGATATATGATTTGGCAGTTTCTTCATTTGAAAGATCAATATCTCCAAGTATATGGGAACTTGAGGCAGACAACTTAAGTACACCATCTCCCATACAATGTGTGCCACCTCCAATACCTATACAAAGTGGGCAAAGAGTATTGAATGCAGATAGTTTAATTGTGGAGAGTTTGCCAAGAACAATGCCAGTTATGAGTTCTTTAAAGTGGAATGATGAGTTGATGTCAGTTGATCAAAGATTTCCACATGCTGCAGCATTCAGAAGTGCATTATACAAATACAACATTGCGCACAATTTCGCATATGATTATGTGAAGAATAATAAGGATAAAATTATTGTCAAGTGCAAGGTAGATACTTGTTCGTGGAAAGTTTCAGCATATGGTGTGGATAAGAAAAATACATTATTTGTTGTAAGAAAATTCATGAATGAGCACATGCATGCGGGAATGCTTTTGCAAAACTTGGCAGATATCAGGATTGCCCTGCTCACATGCATGCGCTGTTATAAAGGAGATACATGGGAATGTATATGCATATGTGGAGGATTGCTTTTTATTGGCGAGTCAGCAGAAAATTTACAAGTCCATGATTCATGTTGAGACATATGACATCCCTAAGCCAGACTCCCTCAAATATGATGATTACTCATCAAGTGTTTTACTAAAACCATCATTGACTTCTCGTCTAGTAGGAAGACCAAAATTTGAAATGATTGAATCACAATTTAAAAAAAAAAGTGTATCATTGTTCGAGATGCGGTGAGGCTGGTCATTCTGTGAAGACTTGTAGGAACCCCAATCCTAGTTGAAATGAAATGTGTAGTAGATATAATGCTTTTATTTTGGTGTTGAACATAGCTGCTCCATACATAGTTATGAATGTATCCCAACTTATATATTTTTGGTAGTTGGGGAAGCAGCTATTGTGTGCATAAACACAATATATTTTGGCTTTTTGTAATGAAATGTATATGCCCTTTTGAATTTCAGGATGGTACTTTGTGGCTTTTGGACCTAAGTACCAAGATGAAATTTGCTTATAACTATGTAAATGTACATGACCTATATAAATATGATAAGTTATATTATATGAGATAACATCTTTTGTATTGCCGGTAGTTTTAGTGTTAAGATTTGAAAATGTTGATCATGACAACTATGATGAGTATGGCATTATTTTTCTTTGGCCCCTGGGTAGTTGTGACAATCATGTTGTAAAAACGTAAGAAAGTATTGCAAATCCGTCGTATGTGTCTTGGAAATCCGTCATATGTGTCTTGAAAATGTAGATATCAAATGGACGCATGAATGCTAGATTGGACGATTTTGGATATTTGCAAAATTATGACATATGTAGGAAATTCGTCATATATGTCTTGAAAATCCATCATATGTGTCTTGGAAACGTAGATGTCAAATGTGTCTTGTAAACGCATGGGAAATGGAAGCATGAATTTACCAAGGAAAATTTCAGAGACTTAGAAAATTACACGAGTATGTTGGAAATCCCTCGTACATGTCTCGGAAATATATCATATGTGACTTGGAAATATGTCATATATGTCTTGGAAATCCATTTGCGAAATGGAAGCATGAATGTACCAAGAAAGATTTCAGAAACTCAGGGAATTACATGGGTATGTCGGAAATCCCTCATACATGTCTTGGAAATATATCATATGTGACTTGGAAACATGTCATATGTGTCTTGGAAATCCGAATGCGAAATGCAATCATAAATTTACCATGGACGATCTCAGAGACTCAGAAAATTATACAAGTATGTTAAAAAATCGTCATATATGTCTTAGAAATATCTCATATGTATCTTGGAAATATGTCATATGTGTCTTGGAAATCCGTATGCGAAATGCCCAACAGATCGAAGACAAAGACCACAGCATCACGAGGCATGGCGTTTCCAGATGCAGGGGAGACAATGGCCACGGCCTGACAAGGAGCGGCGTTTCCAGATACAGGGGAGATAATGGCAATGACGTGATGAGGCCCGACGTTTCTAGATGCACTGGAGACGATGGCAACACCGTGGCACAGCGGCAATGGAGATGCCCAGACGGCGCAGCGGAGCCAGTGATGGCCAGACAGCGTTTCTAGATGCAGGGGTTTGCTTCACCTTGCAACTTTACTTCCTCCCTCTCGTATCAGACTATCAGTACTTTAGTTTACTGTTCTTTCTTGTGCAAGGGCAAAATGGTCTTTGACTCTCCCACAATTATTTTCACTTTGCCCCCTTGGGGGCTTAGTGAAGTTTCAGAAAGTTAGGGGGTGAATATGAGATTATTTCACTATTGTGGGGGAAAACTGAAATTTTCCCTACAACGAGGACGGCGGATGTTTGTATGTGTGGTGATTGACGATGGCTTCAATATGTAACTCCTCCCTTTTTGTCCTTTCCTTTGGTCTCCAAGCGACAACGGCAGATGACAAGGACAGCGGCGGAAGGCGGACAACAACTATTTATAAAAAGTGAAAATGGTTTAACTAAATGGTTTAAGGCGATAATTTGTCCCGAAAGTTTTCACAAAAAAACTTTTTGCCTTGGAAGTTTTTTTATTCAGAATTTAATAGGAGTTTCAAAATATATGAATATTGTCGTACACCATTATAAAATTAACATTGATCATTAAAAAACTGACATTAACGTTCAAACGAGAAAGGACAAAGTTGCTTCCTCAAGCCTTAATGCTTCCATGGCAGCATTCTTTAGATAGGCAATTCGAATCACACCCTAATTAAAACAATACTAGGTCAAGTTATCCAGTTTAATCCTTTCTTATTTTTGATAAACTTATAAAACAGTTTAGGATATAATTTGTATTTTTTTAAGAAAATTACTGCTATATAAATTACTCTCTTTGATCCTATTATAAGATCAAGTTGGCTTTTTTGGAGAAATTAATGATGTAAAATAAATCACTTTAAATTGTTTATATTTATCATTTTTCCTCAAAAATTATTTATTTTACTTAGAAACTAACATATAATACAATTACATGTAGTATATGTTATAATTGGTTGTCTAATTTGCTTCCTTAACATCCACAAAAAAGTCAACTTAATCTTATAATTAGGACGGCGGAGTATAAGATAATAGTAATATTCATCAATTTATCAATATAAATGCTATCAAAAGTCATACTATATAGCTATGAGCCTAGGATAAAAATAATTAGTAACTAGTACATTTACAAGAGTAAAGTGGTGTTTTAAAAAAAAAAAAAAAAGAGTAAAGTGGTCTAGCTTCCTTCATCACCAATCATCTCCAATTAAAAGATGGGCAGTAATCAGACGCAATAATTCCCGATAATCTTAAAAGAGTACTCCCTAAGAGAATATCATAGGTTTTTGAGAACAAAAACTTTTGAATTGGTTATGGTGACTAAAAAGTTACACGAACGCTTTCTCAAAAAATTTGGGTAATTTGCCTCAGCCACCAAGGGTAAGGAACTACTTCCCCCGTTCCTACATATAATGCCCATATATGAGGCCTGCTTCATGAAATTGTGAGAAATAATTAGCATTGAATTGTTCCTGCTTTGTTTTTGTGAGTCACCTTGGTTTTGCTTTTGGTGGATGGGGCTTGTTCTTGGTTGGGAGCACTAAAAATAAGCGCTTGGTAACTTTGAGATAAAACTCCTCTCACTTGTTAACTTTGTACAACATAAAAAATCAATTAAAATAAATCCAAAGTTGATAATTACCTTAAGCAGATTCATTTTCCTCATGGTAAAACCATTGGGCATGCAGCATTAAAATTGCCATTTACTCAAAACATAGTCAGCATACATAGTTAACAAATGTCCAAGTCCAACTTGATCCAGCCAATTATATCTAACTTCGATTTGATGAAACTGTCCCCAGAAGACGAACAATGGATTAGGAACCAATATAAACATATGCAGAAATTTTCCCCTGATGCAATTTAAGCTTACGCTTCACACAACTAAATGAATCACTTGCAATATCACAAACATTGTTGTGTCAAAAATTATTCTCTCTTTAACTATCTTCTTTACATTTAGGATCTCAAGTCTCAAGAGTCTCCAACAATTATACTATTTTACTGAACAAAAATAAAGAGAATAATAAAACTCATCTATGAATCCCTCTGTTATTTTTCTACTTCACTTCTCAGTGTACAGTCATGGAGAAAGTTCACGTCCAAGGTCAGGACTCAGGAAGGACCATCAATGGCAGGCGCAATTACAGTGTAGAACAGAAAATTGTAAAAGATAGTGAACAAAACAAGAACAACCGCAGTATAACCCAGAAACGAGTCTGATATTTCGAACTCCTTTGCTCTCGCTCTCATATTCACATTACTCTCCACTCTTTCTCCTCCTTCTTCGAATTTCACATCTGAGGCTGCATAATATAATAAACACAATTACCACTAATCACAACCCCCAATTTCGATTTCCGATGACTGTAAATTACAGATATACAGAGAGTACCTCTGAGTTTAGGGGAAGGGACTTGTTTAGTGGAGAGAGATTGAAGCTGCTGGTCAAGCTTTCGGAGGGCTTCTCTGGCCTTATCTCTGTCAATCTCATATTCTTCTTGAGATTCTGATTCTTCCTTTCCCTTCGCCATCGCCATAACTCTGCGACAACAAGAAGAAGAAGAAGAGGAAGAAGAAGGGATTCGATTGAGGAGCTTCAATGCCTTCAAATGGAATGGTCTGATCTTCTGGAAGCTCGCAAGGTTCATCATCATCGACGCCATTTCAATCTCCCAGGAAAACTGAAAACCGCGAAAATGTATGTAAAGATAATGCTTCGTCTTCTTTGATTTCCTGAGATTTATTCAGGGGGCATTTTTGGCATTTCACCGAAGATATTTTGTATTACAGTATTGTTCGCAACTTCGCATACTCATCCCAATTGTCCAAGATTTTTATAAAATTGATTGATGATTGATATTAATACAAAAAATTTAACAGGAAAAAACTGTTGAGGTATCTTTAGTTTATCCGTCTCCGTGTGTCTTTCTTTCCTTATTAAAACCTTTGCTTTTATTTAGTTGGCATGCTTTATTATGTGTTAATAATAACCGAGTAAAATTGTATGAGCTAATGACACTAAAAATAAGTAAAATCTAAAAATTTTAGGGAAAATTATTTGTAGGTCACGTGAAAGGAATTTATATAAGATGAAATCTCCATGAATTTCATTAATTAAACCGAAGTCACTAGAGACCATAATATATTAAGCTTAAAACCAAAAAGTTGTCGTCATTGGACTAAAAGTTGATAATGACAGAAAATTTAATAGTTGCGAACAGTACTCATAATATTTTACAAAGGTCCAAGAAATTGTCGCAGTCTGGCCAAACATTGATAATTGACAATAAATTATAAAATTGTGAAGTATGCTCACGGTGAAAAAGGTCTAAAAAGTAATTATTATTCAGCCAAATGTTGTCTGTAACCAAGAATTTAAAGAGTTGTGGATAATTAATATAATTAATTCAAAAAAATTAATATAATTAAGGTTCATAAGTGCCTCACTCTAGTTAGATTGTTAGAGTATTTTGATACCTCATTTTAATTTTAACTGAGTTCTTTTCATAAAACATGTAATTAATTTCCCAAAAAAATTACATTTCTTATATAATTATTGTTGTTAACTAATTTTACTATTTGCTTTTATAAAAAAATAATTATTTCAAGTTTATGCCAAGGAAACAATGAGGAAGTATTTAAAAAAAAAAAATAAAGCACGAATCTTTTTTTCAACTAAATAAAGCATAAATCTTACTTCTATCCTAATCTATGAATTTCATAAATTTTTGTGATACTAGAATAATATTATAGGTTTATTACATACATGTCGCGATGACAAGCCTTGTAAAGATCTCACAATCCCACCCATCGCGTGTGGGAGTGTGTAAAGTGAAAAGTGAAGAAGGAAAAGTAAAATCTGAAAGAAACGCACAAACACACAAGAAGAAGGAATCAAAATCAAAGAAAAAAAAAAGCAGAGAAGCGCGTGTGGGAGTGAGAGAAGGAGAGATGAAGAAGTCAGGAGCTGAGAAGAAGAGAGTTCGACGTTCTTCAGCAGCCACCCATAATGGAGGCAGAGATCCCACTTACGATACTCCTCCTAGGGTTCTTCTTCTTTCTACCTTTCTCACAATTTTCTTCCCTAAATTACTTTCAAAAATTTCAATTTTTCCAAATGGGTTTCCTTGTTTCAACTTAATCTTCACTACTGTTGCATGTTTCACGCTACATAGGTTTTCCCATTTTGGTTATTTCATAGTTGCGGTAGTTGTGTGTGTATTAGAAGATATAAGAATTATGTTTGCATATCTGATGAGAAATTTTTACAAGTGTTGTTTCGCTTTTGTTTGCTGACATGAAATTGTTTTCTGCTACTTTTTGGTTGATGAGGAATGGTGGGGTGGTCTGCGTAGCTTTAAACATAAGTTTCTTGGTGAATTACTTTTACCCTGGTGACTTAGGAGTTTGAATTTCAGGAATATGTTGGTTGATCTTATTGTAATTTTTTAGGCCACTTTGCTGTCCAGAATCAGAACAATGGTACTGGTTCCACGGAACTAAAACTTATGAGATCAGGGGAGAATCTTGAGGGTGAACTTTTAGAAAAGAGACTTTTGCTTGTACAAGTTACATTTATGCATTAGGACTATCTTATCCTGATATTTTTAACAAAAAAAAAAATTGAAAAACCAGGGCCTAGTGAAAACTGACAGTTTAAATTGGAACTACAGAAAATTTTTAAATATGGTTTTCATTTACTTATTGGATGGCTGCAGCCTAAAACTGTTCATTATATATATTGTAGTAGATAGCTCTAGGCCTTATCAACCTTGTGCTTCTGGACCAATTTGCTGAGCTGACCATATGTAAATGTGCCCCCCAGCCCAATTAAATGTGCTGCTCTTATTTTATGATGATTGTGGCATTTTTTTGGTTTTAGAAACAAGCTGCGAAGAAGGATGTGTTTCAGTTGTTTGCTGAGAAGGTGAGAGACCATAAGGATTTGGTTTCTAGATGGGCCGTTCTACAGGAGACACGTGTTGAATATTTTAGAGGGAAGGATTTTGTGAGATTTATGAAAAAACATCCGGAGCTCAAAGATATCCTAGAATCAGATAGGAATCTGGAAACAGAAGACATTGCTGACATTCTACTCAGTAAAAATCTTTTAGTGCGGTGTGATCGTGTGGTGAAGACTGTTCGCCCTGGTAAGAAAAAGTTGTCAACTTGGCCTGCACATCTAGAAATCTTCCATGTAAGTTTTTTATTTTCATTACTTTTTCTGGAAAATGAAAACTTGATTATCAGATCAACCATAGGTTTTTCCTTTCTCTTTCTCTTTCTATACTTAGTTTTATCTTGTGTATCACTCCACAGTGTTTGTTTTTGGAGTTCTAATTCATCTGTTTATATTGAGGTCTATGTTGGTCTTATTTGTGCAAGCCGTATTTGCTTGATGAGTTATAGGGTATACAAAGAGAGATTACATTAACCTTTGTCTTCTTAGAGACTTGGGGATTTTTTAACACAACAAAAGCAAGGAGCCTTATCCCTCTAGGTGAGGATAGCTACATGGATCATAGTATGCCAATATAGTCTATCAACAACCAAATATACAGATACATCGTTCACATTGACCTGTCCAATAACTTTGCTGAGTGTTTTTCTGTCATTCTTTATCTCTCTTCTCTAGACTGCTGAGTGTTTTCTTTGTCATTCTTTATCTCTTCTCCGGACTGAAAACCATGTGGTTCAACCCTCCTTCTTGGTTTGCACATGTCTAAACAGTTTTCTACTTACTTGAAAATCTTTAATCGTAAGGAAAAATGGGTAAATTGCACTCATTGAACCTTGTATGAGATATCTTTCTGTATTTTAAGCCATCCATAGGTTGAAAATGTAAATACTTTTTCTGAGGTAGAGATTGAAAATGCAAATTTCATTATTATAAAATTAGCACATTAGCATGAAATTTTCTACGACTTGCTTTTCTTTATGCTTTACCGTTGATTAAGAAAGTGTTTTGATTTGGTGTTTGGATCTAACAATATTTGACTGTGTTTGGCAGGAACAAGTATTTTCTGACAATGATGCCTTTTTCGCGTGGACATTTGTTAAACGTCGGCCACTTTGGCAGACACTCCTCTCTTTCTGCTGGCCTGTGTTGACACTGGCAATCTGCCTATTTCCTGTGTATCCCCATCGTTGCAAGCTATTAATACTTTACTCGTGTGCTGGAATCCTTCTGCTTATTCTCTCCTTGCTTACAAGTAAGTTTTCTATTTTTCTTCCTTCTCTTTTCTATATTATTTTCCATGAGCTTTTCATAACTTTTTAAGACTTGAGTTGCCAACTTTCATCTATCAAAAGGACAGTTTATTATATGTAGCAGCATCACACTGTGGACAAGCATAGACTTGTTCCATATTACACGTATGCATTGTCCATTTTTTTAGTTTACTATTCAACAATAATGTTCCTATATGGAGTCATTATGCCTCTCGGCAGTTGCTGTCTTTTGAGAACCATCATTACTCTTTCTGAAAAGGGTTGGTAGTGAGGTGTGAGTTTCTAATGTTTGTGTGCACACTTGTGTATCAACTTCCATTTGGTCGTTGCGATGGTTTTTTAAATGGTATCCTAGCTTGAACTTATTCATAAGAAGGCTACCCCCAAGCAAGAGATGTCATATTAATTTTTATTGATGCACTAAGCAGAAAACTTTTGACTACATTTAATCATTTACATACATCTTGCACCTTAAGCTTCCTAGTCAGAACATAGAACATAATGTGAAATTTGCTTGATAATTATGCTCCATTCTGCTTCAGTGGCTTATCAGGACTTAAACAATTATTTTAATCCTGCAGTAAGAGCTACAATATTTGGTGTTTTGTATATTCTTCTTGGAAAGCGGGTCTGGTTTTTCCCAAACATCCTTGCTGAGGAAGCAACACTGGCAGAATTATTCAGATTCTGGCCCAAGAAAGATGAGGAGGAGCGACCAACCTGGACAAAAAGGCTTTTCTATGCTATAGTAGCTGTGCTGGTCATATTGTTGCTGAGGCACCATGCCCCTGATGAAGCAGCCAGAGCAAGGTGAGTCCCATCTTAGTGCGTGATGGATAAATTAGAGCCTTTCATTCTTTTGTAAACTAACCATATCACCTAGCTCAAGTTCCTATTCCTGATGAGTGATGAATTGGAAGCTTTCACTCTTTTATAGTTTTATGCGGTTTTCTTTCAATTTTTCCATTGTTGTTTTACGGTAATCAGGTTGTCCTGTGACCCTTAAATGAGGAAAAAATCCACATGGTTTCTCTACACATTACAGCCTTTTGCTCTGTGGAATTCTTGGTTTCGTATTCGGCTGTGTCTGTTATATGAAATTAATATTTGTCTATCTGCAGGTACCAGAAGAGAGTATCAAATATCATTGATGACGTTCTAGAATGGTCTCCAAGTTTAGCCTTGTCTGGGATGATGGAGAAGCAACAGAATGTGGTTAATTCCACGGGGTCTAATGACAGTTCCTCACAAACGGGCAAAACAAATCCAGAACACTCAAGTTCACCTGGTGATGATGGTGCAAAAGCTTTCTCAGAACATTATGATGCTGAAGTTGTTATGGGGAACACAGACGATGCAGGTGAAGAAGATACAAAGAATGACTAGATGGTAATTAAACGTCTAAACTTTTTTTGGGGCCATAATTATATATCTAAACTTAAATGTCTAGCAACTAGATCAGAATTTTCTTGCTGTATTTTGAGTGCAAAGTCATGTATCAAATAGCGACAGTAAAAGCAGCTCTTCCTTTTTGTGCGACTGGTTTTCTTCCCTCGAACTCTGCATCTCAATGCGGTTTAAGTCTGATTTTCACATTAAATTGCCTGAGTAAGATCAGACCAAGACTCGCCACTCACCAGCACTTCTCAGAAAGAAATCTCAGTGCGTGATTTTGAAATTTTAGGTGAATTATATTGCTCTATTATTCTTAATTTGAAATGTATGGAAATATGTAGAAGATTTCAAAGAAAACGCATTCACTTCATAGTCGCGACTCACAGGAAAGCTGAATAACTTCATAGGAGTAATTATATCTTCTCGAGGATGAAAGGGATAAGTTCGAATGTTAAAAGACAATATTCGTGCCAATCGGAATAGTTGATTACTTATTGCGCCAAATACAAGTAGAAAAATCCAAAACATATTAATATGACAATTTTGCTCAGCTTGAAATTTTGAAGTGCTGCGGTTTTTCTTTTAACTTTAACAAAAGGCATCATGCCCATACGGATTATTATCTGCTTTACCAAAAAAGAAAATAATTCCTGAAAAGAACCACATGCTGCAGGGAGATTCGAAGCCATTTCTGCTGGAACACTGAATTAAAGTTATCCCGAGTATATTTACATGGCTCAGTTCCCTTACACGTCTTTGTAATCAACTTTGCAAGGCGAGGTTTGTCAATAATTCGAAATATACCGTAGCGTCGGTAGTTTTGATAGAAATCATAGAACCAAATCGCAAGTGTAAAAGTGTAGTAAACCACCCAAACTTTCATTTTATTTTAATTTGAAGTTAATTATATATATATATATATATATATATATATATATCAAATAACTAAGTATTGACAATCTAACTTCCCTCCCCTCACAACCCCAATTTCAAGCAGAGTCTCAACTCTTGATCAAATCCTCCACACCATCGCCAGGAACATTGAGTAGATATGCTGTTTACAAGGACCAAAAGCAAGTTAATGGAAACAAGAGAGAGAAAACTCTTGATTCAGCAGGTGAAATACTAATGATCACACATTCATCCTAAAATACTCGAGTAAAGTTGACATTTATGTTGATCCCCTTGAGTGCACACTCACAACAAATTAACATAGATAATTTGTATGCAAAATTTACCCAATATTATGAAACCATAAAACACAAGCCATGCATATCACTAATGAAGGAAAATGGGAACGGGGAGAAAAATAGAGATCAACCTAACTGCATATATCAGTTGGCCAATTAAAACCCACAATCTTGACTGAACTCATATTATCATTCTATTAAGTCAAGTAGCATTAAGCACCCGGCGAGTTACACAAATTAAGGCCACCATCAAACAAGAGGGTTACACATCAATAGTTTTTAATGTTCCATGTCTTCTAACCAGGCCATGCATCTCGGCTTGAGTTCACTAAGGACTAT
This sequence comes from Mimosa bimucronata, assembly GCA_037074515.1. Taxonomy (NCBI): domain Eukaryota; kingdom Viridiplantae; phylum Streptophyta; class Magnoliopsida; order Fabales; family Fabaceae; genus Mimosa; species Mimosa bimucronata. The sequence goes on along the minus strand of CM073440.1, from coordinate 17,994,497 downwards.
CTCTGTACAAAAAAGCAAAAATGAGAAGACAACGTAGGATTGATTGGCTTCAAAAGAAGCCACAGCCTAATCATCATTCTTCTCCCACATCATACATCATCCACATCACAAAAACAACAATAAAGCCAAGAATGATTTGCCGCTTGGCATGTAACTTGCCAAGGATGTTAACAGATAACCAAGGTACTGACTTAGCTATTTCACTTGGATACAAACCCTACCTTGGCATCTATCCCCCAAGAACTGGGGCTCTACTGGATTGCAAGACGCCTCTGTGAAGTGTGTTCAGAAGAGATGCTCCCCCGTTGTTGTCCTGAACAGTCCCCTTCCTCTACTCTTTCACCTGAGTGCAAATGATAAGTGGAAGATTGCAAGCCACTATGGTTACGATAAGGACCACTATTATTTGCATAGTTGTGTGCTTCATACTGGTCAGGAAGTTTATAGCCCCTGGCATCTTGTTGCATGTTAGGAGAGTTCCAAGTTTCAGCAGACTCACAGGGTAATGGTTCAGAACCAGATGAACTAACTGACTGTGAAGATAACATTGCACCAGATCCCACATCCTTTTCTTTGCCAGAGTCATCAGTAGCACCATTTTTCTTTGCAAAGCGACCTCCGGTACCCCTTGCCCTCCTCATTGCATGCTGATGCCGAGATTCATGAAGGTATGGCTGTGCAGGACAGATGTCAATGAAAGCCCAGAAAAGGATTCCAGGTTGGCATGTACAAAAGATTATGCAAGATAGTACGCTTATTACAAGCAAAAAATCATTAAATACTAAAATAGTAGACTTGCTACAAGACCATGATATGGAGACCAATGAAAGTAATTAAAAATGTTTTTACTATAAGAACCAAAATGTCATTGTGATATAAACCCATTTTTACTCCAAATAAAAGAACCAAATTGCCTTATAACATTTTAGGTCGAGGGTCTTTCTAGGATCCAAAGATTAGTATATTTCCAATTAATAAAGAACTTGACAGATTTCAAAATGATACAAACCTTATCTATAGGAGTTAGAATTTTCTCATGTCACCGTGAAAATATTCAGGTCAGCAGAAAAGATATCGGTTAGCCATAGGAGAAAAACGCACCATGTGGCAACAAAAATATCAAACATCAATTTGACTCTAGTCAGATTGAATAAAGCAGCACTCAATTACAGGAGAAAATAATAGCATATAAGCATAAGTACATCATCTTCGCGTGTGCATAAGCATTTTTACCTTTCTAACTTTTATTAGCTTCCTCTCAAGCTCCGCTTTCGCACGAGCCTGTCTACGCCTAAGAATTGCTGGGTATTGTTTCGCATTTACATAAACAGGTTCTTGTGCCATCTCAAGGGGCAAAGGCATTCTGGCCTGTGGCATTCCCATAAAAGGAGGATATCCCTGATGGTAAAAGAAATTGGTTATCATTTTCACTTTTAAGAAAATGTTAGCATCGTTTTAAATAAGAAACAATAGATAGCAGAGTTGGACATATGTGGCATATGACAAGAACCTTCCTTCCATCAGGATTACGCAAAAGCTACATTTATAATTAGACTCATTTATATCTGAAACAGTAACCACTGAGAGTGTGATGACCTTCGTGCCCAGTAATCTTTTATCATGTATGAACAGAGAATAATCTCACATACCAGCTGGTGGGGACCATAAGCCGCCATCATTCCCGCAAAATATGGATCCTGATACGGATGTGAAGCACATGCCTGCACCAAAATAATAGGAAGGATGCTAAAAATCCTATCATTCCAAAAGCAGGCAACTCAAAATACCCTTTGAAAAATAAACAAAAGTCCCCATAAATTAATACGGCTCAATAATATCATAAATTATAATTCCTTTTTAAACTCACTATTGAATGACCAACAAGTTCAAGCTGTGGAGCCTGTGTAAAGCATTCATCTCGCATGGATGGTGCAGACGATGGAGCATGCTGCATCCCTCGGTGTTCTTGAACGAAATTTCCTACCAAGGAACCAAACATGAAATTTCAGTATCCCCAGGAGCTTATAATGCATGGGATCATGAAAATATTACGGTTCAAAAATTTATTTACTAAAATAACATAATGCATATGCACCAGATTGATTGGGAGCAGCAGCCGATGATTCTTTAGCAACATCGTCATCCTCCTCGTTCACCCCACTATTGGACAGAGATTGACCGTCATTTGACTCCGAATCAGCATTACGGCATTCCAGTGAGGATGAATTAGATGCATTTGCTCCAGTCATTGCTTGGGTCATGGGATTGTACCCCACACCACGCCACCAAGGCTCGGAATAACCATTGTTTGGCGGAAAAGAATGTTGATCAGTCCTGAGCTGATTTGCCGTTTCAGACTTGGACTGCATATTATAAGACCCCTGCAAAATAGAATTAGATAAATCATACAGTTCTAAAAAGAAGACGAGTTACTTAAAAGTCAATAAAGCCACCAAAAACTTTGTTATACTTCACAATAATCAACATATTGGGAGTAGCTACAACACGACTCTTTCTCGGGGGCTTCAAATATTATCTACCAAGAGAAATAGTTAGTTAGTCAGTTAAAATTTAAGTTTTTTTACAGCTCCACCCTTCTTTGCATGGGAAACGGGTCATATTAGTGGGAATAAGTGATTCTATCATAATATTATGGATATGTTAGGAAAAAAAGACATTACAAAATGCCTTAAACATGGTATTATTTGCAAGGGAGGGAGCAATTAGCTGCAGTGAATTGCTGGTAACGCTTTCCGCTCAGTTATCTAAATTAAATTATCATAGTAGAAGATGAAGCATCAAAGATCAACAGAATTTCACGGGAATAAACTTGTTTTCAATTTTTGTTTTTATTGATCTTCTGCTGTATGTACTTGTAACTGCTAAAAGAAAACAACTTTCAACTCTTAGCCAACACCCAGAAATTAATGTCGACTAGAAGATTAAAAAAAAAAAAAAAAAGCAAGCACGGCTACATTACTTGTCAATCTACTCTAAATTAAACGGAATCATGAAAAAAATACCAACATGCAAATTGAGCTGCCAGAAATAGAGGAGGCAGGACAGCCAAACCAAACACCACCAACTAGATTATACATAATTGATGGAATTTCTACAAATATATAAGTCTAACCGATCCCAAAAGGTGGTTCAAGAACCCAATTATTCCCATCCCACATTCACAACCAAAATCATTGAATCGTCATCACATGACAGAATTTCCCACATGCCACAATCAAATTGATTTCCATGATTCAACATCAGAATTCCCAAAGAACAAGAAGCATGCAGCCACAGAATTCTTGGATTCAGAGCAAAACTAAAACAATCCAAACAAGTAAAAACAATTAGGAAGGCCGAGAATTGTGGTGACATCCCACAAACCCAAAAACCCTAATCCTAAAAAGCCGATCAAAAATCCGAAAGTGAAGAAGAAACAATACAGGAAATAAAAGAACTTACTTACCAGCTAAAAAGCAGATGAGAAAAATAAAAAACCCTAAAGTGTTGGGGGGAGTTCAGAAGAAGAAGAAGAAGAAGAAGATAGACATTTGAAGGGTCAATTTGATTTCTATCACAGTTCTAAACAAAGCACAAGGAAGAAAGGAAGAAAGAAGTGATATTAATAAATAAATAAATAGACAGACAAAGAGAAAAGAAAATAATAATAATAATGATCCAAAGTCATCTCATCTCACCCTCAGGCCTAAAGTGCCTTTCCTATTTTAAATTTGGAGGGCAGGGACGTCATCCATTTGTGGGCCCATTGGGTTTTTCATGCGACACGTGTAGTGGGTCAGCATGGGCAACTGGCTGGGCCGGGATCTCGTACCTACGAATTGAGCTATATATAATATAAGGGAGAGTTGCAATTAGCTGCCGACGAAAAGAATTAATTTTAGATAGGTTCACCTCTTTATTTATTAATCAAGGCTATCATAGTTGTTAATAGTTATCATTAACAAATTTTTGAGACTTATATGCAATTGTCCCTAAATATAAGATGTAATTAATTTTTTAGAAGTTAATGAAGCCATTAAATCCTTACATATTTTATGTAGTACTATTAGATTATTGGTTACCTTATCAATCAAATAAATTAGTTTAGAAAAAGTACATCTAGATAAAATTAAAGGTTACATATTTAGTTTTTTTAGGATTTTTTAAAAATGTCAATTAGAGTTTATATTTAGGAACAGTAAAATTTAATACTTTCTTCCACACAAAAATTAGTTAATTTGGAGAAGGGAAAAATATTCAGTGCTTTGTTTTTGTTTTTCTAAGTGATTTTATGTTATATAGGATAAAAATATTAGGGAAATTAATATAGAGATTAGAGAGGGCATTTCTAATATTTAAACTCATAACTACTAAATCACATGTCTACAACAATTAGCTAATGCTCACCCTCTCATTCTGTTTTTTTATATACTTTTCAATGGATAATACGTGCTTTTATGGATTTTATTATCGGATATTCGAACATCTAATCACTCCAATTTCAATATTTATCCGTTTCTCTTTGTAATATAAATAATTTTTATTAGACTCAAATTCAAGACCTCAAAAATTTAATAGGATGTTGGCCTCTTATGAAAAGGATACAGAGAATATTTGTTTACATATTCAATTTTTTCATTTATAAATTAAAATATCGTAATTTCTTTGTAACTTCTCACATCTAATGTAATATTACTACTAGTATGTATTAATTATTTAATAAAAAGATAGAGGATAAAGCACTAAAAAGGAAAAAGTGCATGGAATTCATAATGAGAGAGAGATCAGGTAGCAAGTGAAGAGAGAAGAAGAGTGAGGAAGGAAAAGTCCAAAGGAAAGCAACAAAATTTCTGGCCCACGTGACACGCACTTGACTAGCAGCAAACCGGGAAACGCGTGGCCTTCTTGTGGGGCCCACTTCCTCTAAACATTGACAGCAACGTCGGCCACGTGTCCCCTCAGCATCTCAAACTCACTCTCACTCTTCAACCTTTTCTTTTTTCGTTTTTCCTTCTTTTTAATTGTAAGAGTATTTTATAAAGTTTCGTTGGAATAATTATGAATTCTCCACCACTGGAAGTAAAGTTAGGCCCAGCTGGTAAAAAAATGAAAAAGCCAAATCTAGTACGTCGACCAATAATTTGAACCAAACCAAATAAAACAAAATTCCTTATGTTTTAATCCCAAAAATAAATGTTAAATCAACACGGATTATGTAGTCACTAGTCACTACTCCAACAGCTCATTATTATAAGGTATCACCTAATAATTCTTATAAACTAAATAATAGTTGTTGGATTATCAAATTTAAGTTAAATTGATTATTTTTTCTAACTTCATTTCTCATTAAATGATATGACTTCACATTTTTTAAAGGGTAATTAATTATAAGTCTCATATAAAGAATTTAATTAAGAAAAGGTCTTGCGAAATCACAAAATTAATTTGAGGTCTCTACCAGAAAGTTGTTATCACATGCTCATTAAAATGTTATCGGCTGGCCAAACAGTTGTTATCACTTGGTCAAAAGTGTTAGTAACAATTTTTAACCAGGTAACAACAAATGTTTGGCCTGACGATTACAACTTTTGGCCATACAATAACAACTTAAGGCTTGATAAACACAACTTTTAAACCCTTGTTAAGTAACAACTTAATGAGCAGGTGATAACAATTTCGTGAGATTTAAGATTAATTTCATGATTTCGTGGGACCTCATCTTAATTAAGTTCTTTACACGGAACTATAATTAATTACCTCATTTTTCAACTTTGAACCTACGTTAATAACAAGGGTAAAGTGGGAAAAAACAATTAATGTGGCGTTGGTGCCTTATATTTGGGACCAAAAATTTTGTTAATTTGTATCTTATAATAAGGATCAAAGGGAATATATAATTTAATATATAAATAATTAAGGGAAAATGGTCATTTTTAGCCTGGAAGTTTTTTTGGACCAATTTTGACCCGAAAGTTTATAAAACGTAGCAATATAGACCTTTTGATGCCTCTCTATATTGTAAAATTAGTCTATATTTCTACATTTTGTAAACTTCCGGGTCAAAATTGGTTCAAAAAAAACTTCCGGGCTAAAATTGCTCCAAAGTTAAAACTTCTGGGCAAAAAATGACCATTTTCCCAATAATTAAATATACTCCTCTTGTCCTATTTATAATGCAGAGATAAAAAACTTCATTTTGTGCTATTTATAGAGCACCTCATTAAATTTTTCATGTAAATAAACAGATTTACCATTAATTTATTATATGTTGACTTTATTTTTATGTGGTGTAGTGGATATTAAATATGGATAAAGTTAAAAAACTGGCAAATTCTATGGTATAATATGGTAGTTATAAGTAACTGATGAATAATGAAAATCAAAGGGTTAGCCAAAATTTATTAAATGTTATAAATATGTGAAAAAACAATTTTTTTAAAAAAATATACTCATAATTGTAAAAATATGTAAAAATGCATTTTTAAAAAATATACTCTTGATTATAAAAAAAAGGTAGGTGAGAAGAATGAGTAAGAAAAAACCGAAAGAAAGTGTGCCAAAGAAAGAAAAAAAAGAAGAAACGTAAAAAAAAAGTCTACTAAAGAAAAATAATACATTACTAAAACACGTGAAAATTAATATAGGCAAGAAAAATAATACATTACTAAAACACGTGAAAATTAATATAGGCACACATAATTGTTAATGAGAGCAACGATGAAAAAGGGTTTTCAAACAAACAAAAAAACAATGAAAAAGATTAATTAAAATTTCCCAAAATTTGTAACTTATATATGGGATATTATGTAGGTCAACTTGAACTTTATAGAATAGTTTACTATCTTTTCTTATAGTGAAACAAAAACTTAAATTTAACTTGAGCCACATGTTTCAGAGATAAAAATCTATACTACTAATATTAAATGGAGTTGTTCAAATTCATTATGAGTGTGTACAAATATACTGATAAAATATGTAGAGAGAAGTGTTAACATCACATGATAATGGGGTGGCATTGAAGAGGTGGACTTTTCCTTTGATCTTCTAATTATAATAATAGTTAACAAGTCGGGATAATTGATGATACCTTAATGGATTGGGAATCTGGATTTACTACTTTTTTTAATGAAACAGGTACAATTAAGAATGGCACAACGTGGCATCACTCATACCATGTTGTTCGTTATCATATTTGTCGGCCCTTTTTTGTTCAATTGATTCTCCTATTTCTGGGATTTCTTCCTTTCTTCCCTTTTTATCACAAATAAGAAATTACTATGATTTAAGCATCTTTCTTCGGCCAACTTATAGGCTTTACCTTAAAATATGGACATTTAGTTCGTGTTAATAAAAGAAGTTTAATAACAAGGTACTAAGTATATAACTGATGTACGAAGGCAAACCATAAGGGCCTCTTAGGTATGATAGAATTAGAATGGGAATCGAAATCAGAATAGAATTAGATTGTAAAGTATAGTGGTGATTTGGTGAGCTTCGTCTACAAGAGATTGGATGTATGGATTAGCGATGGAAAAAATGACTTTTTTTTTTTAATATGACTTTTATATAAGTAAGACTGGATATAAATCAAAGTGTTAAATGAGATTTATGTTTGAATTGACAATGACGGAAATTTTTTTTATAAACTAAAACTTGTTTGGATTAGCGGTTGTAAAAATAGTTTTTATATACATTGTAACAATCTTAAGAAAAATATTAAAACTAAAATCATTGAAAAATATTTTATTATTAAAAAATTCAAAATGTTTTTCTAGTTTTATTTATAAGTTACTTTATTATGTTAAAACAATACAATAAAATAATTCATCTAACATGTTTTTTTGGTTTTATTTATAAGTTACTTTATCATGTTAAAAAAATACAAGAAAATAATTATTCTAACATGATTATTTTAGATAGATATATAATATATATTATAATTGAATAATTTATTTAAATTTTTAATATCTACAAATTAGTCAACTAGCTCATATATTAAGGACCAAATGCAATATTTTCTCTCTCTCCGTAGCCAAAAAGTATAAGTCATAAGCCATAAACTACTTTTTTTTTTTTTTTGCTCATGCTTATAAGTAACTTATAGACCATAAACAAAGTTACAAATAAGTTGAGCCAAGCACACCACAAAAGTCTAAAACTGTTTTTAAGTGCTTTTTTAGTCTAAAAGCACTTTTTCCCCCAAAATAATTGAATCCAAACACGCCCTGTATCTCCCATATGAGGCACGAGGACAATAGGGCACTCCTAAGGGTTTATTTACAGAGTAAAGGGAAAATAAATATTTTCATTCATGTTTATAAGTCACTTGGTTAAGTTTTTTATATGAATATATAAATTTATTCTTAATTTATTATTGTGTAGGCTTTTATTTTTCTTGTGTATTGTGTATATATATTTGATCTGTGTATAGTCTATATTTTAAATAAGGGTAAAGCTTTAAATAAGGGTAAAGCACTGTTTGTAACAACAAAAGGTAACGGTAAAATTGTTAATGAGTTTTAGGTCTTGTGGAAAGAGATAGTTCACACAATATAGCGAATCAATGTTCAAATCTTTGCTGGAAATGTGTCCGCATTTAGCGTCTAATCAATGTCTAAAAAAAAAGTTGACTCTAATAATTGTATAATAAAAATTGATTCCAATAAGAGGATACCAATATCTAGCAAATTCTCGGGGGGAAAAAATACCCATGTCTAGCAAAAAAAAAGTAAAGATAAAGCTACAAAATTGTTAATTTTCAACACACCAAAAAAATGTTAGAAGTGATTATAAATAGGATTGACGGAGTAAAATGGTAAGAACCAACCATTATTTGAAGTGATTCGTAATCAATGTAAATATATAGCACTTTTTGTATCGCTAGATAGATTGCTAGATATATTCTTTGGCTATACCCATAATTCAATTTCATCGTCAGATTCTTTCAGTCGATAGATATCCATCTTTTGTTAAAGAACAAAAGGAAGGGCGGGGGTTTAAAGTTGAAGTCCTCTTCTACAGTTATTCCATAGCTTTAGCCTCTAGGTGAGGCACTGCTTTGTCCTTCCCTCAAGATCAGCGTTTCTTTTTGTACCAAATTTTTTTTTTTTTGAATAAGTTTGGTTTTTGGACTCATCAAGGCTAGGAAATACCTCAAATTTATATCGTACAATAAGAAAACCGTAATATATTTTTTTGGACTGAACAAAACCCTAGTATCAATAATAGGATTTGAATTAAAAATATTGTGGGTTATCACCCAACTTTGCTCGTAGTTTTTATTTTCAGGAAGCTTTGTTTGGTTAATAAACTAGAAACCTATAGCAGTATGAAAATTCTCTGATAAAATGATAGATTACAGGATCAATCACATTTATAACTTTATGTCCTCAGTGTACCCCTTTAAAAAGACGCTAGTTTTGTTGAGCTAGCATATCAAAATCTAGGTGCCATATGTGTGATGATTTGTTTGGTTTTGTGTGTTACCTTCACCTTCAAGTTGGTGCACTTTACTTTGAGCCTAGGTTTTCATATGCTCCATGCTATTATTGATGTTCAGTGTTGTGTTCGTGTTTGTAGCCATTTTTTGATGTTCTCTGCGGAAATGTCAAGTCAAATAATCAAATATCAAATATCAAATATCAAATAATCAAATATCAAATATCAATCAATCAAATATCAAATATCAATCAAATAATCAAATATCAAATATCAAATATCAAATAATCAAATAATGTTCCAATATGAGTTCCACATTATCGATCCACTCTTACGCATTTCTTTTTACGTGTTCTTTATCTTTTCAGTGCTTGTATAGAATTATGCTAAGGTTTTACTGTGCACTGTCTTACCTTATGTTTGGATGAATGGATGAAGGGAGAAATTGGAGGAAAATAGAGGAAATATTAGGAAGGAAAACTTTTAAAATGATAAAAAAAAAATCATCTTCTTCTTTTTTTTAAAGTTCCCCTCCTGACGTTCTTTCCTTCTAAATGTTTTTCCTATACAAACATAGGTCAATGAAATTCAACCTGTGGTTGAAAAAAAAAGCGGAAAGAAATGAATGAAAGAAGGAAAGAAAGTTGGGATTTGGGAAGATGGTGCGCACTGCAGAATAGTGGAACTGAACATCGTACCAAAACGCACGAGGTGGGTCCCACAAGGAGAGGGAAGGGAACAAGAAGAAGACATGTGTGCAAATCTTGGCATCACCTTCCACTGAATCTTGGCGCATGTTTTCATGTTTCCTATAAAAATGGATGAATAAATGGATTAGAAGTTAGAACCCATTATTGATGATTTATTGTGAGTATGTGACATATGCTTCTCAGAAAGTTTTTCTTTTTCTTCCATAGAATAGAAGCCGAGGAATTGAAATTGAAAAACTAGAAAATAAAGAAAACCACATGATGCATTTACCTAATTTAGGGATGGAAGATTGTAAGTTATATTGGCTAATATAGTATTCCCACTAAGGAACGGAAGAGTGTTTTTTTTTTTTCTTTCTTTCTAAACTACCTAACAATCTTTATTAATCTCTTACATCTCTCTTACTTATTATTTATGAAAAGACGTCAATAAAAGTAATTTAAATAAAAGTTAAATTAACAAAAATTATAAATAAATTATACATTTAAAGCCAAAATCAGCCCTATTGATAGATTATTTAGTCGGTACTCGGTACCATAGGGAGCATCTTTTTGTTCATCCTTACAATATTTCAACCCTTTCAAAAAATAATGTTGCCAAATTGATACTCTTATATTTTTGTTTAGATAAAAGTGGGCCCATTTATATATGTCCATTAGGCTCTATTCTCCATTTAAGTCTTAATTTATGAATCTTTTTAATAGTTAAAAAAATCACAAGTGTACACTTTTAAACTTATTTTTTCCCATTATTAATAAAAAAGCACATACATTTAAAACTTATATATAATAGATATAAGTAAATAGACTTAATTTTCGCCTATTTAGCTGTCACTTTAGCATTTAAAATCAACGATAAAAAAACCGGACCGGCCCGGCCTGTTCAACCGGGAACCGGCCATTGGTCCGGTCCGGTCGGCATAAAAAACCGAGAGGGCATTTGACCCGGCCATGGCCCGATTGACCCGGGAAAAACCGGTCAACCTGGGGTTGAACGGGGTTACTTTTTTTTTTTTTTTAAAAAAAAATAATTTTATTTTATTATAATTCACCTAATTACTAACTTTCACTCCACTCAATTTTAGAAATTAGGAAACTATAATACTTTAAATGCTATTTTACTTTCATATACTTAATATTTAATTATTGTTACTCTTAATATTTATATTTTAATCTGTGGATTGTAGAATAATATTTATTTTCACGTGTAATCAACTAATATTTTCTTTTTTCCCTATATAGAAACATTAAAATATTCATATTTGATGAATCATGCATACCTATCTACATTTACATTTTGATATTAGTTATTATTAATGTTAATATCAATAAAATTTTATTATTTTAATATAACCGGTTTGACCCGGTCCGACCCCCGTTGGACCTTTGACCCTTGAACCAGTGCCTCGTCCGATTCGATACCCGGTCCGATTTTTTGAACCTTGTTTAAAATACAATTGGGGCATATTTAATAATTCACAATTTGTAAATAAGAACAAGTACTTTATGCTTTATATTCTCTACCAATATTGATGTTAAATTTTTAATGCAAATAACATTGATGTTAATATTGATTTATTTCAAAAGTTACATACTCCCTCCGTTACTAAAAATAAGATCTATTTATCCAGTTTAATTAGAATAATGATGCTAGTTAAGTTAGTTGATATGACATGTATTTCTCAAAACATCCCAATCGTATAACTTAACTCACCCTTCCCTCTTTAACTTGATTATTGTTGAGGGGGCACCGATGAGGGTAATTTCAGTTTAATTAGAATAATGATGCTAGTTAAGTTAGTTGATATGACATGTATTTCTCAAAACACCCCAATCGTATAACTTAACTCACCCTTCCCTCTTTAACTTGATTATTGTTGAGGGGGCACCGATGAGGGTAATTTTAGAGAAAAAAAAGAAGACAAAAATTAGAAATAGATCCTTTATTTATTATCAAAACCATCTCCCCAAACATTTAAGATGGGAGGGAGTATTTTAACATGATAACCAGCACTACACTGAAATGAATTCTGAATTCAGAGCCGAAAAAGAGAACACTGAACCAAGTAGCCCAACTGAATAAACAAGCCCAACCCCGCGGGATTCAAACTTTTTATGAACACAATATTATGTAACAATGCTACGCGAGTTAATTTTGAATATGCTAATAACTAAATATTATATTCTTGAGATGCATGTGATAAATAAAATTAAGCTAATAAGTAAAGGAAAGAATTAACAGCAAAATAGTTGAACAAAGTTTAATATAATAAACATATAGAAGGAAATTGGTTAAAACAAACATGTAGTGTTTGAGAGAAGTCACAATATAATTCATGAACAGTGTGATATTCAGTAAATTTTATATTTCATATTAATGACGTTGATTGATGATATTGATGATTTCATCTCACTCAATACCTCCAAATCTGGGTTTCGTCATGTAGTGTGTGCCGTGACAATCCTGGAAGCGGGAAAAAAAACAATTTAAAGTACTTAATTATTGTGTCTATCATCTCAATCCCTCCCCACCATCAACCGTGAAAGTTTAATTCATCAGTGGGAGAAATCAGCCCAAAATAAATATGGTGGGAGAGAATCAGTCAAAAACAAATCAGTGTGAGAAAAGACGTAATTAGAAAAAGACATAATTAAAAAAAAAATCCGAAATCAGTGGGCGTAAAGAGAGAAGATGAATGAGTCAAAGTACCAGATACTTCATAGCTGCAGTGAAACTTCCCTTTTAATGCTATCACCTAACATTAATGAAGATGATATCAACTCTTGAAAGTTGCTGCCACTTTTGCCATCTTCTGCACTATAGATTATATGCATGTCTCTATCCAGAGTTAAGGACTACTATTCATATACACAATAACTATAAGGCCCTACGTATGCATGTCTTTAATATTGATACATTCTTATTGCTTCAGTGATAAATTTTCTACAGCACTAATTATCTGTTACTACTGAAGTAGATACACAGGTTTCAAGGGATCGGTGGAATGGATGTGTAGATTGAAAGAGGATGCAATGTAATCAAAGATCTCATCCAAGATAGATCCACTTTGGGATGAGCCAAAACGTGGTATTGGCAGAAGTAATCTTCGAATTGAGTGTGTCAAAACGTGATCTTAGCTGACTCCAATGTAATTTCTAATACACCCATGGAGTCCAAGGTTCATATAAGCCTTAATAGAATTCTCAGACTTCCAATGTAAGACTTGAGTCCTTGCGGATTGCGATAGAATTCTCAATTGTACAAGATTGCTGGGCACACAATCATATTTGAAGAGAGAAAGGGAGAAGAACTCTGGCAAAAACTTCCATTTATCTATGGTTAACTGGCGAGTTTAAAGGCATCAATGAAGAGTCCATAAGTGAAACCCATTTTAAAGTTGTTGAGAAGAGCAATTGGGAAGGTAACCTTTGGCCTGCTGTAATAGAACTTAGTGACATACTCTGTCAGAAGAACACATACTACAGCAGCAATCACATCGTTAACTCCAAGAGCTCCAAAAGACAGAGAAATAGTTTGTGCAACATAAAACCCACCCAACAAGGAGATTCCACCAAACAATGCCCTCCGAGAAGGAGTTCTGAAGTAATTTCTTGAGAGTTCAGGAATAATTCTAATGATGTCCACAAGTCTCCGTGATCCACCATTCTCTTGAACTGCCCTAATGCGAAGCCCTGTGGAAGATCTGGCTATAAATTTTCTGGAGACCTCAACTTTGGTTTTAGGGAATGAACCAAATCTGAGGTTTACTGCAATTGAGTTCATTGAAAATGCCATTTGACTTTCTTCTACTATGAATCGGTATGGTTGAGAACGCTAGCCAACCTAAAAAAGTTGACAAGTAAAATATCACATTTAAAAAACAGACCAAAAATATTTGCTAACAGCAACAATGTCACAAACAAATGATATATAGAGGAAATAACAATAAGCTAGAATAAATACACCACACTACAAGGAATTTATAGTTCGTCACGTCCATAAATGTTTTTGTCAATGAAAGGTCATTCCTAGTCTTCCTCCTGGTTTTTTCATTATGGTCTTTAATTGATGTACAATCCTCCACAATCTGGAATAAATTACAAACATAAACGATACTCCAATTTACCTAACCAATAAAAATACAGAATAAATGAAAGAACAGTTGGTTGATGTTTCTTCTATCTTCCTGCTCTGGTAAAGCTAACCGAATTTCCAAAGATTCAAGGGAAGGGTACTTCTTCAATACGACTTTCAAAAACTAACCAGACTCATAAAGCTAATTGATTCATTTAAAATGGACAAGCCCTTGCTTCACTCATACAGGCAGCTTTCCCACTATTTCCTTTAACACCTTCACTCCCAACATCTTCTCGCTCACCAGAAATGTTCTACTTAGCGGCATTAAGTAGTTCCATTTTTAAAGGCTCTGAACAGAATATAAACCAAAATCCAGGTTTTCATGTACACAAGGAGCCCCAAGACGTAAATATCAAACCCCATTTTTCGCCCTGATGTTCACACCCTCACCATTTCAAAGGCTTTCTCTAAACAACCTCAAGGGAAATTGAAGCACGAAAGGTAAGCTTAGTTCATTCTTACACATGGGCTATAGCCTGCAACCATGTTATGTCAACAAATAGCATCATGTGCATTAAGTTAACTGGCATTACACATGCACTGATCCTAACAACCATGCTGTTTGCGTTGGCATGTCTTTTTAAGGCATCCAATAAGAAAATTCATGTGAATCAACAAGCTTACTAGCTTATACATGCCCATTCATAATTTGGGGATACAGCACTTAATTTTTAACTACAATTGCGATGTTCCCATAATACCAAGCCCACATTATCCAAATTTGGAAACTTTAAATTCGTGATATCACTGAAATTCCCTTAGGCCTTAGCCCCTTCATCAAATAATTTATTTGTTTCCACAAGCATAGCGTTATACATATGCCCTCCAACCTCCTCTCGAAGGAAACGTACCATGAAAACAATTTTGTGGCATGCCTTCTTCCACCAGTTTTAAATTGTCATATTTAGAAAAACCCTTCAAAAAGCGAAGTCTATTGACAAGTGACAACAACAGAAAACGAGAAAAGTTCATCCACGGACAAATAAAAAGCATATCATAATCCAATATGAAAGAAAAGAAGTACAAAACAAAGTAGAAATCGAAATCCCATTCTCTCCATCAAAACTCCGAACGATGAAAAAAAAAAACAACACCAAAAAAAAAAGGACAGAAGAATCAGCAAGAAGGCATCAATAGGAAGAAATAAAAATTATAATAAACAAAAAATAAAGTTAATTAAACTTGGGTATCATTATACCTAATTATCCGAAATTTGATCCTCTCAGGTGCAGTGTAGAATTTGAGCTGTAAGAGAGAAACTAAGCCACAATGCAGAGAAGAAGAAGCTAATCAGCTTTGTGATTGTGACATTTGTGACATGAGAAATTTGAAGTAGAGATTCAAGAGCCGTAATGATATTAGGCTAAGCCCAAACCCCTAAGCCCAATATTCGATCTGGGCCTAGGTGAGCTGGCCTCTACCAATGTATGATAGAGTAACTTTTTCCCCACAAACTAAAGGATATGAAAAATTTGCTGAAAAATACTCTTATTACAAAATTTCCGCCCAAAGGATGTTAAAGAGGGAGACTTCATTTTCCTCCTCTTTAGATTTAGCTCTATATTTAATACTTGATTGTATGTTCTTTATTATAGTATTAAATTATTCATATTAAAATTCACCAACTTGCATATAATTAATTATTTTCTTTTTATAATTTAGCATTTTAATCATAAATTAATAAGATGTTAAATTTAGACAATTTAACTGTTGATCTAATGGTTATAAAGAGGGGATAAGAGAGAAGAGAAGGAAATGGAGGAGGAGGCCGGAGGGTTCCCTCTCCCCTTAAAGACCTGTATCAGTGAACGAGTGCAATTTTTTTTTGACTGATTGCATTGTATCTTTAGCTATGTGTAAATGTCTTTCGTTTTAAACATGGTTAAAAGTATACTCCATACAATTGAAAAGTAGTTACACCGATAGGTCGCATATGGGTTATTAAACAAATTACATGCACTTGCTAAGTGTAAAATTTGCACTCCCCGTTAAACAAAAAAAAGAAGAAAAAAAAGAAAATTGCATTCACCCGATCGTAATTATAAGATCAAGTTGACTCATTTAAAAAGATTGAGGATGCAAAATAGATTACTTTAAAATATTTTTATTTATCAATTTTTTTTCAAAACTAAGTTGTCTTACCTATAAATCAACTTGTAATCTAATTACATGTAATATATGTTGAAACTAAGTGGCATATTTGACTTCCTTACTCTCCATAAAAAAATCAATTTGATATTATATTTAAGACTCGACAGAATATATATGCTAAGCTTAAAATTTATTCAAACCATTTGATGTTTGATTATGCTAGAATTATAAAATGAGTGCGTTATGTCTATACTTTTTATTAACATATTTTTCTATCAAAATAGAAACCTACGATTTGTTATGAAAATATGGTAAGCATACAATTTTATTAAACAAAGTTATACATCCCATCAAATTTTATATAGTGTATTTCAATGAGAAATACTAATAATTAGTTAAATGGGTCATATGTTCAGAACTAGACTATATAATATGAATAAAAACCATGCACACTCTATTACAGACATAAAACCTTAGAGTGTAAGGATATGTCTTAATACATCCAAAGTGAGGCGGATGATCTTGTTGTCCAATAAAAGTGTTAAATAAAGTCTTTCTTTATAGAGATGTACAAATAAATGGAATAAGTCTTGACCACATTGCTTTATGGAAAAACACAAACAAATCTATCTTAAAGCTTTGTATAGCGATAAAAACGCTACATGATTTCATTTCATATAGTTTCTTTTATCGACTCGTACGAATCTGTGCATTATTCTTTTCAATATTCTCAGTCATAAAAAGCAAATGAAGACAGTTGATTTCTCACTTACATCCTCACGATTAATGGTTTTTTCTCCAGCATTAAAAAAGCTCCTGCGTTTCTTCATTAATCGAGATCTGTTAGACGTATCAATATATTTATGGTCAAATTTTCAAGTTCATAAATATATTCATTGTAGGCTTTCAAAATTTTGGTGAAGCTGTTATAAAATTGGTGAAGCTTACGGTTTATAAAGTCACATGCATGTATATGATTATATGATAGTATATCAAACACTTGTTTCCTTATTCTCATATGCCCATATCTGATTTGGTTACGTTTAACTATTGTTGTTGGGCCTAAATTACAATAACTCTCCTCAAGATGTATTATGAATTCATAGACTTTATCTCAAAAATCTATCAAATAGACAAATACTTCTTTCTGTTGTAAAATATTTATAGTTAGTGGATGTCCATATTATTATCTCTTAGGATCCCTCTTAGGATTCTTTTCTCTATAATTATCCTTATCTTATCTCCATAACTTATTCCTCTTAGGATTCTTTTCTCTCTAATTATCCTTATCTTATCTCCATAACCTATTCCTCTTAGGATCCCTCTTAGGATTCTTTTCTCTAATAATGTCATTCACTTTGTAAACTCTCTATAAATAGAGATCATGTACAAGGCATTTGTACCATTGAATCATAAGTGAAATTGATATCTTCTTTCTCTCCATCTTCTTCTCATATTCTCTCATCTTGTTGTTCTCTCTTCTTTCTCTCCATATTTCTACTTTCTATTTATTTTACTTCACGTTATCAACACGAGTTCGCTCTGAAATATTAAGGTATGCTCCTTATATATTTTAGTGTTACCGTTATATATATAACATACTGTGTTACATATTATAATTTTTTTTTAATTTTATTAAATTTCATTGCATCATATCCTTACCTCTTCTAGAGAATTAGAGAGGCTGTCACAATGAACTAGATTGGCAGGTTCTACCGCCTTTAGCTCATACGCCCTTTAGTTCTTACGGAACACCCCGTCTGCATATTTAATTTGATGCTCTAATAATATATATAAATGTATATCACATTATAATACATACTATATATATGTATGCACATATTATATATACATATATATATGTTACTATAATATTGTTATTTTATTATTGATTTATTATTATTATGTTGATCCTATTTTTCTTTTGTTTATATTTCTTGCTTATTAACATTTATTTATATATTACAATATCATAAATTGCCACTTCTTCTTCTTCTTCTTCTATATTGCCCATATTGCACAACAGTTTGCATAAGCTTGTTTTGTGATATGTTATATTGTGAGTTCTAATATTTTTATTCATGGTGCTTTATTTTATTTATTTATCATAATTTTCTCGAGAATTTTTATATGCTTCTGGCAACTTAAATCCTTCAGGGATTTTCATGTAAATTTCAGTGTCTAAAGAGCCATATAAATAGGCTGTGACAACATCCATTAGACGCATGTCAAGTTTATTTCTTACTGCCAGACTAATTAAATATCTTAAAGTGATTGCATCCACCACAGGAGAATATGTCTCTTCATAATCAATGCCAGGCTTTTGTGAAAATCCTTGTGCTACAAGTCGTGCCTCGTATCTAACAATTTCATTTTTCTCATTTCGTTTTCGCACAAATACCCATCTATATCCAACTGGTTGTACACCATTTGGTATTTGGACGACAGGTCCAAAAACCTCTCGTTTTGAGAGTGAATTTAACTCTACTTGAATTGCGTCTTTCCACTTTGACCAATCACTTCTATGTCTACATTCTTCAACAGATCTAGGTTCAAGATCCTCACTTTGATTAATTATCTCAAGAGCAACATTATATGAAAAAGCGTTGTCGACAACTATATTTTCTCGGTTCCATCTTTTTCCCGTTGTGACATAATTTATCGAGATCTCTTCATAATTTTCAGGTACCTGAACCTCTTCTGGGGTCTTTTGATTAATTATGTCTTGGATTTCATCTATAAGACCAACCTCTTCAACTTGACCATCTTGATTGTTAACCTCTTCTGGGGTCTTTTGATTAATTATGTCTTGGGTTTCATCTATAAGACTAACCTCTTCAACTTGACCATCTTGATTGTTTGCTCCCTTTTTCTTTCTAGGATTCTTATCTTTGGAACCGATTGGTCTACCACGCTTCAGGCAAGGCTTAGTTTCATTTGCAACTTTTGGTTGTCCTTCAGGGACATCAATTCTAATTGGAGCATTTTCAGCTGGAATGTGAGATTTAGTAATTCTCTTGAGGTCAGTAAATGCATCTGGCAATTGATTAGCAATATTTTGCAAATGAATTATTTTCTGAACTTCATGTTCACATTGCTGTGTACGAGGATCTAGATGAGATAGAGATAACGTTTTCCATGTGATCTCTTTTTCCAGCTGTTTATCATCTCCCCCTAATGTTGGAAAAACTGATTCATCAAAATGGCAATCATCAAAACGTGCTGTGAACAAATCTCCAGTTAATGGTTCTAAATACTTTATTATAGAAGGAGATTCATAACCAACATATATTCCCAACCTTCTTTGAGGTCCCATCTTTGTTCGTTGTGGTGGAGCAATAGGCACAAATACGGCACATCCAAAAATTCTAAGATGGGAAATATTTGGCTCCTGACCAAAAGCCAATTGTAGTGGGGAGAATTTATGATAACTTGTTGGCCTGATGAGTATAATTGCTGCTGCATGTAATATTGCATGTCCCCAAGCTGAGATGGGAAGTCTTGTTCTCAAAAGCATTGGTCTAGCTATCAATTGGAGGCGTTTAATAAATGATTCCGCCAGACCATTTTGAGTGTGGACATGAGCAACAGATTTTTCTATAGTTATTTCAGTTGCCATGCAATAATCATTAAAATTTTGAGATGAAAATTCACTGGCATTATCAAGATGAATTGTCTTAATTGCATGATCTGGAAACTGTGCTCTTAATCGAATTATCTGAGCAAGTAATCTAGCAAATGCTAAATTACGTGTTGATAACAAACACACATGTGACCATCTTGTAGATGCATCTATTAAAACCATAAAATATCTGAATGGTCCACATGGTGGATGAATAGGTCCACATATGTCCCCTTGAATTCGTTTTAGAAATGTAGGGGATTCAACTCCAACTTTTGTCAAAGAAGGCCTTATTATTAATTTACCTTGAGAGCAAGCAGCACAAGAAAGGTGTCTTTAAATTGAAGAATCTTCTGGTTCTTCAATGGATGTCCATGTGAATTTTCAATAATTCTTCGCATCATATTTGATCCGGGATGGCCTAACCGGTCATGCCAAACAATAAATGTATTTTTATCAGCAAGCTTCTGGCTTACTATGACATTTGTCTCAATTGTTTTAATACTTGTATAGTACAAACCAGAAGATAATGTAGGTAATTTTTCTAGGACACATTTTCCCCCGTATCTAATATTTGTAATATGTAGATATTCAATATTTTTCTCACTGATAGTCTCAATGTGATATCCATTTTGACGGATATCTTTAAAACTTAATAAATTTCTTTGAGACTTGGGGGAATATAGAGCATCATTAATGACAAATTTTGTTCCTCTTGGTAATATTATAATTGCTCTTCCGGAGCCTTCAATTATTCTTGTATTACCCGCTATAGTACTGATGCTTGCCTTTCCTTTACTTATACAAGAAAAATATTTTCTATCCTTAAGTATGGTGTGTGTTGTAGCACTATCTATGAGACATATATCTTCATCCTTATGTCCAATGAAATCATGGTGAACATCCATATTCTTCATGAAAGGAAAGAGAAGAGGAAAAAAAATTCATTAAAGCAAATTCGATACATGATAAGCATAGCAAGCAATAATGCTCTTATTACATGATGAAAATGAGGAAGTAAAGAGAGAAAATTAAAGTAAAATGTAACTGAATTAGGAAAACATAACTAAAGTAGTCTTATTATTTTTCCAATAAAGCTTGTCTAATCATGATTATCAAAGAAGTCAGCCACCTCCAAATGTGCCATTGCATCAAGGCCATTAATATCATCTAGCTCATTGGCATGGTCATTTTTGTGTGCCTCAACATCATCATCATGGAAAATATATTTGCTTCCACATTATTCGCATTCCTTTTCATGGAGGCTTGATAAAGTTTTGCTAGATGTTCAGGTGTACGACAAGTACGTGACCAATGCCCCTTCATGCCACATCGAAAACATTTATTTTCAACAACTTTTGAAGGACCACTCTTGTCCTTTTTCTGCCATTCATTGTGTTTCTTTTTCTGATGGGCATTAGGATTAAAATTGTTACTTCCACCACCATGATTATGATAAGTTCCGCGTCCCCTGCCACGACCACGTCCGCGGCCGCGGCCTCAACCATTATCATGGTAATTACTACGCACATTCACATTCACTTCAGGGAATGGGGCAGACCCAGTGGGACGAATCTCATGATTTTTCATCAACAACTCATTATTTTGTTCGGCTACCAAAAGACATGAGATTAATTCTGAATATTTTTTAAAACCTCTCTCACGATACTGCTGCTGCAGGAGCACATTTGAAGCATGAAAGGTGGAGAAGGTTTTCTCTAATAAGTCCTCATCAGTTATATTTTCACCACATAATTTCAACTGAGAACTTATTTTAAAAACTGCTAAATTATATTCACTTACAGTTTTAAAATCTTGTAGCCGTAGGTGGATCCAATCATAACGAGCTTTTGGTAAAATCACCATTTTTTTGTGATCATATCTTTCTTTCAAATTAGTCTACAATTCTAGCGGATCTTTTACCGTTAGGTACTCAGCTTTTAGTCCTTCATGGAGATGGTGGCGAAGGAAAATCATGGCTTTAGCCTTATCTTGGTCACTCACTTCTTTGCCAGTCAAAATGGCATTTCCTAGACCATTGGCACTTAGGTGGATTTCAGCATCTAACACCCAAGATAGATAATTTTTTCCGATAATGTCAAGAGCAGTAAAATCGAGTTTTGTAAGATTTGCCATGGTACGAACTAAAACAATAGCAACAACGAAATTAAAATTATGATAAATAAATAAAATAAAGCACCATGAATAAAAATATTAGAACTCACAATATAACATATCACAAAACAAGCTTATGCAAACTGTTGTGCAATATGGGCAATATAGAAGAAGAAGAAGAAGAAGAAGAAGTGGCAATTTATGTTGAAGTGAGGATCTTGAACCTAGATCTGTTGAAGAATGTAGACATAGAAGTGATTGGTCAAAGTGGAAAGACGCAATTCAAGTAGAGTTAAATTCACTCTCAAAACGAGAGGTTTTTGGACCTGTCGTCCAAATACCAAATGGTGTACAACCAGTTGGATATAGATGGGTATTTGTGCGAAAACGAAATGAGAAAAATGAAATTGTTAGATACAAGGCACGACTTGTAGCACAAGGATTTTCACAAAAGCCTGGCATTGATTATGAAGAGACATATTCTCCTGTGGTGGATGCAATCACTTTAAGATATTTAATTAGTCTGGCAGTAAGAAATAAACTTGACATGCGTCTAATGGATGTTGTCACAGCCTATTTATATGGCTCTTTAGACACTGAAATTTACATGAAAATCCCTGAAGGATTTAAGTTGCCAGAAGCATATAAAAATTCTCGAGAAAATTATGCGATTCGCTTGCATAAATCCTTATATGGATTGAAACAATATGGAAGAATGTGGTATAACTGTCTTAGCGAATATTTGTTAAAAGAAGGTTATAAAAATGGTCCAATTTCCCCATGTGTTTTTATAAAAAGGAATGGATCAGAGTTTGTCATAATTGCTATATATGTGGATGATTTAAATATAATTGGAACTCCTGAAGAGCTTCTAAAAGCAGTTGATTGTTTAAAAAGAGAATTTGAAATGAAGGATCTTGGAAGAACAAAGTTTTGTCTTGGATTACAAATTGAGCATCTCACAAATGGAATCTTTCTTCATCAATCAACTTATATTGAGAAAATATTAAAGCGATTTTATATGAATAAAGCTCATCCATTGACTACTCCAATGGTCGTAAGATCACTTGATAAGGAAAAAGATCATTTTCGTCCTCAAGGGGAAAAGGAAAATCTTCTTGGTCCAGAAGTACCATATCTTAGTGCTATAGGTGCACTAATGTATCTTGCTAATTCAACACGTCCCGATATAGCATTTGCTGTCAATTTATTGGCAAGATTTAGTTCTTGTCCAACAAGAAGGCATTGGAATGGAATCAAACATATATTTCGATATCTTCAAGGGACAAGTGATATGGGATTATTTTATGAATTTGGATCACAATTGGTTGGTTATGCAGATGCAGGATTTTTATCAGATCCACACAATGGTAGATCACAAACAGGATATTTGTTTACTTATGGAGGTACAGCTATTTCATGGCGTTCAACGAAACAAACTTTGTCAGCTACATCATCAAATCATGCAGAAATAATTGCAGCTCACGAGGCAAGTCGAGAGTGTGTGTGGTTAAGGTCAATGACTCAACATATTGAATCAATGTGTGGTATGGTTGTTGAACAAAAGGTTCCAACATTATTATATGAAGATAACACAGCATGCATAGCTCAACTGAAAGGAGGATATATTAAAGGAGACAGAACAAAACATATTTCTCCAAAATTCTTTTTCACTCATGATCTTATAAAGAGCGGTGATATAGATGTTCAACAAATTCGCTCATGTGACAATCTTGCAGATATGTTTACCAAGACACTTCCAACAAGAACATTTGAAAAACTAGTATATAGTATTGGAATGCGCAGACTCAAAGAGTTAAAGTGATGCTATCATCAGGGGGAGATATTGTAATGCTACACTCAAAGTGATGCTATCATTAGGGGGAGAAAATGTCATGCTGTACTCTTTTTCCCTTAACCAAGGTTTTATCCCACTGGGTTTTCCTGGTAAGGTTTTTAATGAGGCAGCTTTGATAGTATTGTGTAATCTTTTCCTTAATGAGGTACAATAATATTTGTTTATGGACATCCAAGGGGGAGTGTTGTAAAATATTTATAGTTAGTGGATGTCCATATTATTATCTCTTAGGATCCCTCTTAGGATTCTTTTCTCTATAATTATCCTTATCTTATCTCCATAACTTATTCCTCTTAGGATCCCTCTTAAGATTCTTTTCTCTCTAATTATCCTTATCTTATCTCCATAACCTATTCCTTTTAGGATCCCTCTTAGGATTCTTTTCTCTAATAATGTCATTCACTTTGTAAACTCTCTATAAATAGAGATCATGTACAAGGCATTTGTACTATTGAATCATAAGTGAAATTGATATCTTCTTTCTCTCCATCTTCTTCTCATATTCTCTCATCTTGTTGTTCTCTCTTCTTTCTCTCCATATTTCTACTTTCTATTTATTTTACTTCACTTTCTTATTTATCTTTTCACACATACCAACTATTTTTTTCGATGTTAAATTATGAGGCCCAACTGCATTTAGGGTTTGTTTAAGTAGTTCCTAAACACGTGAGCATTTATGAATTGTACATTCTTCAATTCTTCATGTCCTAAAATGCATTATGTTGAAATATGAATTAATTGTGTGTGTGTGTTTTTTTTTGTGTTTGTGTGTGAGGTTTTGTCTTTCTATCACAAAAACTTAAGCCTGTATGAAAGGACTTACCTCAGCATTATATACTCTCAATCCATCACTCATTATTTCAATGTGAGAGATTATGTTGTCTTCAATATTCACCTTACAGTTTTTTACCTCTTTCAATTTCATTTTTTTTCCTCTCCGTCAGCTTGTACTTCTTTTTGAGTCTCAAGTGTCTCAGTTCTACAAATATTATGTTTTACCCTACCGGTTGAATGTACCATGCATGTTGAAAGATGAATTAATTGTATATATATTAGGTTTGCCTGTCCATCACAAAAGCTTGAGATAATGTGAGAGGGACTTATCTTAATATTGTCCATTCTGCTTATCATTTATTTTTTACTATGCCTATGCAGGCACAGGTTACTTCTTCCCGTAGCATAAGATCCTGAAAAAATTATGCATTTGTCTTATCTGCCTTTGCAGGTTGCTTCTTCTATTTTGGGAGTGATACACACATGTTGGCATGAAGATATGCTAAAGGGTTGAAGTCCCATAATCCTTGCATATTCTACCCTCTTGTTGGATGAAGAGCCCCTGTTTCTCTCCAAAGCTCAAACCCAACCTAAAACCCTGAGCAAATGTCAATCATTCTTGCAAGGTTGAGCAACAAGAGTCATTCATAGGCGGCTCAATCCCATCCAAAAGACAAAGATGAAACAACCCCCGTTGCTTCGTTGTCAGGATAGGATTGGTTTTGTGGATCAAGTGTCGCCCATGTCTAGTGCATCTGCACAATTTCCGAAACCATCGTGAATCCAACTTGGCATGGTTTTAGACTATGGTTCCCTTATAGTCAACTCATCACTATGCGAACCTGCAAACTCAACTTCTTCTCTTTCTTCATCTCTGGTACTTCCCTTCTCATAACCGAACTCAAGCCCAATGATGTCATTTTATCCGGCGAAACTGTGTACATCCACACCCTCACCTCTCCAAGGTTTCCCGATGGTCTTATTGAATGGGCTGAGTAAAATGTCATGTTTTTGCTCGGCATTTGCTATGGTCTCTAGTTATTAGTGCAAGCACTACGCGGTGAGGTAAAGGTTGGAGTAAAGCAAGAATATGAGAGTGTGTAAATTTAGGGTAGAGAAATCTTTTGGGTATTACATATTGATGAACCCCACTGGGTCTTAACAGTTAGTCCGAATGAGCCATGGTGATGTCACCACAAGGTTGCCTGAAGGGTTTGAAGTGGGGGCACTGGGTGAGCAAAGCTTTGTAGCCGCAGTACCCATTGACCTTTAGTACCGCCCTAATGTCTCACGTTCCCTCAAGGAATTGAAAATGAGCTGTAGAATTAAATAAATACCATCAAACATATGGTGGGACCTCACGACCATGTCATCTGTGCTCTATCAGGTGGTATGAATTCCATAGTTGTGGCTAGTATTCTCCAACAAGCACTTGGAAGCCGCCTATACTTTCTCTTTTTAGACAGTGGATTCCTTTGGCTCAATGAGACAAAACCTATGGCAGCTTTGGAAAAACACCTCAATTTATAAGTCTGATACATTGACACATTGGCTGATTTTCTCATGATCCTGGAGGGCGAGTAACCAATACTAAGACAAAGAGGATCAAGATTACTGATCTATTTTCCATACCTTTCAGAATTTGGCCAAAGGTTTTGATATTAGTCGGACATTGATTCCATATTAAAATATGAATTAACTGTATATGTATATTAGTTTTGTCTTTACATAGCCCTGATACAATGTTGAAATATGAATTAATTGTATACATATGTTAGGTTTTTTCTTTTTATTCATGTTGAAATATGAATTAATTGTATCTATATGTTACGTTTTGTCCTTCCAATGCTTTGATACTATGTTGAAATATGAATTAATGGAAAGACAAATCCTAACACATATATACAATTAATTCATTTTTCAAATGTATTTTTCTAGAAATTTCCTTTCACAAAAAACCTAAATATACCTTCCAGTTAATTGAACAGATATTAGCTATAGTATTTTTTAGGATCAAACTTAGGTCCAGGTTCTCCAGTTCCCCAATAAAATTTTGCCACATCATTATTTTTTACACACAAGAACTTAATAACTCTGTCTCTTACACCATTAGATCTAAAAATATCTTTAAAAAAAATTTCAAAACAGAGTGCCCTAATTTCTTGAAACCCAAATTGCAACAGCACATATCAAAACTCTCCATCTCCATCTTCGTTCCGCAGGATATTGATAGGGTAATTAGGAACTTAGGCTGATAACTCGTGCTTCCCAAAGGTTAAAGTTGTAACGTTTATTGTTTAAATTAAAGTTAAATTTAAGATGCATAAAAGTTGGAACTTAGAGTGAGATTTGTTTTGCTCGTCCTCATTCAAATACCAGTTAGATTCTCTTGTCCCTCTTAAAATATGAAGTACTCCTTTCAGCGACGACTTGGGTTCGCTAATTTTGTTGTTGTGGTTTGGAGTTGTGGAAATCGAAAACGGAGCGGCGACAACGGAGGGAGATTTGAGAGTGGAGGATTTGATGGTGGGTGAGAATGATTTGGAAGTGGAGAAATCATTGAAAATGATGTGGCAGAGCAGAAATCGTTGAAGATTTGGAGGAATATGAATGTTATGAGCAATTTTTTTTATCTGTTAGCATGGTTGCGCGTTGTACGTGGGTGGCCGGGTAGGTTAGAGAGAAATTTGCTAACAGTGTGGGTGACAGAGTTAACTGCTTATGTGTAAAAAATATTGATGTGGCAGAATTTTATGAGAGAACTGGAAAACCTGGATGTAAATTGTAAAGTAGTGAAACTAAGTTTTATCCTATTTTTTATACCATAATGCTATCAAATATTATAGGTCAATTTTAAATATACATAGCTATTGTATAGACTTATATAATTATATATAGCTATATATTCAATATTTTCTCTGCAATTAACTAGCCATTGTAAGTTGTAACACACTAATTGAAAAATTATTAAAAAGTTTATTATTATTAAATTTATTATCTATAATTTAAAGGATCCCGGTGTTTAAGGTAAAAAAACTCATCTTTAACAAGTGCAACTTTCTTAGATTGTGTACAACGCATTTTCAATAAGATGTTATCGCACACATCTTATTTGATAAACAGTTACACCTGCCATAAATAAGTAGTATCTGAAATATTAAGTAAGTTTTACATATTTTGGATAATAATTAAATTTTAGGAAAAATTAATTAGAGATCCCAAAGAAAAAACATAATTAAGATGCTATGTTTCTTCGTGGGTCTCTAATTAATTTTCTTAAATTATATAACAAGGCGTTTTTCAACATTTTTTCCCAAAAATATTTAAGGCATGATGTCACATGCAAATTAATGAGGCGAGTAAATTAAAGGTACCAAGTGCCTGACCTAGGATTCTCCTTTTGATTCCCTTGTTTATGGCATATTCACAGCTCCTATCTACATAATAATTATTTAATTTGATTGATTCAGACACTTTGTTTTGTCTTGCAACTTGCAAAACATATGGCGGCTTGTCAGTTCACATACTAATCCTACTCGTTCAAATTAAACTCTTCCAAATTTCAGTTTGATTAAAGTTAACAATACAGGCCCTTACATATGTACTAATCAATTTTCATTATAAATCCAACAGAAAAACTGTTTTTGCGCATTTTATGATAAAATCATAAAATTTGTGGTAAAATACAAGTTTGTTTGTCAGTTTTTTTTTTTTTTTTTAAAAAAAAACTGTGTCGATTTCATGATTCAGCCCTTGTTTATACATCTAAAAATTTACTTCTATATTTATTTTCATCATTGTCTATAAAATAAAGAAGTAACCAATATTTTCAAACAATGATTACTGATTAGGGTTGAAAAGGGATTACCTCTGCCCTTAATTGATTGGTAATTTTTGAATGATCTGTACAAAAACGCGTTGCCCATTACCACCTCTCTGTGTAGCACAAACTCTCAGTGTGTGTGTGTGTGGAACTTTTAGGTTAACTATTATTTTTTACTTTTATTCAATAAGTTAAAAATGCATGACATATAAAAAAAATAAACAATCTTATAAATAAAAAGTCGAGAAATAGCAGAACATTCTTCTAAATTACTTACGTTTAAAGCAAAAGCAACTGTAAAATTTTTTTAAGTGAAAAAACTATGGAAGACTCTAACTAAGTTGTACAACAAGAACTATAACAAGGGTTTGACTAAGAAAATGATTAAACAAAATTGGTTTGCATCTTATGGAGGAACACAACATGCAAGTATGGGCACAACCTCGGATTCTTGAAAAATTGGTATCTAATGAACTTTGATAAAAAGGCTAAGCTCTCTCGTCTCGTGTTCGATTTAATTAATAAAAAATTGTTTACATCATTGGAATTGGGAAAGCTGCCCTTTTCACTTGTAAATCAATACATATATTTTTCACACATTTGAATCTATAAAATTTAATCTACTACACACCACTCACTCCAATCTTGTAACATTTCCTCATTCCAAGGCACCTGTTACTGTTTGTCTGACTTTCTTCAAGCGTGTATACATTAATTAACTTTATTAAACTATATTTTGACAATGGTAAATCAATTCATAGCCATGAAAATGTATGTGAGTGTTCCTCCATTATTTTTCTAACAAATTTAAAACATACCAATGGGGAAATGTTTTTATTTACAACTCTTTATTAAATCAATGTGAAAATTTTGCATAACCAACATTGTTAAGTTGTTAGTTGTGATACTACTATTACTATGTATGTCAAACGGTAAATACGAACACTTCTCTCATTAAGAAGCTGAATTTTAGATTACTTCATTGAGAGACACGTTTTATTCGTTAATACATCTAACTCCTGTTAATACATAAAATAAAGTCTGTTTGTTTAAATGTTATTGAAAGGTTTCAGGATTTAAAGGGAACATAGGAATACACATTATAGCTAGGTATCGGAACTACAGAAAGCAAGCAAAACAACAAAATACTGAAATTAGACAGTACTATATGGTTATAATGAAGATGACAAAATTATGAGAAAATTCTTAAGATTCTTTGATCAATATATGTGAATCTGAGATTGATGATGATGATGATCAGAGCCGCACGAGAGGTTTCTCACATTGGATTCTCTTACAAATGTCAGCCTCACACATGACCATATGTGCATTCATTTAATTTTCTTAAATTCAAATTCAAATATTTTCACTTCTTATAACATAAATTATTATTGTACCCTTTAAACGTAATTTAAAAAAAACTCAAAATAGATAATTTTTATTTTACAAGAATTCAAATAGGAGTTGCACCCTCAAATTACTAAATTCCCCCTGTTGAGTAATTCATATTCAATTCCAAATAATCAAATTCAAAAAATTGAATTTTATAGGCTTCGTCACAATTGGTGTTTGGTTATTTGGTACATATTGACAGTGAAATTAAGTACATGTTTAATTTTTCGTGGAATATTATCAAAAGCAGTAGTATTTTTGCGTTGCATCTACCAAAATATAATTTGACCGTTTTCAACGGAAAACCAAACTTTAAGACCAGTATCTCTCGTTGGCAAAAAAAAAAAATAAAAGACCAGTATCTCTCCCTTTTTATATCAACTTATTTTGGGAGTAAAAAATGAATATAGTTCTCAAATGATTCAAAAAATCAAAGTTTTTAAAAACTTGGTCAAATTTATGACTATGGAAAAGAAATTTGGTAGGCCCATATCATTGCACCACATGTTTATCATTCATATAAAATCTAAACCATTTTGATATGAACTGTTTAACTTTAACTACTTGTTTAAACTAAGGCTTATCTTTTAAAAAATCAGTTATTTTTAATTATGGTATTTATATTGAACGAAAATAAAACTTTGCATCCTTTAATGATATTCCATCAATTAACAAAGAGATTACTTTACAGATGTATATACATGTATGTGACCTCAAATTCAAAGTAAAAAAGCGTGTGTATATGTTTGTGTGGACCCTAAAGTTTGAAAATAAAGAAATGTCTATATATATAATATTATACTAGTGGATTTAATCAGCCCTACCAACTACGATTTATAATTGGCCATTAAATAAATAAATTTCCCCTAATTATTCGGTCAAAAGCGAGGCTCATAATTTGAATTTCAATATCTCATACAAATTTGTAATCATACCTTCGATTCGAAAATGATATATATATTTCTGTTTTCAACAAATGTACAATTTTCCATTTCCGTAACGACAGACATCAATATCCAGACACGGAGTTTTGAGTGTTCGTGCAATTAACGAGCAATATGATTTTGAAAAAAACCAAAGTCTCGAGCAATGATTCAAATATGCATATGCCACAGCCAGATGTATCATATACATTCACATTTGTCCATATCTATTTTGTACCGTTTGATTTAACCCTTAATACTTTTTATTAAAATTTGATAACATTTTTATCTTGATTCAAATCTTTGCAACACTCTTGGCCAAAAAAAAAAAAAATCTTTGCAACACATATATATAACATTAATAATTTCCTAAAAATAGAACACATAAAAGAAAATATAAACCATAATCCGACTATGAAGGAGGGAATAAAGAGACATGGGGTTTTGGGGGGATATACAAAACGGAAAGAATATATGTGTAAATGTTAGGACATTGCCTTTTTCTCATATTCACTGAAAAACTAACAAGCTCAAAAGCTAGCAGAGAGATATGGAAACTGAAACTCACAAAAACCTGAAATTGATAAATCAATACAAACAACCAAAAAGTCTGAGAATATTCTAATGATCATATATATCACAAAACCATTACATATTAATTCCCACTCACCACAACACACTTTAATTCAAAATGTCAGGATACTATCTTATCCCTGTAGAAAACTAAACTAAAACCTAAATTCAGCCAACCCCATCAGCTAAATTCAGCAAGTGAAACCAAAAGGAAAAAAAAAAAAACCTAGCCACTGATGATGCCCCTAAAATTAGCAGGGGAACGCAAAACCTCATCAAGTCCCGACCCTTAATTAAATAAATAAAAAAAAAAAGAACTCGCAGAAGCATTAATTAATTGAGCAAAACCTCACGTAGTTGGGTGGAGGTAATTAATTAATGAAGAGAGACAGGTAGAATTAGAAACAGTGGGAGTGCCTCAAAAGCTTCAACTCCTGAAGTGATGAGTGATCGACATGATCAAGGTGATCACAAATCATATATATATATATATATAATTATATATGAAGGGTGCGTATAAGAACATTCTAACAAGTAATAAGGAAAATTAAAAAGGTTAGAAAAGATATCAAAGGGAGATATTAGGGGGAAGGGAGAGGAAGAAGAAGAGCTCCAAGTCAGGAGGGGCAAAGAAGGAAATGGGGGAGCAATTAGTATTGTTGGAGAATAGTGAAGAAACTGGTTTCTTCTTCTTGGGGGCAGGGGGACACGTGGCAATCTCTGGTATTCTGAACTTGTGACCTTTTGGAGTAGAACATGGGGAAGAAGAAGAAGAAGAAGAAGAAAGAGGTTGACCAGTGATGCTAGTAGTTTCTACCTCTGAAGAAGGAGGAGGAGAACCTTCTGGAAGCTTCGAGATCTCTGATGATGGGATTATGGTGGCTTGAGAAGGAGGAGGAGGAGGAGGATTCTGCTCCTTCTTCTTCTTCATGATGTTGATGGAGGCTTTGAGACGACGTCGTGTTGGTCTTGGTGAGAGTGGTTTTTTCTTCCTCGTTGTGGTGGTTCTTGCAGAGGAAGAAGAGGTGGGTGCGAAAGGTGCCATTTTTTTTTTTTTTTTTGGTTCTGAGGCAAAGACGAAAGAGAGGATTTGTGGGAGGGGTTTAGTGGTCATATAAATTCCAACACAAATCCGGGCACCCTTGCCGCCTCTGCCCGCTGCCCCTTGCCCCTTGCCCCTTGCCCCCTTCTACACTTCTTACTTTGGTGTTTGGAATTTACGTTCCCCTTTTCTCTTATGTTTTGTTTTTCTTTTACCTTTTAGTTAATGGTATCCCACATTGTTAAATTTGTGGGAATAAAAGTTTACAACAGGAGATCTTCGTGATTTCTAAGTATTTATTACAATTGGATACTAAGATCCGAAGAAATGATTAAACTAGAATAATTAACAGTAAGTCGATCTATTCGTTTAACAGTAACAAATTTTTATTATGCGGAGGGACTTTTTTTTTGTTACTTAGAAACCTGCACAAACAAAGTGTGCTCAAACAAGAAACTAATGAATGTTGGGTCCAGCCGAACAGGTGGGATCAAACTCGCCATCTCTAGTCTATCGAGGAGATGACACACCATCAGGTGTCAAAAGCTTTTGGTAGTTATAAGAAAATTTAGTTAAACAAGTACAGAGAAAAAAAAAATAGAGGTGAATTACACACACACGAAGATTGAGAGGGAAGGTCCTTCAGCATGATGCTCTGTTTTGTGTTTGGATATCAAACTTCTGTGTGGATTAGTTTTATTAATAGGTGCCTTAGGTTGGTGGGTTAAGTTGTTTACATTGTTCCCTTTGCATTAAGCTAATTAATGTGCGTTGTGATGTTTTATGATATTATAAAATGGGACAATTGTATTTAGATCCCAAATAAGATATTTAATTTCAGAGAAATCTCAAGAAGTTGTTACTTAGGACTTGATTACAATTTTCTCTTGTAAAATCCTAATTATTTGTATGCATTTTTTTTACGTATGAGTAAATAAAATTGTGCTTTTATTGACATCTCTAACAGCCGTCTTTGATAATTTTTTTTAAATATTCTCTTCAATAAATTCTACACCAAATATTCCTCACATATTAAAGTTTGAATAAGATAATTTATTTATTTCTTATAAAAATGTCTGGAAAGAGAAATTTTTGCCATGTAACAGTCTAACATAGGTGATGAGGGGAACAATACAAAAATAATTAGATTTCTTCTATCTAAATATGGGTTACACACACACATTTATATGGAGTTAGAAAAATAAGTCATTCGATCTAAAACCTGTGAAAATACATGACTTTTTAAAGTTTTGTTTGTTATGCTATTGGTTAAGAAGTAAAAACTCTAGTGTGTTCTATACGTTGATGTGGATATGACTTGCTTCTTTGGCTTGTTCTTTCTAATAATACTTCAACTAATCCACTGCTTAAGAAGATTCCAATAAAAACATACTACTTTGAATCATGTATCCCAATTATGTTTTAATAATGTTAATTACTCTTTTCAATAAAATTTTGTGGTTTGCTATATTATATATCAATTTTTAATTTCATAACGTTTAATATTATATTCACTTTATTTTGAAATTCATTACATGTATATTCCGAGTTATGACTTATGAGTTATGAGCTTGAACTATGAAATTATACACACAAATATATATATTTATATAAATATATATAATGAGTAAAAATTGATATGTTCCAATTTTTTTATCACAAGTTTGAATGCTTCTCTGAAAACTTTAAGCAGCACATGCATGGACAATAAAATTTCACTCTTAGAATTAATCAAAATAATATAATATAAAATAAAATATCATTTAAGTATAATTCCACGGGAATTTAATAAATTAACAGCTGTTGAGATATTATATAGTTAATAACTTAATATAGATGTATACTAATAAATTGTATGCAAAACCGCAAATAAATCTGAATTTGAGAAATGACTTGCTCATTTTAAAAATTTCTTTTATGTATAAATGGGATTAGAAACTAAAGATTCCAGGACAACAGAGAATTTTTTGAGCTTACAAATATCTCAGATAGTTTACTTTTCAATAATTCTATCATAACGCCGCAATCCATGTTAGGAATTTCAGAAAATAAATGAAAAATAGGTATATTAGCCATATATGGGCATAGGCTGTCCAAAAAAAAAAAAAAATTTGACCATGATGAGATAAAAAGGAATCTTAAGAGAGATAATCTTGTGTTTATCTTTCATGTGATACCATAGAAATAAGAGCCTTAGGGAGGATGATATATCTTATAGTATATGTTTCATGTATAGGTTAGTTATGATAGATTAAGGTTACAAAAATCATATGGATAATATTTTTTTTGAGACCTAATATGACTTCAGCGTGTGATAATTGTTTAAATTAATTTTGGGAGTTGAAAAAATTGCAAAAATTTTGGTTGTTAGCCATCCGCACTGTTTTGTCTTTGTTTGGATTATTATTAACTCTGACAACTAAATATCTGTTTTATTGTATTCTGACTTTCTCATAGGATTGTAGAATAGAGTGTTTACTAAATAATTAATCAATTAGTCTATACCCAGATTTTCTTAATTAAAGAAATTTGTTATTTTTGTCAAAACTGAACAGATTTTATAAATTAATAACCAACTTTCAAAAATTTCTTATATATATAAATATGTATGTATCTACTGGCCGTATCCACTACTACTAACAATCGATTAGTCTGCCTCACATACATGTATATTCGTAATGGGAAACCTCATCATCTCCAACTAACATCATAACTATATTTATATATTCCAGGTTCAAACACGAGATAAATGACTAAGGTGGCACAGTCGATCCAACAGAGTGATGGTCATTAATTATGTTATTTGAGTTAAAATTTAAATTAGATTGAGAATTTCATATAAACTCAACTGAGGTGTTTAATCATATTTATATATATGCGCAATATTATATTAAATATTAATTCTCGTCTTATCAGACTAAAATTACAATGGATGCAAACTAATCAACATTAATAATATCTTTGTTCTAAATATATGACATATTTACCCAATTTGATTAAATTAAAAATATTATATAAATTATTAAGTAATACAGCACAATTTTTCTAAAACACCGAACTATATTCCTCAATTCTCTCTTTTACTTTCTAATTATTGAGGAATAATCAATAAGAACAACTTGGTGAAAGATTAACAAAAATTTAAACCATGTCATACATTAAAAAGCAAGATTCATTGACTTCAAATATGTAGTGAAAGGAGTTTTATTATTTTATTATTAATTTTAGATACAAACATATAGGAATACACACACATGTTTTAGAGGGTTTTTGGCTACGTTGACCCTAGGGGAGATTGGGATCGAAGCAAGCTGGGGAAATGGTTCCATCATCCAAATTGTTGATCGAATCATGAGTGCACATTCACCCTGTGAGGAGAGAGGAGTGGACAAGTACATATGAAAACCATCTTTGGATTGTTGTTTTTCTGTTAAGTCTACCGGTCACTTTTTTTTTTTTTTTTTGCAAGTACACATCAAGTAGAGGAGTCCATTTCAAAAGCATTTGGGAGGTGGTTGGTTCTAGAAAAGATTAAAGGGAGAATTGTAAATAGGTCCCAAGTAAAAGAATTAATTTCAGACAGATCCATTGACAACTCCTTCACTTGTTAATCAAGGCAATTGCAGTTGTTAATAGCTGTCATTAACAACTCATTAGGATCTCTCTGAAATTAATTCTCTTACTTGGGACCCATGTGCAATTGTCTCAAGATTAAATGCCTCATGTGGCTTTTTGTTCATGGAAAGGCGCACACATACCAATTGAGAGCTTGTAGAGGTATTTCACACTCGGCTAGTTGCCCCTTTGGATGCTGCCAAGAAGAGGACTCCATGCACCTCCATCAATGTCAAGGAACGGTGGAAGTCTGTCGTCATCCCATATTTTTGGGAGAAGTTCTTTACAATGTAGGGAAGAGATTCGGTTAATTGGAACTTATCTCATGAAGCTGGGAGAGTTTTCACCCAAAAGGTTGATTGGCCCACTATATTTGGGCATGTTTGTTGGGATATTTAGATAGCAAGATGTAGGAGCGTGTTTGATGAGGAGGAAGATATGGATCACAGGAATGCCAATGACCATTTTTTATAGCAGCTTGGGATAAGGATCTATTGTCACACCATCATTTCTATGCTCGAAGTACACAAAAATAGGATGAGGATAATACTTGTCTGGATTTCATTCTGCTTAAAACTGACGCACTACTACAAAATATACATTTCACGTCCCCAAACAACGTCTATTATATAGAAATCTGACATTAAAAAAAACGCGGTGGCAATTTTGTAAATAAACTCAAAACAGAAAAGAAACAACGTCCCTTATTTCTGAAATAAGTGACATTGTTTGTTTCTCTGAGAAACAACGTCACATGTTTCAAATAAGTGACATTGTTTCTCAGAGAAACAACGTCACATGTATATGAAACATGTGACGTTGTTTCTTTGTTGTTTCTCTGAGAAACAATGTCACATATTTCAAACATGTGACGTTGTTTCTCAGAGAAACATTTTTTCTTAAATTTTTTTTGAAAAAAAAGGCGCCTTTTTCCCCTTTCTTAGCTAAGAAACAATGTCAAATGTTTTTGATATGTGACGTGGAAAGAAGAAACAATGTCACATGTTTTTTGATATGTGACATGGTTTCTTTCCATGTCACATATTAAGCATACAAGTGACATTGTTTCTTAAATTTTTTTTAAAAAAAAAGGCGCCTTTTTTCCCTCAACCCCACATTTCCATCTCTTAGCTAATAACTTCTTTGACCTGATCAAACACTCAGCTCCCTCACATCCTCTTCTTCCTCCCAAACCCTCAGCTCCCTCACTTCGTCTTCTTCCTCCCAAACCCCCAGCTCTCGAAACCTCTGCCTCTCTTCCTCTTCTTTCATTCTGTTACTTCTTCAGGTTTAGCTCCCATCTCTCTCCTTTTGTGTTTTTGCTTTCTATATATTGCATTTTAGTATCTTTGCATTTTTCTCTATCTTCTTATTTTGGAGTTCTAAGCTCTTTGGTCGAGCATTCTTAGTTATTGAAATGTGTACACCTTTAATTAGCTACCCGTTCCTACTAATTTCTTACTTCTTGCTTTGTTTTTTTTCCTTGCTCTGTTTCTTCAATGTCATTTTCCTGAACCTATTTCATGGAAATAATCATGCAAAATCCGCTTCTAAATATTCCAGGATGAGAGGTGATGTGTTACATTTGTTACATTAAGTGGATTTACTTTTTCAATTAGAAGAACATGATTTCCAGGTTGTTCTTGAAATTGTTCTTGCTTGTTTCCCAATTTGATTCTTGATTTCTCTGCATTCCCAAGTTAATTTTTCTTTTAGATTTGGTTCGTAGAAATCAGTAAGCATTGTACAAAATACTAAGTTGTGTAAAAATTGAATTTTTTGTTTGTGTAGTAGTAGCAAAAGTCACATGTATATATATTTAATTAGTTTGATTAAATTAGTTATATATCTGATTGATGGTTTACATCTGTTAAATAATAATCTGTTTCCATCAGCAATGCAATGCATGAAAGTATGAGGAAAAAATAAAAAAGAAACTAATTTTTTTTAAAAAAATGGAATTCACGTCACATACTAGAATAATGAGTGACATGGTTTCTCCTAAAACATGTGACGTGGTTTCTCCTGCCAGGAGAAACCACGTCACATATTAGCCCAAATATGTGACGTGGTTTCTTCAGCCAGGAGAAACCACGTCACTTGTTTAAAACATGTGACATTAATTCTTTTTTTTTAAAAAAACAAAAAATAATCAAAGCAGGGACTTTTCACGTCACATTTTCAATAAGTTGTGACATGGAAAATATGACTTTCCATGTCTGTTGCTTTAGTGACGTTAAAATGTCATATTTTCTAAGTCACTAGTTTTAATGTCACATGAAAAACTGACGTGAAAACCCCCAAATAACAGACATTGAAAATCCTTTCTGCAGCAGTGACGGATCGATCTCAAG
Organism: Mimosa bimucronata; assembly: GCA_037074515.1. Classification (NCBI taxonomy): domain Eukaryota; kingdom Viridiplantae; phylum Streptophyta; class Magnoliopsida; order Fabales; family Fabaceae; genus Mimosa; species Mimosa bimucronata. Next base: position 17,956,029 of record CM073440.1, on the reverse strand, counting down.
CAATGGTAGAAATGGTTGTGGTGGGATCATTATTCAAGAGGCAATTAGGGGATGGGTTGGAGGTTTTAGTTGTAAACTAACTCATGTTCCTCCAACCATTGCGGAGATTGTTGCAGTGATTTAGGTGGACTCCAGATTTGCAGGAGTAAAGCATATCAAAAAGTGAAGGTTCGCACATATTGCATGGAGGCTATCACTTTGCTGCGATGGGGGTTGTTCTGACAATCATCCTTTCCATGATATCATAGAAGATGTTAGACTCTTAATAGCTAGCAATTGACAGGTTATTATCATACATATGCCTAGAGAAAGGAATTTTTTAGCGGATCACTTGGCTAAGATGACCCATGGTTTTATTGATATTTTTTTTTAAATTTTGATCATCCACTGTCCTCTGGAGTTGGCACGTGTCAGAAGGCGGTAGATTAGAAGTTATTGTATGTAAGGCAAATGTGCAAATTTACTAATGGATAACTATCCGAAGAGCGTCTGCCACAAAAAAGTGTTTTGTGGTGCTTAATTTAAATACTAAAAAAGTTTTAAAAATTGTGTGAATTTAACAAAACCGTTATCTATAACCAAACTTTCGTTGCTTTTTTCCCGTGGGTCCCACCTGATTTCTTCCTCAAAAAGTAACAGTGTTTGCTTATATATAATGATTTTGTTAAATTCGCACCATTTTAAAACTTTTTTGGTATTTAAGCACCACAAAAAACTTTTTTGTGTCAGATGGTCATCGTGATAAATGTCATTAGTAAATTTGCACATTTTCCCTTGCATGTAAGTTCTAGTGGGCAAATGCTTTTTAGTATTATTAAAAAAAAAAAAAGAATGAAACTCTTGATTCGTAATAGAATCTTATTTTGGTTCTATCCTTTTGAATAGGAATTAGATTCCTTAATTATTTTCATAGTCATCTATCGATCATCATGGGATGATGTCGCTCTTTAGACAGTACAGTGATTCCATCAAAATTTCATAAACTTTATTTTCATTCTATCTTTGGCGAATTTGCTTAAAAATTAAAAAAAAGTGTCAGACATTCAAGCTTTGTTCTTGCGGTATTATTTATTATTTCCCCTAATATCATAATATTACGATCAAGCTTATGCATGAAAAAATAAGTTGGTCTCGTGGAAAGAATGAGAGATAGGTGGCTGGTGAGTCGAGATTACAAACAGCATACACAATTATAAAAATATTTTTTCTCCGTTCTTAGATATAGGATCTAATTGACTTTTTTAAAAAATCTTAAGAAAGATAAATAAGTTATTTATAAATTGATTTGTCTGAATTTTTTTTTCCTATAACTAGTTTATTTGACTTATAAGCTAACATATAATCTAAAAATACACCAAATACGTTATGATTAAGTGGTTCATTTAGCTTCCTTAACTTCTCCAAAAAAAATCAACTAGGTCTTATATTTATGAACTAATGAAGTATAGTTTTATTGATTTTTTATGACCAATTCTTTTTTTACCAAATACTCCCTCCGGTCCTTATTATAAGAGTTTGGCCGCTAAATTATGCTTCTTAAAAAAACACTTAAAAGTTAGTTAAAAGTTATAAATATGTTTAAAATATAAATTTTTCCATTATTAACCTTATTTATGATGAGACTAAAGAGAGAAAAATAAGTAGGAATATTAATGAGTACTATGAAAGTAAGTGCTAATAAGTAGGGGTAAAATAGAAAAAAAAAGCATTAAATGATGACAGAATTCAACGTAGACTCTTATATTTTGGAATAAAACAATTAAATTTCGAGTTTTTATAACAAGCACCGGAGGGCGTATGACCAATACATTGCAGGAATTTTAAATGAAATTTATAACGAGACTAGTATATGTTAAATTTTAATAGAATTACGTTGATCTCAACGGGGACAACACCATTTTTTTGGTCAATATATTATATTCCAATGAAATTATGAATAATACAATACCAAATATATATATATATATGCTCGGGTTGTTCGCAAAAGAAAATTTACGCGTGGAAAACCCTGAACAAAGTTAAACGCAAACACAAATAAAATATTAAATTTAAAACAAAAAAACCATAAAACAAGCCATTATATATTGCTTCCTCTGACGCTTTTGGATTTAAATTTAGAAGAATCCGATGCTGCTGTCCCTACATTGTATTATGCTTCAAATTGAAAGAGAGATTGTGATATTTTCAAAAAAAAAAAGAGAGAGAGATTGTGATGATAACGTTAGTACATAAAAAATAATAACTGAACCTGATATGAAAATATTGGATGTTAAAATATTAAAAATTACAAAATTAAAACATAGATAGGCATAAATTATTATTGAAAGAAACTTGCGCTCTAATAAGGTTTGATTTGGACGGTGGAGAAAGTTTATATTGTCTATATTAGTATTCTATAATTATGGCCCACCTAACGCATTAAACTAATAAATATTTTGTAATTATGAAAAATAAAGTTAAATTTTACAAACGTAACTCATCTTAGTAACCTTAAAACTCTATATAAAACCCCTGAACATCTTCATCTATACAAATAGGCTATACTATTAGCTTTGTTGATTATTTATTTGCGAATATGGTTTGAAGTCCAAGGAATTAATGTACATGTAATTACACGTTGAGTGTATTATATACATACAAAAATAAAGTTTGGGGGGATGTGAAATTGATATTTTGGGGTCATTTGCATAGACTTGAGGGTTATTATAAAAATTCAATGGTTAGTGAGGTTATTCTATAATTTAAACACAAATTAATATATTTGTAGTTAATATTTACCTTGAAATTGAATATTTTAATTGATCTGTTTAATGAAATTTCATATCCATAAAGTAAATTTTATTTTTTTTGACCAGCATATCCATAAAGTAAATTGAATTAAGGGCGGAGGGTAAAATTGCATCTTCCAAAAAATGTAATGGTATGACGTATAATCATATAAAAAATCTCTTTCTACGGGTGTGATACTATTGTATTGTACTTACATTAAGATTCTTGTAACGATGATGTCAAACTCTTCAATCACAAACAAGTGATGATGTGTCCTATTTTTTTATTTGGGTTTACTGTCAACAATGATATTTAAAAAAAAAATATTTCCTCCATCCTTAAATACAAGTTTCACTTTTATAAATATGTGTGTCCCAATATATAAGCATCACTTTTTGTTTATTTCAGAATTTATTGTATTTTTTCAGTTTTACCCTTTGTTTATTTTTTCCCATATATTTTCTTTCATATTTATTATCTCTTATTTGCCATATTGTCTTTCATTATCTCATCTCTATACATTCTCTTCCATCTTTAATAATAAGGGTATAATTGAAAAATAAGTTACATTTTTGACATATTTACTGCTTCTAACTAATTTTTTTATTGTTCTTGATAAACACAAAATAGTTAGTTAAAACTTATAATAAGAGGACGGAGGGAGTAGAACACATGATCACTTATAATCGGAATACTTGACAGGATGGATTTAAGAAACTTGATCAGAGTTTTTCCAATAACTACACCCACTTAACAGCATTTGAACTTTTAGATAATTCAAATTTTGTTAAGTTTGAAGTGTGCATTTAATTTAGGACGCTTGAGTACGTGAGGGGGTTGGGATTGACAAAAATCTGAGCATTGAGCTCAAGCATGCATGACTTGTTTACTTTACGGTGAAAACCATGCATGCACAAATACTACCCTCAAAGACACAACGAACAACATTTTAGAATTAAAAACCAGAGTGCAAGTTTTTTTTAATATTTTCTGGCCTATAGTTACTGGAATGAGAGTTTACTTAATTAGGTGCAACAATTTCAGTAGCAATTGCAGTGTCTTGAGGCAGTATTAATAGAGATTCCACATTTAATTGCATGGCACGCGTATCTTGCACCACTTCAGGTCAACTCTGCATGGGGATCAACCACAAGTTTACCCCCCTTCAATAAATGTTAGCATTAATTATATAATCAATTCTAATTATTTACTCCTACTTTAATTAACAATCTTAATTAAAAGTCGGCCCTGTTCAAATATTTTTTAATTACCCTGACTTTTACAAATTACCTATCTCTTGCTTTTTTTTTTATGACCACACGCACTCACACATACATATATCATTCTATTCCATACTCCCTCTGGTCCTTATTTATGTCATTAAATATGTCTAAGAAAACTTGTTAGTTATTGCCTTATAATAAAGACCAGAGGGAGTAAGTCCAGTTTAACTAACTCTCACATACTAAGAATTTTTAGTTATGTCATTAAATATGTCTAAGAATGATGAAATTTTTCTAGACTTCCCTTATTTAAAATTTTCATCTCTTTACATTTATAAATCACTCTCCTCTTTCTCTCTTCCTAACAATAATTAAATAAGGCTAAAGTTGGAAAACGATCATTAATAACCAAAGTGAAATTATATTTGGGAATAAAATTTTTTTGGTCGTTGGACTTATAATAAGTAATAGAGTGGTACTATCTATATATATGGGTTAATACAACTTTTGGTCCCTGAACTTTCACTCAATTTTGGTTTTGGTCTCTGAACTTTTAGATCGATGGTTTTGGTCCTTGAACTTTTGGTCAATTTTGGTTTTCATCCCTGAACTTTAACATCGATAGTTTTAGTCCTTGAACTTTCAGTCAATTTTGGTCATTGGTCCTTGAACTTTAAAAAAAATTCAAAAAATTAGGGACCAATGGTTATAAATGACACAAAGTTCAGGGACCAAAACCAAAATTAACCGAAAGTCCAAGGATCAAAACCACCGATTTGAAAGTTTAAGGAGCAAAACCAAAATTGAGTGAAATTTCAGGGACCAAAAGTTGTATTAGACTTATATATATATATATATATGATAATTCATTAATTCAAGTAATTAAAGTGTGCATTTTGAGGCAAAACTAATAGATTAAATGGTTGAAAAATTGCATTATAGTTTGATTAATTTGATGTACACTTAGAAATGAATTGAGAATAAAAAAAATGGTTTCATAGGTTTATGCTTGGAAATTCCAGATTTGCCCTTCTTTCATCTATTGTTTTTATTTTCTTTGTAGGGGCAAAACTGGAAAGAGGAGATGAAAAGGAGAGCTTCAGTGTTGAAGCTAGAGACCCGTGGAAGTAGAGGGAAAACACGAAGCTGGCAGTGGCGAGGGAGTTCATTCGTGGGCGAAGAGAACGAAGCAAGAGACGGCGAAGATCGAAGAAGTGAAATCGAGTGGATTCAGTTGAGCTTTGGGCTAGCGTGGCAAGTGAACGGTTAGAAGGATTGAAGGGAAGATTTGTACAGAGAAAGAGTTCCGGCTAGGTTCATTTGGGGAATGGGAGTATATAACTCCATCTAAACTAATATTGAGGGGGGTTCAACATTATTTTTCTAGTTCTCATTTTTCTTCTTCCTCTCTTCAATTCCTTTGAACCGTTCACGAATTCTGGTGTTCTTCATCGTCTTCGCTGTATCGTTTTCATCTTGTTGAGCTTCTCGTTTTTTAGCTATGTTATCTTCAATTCCAGATTGTATAATGGCTGATTTTCGAGAGATGCTTGGCTAATTCCTAAAATTTCCTTTGAGACTGAAGCAATACCAGAGCCTATCGATTCAATTAGGGAGTTCACTTCTATTCTCATTTAATTTGCTCTTAAATCTTGATTCTAGTTGCATCTTGATTTAGAGAGAGAGTGAGCAAGTAGTTCTTGTTCCATTTGATTGTTTGTGATTAAGTGATGAATGCATTCGAACAATGTCTAATTCTGCCGAGTTGATTCTTTGGACTGATTTCTTGTAATTCAACTTTGTAATCTTTAACCTAGTTGATTAATTTCTTGAGTTGAATGATTAATTCTATGGCAAGTTTAGTTAATTTGCTTCCTGTTCAGAGTTTCCTGAATAAGAGTTGTGCGGTTGTTTGGAATTAAATTCAATATCTCTAGTTTAATTAAGTGGCTTAGTTAGCAATTTAATTGAATTAGAGATAGAGAGTTTATGAACTCCAATTTACTCAAAGGCAATGAAGGTAGGCTGAAGCTCAAAGGGAATTTGATTTCGATTGAAGTTTTCTTCTAATTTTCATTTGTTAATTTTCAGTTCTGATTTGTTTCTTCCATAAAAAAATATAAAAAAAATTAGATTAGACTGGGTAGAATTTTGAACTGCAATCTGGATTTTATTTGTTACAAACTTGCATTTTAATCATACATATTGCCAAGAGACGAGGAAATGACCTAGAGTTAACTCCACTGCACTATAGGAGTTTATTCTAGTTGTTTTGATGCCTATGCGACAAGGTTAATCAGACTTATATATATATATACACTTCAAGTAGTTTATCATGAACTTGATTTCTTTTCACTACACTTTGTCTTCACGGCACCCTCATTGTAGTTTTCAACGGTTTAGATCAAATTTAAATGCTTGTTTTTCTCCTAAATACATGGTTAGACAAACAAACAAACTTATTGTGCTGTGCTGTAAAGCCGAATAATAATTTTAACATAAAAAGTAAACATCCGTTGGCTTGCTCTGAGGTCAGGCTCAAGTTTGGTTTTTAAAGTTAGTGTAGCCCAAATTTAGAGGCACCTATACATAAAAAGCCCAACTTAATTAAATTTCTTGTTTTTTAAAAAAAATAAATAAATGGAATCAAAACATAAGGTTTTCAGTTTTCTCTGCTTTTTTAAAAAATAACTCCAAGAGATTAGATAAAATAAAAGCAGTGAGACTTATAAGTACAAAACATGTAGTAAAAGTAAAGGTTAAAGAAAGTAGTAAAAAAAAATACAAAACTTAAGTTTACCCCTTTGGCATAACTAAGTTTTAATTTTCCTTTCGCCCTTCTTCTACAGGTTAGAAACAAGGGAAAATATTAAGGGTTAAAGGTCATAGTTGTCCCTGAAGTGTACAAGGTGTATCATATCTGCCCCTAAAGTATTTTTGGGTCCAAATGTGCCATTGAAGTATACAAATGGATTAGTTTTACTCCCTTACCGTTAAAAAACTCACGTTGATTATTAAATAGTGGACGTTGACCGTTAATATTTTAACGGTTAAAGGGTGAAACTGATCAATTGTCATACTTCGATGGCACATTTGGATCCAAAAAATTTTTAGGAACAAATATGATACACCTTGAACACTTTAGGGGTAACTATGACCTTTAACCCAAACGTTAAAATACCCTTAAAATTGGAAAAGGACAAATCATGATCATGAACCAAGGAAATCTCAAGTCAGATCCAAGGGAGGAACTGGGATTTCTAAATCTTACCGAAATATAACAATACCCTCAACCGACCAGAATCTATGAGGCGAGTCGTGAATTGTTAAGTTAAATTAGGCGATAGCTGTGATGAAGTTGACAATATGTATTTTAAACCTGTGAAGTACACAAGGGGATTTTCAGCGTTGTCCTTCTCAAATGAGTTGAAGAAACCACATTTATTGGGAAGAGGAGGAGGAGGAGGGTAGTAGGGTTGCGGTGAAGGGGAATGAAGGCGTTGCTGAGAATAACTGAAAGGGGTGATAATGATGGCCGCAGCCGCCGCAACTTAGGGCGGAATTTGATTTACCATACATGAGGTTGCTTTCAAATTTATTAACACATGGGTTATTTCAGTCTTTTAACAACATTAAAAAATCCCTAATCACGTCATTAGGGATTTGTTAAAATCCAAGGCCTACTTTTGGATTTAGACATTTTAATTGGATTCATTTGAGATTCTCCTAGGAAAAGAAGAGAGGATAATTGAGACTTTTAACCAAATTTCAAAATCCTGAATTGGTACAGGGGGTTAATTTGAGATTTTTCAGTCTTTTTTCCCTAGAAACAATCTTTCGTTAAGTATTACTTCTTCCGTATTTTTCACAAGACAAATGTTAGACGGTGTTAGTGATCTTATATATATATATAAATATATATGGCATATTGATATTACAAAGAATATGTTCGAGAAAGAGAAGATTATTAAACTAAAGACATTTGTGATTGAGAAAATCTCACAAAAATCTCCTAGCAAATGGAAAATTACAAACCAATCTTTTAAATTTGATAAATCCCACCCAAAGATGGGATTTTCATATATTGCCAAAAAAAAAAAATTCCCTCAACAATTAGAGTTGGGGATTGTTAACATAAACTTAAAAATCGTTATGATTAGTTTGAAAATTCATATGTTAAACTTGTGAAGGATTTCCCAACAAATGCCTTGTCAATTCTTTATGGGGAAAATTGGAGTTGTGAATTATTAACATGAATTTGAAAATTGGTATGATAAAGTTGAAAATGTATATGTCCAAGTTGTGAACCTTTCTACTATGTCTCGTCAATTTCTATTGAAAAAAGTTTGAGTTGTGAATTGTTAATATGAATTTGAAAATGGTTATGATTAAATTGAAAATCCATATGTTGAATTTGTGAATACTTATGATGTATTCGACAATCATAGGGGTATCTGTGAATACTATGTCTCGTCAATTTCTAATGAAAAAAGTTTGAGTTACGTTGTGAATTGTTAATATGAACTTGAAAATGGTTATGATCAAGTTGAAAATCCATATGTTGAATTTGCGAATACTTATGATGTATTCGACAATCATAGGGGTATCTGTGTCTTTTCGTAAGATATCAAAATCTCAAATTCGTTCATGAGGTCTAATTTGGGATAATCTCAAATTTAAATGATTGATTTGTCATTTTCCATTTTTAGAGGGATTTTATGGGATTTTCCCTTTGTGATTTAATCAACTTTATTAAAACACAACAATTTAAAAAGTAGTTTATATATCTTTTGTCAAATATCTAGGGACTTAACTTTAAGTAATAAGTCACACCAGTTAAACTCGTGTAAATCACAATTCCGTTAAAAGTTGATGGATTAAGTAATTAATTTTCATTTTTTAAAATATAAACTTTTTCACTTAATTTGTATTATTAGGGAATGTAACATCTAACCACAAACAATTTATTGAGATGGTAAGCGACCCACCCATATAATGAGGAAAAAACAAATTTCAAAAAGATAATTGACTTTTCTTATGTCTTACACACAACTAAATAAAAGTTATGCCAGTTTTAACTTTAGGCTAATAAACTAGTCAAACAGAATTTAACCAATTCTCTCATATTTTATTTTATATAGAGACGTAAATAATAGATAATGTTGTCATTTTATGAGGCCTTGGGGACTTGGCCAAAAGTTTGATCAACCTATAACCCTGGCTCATGACGAGCACATGCAAATATACCTAAACTACGACGTGTACGCAGCCTATTCATAAAACTCAATTAAACTAGGACGAAGCAATGTATAAATGAATTTGCCTAACAATTCTATTACTCCCTCTGGTCCTTATTATAAGGCACCAACTACCAATTCTCACAAACCAAGGAATGGTAGTTGGGTCCTTAAATCTAGGCTTAATTGACCATATTTTCCAACTTCACCTTTCATTAAATGATACAACTTAACATTTTAAACTATGAACATTCATTAATGACAAGGGTAAAATAGGAAAAATGTAATTAATGTGGCAGTTGGTGCCTTATAATAAGGACCAAAAATTTTGTTAGTTGGTGCCTTATAATAAGGACCAGAGGGAAGTACTATACAAAGAAGATTCATTTCCAAACCACGTGGCCCCAACACAAGATAAAAAATCCAACCTCCATTTTTGAATCTTCCCCTTTTTTTCCTTCCGAAATTTTGGACCTCACATTTTTTGCATCCTTCACGTTCACACACACACGTATCTATTTTGCTCTGCTTATTTTCTCTTTTCTTGCTCTCTCCATACGCCTCCTCTCTCTCTCTCTCTCTCTCTCTCGTGGCGTATTTTCAATTCAGTATTTATCTCTTAATTAATCTGTTTTGAGTTGAAATTATCATTCTTCCAAGTTTGTATCATTGAGGGGTTATTCTGAGATTGTGAAGAGAAAACAAAGATGATGGGTGCTTTATCTGTTGTTGGGGGTTCATCAGTGATGGATTCACAGACTTCACCATGTTTGTGTGTGGATGCTTTGCCTACGTCCACAAGTGTGAATTTCAAGAGTGGAGATGTTATTCTATGGAAGAAGCAGATAGTGAAAAGTGGGGCCACCATGGTTTTGAGAAGCTCCTTCATTGGTTCAGGGCAAGAGTGGCGGCGGCTCTGTGTTGCCAGAAGTTCTAGGAAGCATCGCAAAGATCGAAAATTTACCATTGTTAATGAGCTTGGTGGACAATATGAAGACACTTTTGGTGATGTCAAGAAGGTAATATGCTTTGTTCTTGTTCATATAACTCTGATTTATGGACCTTTTAGTGAGAAAACCTGATAGAAATTTACGTTTTAATTTCAATCTTTTACTATGGTCAATTGGTTTCCTCATTAGCATTGGTTTATGTTAAATCGCTTTTACTTCTTTGCTTGAGTCTTGGATCTTCATTATGGTCTCATCTTATAACTTGTTCAATAGGTATAATTAGGACAACCAGAGCATTTCTGACATGAAATGTTAAGATAGGAACATATCTATGTTCTTGCCAACCTGATAACATTTTCCGAAAATGTTACTGTAACATTGTCCTGATATAGAAAAGAAAAATATCTGCTTCCTAACTATTATCAGACACAACTTAGGGCACTCATTGCAAGTTGAGTGAAGAAATTTTGATAAGCAACAGTGCAATTAAGAAAAAAATAGGGGTCTTTTCATTATGTCCAGTGTCTCTCACATTCATGAACTGCCAAATTTAAGGCAGCATAATGGTTATGATGCTACTATGCTAATAGGGTAATTGGCAAGGATTTAAAATAGCACAGCTTAATAAGAGAAGGCAGGATGCAACTGCTTTAAGTCCCAAGGGATAAAATTGCAATCTTCCCATTTTGATATTTGTTTTCAAACTGATATCATTTTTGGATACAGCAACTACTCAACTATTTCACTTACAAGGCTGTGAGGACTGTTCTACAGCAACTGTATGAGATGAATCCACCCAAATACAGGTGGTTCTACAAGTAAGTACAATCTTTATCTGTATAACTAGATGGCTTCCATGAAAACCTTCATGACCTTGTACTGTTGTTTTGGGGCAGAGCCAAAAGGCATTGAAAAAAACTTGTGGTCATGGCTCCCACCATTTTCCCTTTCCCTCCGCCACTGTTATATTAGTTTGAATAATGTTTTTGCTATTTAGATAAAAAGTTGCTAACAATCAGTGGTTGCTTACGCAGGATCGGTATATTATTTATTAGACTTAAACGAAAACTGGTTGATTAGGCTGGTCTCCCATAGTAGGATTATTAATCTCCTTGGTAGAGTCAATCTGTCTACAAATCAGCTTAGATCAAGCACCTCTGTGGAGAGTTTCAATTTTTGTTTTGCATCTTCCTGGTTTTTGCAATTTCATTGTAGAGGTGGTTATTTAGCTAAATGCTAGATATTTTTTCATCTTGGCAGTTTTGTTGTATCAAACAAGCCTGAAGATGGGAAACGTTTTCTCCGAACCCTTGGGAAGGTAAATTCTTTAATATATCCAGTTAAATATTTCATCGTGGAGAATTTTTTCAGAAAATTGTACTTTTATGGCTGTCTTTTAATTTTAAGAACAGTCTATATTTCTTGAACTATTCTGTTTACTTTCACTCTTATTTTGCCATGAGATTGTTCTAGTTGCTGCTCATACATTCGGACTACATTAAAGGATTTGGACCCTGGACACTATTTTTATAGCTATCTTATCTTTATCAGTTGGGTTATCCTTGTTGGTTACTGTTCTTACATACAAACTTAAGAAAGGTGATTTACTTGACAATTATATTTCGCCATATGTTATATGCCCACTCCCCCTTTTCATTTGATAGGAGTATCAAGAGCTTGCGGAGAGAGTGATGGTAACACGGCTTCATCTTTATGGTAAATGGGTCAAGGTAACGGAATTCCAAAAGATGATTGATTTCCATTTTCCAAGGCATTTAAAAGTAAAGCTTTTAGGAATGAATAGGTGATGTAAGTAAATTTATTATTTGTAACAGTTTTTCACTCTTCATCATGCAGAAATGTAATCATGCTGAAATATACCAAGAAATCTCTGATGAGAACTTGGAGTTGATGAGGGAAAGGCTCATGGAGACTGTAATATGGCCCTCAGATGACACAAACACAGAAAAAATTGGCTGATAAATAAGTCAGGACTCCTCATCTCACCTTTTGTTTTGCTTCCTCTCTATGTTCTAGCCTTTTCTAAGCTTAGGTTAATTTTTGGTTCAATATGAAGTCATTTTCCTTCAATTGTGAGCTTTGTGTTTTGTAAATTGTGTATATATGTATCACTTCATCTATGCATGATCCAAGATCTAGATAGTTTGATCCGAAGGATTTACAAGTAGGCTATATGTTATGGGCAAGCGTTAAGTGTTTCAATATTCTAACGAACCTCTCAATACAATAAGCCATTAAGCCCTAATTCTATTGCATAAGAGGTTCATGACCTAAAAAAATGTGAGAATGATATTGGGAATTTATTTACTGTGCAATTTTATCACAATAGATTGAGCCAACACACTAGATGGGGGAAACAGCATTAGCGTCAAAAATTGAGAGGAGAATAAATAATGAAACTGGGTAAAAGTCTAAATCAGCAAATCAATACTTTTATTTTTGAGCTTATCTTTCACATACCAGTTGTTTAATATGTTCATTACCTATTTGGCGGCAGCCAGACATTACTACGCGCACATAATGTGTCGTCATAGTTTACTAAATTTTGATCATGAAAACTTCTAGATTTGTGTGTCATCCTAACGTAAGGGTCATACTAATCTTCTCTGCATCGTTCCAATCTTATCGGATGTCCCCTTGAAAACTTCAATCTCGCTTTAAATTGGATTGTAATAATTCTTCAAATCTACCAAATTTTATGCTTCAGCTGGGCTTTCTTATAAATATCTCCAATATTAGAAAACCACGAGGGGGAATTAGTTTTTTTTGTTATACCTATTCTACGCATTTTAATTAGGTTTTTAATTTAATCTTGTCTCAGGAAACAATGCTTTGTAAGCATCATCATTTCCGGTAAAAAAAAAAAAAATGTATCGTCAGTCTCATTAGATTATTTCTTAATCTTGAAGATGCCTTTAAAAATAATCAGCGCCTATCTTAACGCCATGAGAAGCTTTTTTTTTTTTTCTTTTTTTTTTGAAGAACGCCATGAGAAGCTTTAAGGGCGAGTAAAAACTTGGCCTGATGTGGAAACGAAAATTATGTAAGCAGTTGAATTTAAGATGCATTATTATGCAATATTAACGCTCAGGATTTACATTATAGAGTTATAAATGAAATGTAAGGACGCACAATCACATACGTTCCCATTGAAAATTATAGGTCTCTTTATCATACAAGACTCTGAAAGATTTCAAGTGCCGAACTTCCCTCCCAAAAACTAATAATATCATTATATTTGTCGACTTCTAATAAAATTAAAGCTAAATTGATGGCAATAAGCTTAAGTCAGACCTAAATTGGTAATAATAATTTTTCAAGGATGAAATTGATGGAAAAAATATCGTATAAGGACTGCTAAAATAGTTCATTATTAAAATCATGACATGTATAGGGAGGCACGGCAAATTATAAAGTGTGGACATAGTGGGGGTTGAACTAGAATAAGCACGAATAGCCTGACTAATAAGGAAGCTATTGAATCGTTATGGCCAGAGATCAAGAAATTCATGAACCTAAAAAGAAAGCAGGGCAAGAATGAATATAGAAAGATAGAAACACCCTCAATCACTATCCTTTGACACTGCTGAATTATAATCCTACTATTGATCAGAAAGACAGAAACAAAGTTCTAAACTTGACATATACCACTAATATGGTACAACACTAAATCCAGTAACCCTATTTCCATCATCAGATTCACAAAAGGTAATGCAAAATGCATCGAACAATGGAATGAGAATTTGAGGGTAACCAGGCCAGGAGTGCTTACAAAATTGAAAAGCTCTCGCACTGCTCTGACTGGCTAGAAAAAATAGATAAAGCGATCACCTGCAACAGGAAACATAAAAAGCACACAGCAATTTGACTCATTAAAACAGCAATAAGATATAACAAAGAAATTGAACAAGAACATAATATTGAAAGGTAGTATTAGGCATCATCCTAGCATAAAAGATTAATCCAAGACAAAACGAATACTTGAAACTGAACAAATAACCATACAATCTCAATCAGATTCTCAAAATAAATTCCTCAGCTCATCGTTTTTAATTTGCTAGGCTCCCCGTAGAGCATCTAACTATAACCAACCTACAACCAGAGTTTATTCTATAAATTATTTACCATTGAAAGGCTAAATTTTCAAAATCCGCACATAAAAATTCAGTTGTGACACTCATGAAAGGACAATAACCACAGAGAATTTTCTATGATATCCATTAAATAAGTCATTAAAGGATACCTACAAACTTACCATATTGTAAGCTGAAGCACAAAGGCCGAATGCCTTACGTAGAAGGTGAGTACGAGGAACAAGATAAATTTTCTATCACTATTTCTCTTCTTTGCCTGCAAATAAGGGCAGAAAGGAGGATACATGAATACATTCAGCTTTCACCAAAAGTTAGAATCTGCCCGAGTGCAATTCTTGCACGTAGCTGCATTAGAAAATAAATTTGGTTAGACTATTAAATAATAAGAATCAGGCAAATTCATTTTGTGATGAAATTTAAAAGACCTTCACATCCATGCATGGATCATTAACCATCTTCTTTATTCGAGAAACTATGCCAAAATTACGCAGTTTTGCAACCCGGCCAAATGCACCAGTACTTGTTGTATTGGTGAGATTTACAATGACCCAAACAGCTGCTGTGCATAAGCGACTGTCATCACTCTGCAAACACTGGTTGAAGAATGAGTTCGATCCGTCCTCTGCCTCAGGAAACAGTTGTTGCATTACAGCTTCCTTGTGAAACTCATTTCCACTGGCAATATTGCAAAGTACATACATCCCCTACATGGAAAATAAAACCAGGGACATAATTATTACATTGATGAAGAAAAAACCAAAACAGTCACTCTTTTCCTTATATTTTGATTGTATCTTTTATTATTTACATCATCACACCAAAACAAAACGAGGTGTATTCCAGATTTCCAACAATATTCTTATTAAGCAGCTTTAAATGATGGAAGGCTTAGATAATGTTGAGTTTGTATTTTATGTATAACACCAAGTGTTGAACATAATTTTGTTTTCAAAGCATCGTTTCAAAATAGAGTTAAATACAATGATTTCCCTTCAGTTTTGCTGAAATTATAGAGACCATTCCTCTATTTTCAAAACTTGACACTTTAGTCCAATTTTTAATACCCATTGAAAATACTCCGTTAAAGATTCAAAAATACTTAATTTATCTAACATTATGATAAAAATTGAAAATTATTGATTTCCCCAAAATCTAATTGCTGCTCACTCTAATTTAAAGAATTTTAAATAAATAAGGTGATACTTAAATAAATAATTTTACAAAATTATACTGTTACAATTAATATAATTTCAAGTGAGATAGGCATAAATTATAGTGAAAAATGTGGCATCTTATAAGCAAGAATTTTCCTGTAAGCTAGGTCTCCTATTAGCAATTAACTTTATTCAACTTGAGATTCATAAAATTTGAATTGTGTTTTGTGATGAAGAAAATAAAGTTGGCAATCACTTCAAAGGCACTACGGTCAAATTCACTAGAGCATTTCTACAATTTTCCTTGTAAGGTATTGACAATTACGGCTGGCTCACATGATACATATTAGAAATAACAAGGAACAACTCATGATACATATTAGAAATAACAAGGAACAACTCATGATACATATCAGAAATAACAAGATACAGCTCCATGATACCAGTAGAGCGTGATAATCTACCTTATCAGTCATCAACCTATGAAACAATAATTGGATTCAAAAGTTACTACTGACCTGGATCCCAATTTCAGCTTTTGAAGATCCCCTCAGTCGCCTTCCAACAGCGTCAAGTATGACACCATCTTCAGCAAAAGCATATTTAACAAATTCCATAGGCCCATCAACAAAATTGCGAACAAGAGCAAGAGTTTGTTCTTGAACAGAATACTCAGGATCTGCAGTGTGTACACAATCAAGGACAATCTTTCTCAAGGACAATGATTAAAAGGACATATTTCTTATATAACAATTAATCCATGGAAAAAAAAAACTGAACTGCCAATGGGAATTATTACCATGGATAAGGTGAACTATTGAAGATGCTGTCAACTCCATAAAGACAGCTTCCTTACATGTGTTCTCTGCATGAAATACCATGTTCCTCAAGGCCCATACAGCATTCACCCTTAATGATGAATCCATAGACTTTGTCAATTGCACAAGCTCTTTAATGCCCCCACATCGAATGAATATAGACTTGCCAGGTGTAATGCCTGTCACTATGTTGCTTATAGCACCAAGAGCTGCAGCCTGGAAAACAATATAGCAAAAAGTATGTTCAACTAGATCTCAATAAACTCAGACAATATCTGTTTCATTGTGGCAAATAGCTACAACTACTTTTTTTTTTGGGGGGGGGGGGGGGGGGGGGGGGTTGGTTGACTATAACTTTGGAATAAAAACTTTAAACATTGCTGGAAATTATTAAGACACTGGAGGTGAGTTTTAATGGTAGTAGGCAATCAAAATAACAACAGTGGCCCTTACAACCATCATTTAATGCAAGATAAATTGTAATTCTCACTGGTTTGAGTTTGGTTAAAAATATGATTATGTCACTAGTAAAGTGTCCTCTTTTATTTACTTCTAATATAAAGAAATTCAGAACTTCTAAGACATTAAAGATGTTAAAAGTCATCTCAAGCATTAAGAACATTGTTTAGTTTTCAGTATGATTTACAACTTTATTTTTTTCTTGGAAAATTCCAAAAAAATACCACTTGAATTCCTGAATTCCATGTAGGACATTTTGACACTTCGAGTAATCATTTTGATTAAATGAGTAACCACATTGACAGCTTTACGTCACCCATCTGGAAATTAGAAATTCAAGTTGTATTTTTTTTCTAATTTCCCCTTTTTACACCTTTTGGCGCATGAAATTGACAACTACTCATTTTAAGTCAAAAGACAATGTAGATACAAGAACCACAAACCTGGACAGAAGCAGACAAATCAGACAGAAGCTGAATCAAAGGAATCACGATGCTTTCATTCATAAAACGTCCTGCACTCAAAGTCTGGATCACATTTTTTACAAGTTAATTACAAATAAGATTTGAGAAATTCAAGTAAAATATATGGTTTCAGGTTGTATACCTTGATTGAGCGAGAGCTGCTTCTTAAGCAATTGCAAGCTGCTTTGCGTATGTTGGCATTATCATGAACTAGGGCATCAACAACTAAGCTCAATACCTGTGTATTTACAAACATGTGTCTGAAGTTGAAACTCTGCATCTGAATTAAAAGTATAGCTATGATAGGTCAAAAGCCTCATTAGTCATCACATTAACAACTCGGCATTATGAATTGAGAAAACAAAACGTTGACTTTAGTTATCTACAGAAAGAAACATTTCTCCATTGCTTCAACGTGTTAAAATTTGTATGATATTAAACAGTGCTAACAAAAATCCATCACACAATCTCAACAATGCAGTTCACAGAGGTAAAAATTTCATTATTTACAAATTACAACATGGTTCAGGTACATGAAAACAGAAGATACAGAGTAGTTAGATGGGTGGAAGTAAAAGTTGTTCTCAATATAAGTTGTTTCTGATGGCAAAAACTTGCATATGAGCCTGATGATACTTAAAAAACCTATTCATTCTAACTTTGAACTTCAACATAAAAATACCAAATATATATATATATATATATATATAAATCAAGGACAATTTTACGAGGTCACAATAATTGATTTTTCTATTTAATCTAAATCCAGCAATCAGCCTGAGAGCAATTCCAAGAAACTACTTAACTAAGTGACTCAGTCAAATTATAGCTGTTCCATGCAATCCAGGGAGACACACACACACACACATACACTCTTTAGGATGCATGTAAACATATTGATGACCAGAAAGAAACCAAGCGACGTACTTGGCACAAAAATAGAGGTAGACTATGTTCACATCCCAAGACACACACACAATCCAGGGAGACACACACACACACACACACTTTAGGATGCATAAAAACATATTAATGACCAGAAAGAAACCAAGAGATATACTTGGCACAAAAATAGAGATAGACTATTTTCACATTCCAAGATGGCAAAATGCCACATGAAAATAAGACAGAATGAACAAGAAAACTACTATAATAACATTCTGAAAACAAAGCAACTTGCAAATATGTTGGTACAAGGATTCTCAACTCAATTTCTAGCCCATTATATATTGTATTATCTCCTATCAGCAATCATCTATGTCCTGTTAATTGTTAACTTAAATCCTCAACTACACATATGACTGAACTCTACTAAGATGCATAACAATCACGCATTAAAACTACGAGAAAATAAGACTAATGCTGAAACATCAAGACTTGCTATAGAGATGACAGGCTGGAGTTTTTAGGAGTAATTTTCATCTCTGAGAATTTTTCACCAACGAAAAAAATCCATACATGCATATGTCTGTGTATGGAGGAAAAATATTTCAGTCACATGCAGCCAATTTACAAGACTCGGCATTATTTTGATAAATAGTCTCCAGGAAACAACAGACCTGCAATGTAAGAAACCTAGACCGGCAGCACTCCAATTTTGAGCAAAGATCAGCCAAAGCAATAAATATCCCTTCAAGGCGTTTGGGATTTAAAGAAGACTTTTGCAAGTGGCAGTAGAACTTATCAATAGCATTTGCCTCAAAAGCTATCTTATGTAAATCTTCCTCCTCTGCAATTAAACTAGAGAAAGCCAAGGAAGCTTCGTCTCCAACTTGACCAGGATCATCAAGGAGCTCAAGCAAAATATTCACCAATTTAGTCTTAATTCCTAAGTCTTGCAGCTGGCAAGAAGAAGAATTCTTAACACAAATCAAGCACAAGCAGGCAAGTAATTTTGTCCGAGAATACCTATCCTTAGTCAGCTCAATAATGGAGTTTAGAGCTCTTCCACCACGAATGTCCATAAATTTAGAGACAGTGTCAGGATTGCTTTTAAGAATTGCAGCAAGGGACTCTAAACTAGCATCTCGCTGGCTTAGAGAACCATCAAGGAGGCTAATAACTTTCTCCAAAACACCAGCATAGCACAGAATATTTTGCTCTTCTCTTGTCTCACAAGAATGAACAACAATGCTTGCACCTAGCACTGTGAGATTTCCGTTCTCACTTTTCAATAGGGAAAGAAGAAATTTCCTGTTTCCCTCTATAAAAAAATCATATTTCGGAGCTAGTTTTGATTGATAAATCATTCGTAGAGAACGTGCAGTGGCATCCACAACCTGAAACAAAGATGGCAATGGCCTATCATATCACATTCAAAAGCCATGTGCAGTTGAAATCAGTAATAGAGACGGTGCACAAAGTAGACAGTAATATAGTATCAAGAATCAAGGTGCCCACACACACACATCTTGTTTTCCGCCCACAAACCTCATTAGAGGGGGAAATAATAAACTCATTTTCTTCCCCAGTATGCTTGCCCTAGTCTCCAACTTGTCATAAAGCAAGGAATATAAGTAGTTTATGTTGTTGCACAAATTAGTGGTAAAGATGAGTTTTCCTAAGATGTATGTGAAAGAATATATTGAAAGGTATTCATCTTATAAGTACAAAACAACCATTATTTGAAAGGCTTGAGTACTGTGGAGAGTAGTTCACATCACAATTAAATTAAAAAGAAGGAACATACGATAACAAACAAGATTTCTTATATTGGTAGCAGTGGAAAGAACTGAGCAGGAAAAACTGTCTATTATTAAAACCATAAGTATATCCAGAGAGGTAATTCCATATGCTTTTAGCAGAGACCATGACACAAATCCACTGATCAGGTAAGACGAAAACTTCGATCAGTGGATTTATTTCATTTCTAATGTCTTATAAATACTCAAGCAACACCAACTCTCCGAACATAGGAAACTCAACAGATTGTGGATCAAATAAATCCTCATTTCACACCATAATTCTAAACAAATTGCTCCAGTTTATAGCACTAAAATTACACATTAATCACCAATCTCTAACAAACAAGAACGAAAAAACACTATAATCAATCAATCGAATTCACCTTATCGTTGGCATCAGAGAGGAGACCAAATAAACGAGGCAAAACACCGGCGTCGAGAACAGCACGTACTCCAGCCTCAACGCCACAAGCAAAGCTACCGAGAACAGCGGCGGACTGGACAATGAGGTTAGCACCGGAATCGGAATTGGCGTCAGCTTCGGCGAGAACGGAGGCGATAACAGGGACAGCACCGAGCTTGAGGTAGGAGAGTTTCTTGGTTCGGTTACCGATGATCTTGTTCTTGACCTCTCGGATTGCTTTGAGCTTGATTTCGGAATCAGTGGAAGCGAGGCGATCGAGGATGGGATCGGAGACAGAGGAGGAGAAGGAAGGAGCTGTGGTGGAGGAAGATGAGGTCGTCGGCATGGTTGAATTTTTCGCCGGAGTCTTCGTCGCCGGTGGCGGTGGTGGTGGAAGCTCATGCAAGCCGGAGAAGACGATGTGAGTTCTACATCCACAACCACTGTGACGGAGGAAGAAGGAGAGAGAGAATGGTTGTTCAAATTTTTTTTTTTTTTTTTTAATTTCTTGTTGGACTGTTGGTCTTTTAATTTTATTTTTAAATTAATCTTAGATTAGTTTCTTTTTTAAAAAAAAAAAGAAAATTTGAAATGTACGGTTGCGATCAGAAGGGGCAAATGCCTGATTATACGCATATAATTATGCCAAATGTAAGCAACCCACATTTCCATGTGACTCCATTCTATATCTAATAATTCTCATAAATTTCATTAACTTCTTTTTTTTTTAAATTAAAAAAACTTCAACTTCTATATTAGATATGAGACTCATGCCACCCATCTCCCCCGTTCGTTGGCTGGCTGTAACTGGCAAAATGATTGGACATTTAACCATCTTGACGAGCGTTCAATTCCTGGGGTTAGTTGTGGTTCCAGCATCGTCGCTTGGAGTACCACTTAGTTGTAACTTCCTTGACATGCTCCAAAGTCTACAGGGATAGGTCCCGATAAATCATGAGTTAAGAACATTATCTTT
Source organism: Mimosa bimucronata (assembly GCA_037074515.1). Classification (NCBI taxonomy): domain Eukaryota; kingdom Viridiplantae; phylum Streptophyta; class Magnoliopsida; order Fabales; family Fabaceae; genus Mimosa; species Mimosa bimucronata. The sequence goes on along the minus strand of CM073440.1, from coordinate 17,934,777 downwards.
GAATAATGGGTGAATCCAACCTCTTTCCTAAATTATTTTATCAAAAAGATACGAGACTCATGCCAATAAAGTCCTACAATTGTGTATTACAATTAAAGTTTACAGTTTTTTATCCACATGAGATTATACAATTAGTTTTGTAGTTCTGTGCATTTTTTATTTATGATTTGTGGTTAGTAGAATCTTTAATCCTTGAATTTATACTCCTTTCAGTTTTGATTTCTCAACTTTTAAATAAAGGTTTTGGTAGTTCAAGTTTTATTTTAAAATTCTCATCCTAATAATTTCTTAAAACAAATTGGACCATTTTATTCTTAAATATAATAACCAAAACCTTTAATTTAAATTAAAGTTTAAGAGTCTAAAATCAAAGTGAGAGGTGATTCTAGAGTGAATATTATATTGACTCCGTGGTTTTTTAAAGGACAAAGATCTTTATTTTGAAACCAAAAGTCAAAAGAAAGTATGAATCACATGCTATGCCTTAAACAAAAAAAGGATGGGGAAAAAATGCTGCGCTAGCCCTTGTTTGGAATGTAATAGTGTATTAACCCATAAACAGAAATAATAACTACAAAAAGAAAAACAAGAAAAATAGATAAACCAAAAAACAGTGTATCACTTCTGGTAATAAATTATTCCTGTTTTTTCTTGGCTGTATTATCAATTATTCCTGTTCTTATTTTTTGATGTTGAAGATCTTCATTGACCCCATCTATTATAAGATGAAGAAAGCAGTGCGGGCAAATATGGGATGAATTATCAATCCGGATTGCTGACGTGGCAAGTGCTAATCAAGATCGAGTGCTAGTGAGGAGCCAGGTCAGATCCTTCTAGCCATGTAGCTTTCCACATCAGCCAAAGATGCGAAATGATTCTTGCCCCCTTTATCTTTTTATCCGGAATGCATCATCATCTGCAATGTGTTATTTATTAATAATACTCCCTTATATAAAAGATTTATTTATCTAATTTAAATTAATTAAGAATGTTAATTAAGTTGATAAATATGACATGTTTTTCTTAAAATACTCTAACTATCTTCCTTAACATTTCAATCTCTCTTACTCGATTATTGTTAAGGAGGTATTAATGAGGGTAATTTGAGAAATATTGACAAAAATTATAAATACGTCTTATATTTCTAACCAATATCAACTTATAAAATAAATCTTATATGTTAAGTACACGAAGGAATACTATGATTTATTACTCATTACTCATTATATAATAAACAGCCACGATAATGATATTGATGATGATATATTATTAATAATTAGACTCGTTCTTTGTATGGAATAAAAATATATTGTCCCCTTAACATAAGATTCATTGTAAATAACCTAAAATTGAAAAAAGTCATAAAATATTAATTTAAAGAATTAAGATACATTATTTAAAACATAAATAAACAATAATATAAATATAAACTATTGAAGCTTTTATATTAAAATTTTTAAAATATTAAAAATTTCATATGAACTAAAAATAATTTTTCAGTCTAAGAATCAAGACAATGGAGTAATGGGGGAAAAATTATGTGCAATGGTTGATATTTTGGAGTTCATGAGTAAATGTGTGTGCATACATATGTGTGCACGTACCGGATATGAACCCGGGGCCTGGTGATTTAATCAACGAAGAATCACCATGAAGCCATCCGGAATACCAATGTGTGCAATGACTGATATCATATACTGTAATGGTTGGCAAAAGAAAAGACTGACATGAACAAGTTTTGACCTACTATTAATAAATTCGAGTGATGAAAATGAAAAAATTACATGCAAAAAGGAAGAAACCTTCCTACATTATTATTTTTTTTTTTTTTTTTTTTTTTGCCAGAATAGAAACCTTCCTACAATCCTACATATCAACATAAGACAGACACAATAGTTAGGTATCTATGTAGAGTAGTTATAAACTTATAATTATAAATTATGAAATGCAAGCCGAATTAAGCCTAATCTTAATTATCTTTTGCTCACAAGTTTCTACAATCAGTTTCATTTATTGTATGATCGACATCGATCAGCAGATAATAATTTACAATCATAGAATCATACATTAAATAGATACACAAAAAAAATATAATCATATTTCAAATACATTTATTTAATATGCATTGTTACTCCATCTATTTTCGAATCATTTATTTACGTGACCATGAAAATTTGAATTAGATGAACACTGTCACTTCGCCTATACTTTAGGTCTTAGTAGAAGAATCGTAGTATGCTAACCACATTACAGTTGCGCCTTATCTCATAGCGAAAATTATTTTTCTTTCAAGAGATTCATCGAAATGAAACTTAAAGAAAACATGCAGAATTTACTTTAATTTATAAGCGCAGCATGATTCTATTGAAAATAACATCAATAAGCTTAGAAGTCAAGAATAAGTACAACTTCAAGAGCAATGAAAGGAAAGCAGAGGAAGACGTAAGAGCAATTCACAACATGAACAGTTAATCTGTCCTGCTTGGATGACTAATGCAAGAAAGCTCGGTGGAGCCAGCATGATGCAGCAGTTAAACCAACAACCAGAGAAAATTTCAGGACACCATGGTGCCATCATCTTCATCAGCTTCTCCAGTTTCATTGAACATGTACTGGCTCTGATACTCCATCAAGTACTGTGTTGATCTCTTGACATCCAAGAACAGATGGTAAACCCTATTTATATCCTCCAACTCAACCACCTTCCCTTTTCGCTTCTGGCATGCCAATGCAGCTCCTGTAATGAGATGGATAGCATATCTCAAGGATGTTTCTACACCTATTTTGGTTAACAATTGCTTTGCGCCTTCTGACATTTCCACTTCTTCCTCTTGGGTTCTAATATCGAGAATCTTGCGAATTTCATCCTCGGTGTAAGGTTGAGTAGAGATAATGAGCAGGCGGTCGAGTAGATCGATTGGAATGCCATGTGGGGATTTGTAATTTGTGCCTCTGATGGCCGTGATGCCTCTGTTGGTAGCCACAACTAATATAGGAGCCATCTCGTTCTCCAGAGCTCGGTTGAGGAAGGAAAAGCACTCTATGTCAAGCATGTGCACCTCATCGATGAAGAGAACACCTGGCACAATTTCTGCCTTCCCCTCTTCTCTCCACTCTGCAACTTTTGTGTCAATTTGTTCTCTTACTTCTGCACGAATTTCACCTGTATCACCGGTGAAGAGAGCCAGAAACCCCTGTGTTCTGAAATTGAAGTAATTAAACTATATATTAGGGAGAAGCAGCCAATGAGGCCATTGTAATCTCACTTTTCAAAACAGTCAATGCACGACTTAAGGAAACTTGGCGGAGTCAATGCAAGACTCAAGGAAACTTGGCACATTGTGGTTCGGAAAAAAAATTGGTAATAACATACATAATGAAGAACAAGTGCACTAAATCAAATCAAAGCATAAATCATGAACTGCAAAGGACACAACAATTCTACATTAACACTCTAATTAACAGTTGTGTTAGCACCCTAATTACTAGTTGTGCTAAACATGATTCTTAGAATAGTGGAATTGTTACTCACAAGTTGAATAGATGACAACCATAAAGCCATGTCAACGTCAGGCACTTATCAGTTTATATTCAACTTCTGTGCCATTTCATTTTCAACCCTGGTCCAGTGGCACCTGCACCAGGTCTCTCCCATGTTCGACCAAATCTAGTTAAAAGATCAAATTTGACATTCCAGATCCACATACAAATTGCTGAGACTTAGGACAGAGTTCAAACTTGCTCAACTTTTACTCTCTATCATATTGTGCATTTAACGTACGTTTGTATATATACCATGGAGATTTAGACATAAATCAATCACAAATTTATTGTTAGTTTTTCATCATTATTTCTGCAATTGTTAGTGTTAAACATAAAACAGGCCAAGCAGCACCAATCCTAGCATAAAAAACACAGCCTCCTAAAAACAGGTACAGGTTACAAAATTCCACCAGGGCATCCCAGATTCCAGGACTGGCTAATTTATATAATATGAAACATCCTAGGTTTTGCAGGGACTAAGGGGAATTATGCCCTACCAGCTTGTAGGTCTATCAGGAAGGCCATTTTAAAGTTTTTCTAGAGATAAACTGCCATTAATAGAAAGTACCCCATATTTAGATAATCAACTCAGCTCTCCCAAAGAAAGGGGGTATGAATTAGAAAATAAGAAAAAGAAGGCACATGTTTTGCCCAAGATATATCCAATAAATTAGCTTTGAATCACAGGAACAAAAGACATTGATGTCAATCATAACTTGCTCAAGGATGTCACGAAATCTAAAACAACAGAATGTGACTGCAAAGCACATTATCAGGCAATATAAAGCCAAAAATTACCTGCTGTTTATAACATCAATTTCATGAAGAGTGACACAATGCACCACCTCCTTCCGCTTCTGCAACTCCCCATCAGGGCATTGCACAAACTTAACCTGTGGCCCAGTAGCATCAAAATCCCTAGACCTAGAAAACGACCTCCCAAGCTTGGTAATCTTCCCAGAAGCTTTATCAATAGCAATCACATCACCACTACTCACCTTCTCCTTCCCCAACGCCTCAATCATCTTCGCCCCCAAATCATACACCGTCTCCATCTCCGTCGTCTTCAACGTCAACTTCCCGGTCTTCGACGCCGCACCGGAAGCCGCCGGCCGATCAATTTGCACCTCAACAACCTCACCTTCAATAACCTCAGTCTCCTCCTTTATCCTAACCCCAATCGCCTTCCTAAACGCCTGCATTAGGGCTTCAGTTTTCGACATCTCAAGAGAGAAAAGCTCGCTTCCTGCGATCATAGCAAAAGGGGTTTCGAGACCTAACGATTTGGCCATACCCATTGCGATTGCGGTCTTTCCGGTGCCAGGTTGGCCGGCGAGGAGTACGGCGCGGCCTGCGATTTTACCTTCTTTGATCATTTGAAGGATTACGCCGGCGGCTTTGCGAGCTGAAGTTTGACCCACCATGCCTTCGGAAACATCGCGAGGCTCGAGGGAGGAGTCAAGGCCGAGTCCACGGATGTGAGAGTGAGCTCCTATGCGTTCAATTCGTGTGAGGTCTCGGCTTTCTGAGAGCTTCAGCTCCGCCATGGCTATGGTAGTATGGGAGCGAAAGTTCTCAACTTTGGGAGGGTTTTAGGGTTTAGGATCTGGGTAGGAGTTCTCGTAGAAGAGTGAGAGAGTGAGTGCAAGTACCAAATATAAAATTTATTTATAATTGTATTTATCATTTTGAAAAACTAATTAGTTTACTTATTAAAATTAATTAACACATGATATTGTTATAGCCTTATAGGTAAGGTATGTTAAAATTGAGTGGTTTGTTTAACTTCTTCAATTTTGGAAAACATTTAAAGTTGGTTGTAGGGTGTACAAGCTTAAACACTATTATGTCTTCATTTTGAAACTAATGCAATGCAAATGTTAAAAATATTTATGAAAGATATGCCTGTTTATATCTATTTGAAAAAAATTGAATACGATTCAATCAAAACAACCTATAATTTTTTTTTTTTTTGCCAATTATGAGTTTGTTTGAGTATTTAAAAACATGTTTTCAGTCTTAATCTACTTGTATTAAGTAGGTATGTGAGAAAAGTTTTGGGGTGACCTGTATGAGCATGTTTATGTAGCAACTCCAAACAACTGTGACGTGTATGAGAATTATTGCGAAAACAATTGATTATTTAATAGCTGTGCAAAGAAATTGGGATTAATATGTAAATTTGTTATGAAATTATCCCTCATGAGTAGTGTTGTCTAGAAGTTTTTTTTTTTCGAGATTATCTCATAAGTCTTAAAATTGAATAATAACTCTCAATATTATTTATGATGTCAATGGTCATGCCAACATTATTTTGGATTTCTCCTTGGTAAGGTTGGCCATATTTTAAGCACATTAATGGTTACAAACTAATTCAGATCGCTGATTATAGGCATCTTGATGGGTGAGACAGTTTGAAAGGAGTTTTAACGTAATACATACCCAAACAGTGATTGGATCCCTATCTTTAGTTAAGGTTGGATGAACCCCTTACCACTTAACCAAATACTCATTAGTTGTCATGCTAACATTTTAACCTCACGCCAATATGGTTATACTTTCAAATTTATGGAGGTCATTAAACTAAAAAAAAAAAAAACTTAAAACAACATTGTTTTGACTGAAAATTTTTGGGATGAGTTTACATTTTAACTCATGTCTAGGGGTGAGCAAAAGGCCCGCAACCCGCGGGGCCCGCCCGCTAAGCCCGCAGAATTACCCGTTCTGGCCCGTCTATTTTGGGCCTGTGAAGTACACGGGCGGGGCCCGCCCTTTTTTCAATATACGGGCACTGGTACGGGTTCACCCACTGGTACCCCGTTCCATGCCCGTATAAATATTTAAAAAAATTAAGAGTTTTTTTACTATACATATCTTAGCTTGCGCCCTCATCCATGTACATCACAGTTGGTTTAATGGTTTGGGCGTGTGTACTTTGGCTGTCAAGTGTGGGTTCGATTCCCCTCTCTACGCTCTTTTCCCTTTTTAATTAAACTAACATTCTTCTTATTTCTTAAATAAAATTACCTCCTCACCCCACCCAATTCACTTAACCCAAAACCTACTTCTCCATTCCTTCTCCTTTTTAACTCTGCGCAGCCACCGCACCAAACTTCTTCATCTCTTCTTTTTTTTTCCAAAAACCAAATCGGTCTTCACCCCCTCCGTCGTCCGCTTCTATCTGGCCGAGACAATCTACGCTCTCCACCATCTTCAAGCCCTGGACATCTTCTTCTTCTTTCAGATCTATTATCTACCATATTCACCGTCAGTCTTCAACCTTTCAGATCTGTTCGATGGCGATGATTGTAAAAGTGTTTCATGGTGCTCTGTCTTTTCTTCTCCTCTTCTTCTCTAAATCTGAGTTTTTCTGTGGTGCTTTACTTCTCTTCTTCTCTAAATCAGATTTTTTTTTGTGGTTCCTTGGGGGGTTTCACTAATTGCATCTGAAGTCTAGATTATGTTGCTGTCAAAAAATAGGGGTATACTAATTGCATCTGAAAGTGTTTCATGGTGATCTGATTTTTTTTTTTAAAAAAAAATAGGGGTATAGTCTAGTGGTATGAGACAGAAGACGTAGATGGAAATGTGGAACCAATGCCATGTGGCTCTGTTAATATTAACTACTTGAAGTGAGCTCCTAATGTATATGATATATTTTAAGGTGCTAATGCATACTCACTGTAATGTAAATGCTGTTTTAATTTCCTGTAATGAGGAGACTGCAAAGTGTGCAACATTGAGAAAGTATATGAGCAATTGAATTGTTGAAGAATTTGGTATACAAATCAGTATAGTTAAGTCAAAGGAGAAATACTTTTTTTCCATTAATTTTAATCCAAACCATGCATGTTGTCTGTTTTAGATGGGTTCCCCGGGAACCCGCCCACATACCCCGTACACGTTCAGCCCGTTTAGTTACGGGCTAAACGGGTTTGAGCACGGGTACGAGCTTGCCCGTACCCGTGTAAAATAAACGGGCGGGTAACGGGTGCACCCACTGGCCACCCGTACCTGCCCGTTGCTCTCCCTTACTCATGTCTTGACAATAAATTTTTTTAACGAGTTATTATCATTTTTTTTAGGTAAAGACGATTATCATTTTGTCAAAATGAAGTAAGGGAATTGACGTATATGTAAAATTTTAGAGTAAAACACACTCATCACCTCCTTTCTTTCATCTAGATTATATAAACCCCTTTATTTTGAAAATATATGTAGACCTCCCTTAAAATTGAAACATATGTTATACAAAATCTCTCACTGTTCATTTTCCATCCACCCAACAGTAAATCTATAACTAAATTTGACTTTAAACCTTTTGTTTTGTGCAAAATACCCCTCCTTAGCATAAGAATTATTTAAACAGTTATATTTATAAAAAAAATAGTGTACATATTTACCCAAAAATTAATTTTAATATTCATAAAAAATAAATTAATTTTAATCTGTGTATTTTCAATCATTTAAATATTTTATAAGATTTATTAATTGTCATTATATTACATCTTTTAATAACTATAATTTTCCAAAAAAAAACGCTTATTTGAAATTCTTTTGAATCTTTTTTATCAAATAAATTCTTTTGAATCATTAGAAAATCTTTTAAAAACATTTTTTTTTTACTATACGCATAAATGAAGTGAGTTTGGGAGTTTTTGTTTTTGTTTTTGTTTTTTTGTTTTTTGAACTGAAGTTTGGGAGGTTATTTAAATCACTTAGACTTGTATATTTAAAAAAAATTACAAACATTTATAAACATAGTAAGTCAAGTGTATATTTATTTAAAAAATTAATCAATTTTTCAATAAGTTTTTCTCTCTACATTAATATGCAAAGTTAAAACTTCTATCAATAAATGCATTAAGCAAATAATATTTATAAAAAAAAATCTTAAGTTCTTCTAGAAAAATTTAAGTCAAAATTAGGCAGTTATCATGATGAAAGGTAAATTAGTAAATAAAATGTATTTTATTATAAATTTTGATTTAAAAAGGCATATTTTTATAATATTCTTAATGAAGCCGTTTGGACCTAAGTGTGTGTTTTCATTATGGAGAGCATGTCTGTATAATTAAGACAAAATGCAAGGGAGGTCCATGTGTTTTATTCAAAAAGTTAATGTATACGGATAATATATAGTGCATTTATGCATCATACTACTTTCTTCCTAAATACTTTGAAAAAGATACATTTACTTAATTTAATTAGACTAAGGATCCTAGTTAAATTAGTCAAAATCACATAATATTACCAAAATACCCTAATTATATCCATTTATTCTTCCTCTATTACTTGTTTATTATCGACGAATATCAACCAGGATTGTTTCGGAAAAATACAAAAAATATAAAAATGTAGTATATTTAAAAACAAACTCAACTTCTCAATTTATATATTTAGTAACAAACGAGTAGGTATTATTCATTTAAAAATGTTCCATACATCGCCAACATTTAATATGGGCCAATGCATTGGCCATAAATGACTCCCAAGTTTCAAGTTGTAACATCATATCACTCCGATAAAAAGAGGGTTAATAAGGATCTAAAATATACATGTGATTTTGTTAAAAGTTCATCCAACACTAAATATTTTTTGGCAAAAAATACATATGAACTTTTAAATTAGATCAAAAATACACATTTATGAACTTTTGATGAACTTTTAACAGAATCACATATGTATTTTTTATACTTAACCCAAAAAAACAACGTATCTCTCCCATGACAAACAAATAGTGTAAACCTATGAATATTGGAACATAAAGTCTAGGAACGTGGAACCAAAAAGATGAATGCCTTGGAACAAATGCGATAGCTTATGATATGTTGATAATTCGTAATTCTTTTTTTTTTTTTAAATTAATTAGAGGTCTTTTGTAAGGAATTTAATTAAAATAATGTCTCAAAAAATGACATAATTAATCTCAGGTCCCCTATTAGAAAGTTGTTATCGGCTGGCTAAATAGTTATTATCGTCTGGTCAAAAGTTGTTATTGGCCCATAATTAAATTCTCAATCACTTATGACTTTTGACCGGCGACAACAACATTTTGGTCTAACGATAACAGCTTTGGCATGATGATCACAACTTTTTAAATTTTAACTCTTGTTCAATAATAACTTTTGAACTGTCGATAACAACTTAATGAGCAGGCAATAACAATTTCATGGAACCTGAGATTAATTATATGATTTCGTCGGAACTCATTTTAATTAAGTTTCTTACATTAGACTTGTAATTAATTTTCTTTGTAATTAATTCCCCCTTTTTTGCCATGAGATATTCCTAATTCACAGGAATATAAAAGTTTTGTTTAGACATATCCACGGAAAAAATTTATATCAAATTGCAATGCCTTTTCTACAATACGGAGTATAAATTTGGGAAAATTAATTTGGAACCCCATAGAAGACACATAATTAAGGAGATGTCACACAAAATTAAAGTTATGTCCCTAGGGACTTGATTTTTATTAAGTTCCTAACCTAGTTTGCCCTTTTGCCCCTTTTACATTTACAACATATTTATAATTTACCACACTTGTAAGTGGTGCTCATTTACTTGTTACATACAGCAAAAACCTTGTTACAATCATACTAAAAATTGTTGTTATCCAGAATTTTTACACCTCGTCGATGATGCTCAAAAGTTGTTACCTATGGCCAAAAAGTGTCATATCGATGAAAGCATTTTCATGCACTTTTGCTAAATCACCTCATATTTACAATTTACAACACTGGTGAGTGGTACTTATTATTAACTTGTTGCACACGGTTAAAACTTTGTTACAATCAGGTCAAAAGTTGTTACTACCCAAATTTTTACACTTTGTTAGTGAGACTCAAAAGTTGTTATATATGGCAAAACGTTGTTATTGGCAGGACCAAAGTTGTTATATCAACAATAAGATCTAAAAGAGGCAGAAGGACAAATTGGGTTTGGGACTTAATACAAATCAAGTCCCTAGGGACCTAACTGTGATTTGGTCATTTTGTGGGACCTCACCTTAATTATGTATCTTCCATAAGACTTTAAATTAATTTTCCCTATAACTTTTGCATTTTTTTTATGTAAGAAAATTTTAGAAAAGGGGTTGGGTTAACCCATGATCCAAGGACATGGCACCCAACGCTTGACCGCCTAGTCTAACCCGGCGCCGTAACTTTTTATTGGGAACCCCTTTGGGGCTACTTTACGATAGGCAGCCTACGCTATGGAGATGCCTCTCAAAGTGCCATGACTGGAGCCATAACAAAGTGGTACTCCCCAGGAATCGAACCCTTCCTAAGATAGTCAAAGATTCAACCATTTCGCCAGTTGAACCCAAGGACGATGGGTAACTTTTGCATTTTTTGATCAGCAACAAAACCACGTTTGATGGGGAAGCAATGACTTTTATGCTTCAGTTGTAGTTGTTTTGAATGGGTGGATTCCAGCTCTATCTATTAAAAAATAAAGCACAACTTCACATCTAAATCTCCACGGTCACTGTTATTGAATTATAGTGTGTTTGCAAACTTTGCGTCATCACTGTCTTATTATCTCAATTCACGTTCATTCAAATAATTAAGGGAGAATTATAATTAGGTCTCAGATAAAGATAAAGGAATTAATCACAATTAGATCCCAAAAAAATCAAGTTACATTGAAGTCTTTAAGGATCCAAGTAATATCAAATGGTTTGTTATTGAATGAGTTGTCAATGTAGCCTCTTGAGTCATCAATAAGAATTCTTTAAGTTGTCAATATTGAATTACCATTGACAACTCTTTAATTACCATTGACAACTTATTGGGTTGTCAATGAAAAGCTATTTAATATCACCTAGATCTCTGGGGACTTCTGTAATTTGATAATTTTTTGGGACTTAATATTGATTAATTCCCTAATTTGAGACCAAGTTATCATTTTCCCAATAAATAATGTCTAGAACACTAATCTTGCAACCTGATGTAAAAGTTCTACTATAAGTATGGTGTCCTGGCTTTAATCCCGCTAAATAACATCATATCGTTAGCACATACCTCTTTAATTATATTAAAAAACAATAATTTTAAACAATTCACAATCACAAAACCTTATTAGTCTACCCATGGCTGGATCTGATTGGCAAAATCACATGCACTGACGCATAAACATAAACTTGCATGTTAACATATATATAGTCTAACGCCTATTTGATATATCAATAACTTGTATGATAACATAGTCAACACCTCGCGATGGAATCCACATGTTATTTTGGCAAATCTATGGAATCAAATAATTATTATTTTACTTTAAAAATAAGTGAAAAATCTCGTGAGCAAGGCATCATCATTTTTTAAAACATAAAATTGATATTAATGACGCTAAAGACAACGATTGATAAAGACAATGATCAAGGGATAAACTGAATTCACATTACAGGCAGTGACGTTAATTGTGAGGTGAAAGAAGAACTTAACCAAAACGGCACGATGCGAATGAATACGGTCAATAACTTAATCAAAAGATTAAGCAACCTTAAATCTTGAGGATGCAAGACTAAGAAAACAACCATAACAACGGAACAATTAACTAACTACCCACATGAATTAACCAGATACACGTCATTTCATTCATTACGATACGTTGTTAATCTCCATTTGGCAGTTAAAATAACCCCTACGGGTCATTGTTCTTGCATTGTCATAACTATTGGTATAAGAATAATTTAATTTATGCTTAACGTCCTTTCTCTTGGCGTTTCGTGTCAATTACATGAGTAGGGCTTAAGAAATATACTTGGGAGTTATGAGCAATACGTGTTGTCCATTAGTTGTTCACATTTGGTTGGATTGAGTGGATCCAATACATCGAAACATTTTTCTAATAACAATTTAGTATATATCCTAGAACAATTTTTAATACATCGAGATTTTTAAATTTTTTTTCTGGTAACACATTGTTATAACATAATTCTTCAAGTCAAACTTTACCACCAAATTTTAAATACTTGGTAGCAGAATTTTGATGCGTATGTAATTTTACTCACCTTGATTTGGGTTAGTCTAATCGATAAATCCTCAAAATTAAGGTGAGATAGGTTTGACAAACCAGATGATCACCTAAAGAAATTGAGTTTAATTATAATGTTAGGATGATAAATAAGGTATTTTAGTGTTTTTTTCCAATTGTCATAGACACTTGAATATCATAAATATTATTTCAAAAATGACATGGTTATAGGGTTGAAATACTCATATCATATCATCAGTTTTTTTTAAAAAAAAATACTCATATCATGATATCACATGGACCCTTGGAGAGGATATGATGAAAAATCATAACGCACAACGTGAATCATTGACCATTTAGAGATAGGAATATTAGTCTAATTCGAACAAAGTCTCATGCATCATTTTAGTCTAACTCGAACAAAGTCTCAGACATCATTATACAGCAATGTTAAACTTGTATACCTTTGATGGTAGAGATACCCATTGAAAGGATCTCGTCCACAAATCTAGATTAGAGCGACATAATGAGTTAGCATGAGATAGTTACGATGCTGCTTATTGGAAGAAAGAAAAAAAGAGTAAACCCCGACGCGTTAGATGGACTGGCAGGAGTCCTTCTAGCTTAACCAAGATGTCGCCACTTCGATCTCCCGGGGGTCGCTTTGGGTGGACGTGGGAACGCAGCACGCTAGGGGCCAGGGGCGCCAACCTTAATGGTTCCTGTCAGGCCTCGATCCGGATTAGTCTGGTTTGTAATTCCCTGAGGGGTTGGCCAGGATACCGGGTGCACACGCAAAAAAAAAAAAAAAAAAAAAAAAGAGTACAAGTGTGGAACAAACAAAAAGGGAATGAGGAAAGCAACCTTCATATGTGGCCCACAGAGCCTTCTTTTGTTGACGTTTCTTGTGGACATGTCTTCACTTTGACGTCTCCTTCTCTTAATTTGCTGGGCCTTGACTCAATCCCTTATGAATAGGATCGATGATAGCCGCGTTACGTTTGTCACAACTCACAATATCAAAATATGTGACATATGTCCACACTTCACATGATCGCATACGTAATTTATTCTATTTTTAGTTGCTCAACATTTTTAAGAGAGTGGGTTTTTCTTCCACCCACTAAATCACCACTCCCCTCCGCTTCATCTATTTTTTCCGGAAATCCCGCCACTAATACTTATGCCATTTAGTGAAATTTGTCAATATTTCATGACTACAATAGGCTGAAGAATAGTGGGAAAAACTTTTATATAACATTAAACAAAACGTGTCTAAATTTAATTAAACAATCTAAAAAATGATAAGCGAATAACATATAGAGATATTGGTTGGAGAGGTGGGAGGTGTAAACAAACCAAATGCAAGTGTGGAACCTTATCTAAAACAATAGCTAATTATTCCCCTTCCATAAAAAAAACATTTGCATAACCAACGTGCCAACTAAGAAATGATCACCATCATACTAAAAACCAATATAAAAAATTAACGCGCATTATTATGAATACACAATAAAAATGAATATACTATTTTTTTGGCCAACCGAAAGGAAACGTTATTAAATAACAACAACAACAACATTAACCTAACAAATATACTGTAAAACTTTTATATATTATTTTTCCTTTCTTCTACTACTAGACATATACTAAATAATTTTTCCTCGTGTCATAATTATAAGAGGTACCCTCTAAAAGAAATGTATAATCTTCATCATAAATCAGTTAAAAGCGTAAGAATTATTACTTTTTTTTTTTTCAACATCACCCCTATAAAGTCGACATGTGAGAGAAAATATAATACAAAGGCAACTATTTCTAACTTAAACATTGGAAAAATTAAAATTTGTTACTAAATGATCTCTTAACAATAAATTATTGCATAAATCTAATCCGTCACATTAGTTATGGTCTAACTTATTACAAGCAGTCACTTAAAAAAAATCTCCACATCATATGAAAATATTAATAAAGTGTCTCATTTTAATCTATCAATTTATAGATGATGTGTTACAGGTTATTTTAATATAAGAGTTTCTTCTTACACGAAAACCCTTATCTTCTTTATGGTTTTTTCCTTCTAATCTTCATTTATCATTGCCATTTATCAATATGATAGCTTGAAAAAATATAAAATATGATACCATAAATCTCTCTCATACACTATCTCTCTCTTTTTTTTTTGTGTGTTTTTTGTGCAGTCATATTTGATTATTTGATAGTAGATAGTTAGAATTAGAGTATTGGATAACAAAACTAGCCTAAAGATGTGGGGTTCCAGGTGCAACTTCAACCCCCTTCTAGTCCCATGGGTGATATAAATTGGAAGGTGGGGTTTTCACTTTTTGGTGAGAGGAGTTGGGGATATTGTCATCAATCTCCAAAGATTCAAATACAAAATAGTATAAATTCCAAATTCGCTTGTTTCCCAGAACCTCTCTTTTTCTTTCCTTTGACGCCACACTCCCCTTCTCTCTCTCTCTTTCTTCTGGATCATCTCCTTCATCCACTTCCACGTTATCGTCTTCCTCTAACTGTAAAGATCGCAACTTTCTTCTCTGGGCGGTGAGAAATTGAATCATTGTCTCTAAGCTTCTCATCTCCTTAGTCAACATACATATGTTTAGTGTACTCATTTCACTTCCTGATTATTATGTGACATAAATGTGTAATCTGAAATTCTTGTTTTCTATTTTTGGTTAGCTATGTTATGGATTTGAGTGTGCAATCTGAAATTCTTTTTTCCTATTTTTGGTTACAAATTGTAATCTGAAAAACTAATTTACTCTTGGTTAGGGAAATGAAAAGAAGAAGTGACTAAGCTTGAAATCAGTTATCTGTTCGCTTTTGAGTTGGGTGCGAAGATGATGGGGTTTTCTTCGCTTTCTCGTTTGAATGGTTGGCGAGTTTGGACACTTATTGTGTTGCTGCTGGTGAAGAGTGACATCTTCGTGTATTCAGATTCTGATTATTTGATTGGACTTGGGAGTTATGATATAACGGGTCCTGCTGCTGATGTTAACATGGAGGGGTATTCTAACACAGATCAAGTCGCTTCTGGGATCCACTTCAGGCTGCGAGCACGTGCCTTTATTGTTGCGGAACCCAACGGTAACAGGGTGGCATTTGTAAACCTGGATGCTTGCATGGCTTCACAACTGGTGAAAATCAAAGTCATTGAGAGGTTGAAGGCAAGGTAACCATAAAAACTACTCCTCTCAAGGTTGAAGCTTTTGTTAGATTTCTGCCAGTAGTAGCTGATGTCTCTATTTAATTTCCTTAGTTATGTGACTGAAGTAGAGCATCCTATTGTTTGACAGATATGGTGACCTGTATACTGAAAAGAATGTGGCTATTAGTGGGATTCACACACATGCTGGTCCTGGGGGTTATCTCCAATATGTTGTGTATCTTGTAACGTCTCTTGGATTTGTGCGTCAGTCTTTTGATGTCATTGTTGATGGAATTGAGAAAAGCATTATCCAGGCTCATGAAAATCTTCGCCCCGGATCATTATTTGTCAATAAGGGTAAGGAAAAGAATGCATGCAAACCAATTTAACTTTTACATCAGTTGATGATAGATGATAAGTATGATGGTAGTATCTTCATTTTTTGTTAAAGCATGCCAGGGAATGATGAAAGATGGAGGAAAGTACCTTTGGTTTTATTTCACATTTCAGTTGCTCGTGACGTCGTTCCTAATATTTCTTTAATCTATTAATGATAATTACAAAGAAGAAATATAAGAGAATCTTGCACGATTAGTGATTGCAAATGACTAAAACTAGCTTAATTATAACGCTATAATAACTCTACGAAAATGGGGATGCACAAATATAAGATGAAATTCTATCCAAAATGAAGAAAGAAAAGAGTAGAAATGTGTAAATTCAAGTTCTTTCTGTTCATTTATCCACTTTTAATAATTTGTTGATGATTTTAGATTTGTGCCTTTGAGTTTGTAAGTGGACACTCATGTTGCTTATTGCCTTTAAACACAAATTAATTATGTTTATTTCACCATTCCCCCCCTAGATTTGGAAATAGAAAATGTAGCATTTAGAAATAGTTTTCTTGGTCCTGGTATTGTCTTATGGATACTCTTTGTATATATGTTCCATTGTAAAATCATTATTACATCTATTTTCTCCCTCCCTTATGGTGATTTTAATGGCCTTACAAATGTTATCTCCAACTTGCAGGAGAGCTCTTGGATGCTGGTGTAAATCGCAGTCCAAGTGCTTATCTCAATAATCCTGCTGCAGAGCGAAGCAAATATAAGTATAACGTTGATAAAGATATGACTCTTCTAAAATTTGTTGATGATGAATGGGGCCCTGTTGGCAGCTTCAATTGGTTTGCTACTCATGGGACTTCAATGAGCCGTACAAACTCATTGATTAGTGGGGATAATAAAGGGGCTGCTGCAAGATTTATGGAAGACTGGTTTGAACACCAAAGCTCTGGAAGAAAGGCCACTGTTGGATTTGAAGACGATGGTCATCCCCGAAGAATCTCAAACATAATTCCTAGCCCTCATGATAATCGTAAGTTACATGTGCCTTGTTTTTGGCTCTAATGCCTCCGTCGAAGTCTTCTTAGTCCATTTGTTAATAATACTGATTAAAGAGACAGAACTGTTATCATATCCTGACTGATATTTAGAAATAAGCTGTAGTTGATGAAATAACAAATACCCATACTGATGATCATATGCTTCCAGGTTTTTAAGCATTACTCAAATTATTTTTCAATTGGCTGTAGGACTGTCTCTTCTGTGCCAGCAATACAATATGGTTGAAATTATGTTTTTGTGGTTTTAAATATTGAAAATCCGATTCCTTTGTTTTTGGTTCTGACTTTTGGTGCTTTAAATGAGTTATGTTCTTTGCTCATCATTAAGCTTAGCAAAGGTCTTGTTCTAAATGAGAGATGAGATATATAAACTTGCATGACACTTATTGTTGCAGACCATGAATTGCTGGAGCTTGCTGCCTCCTTCCAATCTCCTCCTGGTAGACCAGCAATAAGAGCTTCAAGTGTTGCTAGACGAGTAAGAGGTGCTCTTAGGCAAGTTGACAAGCCTAGATTTGTATCTGCATTTTGCCAATCGAATTGTGGTGATGTTAGTCCAAATGTCCTTGGTGCCTTTTGTATAGACACTGGACTACCTTGTGACTTCAATCATAGTACTTGTGGAGGGAAGAATGAATTGTGCTATGGCCGAGGACCTGGGTAATTACGTCCTTCACACTTAAAGGTTCTATATTGATTACTGATTTCACCCAAGCCTTGAAATTACTAAGTTGCTGTCTGTAACTAATGTGGCAGTTATCCAGATGAATTTGAAAGTACACGTATCATAGGAGAGAGACAATTTAGAAAAGCTGTGGATCTCTTCAATGGAGCATCTGAACAGATTAAAGGGAAGATTGATTTTCGACATGCCTTTTTGGATTTCTCCCAAGTAGAGGTAACTGTTAATAATGGAGGGGCTTCTGAGACAGTAAAAACATGTGCAGCTGCAATGGGGTTTGCATTTGCAGCGGGAACAACAGATGGACCTGGAGCCTTTGATTTTAAGCAAGGCGATGATAAGGTAATCAGTGGTTGCATGCCTCATGCTTATCATAATCCTAGGTTACACAATAGTTAAAATTATATTTGCTTATTGTTTGATCTGTTTGTATGTCAGGGCAATCCTTTCTGGAAACTAGTCCGTAATGTACTCAAAACTCCAACTAGTGAACAAGTAAAATGTCAGCAGCCAAAGCCTATCCTGCTCGATACTGGTGAAATGAAGCTACCATATGATTGGGCTGTAAGTCATTATCTAACTTTATCTCGTCTGTCTTGAATTCTATGATCATATAGTCTCTTGGCTCAGTTTTATCTTTTCTATGTCTGCTTAATACAAAAATGGAAAGTTAATGGCATAGAGATTCTGTTAACTGGACAAATGGTTTGGTATGTCTTGTTTTGTTCCTTTACCAAGTCAAATTATCTCTGTGAGATAAGATAAATTTGTGACCTTATCACATCTTATCATGTCCTGCTTTCTCAATCATTTTATGGTGTAACTATGTGCAGTTTTCTTGGAAAATTAACATATACTTTAGCTAATGAAGGGCGACAGTAATTGACTCCAATGAACTCGTCAGTTCATAGTCATTTAAATGTTTGTACCCTGGAGGATCCATCTTCTGCATAAAGATACATGTCTTAATTTAGTGTGTTTTTAATCATGTCTGTTGTTGGTAACTGCTGTTTGATATAGAAGTCTCTGCATCTGATTTCATTTATATAGATTAGAGTCAGGATAATAACTTGAAAACATGTAATGTTATTAATCTTCCTGCAATATTGTCCATTTTGCAGCCTTCAATACTTCCTATCCAGATCTTCCGAATTGGGCAGTTCGTCATTCTTAGTGTACCTGCAGGTATGAAATTACAAATTTTACATTTTTGTGTCCCCTAATGGCTTCACTGTTGGAATTATTGTTAATCAATTGTGTTGGTGGAGCCTGAAGCTGTAATATCTAAACCCAATTGCTCAAATCAAACAAAACTGTAGCTTGTGAAAAACAAAGAAAAAATTGTAGTAAACACGTGTTGATGAAATAGAGATTCTGCCATTACAGAATGCAACTCAAACCTGGCTGCAGTGTAGTGACTTTCTGTGTGTGCTAAAGCATCTTAAGATCCAATGTAGTTCATTATCAGTATCCACTGCTTAAGCTCACGTTATACTACCCCTTCTTTGGTATATATATGTAGGCCTTTGCTTCATGTTTGTTTGTCATTATTTTACTCAGAGTTCACCACTATGGCTGGAAGGCGGCTTCGTGATGCTGTGAAGACAGTTCTAAGTAATAATAAAGACTTTGGTGCCAACATTCATGTCGTTATAGCCGGGTTGACTAATACTTATTCGCAGTACGTGACTACATTTGAAGAATACGAAGTGCAAAGATATGAGGTTTGTTGTCATTTTGTGAATGAAATATGAAGCACACTGTACAATTTCAATATTAATGGAATTTTTTAAACCGATGAGCCATGTTAGCATATCACAACTCTAAAGAGAGAGATTGAAACAGCAAAGACAGACTTTTTAAGTACTAGTTCAAAATTTGTCCCATGCTTATGCAACTATCTCTTATGTAGCTTCCTGTAGTGAGATTAATCAATGTGTTTGCATTTGCATATGCGCCATTTCTCAGAGGCATATGGTAATTATCATGTGACCTTCAAACTTCAATTTTCATGATGTCAGGGTGCTTCTACATTATATGGGCCACACACGCTGAGCGCTTATATTCAGGAGTTCCAGAAGCTTGCAAATGCTCTCCTCAAGGGCCAAGCAGTGGAGCCGGGTCCACAACCGCCTGATCTCCTGAGCAAGCAAATAGGCCTACTCCCACCGGTGATGGTGGATGGAACCCCGCTGGGTGTACACTTTGGGGACGTCATCACTGATGTACCGAAGAACACCACCTTTAGGAGAGGCGAAATGGTGTCGGTGAAGTTCTGGTCGGCGTGCCCTCGGAATGACCTCATGACTGAAGGTACATATGCCCTTGTGGAATCCCTCCAAGACAAGGACACTTGGGTTCCTGCTTTTGATGATGATGATTTCTGCTTGCGCTTTAAATGGTCAAGACCTGCCAGGTTGAGCCCTAGGAGTCAAGCAACCATAGAATGGAGAATCCCACAAAATGCTACCCCTGGTGTGTATCGAATCAGACATTTTGGTGCAGCAAAAAGCTTATTTGGGTCAATTCGTCACTTCACAGGTTCATCCAGTGCATTTGTATTGGCAGCATAAAGGAAGACTTACTGTTTATACCATACCCGCATGTTATACTTGGAAAGTGATCCCATGGCTATGGAATATATGAATGTGTTGAATTCACAGGAAAAATACATCGAATCCCACAAAAGGATTCTCTACACATTTCCTCTACTCTCAACTAATCTGATCAATGTATTTTGTCATTATTAATTATTTCATGATAAGAATTATTGTAAAGTATTCTCAGGATTTTGTCTGGCCGCATGGAATGTTAGATAACCCGTATTTTGAAGCCAGGTCATAATGATTGTTCTGAATTTTTAGTTTAAACGTGGACGGTATGTTTTTCTGTTTTTCTCACCGAATATTTGAGATGGGGTAAAGTAGCAATTATAGCAATAATGTTTTATCAAAGGAGTATGTGGCACGATAATGTTTGATAATGTGCAAAAATGCCCATAAATTTTACAAAACGGTGCAATTTTAACACAGCCGTTAATTGCGTTAAATTCTCCTTCACTTTATGGTTAGTGGGTTCCACTTTATTAATTTAAAATGATTATTATAAAGGGTAAATGTACAAATCTAACAATGAAGTTTTTGTTTAGGAGCATGTAGCACCATAAAGTTTGTTAATGTTCAAAAAAGCACATAAAATTTACAAAACGGTGCAATTTTAACACAGCTGTTAATAGTGTCAAATTTTCTGTCACTTTATAGCTTGTGAGCCCCACTTTATTAATTAAAAATGATTATTTTATAAAAATAATTTTTTTCTCACCCCTCTTCTTTACCGTTCTCTGTCTCTCATCCTTGTTAAAATTGTTGTCCCAACCTGGGATATTCACCGGCGCAAGGTCATCGTGTCTCCCCCTTCTTGGCCAACAATAAACACCGCCAACAACAAACAACATTACCCTTTCCAATCCTCCCACATCGCAGCCTGCAGTAGCTCTAGCATCGGCACTGGCATCTGTACATAATCGCACCTCTACTAACACCACAGATGTTAACACCATTGAAGGGAGAGAGTGGGAAAGAAGAAAAAAGAAGGAAGAAGAAGAGAGAAGTTGGTGCCAGTACATTTAAAAGAGGAAAAACCTAGGAAGAAGGGGGAGAGGGTAATCCTGTAATTTCTAAAAGTAAATAAAGTGGTGGTACTTACTTTTCATTTTTCTACCAGTCAAAGAGTATGGACACTTGAAATCTACGTAGGACCTATATAACGACAGTTTGAAACTTTTGACGGAAATGTGATAATTGCACCAGATTTTAAACTATATTGTTATTTTTTTGCACTTGTGTAAACTTAATGGTGTCAAATGCTTCTAGTAAAAAAATTTATTGTTAGAATTGCACCTTTACCCTAAGGTTTAAAATATAATCATTTTAAATTAATAAAGTGGGGCCCACTAACCATAAAGTGACGGAGAATTTGATTATATTAACGGCTGTGTTAAAATTGCACCATTTTATAAAGTTTATAGACATTTTTGCACCTTATTAAACATTATAGTACCATATACTCATTTGACGAAATATTATTACTAGAATTGCTACTTTACCCATTTGATGCCTGCAAACAAAGTTGAGTACTCTTACGGTAAAAAAAAAAAATGTCTGAATTGGAGATTAAGAATAGTGAACTGATGGAGGCATAAAGTGTGCGTTTAAATTTGAATCATTTGACTTTAACTGATGGAGGGGATGAGTGTAGGTGGTGGATACCCTGAATCTAGTAAAAAAAAAAAAACTTTAAATTATACTTTTTGTAACTTGATTATTGAAAAATATTTTCAACGATATGCTGTCTTGTGATTTTCAAATATTCACATTAGCAAGTTAAGAAGGTTACAAGTAGTAAACTGAACTGTAATAACCAATGAGACAAAAGAACGCAAGGAAAAAGAAATCTTTCTAGAGTCCCTGATAGAGATGACACTTGATTGGTGGGACTGGGTACTCACATCAATGGTAAATACTAAATAGTGGATTACTGTTGTTATTATTACTCTTTGTATTTTAAATATGCCTTGTATTTTAGATACACGACATATTGATATGTTTTTCATCTCAACCATCTTCCTTAATTCTCTTTCTCACTATTATTGTTGGGGAATATTGATAATGATAATTTAGAAAAAAGATGACAAAAATTAGAAATATGTTTCATATTTTAGCCTAAATTAACTCTTTAAATAAGTCATATATTTATGATGGAGGAAGTATTATGTAATAAAAAGAATTATCACTGTATTGACTAAAATATAAAACTCACATAAAACTCAGAAAATGATACTGTAACAATTAATATCAGTCAATAGTCATGACTAATTGTTAACAGCACATATCATTTTTAGATTTCCAGCAATTTCTCCAAATAAAAAGTCTTTATTTATAATTTTATTACTTCCTCTCTTGGGAATCCAATTAAGTTACTCTTTGTTTTTTTTTTAGTAAAAAGCAAAATGACATTAATAACGGTAAAAATTACAAAAGTTTGGTAATTTAATCATAATATATTCTGTGTATTATTAAATTATTTATAGTTTATAAGTCAATTAAACTGATTCATTGAAAAATTCAAAATGATCAATTTATAAATAATTTATATATATTTTTAAAAATTTTTCAAAATAATCAACAATTTGGTTTTTACGTGTAAGAACTGCGATGATCACTGAATGAATGGGACCTGCACAGAAAGGGGGCAAGCAAGAGTGGAAGACCAAGGGCTACGACGTCGTTGAACGAGAGGGCGTACCTTCCTCGCATAGTCGAGCCACACCGCCGTGGGCGTCTCCAGAGAACCATATCAGTGGTTGGCGATCATTTGAGAAGACTCTATCTCAAAAGCTTTCCAATTTTCTAGTCACACACATCGCGAAGAACAAAACACAACAACCAGCTCTTCCCATTTTTTTTTTTCTTTCAAAAAGAAAAAAAAAATGTCAGTGCAAGAGTATCTGGATAAGCATTTGCTTTCTCGCAAGATCGAAGATGCCGTCAATGCTGCTGTTAGGGCCAAGACCCCCGATCCTGTGCTCTTCATTGTAATCTTTATTCCTTCTTATCATTTTTTTTTTTCAAAATTGATTCCAGCAAATGCAATCGAGCTGGTTGTTTGATTTATATATTTGACTGTTATTTTTTTTCTTTTTTTTTTTGGATTATCTTTTGTGAGGTTAGTCCAATCATATGAGAAAAGCAGTTCAGTCTGTGATCACGAAAATTAAGGCGAGGCAGATCCTTGATAGCCGAGGAATTCCAACTGTTGAAGTGGACTTGTACACTAACAAAGGCATGTTCCGAGCTTCTGTTCCCAGTGGCAGTTCCACTGGCATGTAAGTCTTGCTGCTTCGTCTCCTGCTTTTAACTGTTCTTTATGATTATCCATGACAAATGAGTAAAACAATGGAGTTAAGGGTGTGATTTTCTGATTTCCTGGTTTGATCAGAATTTCTTGTCTTGTAATTCTCCTTTCCATGGTCTATTAATTTCTGTGAGCATGCTTCAGTCGATTTTGTTATCATTCCCTGTGTTATTACCGTATCATGTTTGCTGCTGTTGTTGTGGGATTGTGGTATGATTAGACGAACTATCTAGAGTCGTTTTTTCCTGTTTGGCATTGAATTTATTTCAAGGCGGTTATGCATTGGTTTGAGCCTTTCTAATCACATTATATTATGGTTGATAGTTGTCCAAGTTTATATTATGGATTCTTTTCAGGCCAAAAAATATAATATAGATTCTTTCATTTGACAAGGCTGATCAGTTTTAAATTCTTATCTCTTGACGCAGCCATGATATTGTGGTTGCAACCGGGTTGGACTGCAATTGTGGTTTTGTGACGGCTGCATTTCATGTTTTTCTGCTGTCACTCCTGCTTTTACATACACTGTATTGTCATGGATGGGTGATTAGGCTCAGTAATCTACTTGTGTGTGTTTGTGATTATTGTTGCTAACTATTTGATTTTATCTAGAAGTTCTCAGTCATATATATAATTTACATTAACAGTTTGGATTAACGATTTCAGGTATGAGGCTGTAGAGTTACGTGATGGGGACAAGAGTGTATATCTTGGAAATAGTGTGGCTAAGGCAGTTAAAAATATTAATGAAAAAATATCAGAAGCACTGATTGGTATGGACCCAACACTTCAGTCCCAAATTGATCAGGCCATGATAGATCTGGACAGAACAGAGAAGAAGGTAGTTGTCTTCCTCTGAAATTTAAACACAAGCTATTTATTGTTGGAAGCATAATACATGTGATCATTGGTTTACTTTCCTGTGTGGGTTTTTATTACATTCTAGGATTAAAATATTCTTTTGAAGAGGTTGAATAATACTATTATTTTACTTTCCTAAGATCCTTGAGCCCAAGGTAGGAGTTGATTTTAAGCATTCCTTAAATAATTGATTGATGCAACACGGATGAGCAAATTGAACTCAGAGAATTGATATCTATATGTGATTGTAGTTAAGATATTGAAAACAAATTTCATGGGATTACTGATCATGTAGTTCTTAATGTAAATATGTTTTCAATCAGCCAATGCATGCTGCAATTTCCAATGGATGCTTTCATATTTTTCTTTTATTTTCGAAAAGCTTAATAAAGGACTGTATGTCTGACTGACTTTTTTCCCATTTATAATGTTGTGATTTCAGATATTAATTATGACTTCCTTTTTTGGAGGTACATAGCAAATATATTGTCCTTGTAGAATTCTTTATTGATATGTGTTTGCTTTTATTTGTAGGGTGAACTTGGAGTCAATGCTATATTAGCTGTGTCCATTGCTGCTTGTAAGGCTGGAGCTGCAGAAAAGGAGGCATGACTCTTTGTTAATTTTAAGTATTTTTCTGGTTTGTTTTCTGAAAATAATTCTTTTTGTCCTTTCAAAGTTATTTAAAAAAATGAAACATGAAAATATCAGGTTCCACTTTACAAGCACATTGCTGATCTTTCTGGAAAAACCAGTCCAACTCTTCCTGTTCCTGCCTTTACTGTTATAAGTGGTGGAAAACATGCTGGAAACAATCTTGCCATTCAGGTAATTTCATCTCTCTCACTTAATTTGCAGGGCAATATCTTGGACGTTTTCATTATTATTTTATTTATTTCTCCTCTTAAAAGTTCATTTTGAACTTTCACTTCCTAGTTCATAATTTTCTGTAGAACTTTGATAATGTTGAATTGACTTGGGATTCTACTATGCTCATTCATATATATATATATATGTATATTGTAATTGGTCATGGCTATATTGTTTGATCATAGTTGTTGGGTTTTTGTTTTGACGCACTTGTTTACTGACCTATATATTTCAATGCACTTGGTTTCACTTTATTGAATTGATGAACTTGATTTTGAACAGGAAATTATGATCTTACCTACTGGAGCAAGCAGATTTGAGGAGGCATTGAGAATGGGTTCAGAGATTTATCATCAATTAAAGGTGATTGTCTGTTTTCTTTATTTTTTTTTTTATCTCTACTATTTGTTCTTCTCTGTTGAAATTTTGCTTTCTCTCCTGATCTGATACTCGTTGATGTTATAAAGCTAGAAACATATTAAGGTTGGAAGAACATGGTTGCTCAGCACTTTGGCTGAAAGATTTAGAATGGAAGCCGTAAATATATTATTCAAAATTATCCTTGTGTTCTTATAATTTTAAGGGTGTAATATTTTTTCTGCAATTTAATATGGCTTTTGAATAACTTATCTTTTCTGCAAAGTATGTCTATTCAAAACATATTCTTGGCCTGTGAAAGAAATTTGTCAAGTGTTTCTGGTTCTCCTTCTTGTTTCGACTCATGTGTTCTGTTTTCTCATCTGTTTCTGGGATCTTTGTATGACTAGGTTGTTTCATAGTTTCACAATTTCAGAAATATCATTGTGCACTTGTTGGCCACTTTTTTGACAGCATTGTCTTCTATTTCTGCTTACATTTCCTATGTCTTTTATGCTAGTTTTTACCTTATCTTAGCCAAATATTTGTATGTATCACTAATGATGAATTGAGGAATTATAACAATAACAGTCACATGAAGAGATCGTGTTTATACTGATTATTGGATTTGTATTTATGATAATAAAATGGCAGGGTGTTATCACAGAAAAATTTGGCGCATATGGCTGTAATGTTGGAGAAGATGGTGGCTTTGCTCCTAATGTCTCGAGGCAAGTGTTTTGTGTTTGAGTAATTATGTTTTAGTGTAATTAATTATCTAATCATATAGGAAGTTTAAGTTAATCTATCTATAGATTTAATAATTATGGTTTAGTGTAATTAATTATCTAATTATGGTGAAGTTCATGCTTTGTTCATGTGGTGCTTCTCCTTAAATAAGACTGCTAAAGGAACCTTTTGTTTGTATGACCACATTTAAATACTCATTAGCTTTAAAGAAGCCCTGGATCTTGTAAAGGAGGCTATTAGCAGATGTGGTTACAGTGAGAAAGTAAAGATAGCTCTTGATGCTGCTGCTACAAATTTTTGCATAGGTAATTCTAATTTTCTGTCCCTTATGTACTTTAAGATTCTGGACAAGATCAAACCTGCTCTAGGGTGCTGACTCTGATGTTTCTTTTTGTTATTAAGAGTGGCCATGTTTCTGCTCAGCTTAATTAATTGTTCTAACTGATACAAATTCTTTTACTTTGCTTTCCCTCTACAATTAGTCTTTCTGAGAGCTTTGCAAAATAGTAATCTTGCTTATTAAGGGGTGATGTTTCGATAATTATACTGACACCATAGGCATCAATTTTTGGTGATATTTCACCTCTCCATTTGTTTCTCTCCTATTTAGAGGTGCTATGATAAGTGTATTTAAGTGTGGTTATCTGCATATTATAGTATCCTGTAATCATTTTTTAAATTTTTTTCTGGGTTTATATTAATTACTTGTTTTACATGTTGAGGAACTTTAGTGTGAGCAAAGCATATTAAATCAGATATATTAGTGTTATTGAAACACTGATCAATTTCAACCTTGAAGAGTCAATATCACTTCTTACTTTCCAAGAGTCACTGTTGCCGTACAGGCACAAAAGGATTGGTAGTCATAATTAAATTCTTGTCAGAGCAGCAAATCTAAAGGAAAATGAAGGAAAAAAGAAAGTGCATGGCTCTTTTAACTTGCTAAAGTTGGCTTTAATTGCAGGGGCATGTGTTTTGAAACTTTGCAATCAGTAACTGGTTTAATTTTGATCTGTAATATTTTTTTCCTTAAATAGGTACAAGGTATGATCTGGACTTTAAATCTCCTCAAAAGTCAGGGCAGAATTTTAAGTCAGCAGAGGATATGATGGAGCTGTATAAGGAGCTATGTAGTGGTAAATAGTTGTCGTGGCTATTGTTCATTTTTTGTTTTCTATAAATTTATTGAGCTTTACTTAATAGGCTTATATTGGTTTTCCCCCCTCAATTTGTAGAATACCCAATTTTCTCAATAGAAGATCCATTTGACAAGGAAGATTGGGAACATTTTAAGCATTTCTCTAGTCTTGGAGTTTCTCAGGTTAAATTTCTAAAACAATTTCATGTTTAAATTTTGCTAATGAGCATTCATTCTCTGTTCATCCCAAGACATACATCTAATTTATAGATGTTATGGAATAGGCAGTTACCTTTGATGTTTATTGGATAAATGGAAAATAATTGGGTTAATATAATATTTGGTCCTCTAGTTTGCCCCAATTTTGGTTTTAATCCGTCAAGTTTCAAACAAACAGTTTTGGACCCAAAAGTTTCATTTTTCTTAAAACATAGATCCCGGTTAACAAAAATTTGGACCATCTTACCCCTACAAGTACCAAAACCTCTTGTTTTAAACTTGAGGGACTAAAACCAAAATCGGGGCAAACTTCAGTGACTAATGATTATATTAAGCTAATATAATCACATAGTGATTGTCAGGATGTCAATGCCAGGGGAGAACTACATTTTTAAGATAACATTTTTTTTTTGGTCACAGTCATCTTGTGGCATTGGAGAAAGGTTACTCCCATCTTACCATTCAGATGTTTAGTTGGTCTGTTTGCTGCTGAGAGGAGCTTCTTTTTATAAGCTTCATCTCTGCTTAACTGGTCTGGTCCTGCAGGTGGTTGGGGGTGATTTGTTGTCTTCAAATACAAAGCGCATGGAGAAAGCAATCACCGAGAATGCTTGCAATGGTTTTCTTCTCAAGGTAACTTATATTTTATGATGAACTCTATAATCTGATTTTCATTTTTAAAATAGTCTTCTGTCTCCTAATTAAGTATCATCTAGGACCATTGGATTTTTGTGTAGTATATTGTGATAGTTAATGTAAAAAAGGAGAGAATAATTTACATATTGGGTTGCATGTATTTTAGTTTTCTAATAGGATTAATACAATCTTTGGTCTCCCAAGTTTGTCCTAATTTTGGTTTTGGTCCCTCAAGTTTCAAATCATAGGTTTTGGTCTCTCAAGTTTCATTTCATTTAAAACATTGGTCCCTATAATTTAATAAAACCCTGGACTATTTTGCTTCTCAAGGGACCAAAACCTATGATTTGAAATTTGAGGGACCAAAGATTATATCAACCACTTCTGATCTGTCACTTTGTTATTTGGAAGGATACTGTGATCCGCTCCTTTGTACTTTTCTTTTTTTATTGAAGATAGAAATGTCTCTTTTTCTGTAACCTTGGTCAATCAAGTTGCTACTACATGCAACTATGGTTAAAAATATGATAATTTCTCATTGAAATCTAGGTCAACCAAGTTGGAACTGTAACAGAGATCATTGAAGTGGTGAAGCAGTCCAAGGAAGCGCACTGGGGAATGGTGGTTTCTCATAGATGTGGGGAAACTGTAGATTCTTTCATAGCTGATTTAGCTGTGGGACTTGCTTCTGGTCAGATCAAAGCAGGTGCACCTTGCAGAGGAGAGCGTCTAGAAAAATATAACCAGGTTTTTTGGAACTCTCACACTAATCATTGTTATACACTATTGTGAATACTTCAAATATCTTGACATGTTAACTGGCTTCTACCCACCGGTCCCTCATCTTGCAAGGAGAAAAATAGCACCTTTCCTGATGCACAAAGTTCAATGGTTTTAGTAGCAATTAGAAGCATGGAGTTCTTTGGCACATTGCTGTTGTTGCAGCCTTGTGGTATATATGGGCAGAATGGAATGCAATAGTTTTCAACAAGTTTCATTTATTTAAATCATCGTAAAAGAATTGCTTCTTTTGGCCTCACTTTGGATTTCAGCAAATGGAAATTTTTTACTTATGAATTTTTAGCAGGGAGTCCCCTGTGGATTTAGAGAAGATTCGAAATGGCTTTTTAAACTAATGTCTATTTAGGGCCTGTTTGGGTAACCAAAACCTAGGTTCTGGAGAATAGCTTTTGAAAAAAAAGCTGATTTTGAAAAAGCTGAAAAAAAGCTGAAAAAATAGCTTTTGATGAATAAGAGTGTTTGGATGGTTGTTGTGAAAATAGCTTTTTTTATGTGTAAATTACTAAAAAGGATATAAGTTTAATGTGTTGGGAAAGAGAGAGAATAAGGGCATTTTAGGTATTTCAATATGACATGTGTAATGATGGTGTTTTCTGTCTCGTAATTCGCGTAAAAGCTGAAAAAAGTAGTTGCCTGTTTGGATTAGCTTTTAGAGAATAGCTTCTGGGAAAAAAGCTGATGTTTAGAAAAAGTAGCTTTTGTAAAAATGAGAGTGTTTGGATGGTTGTTGTGAGAATAGCTTTTTCTGTGTAAATTACTAAAAAGGACATAAATTTAATGTGTTGGGAAAGAGAGAGAATAAGGGCATTTTAGGTATTTCAATATGACATGTGTAATGATGGCTTTTTTTTTACCTTGTACTTTGTGCAAAAGGAGAAAATTGTAGCTTATTCAAAACCTAGGTTTTGGCAACCAAAACCTAGGTTTCCAATCCAAAATAGCTTTTCATATTTTTTCAAGTGTTTGGGTTACCTTTTTTAAAACCTAGGTTTTGAGTCTAAACCTAGGTTTTAAAACCTAGGTTTTGAGTCCAAACCTAGGTTATCAGAAAAAAGTGTTTGGCTACCATTTCAAACCTAGGTTTTAAAACCTAGGTTTGGTAACAAAACCTAGGTTTTGTTAAGAAAACAAACAGGCTCTTAGTTATTTAACCGTAATATGGGAGCACTCGTTGCCCTTTTCAGTTGTATTGCTTTCTCTCTTCATCAATAAAACAAAAAAATTGTGCCAAAAACTTTGTAACTTAATGACATGAAAACTCTTATAATGAATGGGGAGGTTGCGGGTTGATCTTGCTTATAACTTTAGGTTGTTAGTACCTGTCACTTTAATTGAAAAAATAAAAATAAAACAAGGTTGTCATATAAATTAAATCTTATCAATTTCATCAAAAAAGGAAAGCAATCAAATTTAATTATTCTCAATTGATGACCTGTTTTTACCCTGATGATGCATACAAGTTCTTTAGTAGCAATGTTTATTGTCCTGTGACTCTTACCTTGAACAATTTAGTCAAATAACCACTTTTTTAATGCAGTTGCTACGAATTGAAGAGGAGCTCGGAGATCAAGCCATGTATGTTGGTGAAGATATCAGACAGTAAGAATAAGCATTGTATCTGGTTTTACTGATTTTCTAAGGTATGCTTCTCAGTTGGTCTTTATTTGTACCATAGTTGCCAACATGATGTACCAGTTTCTCATCTGTTCTCGCCGTTCGGTACTTATTATAGGAAAGTGTTTCATTGTTCTCTAGATTGTGTAGGAGAAATCTTGTACTATTTATTCATTTTATTGGAATTGAGGACAGAAAATTACTAATAATCCATCACTGGATGTTTTGGATTATTTGATCAGCCAAAATTTTCTGAGCAGTTGTGATTTTCATACATTTGCCTGCGTTTAAATATGCCATCTTTGCACCCAATATAGTTGGTTTAATGGTGGACATGCTACACCACAAAGTAAGGAAACTAAGTTCGATTATCACTTTGTTTAAAAAGTCCTTTGAGCTTTGAGGAGAGGTGTTCTGGTTGCAAAGTTTTATTTCGGATTTGTTAGTTGATCGTATATCTGATAGCATAATTCAGAAAAAGCGTTGGAGATCAGGTGGCCGATTGGGTTATATAAAATTTTGATCCTTGCAAAGTTGACTTCAGGATGATAGAACATGAAATATGATATTTCACCCCGTGAAAGCAATCTGTGTGTATTTTTTTTTCCTACTTTCTTCCCATTGATTGCACATAAGAGGGCTTTCCATTAAAGTAGAATGCAAGT
Source organism: Mimosa bimucronata (assembly GCA_037074515.1). NCBI lineage: Eukaryota > Viridiplantae > Streptophyta > Magnoliopsida > Fabales > Fabaceae > Mimosa > Mimosa bimucronata. Next base: position 17,903,166 of record CM073440.1, on the reverse strand, counting down.
ACTTAAAATGAGTATTCTAGGATTATGATTTTCGCCAACCTGTGAATGTTGACGTTCATTTTCTTGGATGGAGTGAAATACATTGGTAGAGAAGAAATAACCTTTCAATGTAACGTTTAGCCCGCAAATATTTAAATATATCACCTCTCTTATGTCTCTTGCAAGGTAAGCTTGAGCTTTGATTAGGACCTTAAATTACAATAATGTAAGATTGATGATGCAAATTTTGAAGAGTGGAATAGGTCATCTGAAGATAATTAAACGTCAACAATTTTTCCCCTATCGAACATAAAAGTTAAAACATCATTTATAGTATAAAATATAAAAATTTTGTAAACAAACAACGCAGTTCACGAGGGAATATAAAATTTTATATAATTATTACGTGGACTGAAGGTTGATTATGAGTTGGATGAAAAAAACCAACAAGGTTGATAAGGAGTTGACGGATGAAGGAGAACAGATTTTGCATCATGTGAATCGATATTGGAAGAAGGTAAAATATCGATGCTGACAGCACATTCTTTGTTCTTTTATTTTTATCTATTTATTTAAAATGAAATATAAGAGGAAACATTCTTTTAGTTGTGTTTTTTCTTCAAAACATGCTTTTAATTAACACAAAATATCTCCGCTCTTTTTTTGTTTTTTGGGACAAAATGACTTTTTTTAGTACTCCACTTATTTATGTTTTCAATTTTTCGACCACCTTATTTATATTTTAATTGCAAAGTCGTTATCTTCTAATTTTAATTTTAGTACATACATTTAGTTTTATTTTTAATTAAAGTATTTAATTTAATCTACTGTGAAGCGTGAACTAATCGGAAAATGAAAAATTCTATAAATGATAGCACATTACACATATAAAGAAATAACCTATAAAAGAGAATTAGAGATAGGATATATTTACCAAAAAAAAAAATGTGTCCATTAGTTTATTTGAGCTTTCAATTTTTAAAAAATCTAACGTGCACATCCTACCTACAAGTTTTTATTATTCGTTAGAAGCCAAAATGACTTGTTATCCTCTTCCCCCAAATTACAAAGAAATCCACTAAAATTGCGTTTCTAAAAGAGGCCAAAAGAAAATAAAATAACGTTCATATTTTTTTTTTAAAAAAAATAGAGATAACAATAAATATTTGCTCAAAAAAAAAAAAAAGATACAAATAAGCAGAGACATATTTGAATAATGAATGAAGCCTTCTTCTTCTATTAACGACTTCTACTTTAAAAATATGCTCATATTTATTATCGAAAATATATGTTAAATATATTTATAACTTCCTTCCCACATTCCTAAATATAAGATCTAATTGATTTTTTAGATATCAAAGAAGCGAAACGAGTTACTTAATCATAAAGCATTTAGTGTATCATTATATTATATGTTAACTTATAAGTAAAAAAAAATTAATTAAAAAATTTAGATAAATTAAGTTTTTTTGGAAAAATCAGATAAATTAACTTATTTAAGTTTACTATTTTTTCTAAAATAAATCAATTTATAGTAAAGATGAGGACTCCTTTTCGCACATTGTGAATTGTGACTTTGTGATAGATACCGCTAAATTAAATTTCGTCGTCACTCGTCACACAAGACAACACTACCTCCTTCCACAGCTTCTCACTCTGCATCGTTCGTTACTTCGTTCTCTGTAATTCCCCTCCTCTTCCTCCCAAAACGGCAACCCCCGATTCTCCATTCAACCTACATTCCATTCTATTCCCTCATTCTCAAAATCCTTCCTTTTTCTCCTTACAAGTTAAAACCAGTTACACAAAGTTACCTTCTTTGAACCTTTTCCTTCCCTCTTGGGTTTTCCCCAGATTTTCCTTTTTTTTCCCAGTCTTCTTCTTCTTTGTAGCTTTTTTCTCTGTGAAAAATCTAACCCTAATTAAACCTGTCAAACCCATTCCTTGCAATCCAACAATTGGGATATTTCCCAAATCGGAATTGCTTCCCTCAATGAAGGTCCCAGCCTCGAGTCAATTATTCACCTTCGGACTCATAACTTCATGGTACTCATCCAACATTGGAGTGTTACTTCTGAACAAGTACTTGCTTACCAATTATGGGTTCAGGTACCCAATTTTCTTGACGCTGTGTCACATGATGGCATGTTCGATTCTTAGCTACGTGGCCATTTCTTGCCTCAAAGTCGCGCCTTTACAGGCTGTGAGGTCGCGGGTTCAATTCGTGAAGATATCGTCTTTGGGTCTTATCTTCTGCTTGTCGGTGGTGGGAGGGAACATTTCCCTACGGTACCTTCCGGTGTCGTTTAACCAAGCTGTGGGTGCAACGACGCCGTTTTTCACTGCCGTTTTTGCTTACCTTATGACTCTCAAGAGGGAGGGATGGCTCACTTATATTACTCTCATTCCTGTAGTTGCCGGCGTTATGATTGCCAGTGGGGTATCTGTCTCTACCTCTTGTCTTTACTGTTTGTCTTTCCTTTTTTTTTTGGGGATATTTTTATTGTGTATGTTTCATACTGATATTAAAATTATATGGGGATGGACAATATTACTGTGACTGAGAATTGGGAAGAGGACGTGTAATTCATATTCTTTTTTTGTGGGTTTATATCTGCTTTGGGCTGATCATAATTACATGGAAATGGTTTGTTTGGATTCTTTAAAAGATGAATGGTACTGCCTCTGCTCGTTGTAAGAATATTTTGACAACCTTATGGTTTAAGAGCTTTAGTTGAAGTTTAGTCCTCCGATCCCAAATATAAGAACCATTTACCTAATTTTATTATATTAAGGATGTTAGTTAAATTAGTTAAAATCTCATGATATTATCAAGGTAGGCTAATCATTTATCTTTATTTCTATCATTCCTATCTTAGTTGTATATTATTAAGGATCATCAATGGGGTTATTTCGAGGAAAATCAGAAAGAAGTCTTATATTTAGGATCAAACTTACCTGCCCCAATAGGTCCTATATTTAGAGGTGGAGGGAATAACTTTCTCATATTTGTTTAAAATTTTTACAATTTTTCAATATGATCCTTTAAGTTCAATAAATTATTGTTTTCCTATCTCAATCTCTTTTCACTTAATTGGTATAGGAGGTATCTTTTCCAATATAGAGGAGGAGAAAGTCACAGTAAAAAAAAAAAGTACCATGAGGAGGAATAATAAATGCTTGAGACAAAAAAAAAAGGAAAAAAATTGAAATTGGGACCAAGAAACTCGTCTGAAGTAGTTCATATATATTACTTAATGTTGAGCGTGTTATACGCTAATTTTAGTTTTAGTGCTAGTAATTTCTTTTGGCAATTCGATTTATTTTTGTGATGTCCATAAGTTGCATGCACACATTAAATCAAGAGTGAGTCCTCATCAACCGAAATGAAAATAGAATTAGATGTTATTTGTTTATGCCTAAGAAATTAGAAGGGGAGGAAGAGCTCTGTGGTTGACCATAATTATGAAGTGTAATGCCGATTTGTGGGCTACCGAAGTGCTTATTATTTTGGATATTGTTGCCAATGGATTAAAAAAACTGTTGATTGTTATGTTCAATGAAAATAATAATAAAGTTTACAATTGATTTCTGCTTAAAGTTAACATTCTATTATTTTTGTTACTTATCATCTTTTCTCTTGTATGAAGGGAGAGCCAAGTTTTCATTTATTTGGATTTATAATGTGCGTTGGTGCTACAGCTGCACGAGCACTTAAAACTGTTCTTCAAGGAATCTTGCTGTCTTCTGAAGCGTAATATGCTTAAACTTACCTGTCATTTGATATGAGCATTTGTGGAATATCATCTATTCATCACGCATTGCCGATTGAATGAGTAGCATCCATAAAACAATAGGTATCTAAGTATTAAAGGCCTGGCTGCTACTGAAATGGACTTGTTGATTTCTCAGGGAAAAGCTTAATTCTATGAACCTTCTTATGTACATGGCACCAGTGGCTGTTGCGTTTCTTCTTCCAGCAGCAATAATTATGGAGGAAGATGTTGTTGGAATCACAATTGCGCTTGCCAGAGATGATCGCAAGATTTTGTGGTTACTTATCTTCAATTCTGCGTTAGCATATTTAGTCAATTTGACCAATTTCTTGGTCACAAAGCACACCAGTGCATTAACCCTGCAGGTATCATTTATCTCTCTTTACTCTTTGAGATTTTAAGAATATCTTAAATAAGTGATATTTGAAACTGTCAATAAATATACTATTTTTTCCCTTATATATTCTTCTGTTTCACTCTGATTTTTTTTCTTAAACAATAATTTATCACCGATACATCAGTGAACAAAAATATTCTGATTGATGAGGAAGAATAATGGATATTTCTGCCAGCTCTTATTTCCCAATTATTGTACATATTGAAAGGAATCTCTATCATTTGGGCTTAAATTTTCAAAAAGAATATGTACCTTCTTTGCATTTAGGCATACTCCACATGTGCCAATAACAGGTGCATACCTGGTATGGGTATGACTAACTTACAGTGTGGCCTTAAGATATTACCTCGTGTTAGTAGATTTGATGCTTTTCTAAAAACTGTTTTTTTCAGAAAACTCTATACTTTTATGTGTAATAGAGGTTGTTGGCCAACCAAAAATGTATATATTAGGATATTTGTCCTAGGTTACCATTTTCTGTTGTTTGACTGAGTAACAAATTTCTACATGACTTTTTACATACCGCATGGTACAAGTGACCGGGATTAGTAAAATTTCTGAAAGCTCAAATTTCATCGGAATAGGCTTCCTTTTTTTTTTTTTCTTCGCTAGAATTTTGGTAGAATTCCTAAAATCTTGATTTTTTTTGAGTTCTGGTCCTGTAAAGCATTTGCATGATATGCCTGCCAATTCCTGATACTTCCCTACATCAGATAAACAAGTTTTGGCTTGAACAAGTTCACTTGTGATATGCATATCTTTTGTGAAAGAAGATATTTTATTCATATAAGTTCATATTTTGTAAAAAAGAGAAAGCTATACTATATTGTATAATACTTGTCATGATGGATCAATGGCTCTTTCAGGTCCTAGGAAATGCTAAAGGTGCTGTAGCAGTTGTTATCTCCATTTTGATATTTAGAAATCCTGTATCAGTGACTGGAATGCTTGGATATAGTCTCACAGTTTTTGGAGTCATCTTATATAGTGAAGCCAAAAAACGGAGTAAATGAGGTGCTTTTGAGCCAATTAACCCCCATTCTGCTACATTGCTATTTATTATGGCCAAGATTGCTTTTACACATATTGTGAGCCCCTTGTGCTGCACCTGGAAATTTTACCCTAACAAATTTTTCTCACCAAATATCGTAAGTTGGGCTATTTGTTACAGCAATGAGAAATTCAGCAGTAAACTGAGGAACGAGCTGCTGAGAAATATAAGCCTTCCTGTTGGAATAAGATTGGGAATTTTGAATTGAGAGTACTGTGGCGAAAGATTTTAATTCTATTGTGCAGCATTTCCCTATATTTCTTTAACGTTTTGTCAAATACTTTGCCTATTTATTCAATGGAAGGCAATGTAATTATGTGCTTAATGATTGGGAATTAAAAAAAAAAAAAAAGAGTTGCCCGTGTTTCTACTAGCCTGAATCCTTTCCTTCTAGATTAGTATTCAGTCATTTCTTTTAATACTTTTGATTTTACAGAAATTTAATGTTTGCTGCCATCTGTTATGGAGTATCTTTCTGATGTTGATTTGGTTTGTTTTATTTTTCTTAATAATTGATCCATCTAATCAATATCAAGAGTTCTATAGTGTAAATGTGGTGTTTTATGGGTGTTGTTGGACTTCTGAAAAAGTGACTTATATATAAATGAGATTGTGTAATGAGATTTATGTTTGGATTGGCTGTGAAAAAAATGACTTATAAGTGACTTATTTTCCATAAGTCAGATTGTATAATGAGATGTATGTTTGGGTTAGTTGTGATTGGCTGTGAAAAATAAGTCAAAATTTATGGGCCCCACCTCCATAAATTTTTATTTTTTTCCATAAGCTCTTTTAAACAACTTCTACTTATTTTTCCATAAGTTCTTATTTTTTTTCCATAAAACCTTATTTTCATAAGTTTAACCAAACATCTCAAAAATTGTTTTTCCTATTTTAAGTTCTTTTGGGGGAAAATAAGAACTTATTTGCTAAAAAAAAAAAAGTCCAACCAAACACACATGTTTATCACGATCATATATAAAATATATTTTAATTTTAAATTATATCTATAAATATAATTTTATTTTGTCAAGCATGAAAATTTAGTCTTTTGAACAAATTTAGTGTCCCTGCTGTAAATCATAAATCCTCCTATCATGGAGTGATAGACTCAATATAACCCGCGTTCGATTGCATTGATCCGTATTCTGATTGGCGTTTGGATCAATCCTTTTTTATGGGTTCATGGCCATTGATTATTCTGGTTAGAAATGGAATCCAAATGTTTAGCATACAGGAATAGCTCATAATAGTTCAGCCACCTCTAGAATGCATTGATTTAGTGAGTCATGATTTTAGAGAATGATCTCTAATATTTTGCTACTTAGCTTTGCTGTAGGCATATGCCTTCCTATGTATTTCAAAAAACAAAAAAGAGTTCAATCTCATTCAGAAATTCTGTTTGAAAATTTGGATTCTACCATGTAATATTTGTAAGAAGGGCTCTTATAATTATTTTGTGGTCCGATTTCAGAATGATAGCAACTGGGTATCTAAGTATAAAAGAATCATCTTTGAGGGACCATGGGTTGTAGCTCATCACAGTGTTTTGGTACAAAGATGGTCCCCCTACTTTGATCCTTTTCATAATCCTTTGGGGAGAATAGCAACGTGGGTTAGGATACCTAATGTACCCTTGCATTGTTACTCGAAGAAATATTTATGGAGACTAGGAGATATGATAGGGACAACTCTGAGGGTCGACCTAAACACTATATCAAATGCAGATGATGGAGGAATTAAGGTAGAAAGAGGAAGGTTTGCAAGGATTTGTGTGGAGTTAGACCTGCAGAAAAAATTCATTCCCAGGATCATATGCTCTTCAACTTTGCTCAACGTTGTGTATGAAGGGCTAGGACTTATTTGTTTTTCGTGTGGGAGATATGGACATAGGAAAGAGAGTTGTCCATGGAAGAAAACTCTAGAATCTACGAGGTCTCCACCAGCTTCTCAAACAATTGTCGCCTCACCACCAAGTCTGGCGCCGGAAACTCACCTGAAGGGGGAGGATGAGGATAAATTTGGGCCTTAGATGCTTGTGAGAGGTGCTTCTCGGACACGCTACACCACTCCTGCAAGGGAATCTCTCTTGAATATGGAACCAAATTAAAGAAAGAGAAGAAAGGTACAGTGGGCTATTCTCAGTCGAAATTTGCAGTCCTAGCTGATGTAGTAGGAGAGGCGGAGGAAAATGATGACTTTGAGGGGCTTTCATTTGAAAGGAGTGAAAAGATGTCAGAGCAAGGTAAGGCTATTGGGTTTTATGAGGAGAATAGAAAGAAGCAGGGGGTGCAGGTGACGGATGGAATAAATAAAAGCAAGTCAAATCCTCTTGAATATCCAAGGAATAAAAAGGATCTTATTGGCCTAGAGAAGGAAAAGGGAAAGCCCATCTGGGTAGAAGCTAAGAAAAAAAACAAAAGCAAAGTTTTGTTAAATGAAGAAGCGGGAGAAGAAGGAAGTATTAAAATTAAAAATCAGGAAAAGGAAGGGCCCAGAATCAGCAAAAAAAGATCACACATTGTAGTAAGTGGGGATTTAAAATCACAAGAGCCCAGCGTGATTGTAAAAGAGGGAGACCAACCAAAAATAAGGCAAATGATTAATTCAGGAGACATTGGCGAAATTGAAAACCAGGAGCTCACTAATGTAGCCTCATCTTCAAATGAACGGATGGAAATGATAAGGTCTGCTAATCCAGCGAAGAAGGGTAGCAAAGGAGCAGGGAAAAAGTTAAAGAATAAGGGTGAAGGAAAGGTAGAGAATTGCACAAATGGGAATGATCCCCCAGACCCGTAAGTCTATTTTCGTGTATCAGCTCAATTATTTATTTATGATTATATCAGCATGGAATTGTCGTGGGGCGGGAGGGAAATCCTTTCCACGTTTGTTTAGAGAAATTATTAAGAAGTATGGAATTCAAGTTATGTGCCTAATTGAAACTAGAATTAGTAACACCAGAGCTGATAGAGTTGTTAGCAGACTGGGATTTAATAACTGGATCAGAGTTGAAGCTACAAGTTTTGCTGGGGGGATTTGGATTCTTTGGAATGAATGGGAGACATCTGTGGAATATTTATTTTCTACTACTCAATTAATTCACTGTAAAGTCACTGATAGGTCTTCAGGGGATACTATGGTGACCTCCTTCGTGTATGGAGAAACCTCAATACTGAAAAGAAAGGCCCTCTGGAGGGATATACAGGAACTTGCAATGACAATTCATGAAGCATGGTTGATGCTAGGTGACTTTAACACATTTCGTAAACCAGGGGACAAATATGGTGGGGGTCCACCAATAAACTTGAGTATGTCAGAATTTAATGATTGTATTCGTACTTGTGACCTGCTGGAAATTCCCGCTGTAGGAGACATGTTCACATGGGAGAAGGAAGGGGTGAGAGAGAGGTTGGATTGGGCTTTCTGTAATTTTAATTGGGAGCTTACTCATCCAGAATATAAAGTCTACCATCAGTTGTGGTTTAAATCGGACCACCATGTCATTATGGTCTCAAATGGGAGTCAGGAGAGAAGGGCCAGACCTGCATACCATTTCAAATACCAAGCAGCATGGGATCTTGAACCTGATTTTGCAAAACTGGTTCGTGATTCGTGGGAAGGGAAACAGTGGCTGGAAGGAAGACATGCTTTTCAAGAGATTGCATCCGCTTGGAATAAAACTGTAGTAGGCAATATACCCAAAAAGAAAAATGAGATTATGAGAAGGCTTGAAGGGATTGACAGAGCAAGGAGGAGAAATAATTCCAACGGTTTGTTCAGATTAGAGAAAAGACTTTGGGAAGATTATATCAAGTTGAATAATCAAGAGGAACTGATATGGTATCAAAAATCCCGATGTAGATGGCTAAAGTTCGGGGATAAAAATTCTAAATTCTTCCACGCTTCAACAGTAATGAGAAGAAAGAAAAATAGAATTGAAGCTTTGCAAGGTGATGATGGAGAATGGGAGTATGATCAAGGAATCTTGAGATCTAGGGCACATGACTTCTTCAAATGTCTTTACACAAAGGACCCAAGGGTTCTACCAGCTTCTAATTGGCCGATTAACTTTCCTGCTCTAAGTGCGTCTCAACTAAACTTTATTCAAAGGGAAGTTTCCAATATCGAGATCAAAAATGCTGCCTTTGAAATGGGGGCTTTTAAGGCTCCTGGGCCAGATGGATTGCAAGCTCATTTCTTCCAATCCCATTGGGATGTAGTAGGAGAGAAAGTGTGTGATATGATCCGTGGTTTGTTTAATGATCCTAGGGGTCTTCGAGAAATCAATCACACTAGTATTACACTTATCCCAAAGGTGGATCACCCTTCCCATTTAAAGGATTTCCGTCCGATTTCCCTATGCAATGTAAGTTATAAGATTATGAGTAAGGTATTAGCAAACAGGTTAAAAGGAGTAATGAGCTATCTAGTTAAGCCAAACCAATGCAGTTTTGTGGGAGGAAGACAAAGTTGTGATAATATTATCATAGCACAAGAGGCGATTCACACAATGCGAACACTAAGGAGAGGAGTTGGTTTTGCGGCAATAAAAGTTGATATGGAAAAAGCATATGATAGGTTGGATTGGGAATTCCTTGAATTCACCTTAAAGAGCCTAAATCTTCACAATGATTTTGTGGAGATTATCATGAGTTGTGTTCGCACGGCATCGATGAGGGTGTCATGGAATGGTGAACTATCAGAGATATTCCAACCAAGCAGAGGTATTAGACAAGGAGACCCCATAAGCCCATATCTGTTTGTTCTTGCTATGGAGCGTCTAGGGCATCTTATTGAGCATGAGGTGGAAGAAGGCCATTGGAAGCCTATGTACTTTAATGAAGGAGGTCCTAGAATATCTCATTTATTCTTTGCGGATGATTTAATCTTGTTTAGTGAAGCATCACAAGATCAAATGCAGGAACTAAGGGAGTTGATGAAGTTCTTTTGTGGGGTGTCGGGACATCGTATCAACCTCCAAAAATAAAAAATGTTTGTTTCCCGAAATGTCCACTTTAACAAAGCTATGGAGTTCAGCCAGCAGTTGGGTATCTCTATTACTTCTGACTTGGGAAAATATCTAGGAGTTCCCCTTCTTCACAAACGGGCTGTGAGAATGACTTATGCCCCACTTATTCAGAAGGTCCAATCCAAGTTAGCCAAATGGAAAGGGAAATTTTTGAGCTTAGCAGGTAGGACTGTATTAATCAAATCAGTCCTTACCGCTTTACCATATTACCAGATGCAGACGTTGCTCCTCCCAATAGGCGTGCTCAAGGATATTGAGAAACTTAGTAGAGATTTCTTCTGGAATCAAGGGCCTGAATCTAGGAAGATGCACCTTCTTGCATGGAGCACTTTAAAAGAGAATAAAGAGCATGGAGGTTTGGGGATTAAAGATCTTCAGTGCCAAAATAAAGCTTTTATTATGAAACTTTGTTGGGGTCTCATGTGTAAACCAAATGAATTGTGGGTTCAATGTCTCCGGTCGAAATATGCTTGTGGTAACGGTTTATATCCTACGGTATCCAAGAGAAGAAATCAGTCAGAAGTTTGGAGAGGAATATCGGCAGTGTGGCAGATTTTCCTGAAGGGGGTGGGTAGGAAACTATGTAGCGGTGCAACCACTAGGGTATGGAAAGATCTTTGGACCCCCCTCGAGCGTCCCCTTTTAGAGTATGTGGATAAAAATTTCCAATCTATAGATATGGAAGCAACGGTGGACATGTTTGTGACAACTAGTGGAGTGTGGGATATGGTTCAATGGCAGAACTTTCTTCCAGAATGGGTCGTTCAGAGCATTAAGAAGGTGATACCTCCTACTCGAATTGGAAATGATATGTTTTGTTGGAGGTATGCAAAGGATGGAAATTTCAGTGTTAAGTCAGCATATCAGATAGTGTATAACTGGCAAGGAGATAATAGAGATCAGATCTGGCAGAAGATTTGGCACCTGGAAAGCCCGGAGAGAGTTAAATACTTTATGTGGCAGGTCTATCATGAGAGGTTACCTACAAACTCTATGAGAGCAAAAAGAGTGACAAACACAAACCTAGAGTGTCCATTTGAGTGTGACAGAGAGGAAACCATATTACATGTTTTGAGAGACTGTGTGTAATATTTACCTCCAAATTCCACTTTTAACCACTAACAATACTATATTAAAACGTTTATAGTACTAACTATGTTAGGAAAAAGAATTAAATTAACAAAAATTCGCTAACATAGTTAGAAAAGAATTTCTGTAAAGATTTCAAATAAAAATGATTACTACCGTCTAACTACGACAGAAAAGAACTTTCCAAAATAATAATAAAACCTATCGTAGTTAGAAAAGGATTTAATCTTATATAAAAAGGTAATCCATGTTAGAAAGGAATTTCAGTAATACCAAGAGTCTAACATGGATAATAAAATATTTCATGTAATATTTACTAAATACTAACTATGTTAGGAAAAAGAATTAACTTAATAAAGATAACTAACATAGTTAGAAAAAGAGCTTTCCATAATATTTATATATAATTCAAATTTCAACTCCAAATCTCTGTCATCACAATATAACTTCCTTCCCAGTACAATAACAGAGAATTTCATTATCCATAATTAATCTCCACACATCATCCTTAAAATACCATACCATAATGGTAATTATACAATAATTCTTCCCAAAATAATAATAAGTTTTCAGCGGAAGCATCATACAAAATATGATCCTAAATGTGGCAATACCTCCTGTCCTTCTGGTCCAGAGTATCTCACGATATCAGTGAGAAGTTCCCGGATCCTTCCCTTGACCTCCTACTTCACTCCTAGGACCTGCAAAAGTGAGATCAACGGGGGTAGCCCCAAACGCAACCACTAACTACTCATCTAAGTGCGGTGTGTGCTAGCAAGATGTCCAGTGGAATACATATATGTATATACATTATTTCAAACAGCATGCTCAGGTATTCACATATAATGCATATCTTGGTCCCAAATATCTTTTCTCATCGTTTATAATTATAAAATAATCCATCACAATTCATCCTCAATAATAGTATATATATCATTGATAATTACAGACAACCCAAACAAATCTTACTAGAAATGTTGGGAAAACATGTGGGACCAGTTGGGACCTTCCACCCGCCCCTGATCACCACGGTACAGTTCACGAGGGACTCTCTACCCTCCCTGAATAGTACCACAGATTAGAAGGATCTCTGTCCTTTCTGAATCCGTAAGGGGCGATATCCCCTCTTTCGTCTTTCTCTCCTTTATTTCTCATAATATATCAATTAGTCCCTGTGGCGCAACAGGGTACCTCATCACGTGATGGCACAATTTCCAATTCACCGGTGTCACATACCCAAATAATTTCTCACATACAACACATAGATATGCAACACCACAATCAGGCACCAGGCCTTCCAATATTTTCATGATATACATATATTAAATAATTTCCAAAACCACATATATTTCCGTTTCAAATATTTCACATCACAAATTTATGTCATTTCAAAATAATACTCCACAGGACATTTATTATAAAAATATTAATATTCCAAGATCTCATTTCCATATCCCATCAATCATCAATTGATAATCATATCTCAACTGTGATTCAAAATCTCATCTCCATATAACATCATAATTTTCAAATAATAATATTTCAAATTTCTTACTAACACTACACACACACATAAACAAGCAGAAAGCGGTTACCTGATAGCTGGCACCAATCTCACAATAGTGCAGCTCCCCCGTGCTAACTCAGTGCAATTCAAGCACTACACAATCATACATACTACTACAATTAATTATTTATCCAACAATTTCATATGTTGGAAATTAAATTACTAACTACCCTTTCTTTGCCCTTACTTATTTTAAATTTCCAATTTAACATTTATTCTCCCTTTCTATCTCTAAAATTTATCTCTACTCCATTTATACATATATCCAAAATTATTTATCCTTCCAATAACTATTTATAAAAATTCAAGCCTAAATAAAATTAAACCTTACATCCCTAAATTATTTCTCAACCTCAAAAATCCATTATTTAATCCACAATTTATTTTCCAAACCTTAATAAACATCTAAAAATTATTAATTAAATATAGACACATCAGATCATCAAAAGCCCTATTTTCAATATATCAAAAAAATCCAAAAATTTCCAATAATTAAGAAAAACCTCCCTCAATGAAAAATCTACTTAGAGAAACTTATAATCGAGGCCTAAGCTTCAATTTATTAATTTTAGGACTCCCAGAAATACCAATTTAGACAAAGTCTAATTTTTCAAGTACAGCAAAACGAAAAACTAAAGATATAAGGATGTAGAGGAGACTTACAGAGTTCTGAAAATGTGCTTAGTTGGTCGAAAAACTCACTATTCCTATACTAACAGACTTTAATAAATCTAGTAATAGGAATATATATGGTGGAAAGAGAGAGCAAGAGAGAGAAACGAAGAGGGAGAGAGAGAGAGAGAGATATGTGTGGCCGTGTGTTGTGGTGTGAGTGCTTGTGTGTGATGCTTCAAATTAGGGAAGGAGTGATTTTATATAATGGAAGGAATATTAAAATAAGGAAGAGAAAGTGTGATTTGAGAGGTCACGGGTGTGATTGGAAATGATGGTGGGAGACAATGAAAGAGTAATGGAAAAATCACGGGAGAGAGAATGGTGAGTCACGAGTGAATAGGATATAGATTAGGGAAAAAAAAACTATTAGGCCCTAAAATTCTCAAATAAGATATTTCTTTTTAACCAAAAATTTTCTTTTTACTTTCAAAATTTTCCCTATAATATCTTTTCTTTATTTACTCCCACAATAACCTCTTTTGAGTCTAAAAATAATTTCCCCAAAAATTATTATCTTCCAAATAAGGGAAAAACTAGGCCTTTAAAATCCTCAAAAACACCTCAAAATTCTTCAAATATTCTCATAATCCATCATTTCTCATTAATAAATTCCTGTTTACCCCCATTAATCCTTAATTAAATTTTTAGGATGTTACACTGTGAGGTTGCTCGAAGAGTGTGGTTATTATTGATTAACCCATTATACCATTATATATTTTTTAGTAGTGAATTGCAGGTATGGATGAAGTGGAATCTAAGGAATAACCCAGGGAAGAGAAGCCTATCACGATGGGATTGGCCCAAAGTTTTCAGCCTTGTTTGCTGGATTGTGTGGAAGAACAGATGTAAGAAAATCTTTGATGGAGCTGGTGACCAACCGGGGACACTCAAACAGAGATGCATCTTTAAATTGATGGAAGCTGAAGTAGATGGAAAATACAAACACCAGATCTTTCAGTTAACTGATAGAACAAACAGCAAATGGTTCCTCCCTCCGAGGGACTTTGTTAGATTGGATGTTGATGGTTCCTACAGAGCGAATGGAAGTGCAACTTGTGCGGGAGTAATTCGGGATGAGAGAGGTGATTGGGTGTGTGGTTTTCAAAAGAAATTGGGGTATACACCTTCATCAGCTGCTGAAGTATTTGCAGTTAGAGAGGGTTTGTTTATGTGTAAGCAGTTGAATTTAAAAAAGATTTTAATGTTTACTGATTCTTTAGATGCAATGCGGCTCCTCATGGGGGAGTGTGGATTGGCTCACCCATTAAAAGAGGAAGTTACTGAAATTAGGACACTTCTTACGGGAGACTGGGACATTGAATTACATCATTCTCATCGAGAAGCACTGAGGTGTGTAGACAGATTGGCAAGGGACGCTCATGAAGCTGATATGGATCGACTCATACTCCAAGAACCACCAAGATTTTGCTTCGCACTACTGAGGCAAGACATGGAGGAAGCTGTTTTAGGATCTATATCCTGAGTAGTTAGTTCTTTTATATTTCTACAAGCATTACGCTTGCCTTGTTATTCAAAAAAAAAAAAAAAGTGTGATGAAGCATACTTTTCCGATAATTGTGTCTGCTCTGGTTGAATCTCGTTGGATGAATAAGGATTATCATCCACGTGTTTAGGTGCCTATGACTTTGTAAGACTATGATTGTGAAAGCTGGCCATGTTGTGCCTTAACTAGGATGCTAGCTAAAATGTACTGGCTACTCATGATACCGAATGGTATGCTTAAAGAAATAGCAAAGAGAACACGGGAACTAAGGGCTAAGGCTCATCAGAATTTTTTTCCCCAAGTGCATTAAGTATCCTCTGGTATAATTTTGTTCATAAAATGATTATTATGAGCAATTTTGTGATTAAAGTAACTTTTTAGAAATATTTTTAACCCGCAGTTAACTCTCCAAAAAGCCTGTCAAATGAAGGTGTATCAAAAAGTCCATTGGTGAAGGTATGTATGTCTATAATTTTACTCCTTCCCATTCTAAATATAGGGCCTATTTTGGAGTGGTATGTTTGTTCCTAAATATAAGATATTTTTTTATCTTTTCTCATATTTTTCCTAAATTATCCCTATCATTACTCCTTAATAATAAATGAATAAGAGATGAATGGTAGGAATAAAGGAATTTGGTTAGTTAGGGTTTTTTTTTGTAATATTATGTGATTTTAACTAACTAAATTAACAACCTTAAGTTAATCAAATTAGATAAATAGGCATTATATTTAGGAACTGAGGAAATAATATTTTTTTTCCAATTGTGCTCAATATCTTAAAGTGATTTTTTTATACAATTTTTCCTTGCAACATCTTTTTTTTATATATATTCCCTTTTAAAAAACATCCTTTCCTCTTATAAAAGCAAATGGATTAAATATTATTCATTCTTGAAATAAACTGCACTACATAAAATGGCTCTTAACAACTTAAACAGAAGAAGCACCATTACTTTTCATTCCGCTTCACTCAATTCAAGTATGAACGTGATCATCCTTTAGACATTGATAATGGGCATTAAAGCTTGCATCTTTTTCTACCTTTATTAAAGGTGAAACTTCAAACAAAATGGCCATCAACTCGTGGTTTCAACTCATCTTCATGTAATCCATTAACTCCACAAATAATTTCTACCTTTTTAAAATGTTAAACTTAAAACAAAACAGCCATCAATTCACGTCTTCAACATATCTTCGCATAACCCATTAATTTCACATATATTCATCAATTTGCAACAAGTTATGGACGTCTCTTGATGGCCCTGCAAAAGAAAAGGACCAACATGATTAGATAAAATGTGGTTGTTTAGGTTAAAGATAATATCTTTCTCTTTAATAAAATATCACATCACGTGCTTCTTTATGAAAGTTAAATTAGATTTTCATAGGATCTGCTGACGTGTCATTCTATAATTAATTTATTAATTTTTCTCCCTAACGTGTATTTCGTGGTGGTGAAGTCAGGATTAGTATATACGGATCGAAAGTTAGGTAACAAAGTTGATTAAAAATAATATAAAAACAAAACTGAGAAAAAAGGAATTTTCAAAGAAAGAAAAAGAACTCATTCAGAAAGATTGTAAAAGAAAATTGAGAATTTAGTTATGGACTTTATGTTCCTCATTGACTGTCCTCTCTGACTTGGAAAAGATGTGGAGGAGATGATGATATGAAAACTTTGAAAGCGAGATTAATCATATTAACATAAATAAACTCACCAAGTTTGGTCAAGTCAATTAACAGTTAGTTTTACTAATTTGTGGAGAGCAAAATTAATAAAAAAAATTCATGTTCAAAGGGTAGAAAGATTTTGAAATGTTGTATGTTCAACCTTGTTAATATTTTACTTCAATTTTTTTAAATAATTCAACCTTGTTTATTGTAAATAATTATATAATATTGTGTTTTGAATATGATTATTATTCGATAAAAACTTTAAATTGAAAATTTAGTTTGATATCAAACTCTTTGTAATTTCTTTCCAGTGTCAAGATATTTACAGTAACAAAGCACTCCAACGATGCAAGTAATTTTATAAATGGGAAAAAGTCAATGATCAAGTAATTAACCTAATTTTCGGATCAAATTATAGACATTAAATTTAACTAAATTAAAGTCCATATCAAATCCCTTTTAATTTTTCAAAAAATTAGCGTTTCAATAAATTTGATCTTTTTCGAACATCATGAAATTATAATTTTTGTTTCTTAAAAAAGTAGTTTATTGATAAAAAAAATAAGGATGAATAAGTCAAATGAAATTTTAAGAATGAAAGAGATAACACATACTAATCATAATTTAGCTGACTCTCGAAAATAAAAATAAAATTAAATAGAAATTTTGTTTGCCTGAACATAGAACACATTTTAAGATTGGATTGGATAAGAATGTGATCTTTATTTTTTTTAATGATATATATGCATAAAAATCGATTACTCTCTACAGTCGACATCTTCATGTGAATGCTGAGTCCTAACTTTGGACAAAAGTAACACATGTTTTCTTGGTTTTGTTTTGTTTTAGATATTATATATTTATTATTATTATTATTATTATTATTATTATTGTACTCATTCAGCCGCCGGGTGGACCCAGACATAATTATTATGCCCTTCAAATAATTATAATATGGATTGGCATGTATTAGTTGGACATAGTCCTAGGGGTATTTCAGGTCGAAAAATAGTCCTAGGGTGTCCATGGGACTCATCCCGTTTCCATCCCGTTAAAAGATGTGCGAGATAGATTTCTCGTCTCATGTCCTATCCCATTCTGTAGTTATCTCATCCCTGTATACGGGATGGGACGAGAATTTCCTTTTTTTTTATAAAAATAAAAATAAAAAGCAATTTTTACAAAAAAAAATGAGTCAAATATTGCACAAAAAAATTTGACTATAGGTTTTTACAAAATACTATTATTTTAACAATTTTTTTGTCTTCATAACATAATAAACCATAATCAAATTCAATATATAATAACAAAAATCTTTCTTTCCTATGTCAATGAAGCTTAATATAAATCAGAGAATGAGGTATAAATATTTTTTCCCTTTTAATTTATTCTTTATCCAATTCTTTGTATCTATCTCATAATGGAAAGTGTGTTTTGGATGCGAACAATTTCATTTGGATGTAACGGCTCTTATTTAGCCCATGATAATGTTATTGTCCAACATTAAACAAAAACCATTAAGTTGCATTGGTTGCTCTCAGTTTTTAGTTGTCTTGTTTTTTATATTGATGAATGTGTTGAATGAAATTGTGTTGCTTATAGCTCAACCCAACTCAGTTTAACTTCAAGTGTAAATATGGTGGCTGGGGTTTATGTGCATAAGTGTTATCATCATACTTCTCCAATCCTTTTATAAAAAAAATATAATACTAACGGGACGGGACGACCCCGTCCCGTCCCGTTCCCGTCCCACAACTAAAAATTTGTCCAGTCCTGTATTGTCCCGTCCCAAAACAAGTGGAATTGGGACGGGATGGGCGGGATGGGATTTTCAGTCCCAAAACAAGCGAAATTGTGACGGGATGGGCTGGAAGGGAAATTTTTGAACACCCCTACATAGTCATAAGAAAAATATTGCTGCAGCTGATCATTTAACTAAACTATCCCATAGATTGATTGATAATTTTAGTTGGTTTGATACCCCTCCCACAGACTTTATTGAGGGGGTCACAAACGAGTATGTACCAACTATGTAATTAGAGTAATGTTAATTAGTTTCTATTCAAAAAATAATTACAATATCAAAGGGACTTCTCCTTTTCTATTTTCCACCGTTTTTCTTTTTTCTTTTTTTGAACTGAAGCATCTTTCAAAACATTTAATCCAGACACAAAAAGCAAAATCACAGATCACAAATTATATAATCAGTGTCAAGTAATTAAGCTTAATGATTAAATCTACTACTACTACTACTATAATGATTAATGCCGTATAGCTTTCGGTTGTAAAGATCAATGTGAAAAAAACAAGGGACAATTGCAATAAAGTCGTAAATAAGAGATTTAATATCAGATAGGTCCATTAAAAACTTCTTCACTTGTTAATTAAGGCTATTTTATTTGTTAATAGTTGCCATTAACAACTCCTTTGGATCTCTCTGAAATTAAATCTTCTACTTGGGACCTTACTGCAATTGTCCCAAAAAACAACAATAATGCTACAGTACTAACCAATAAAACAACAACTAATATTAAATAAAATCTTTAGTCACAAATGTCTGCCTTGTGCAATTTACCTTGGTTTTATTTATCTTTTTCAGATTTCTCTTCCAGTCACCTAGAGTATGACATCTTTTAAGCATATCAACAATTCTAAACTAATCCTGATGGTTGATTTGTTTTGTATATAGACCTAACAAGAAAGCAGTTTCTCTCGAAAAAAATTTTAAGAATGTACCGATATAATTTAAATGTTTCACTTGGTATATTTAGTTTAAATAATTAAATTTTAAAAAATATAATTGAAAACTGAATCCATTTTACATTGTTTTGGTAAAGGAAAAACATCTTAATATTTATAAAAAAAAATCTTAAAATTAAACAAATAAACCCTTATTAAATTAAACCCATTTTTAGATTCTTTTGCCTCTATTTAAAAATCTTATTAATTAAGGCTCCCTCTTCTTAGACATACTACACTAGTCCTGTTTATAAGGCAGAGAGAGAATGTTTTATTTGGTCCTATCTAAATGACATGTTATTAAATTTTTTATGTGAATATATCATTTAACCATTTATTTATTATATGTTGACTTTGTTCTAATATGGTGTGGTGAATATTTTAAAATCTTATTAACTAAGACTCCCCCTTCTTGGAATTATTTTTTTAGTTTTCGGATATAAGATGCAAACAATGTCGAGT
This sequence comes from Mimosa bimucronata, assembly GCA_037074515.1. NCBI lineage: Eukaryota > Viridiplantae > Streptophyta > Magnoliopsida > Fabales > Fabaceae > Mimosa > Mimosa bimucronata. Next base: position 17,883,222 of record CM073440.1, on the reverse strand, counting down.
GTTGACATTACACCAGTTAGTTACTTACCTATATTTCATTAATTTTGATGAGTGGATTAAAAATGCTTATAATAAATATTGTCCTAGTAATGAACGACATAGCACTTTGGTCTTATGGAGTTATAGACTTATTCTTGCACCATGAAGTACGTATTTATTTGATATTATTATAGTCTAATTCATAATTCATAAATCACTCATAAAAAAAACCTTAAATCTTATTAATTATACTAGAACAAATTTTTAATTTTATCTCTATTTAACATCTATTATACCATATATAAGTAAAATCAACACATAATAAATGAAACATAAAATTGTACATTCAATTTGACAGATTCATTAACAAGTATAACTAAGACCAAAAATATTTTCTCTCTTTATTTAATAATTAGGGCGAAATGAGTAAAATTCTTCACATTTATTTCTTATTCAAAAATTGTATACCTGTCTACATTTAATTTTTGCAAATTACTCTAACGCCTCTCTTATCGACTCTTCAATGAAAATTAAATTGGAGTAAAATATTAAAAAAAATAGAGATATGACGGTATGACCACAGTATATTCGTCACGATTCGTTGAACTTGAACATCCAAATTAAATCAGAGCCAGGAGAAGTGTCTATCGTATCTTTTGGGGCCTTATCATTAAAAGCAAAGACCTCAAGTTTGGTACGATTTTTGGAATTCATGCATCTATATTTTTTTTTAATGCATACGTGACATTTTTTCAACAATTTAAAATTATATTTGACTTTCTGATTGGATGTTTTTGTATGACCATCTTTCTTTCTTTCTTTTTTTATCAAGAACAAATTTCATTAAAATATAATTTTTTTTACGACCATCTTTCAAGAAGTCATAGTAAGCCCACTAATTTCTGTTCAAAGAAACATCAGTTGCATATATTTAACATTTTTACTCTCGTTTTCTCAACTCTGGTGGTGACGACATTTCCATTTTCCAGTTACGTCTAAGGACACGAAAACAAAAAACAAGGGATTATTTTAGACTTTTAGCACTAAACTAGAAAATTGTGATTATACTCACGTAAACCGTTAGTGACTTCAATTAATTTATTTATTCCAAACTTACGTCATATAACTAGTGGGTATTTTTCAGCCATTAAAATATGGGGAGAATAACAATAAATTCTTAAGGATATGTCTGATAAAGATTCAAAACATATAATTACATTTTTATCATAAATAAACGTTATTTAACACAGCAAAAAGTATTGCAATAAGAGTTGTCAATGATCAAAAAAAGAAAACATAGTAAGCACAACATAAATTGCCATTGATAAATTTATAGTTATTAACTAAGTTAGTCTTTATTAAAAATTCCAATTAGTCATAACATAGTTGAATTTTATTTGTTACAGCAAGAATTGTTGAGATGAGCACGGTAACAATAGTTAAACTTCAAATACAATTATATTTTATTCAAGAAGCTTTCTCGATCTTTGCTTTTTAATTTTTGAAATGGAATTCATAATCTTGTTGGAATCATGTTGGGGTAATTATTGTTGATTTTTTATATTAATAATAATTTTCTGTCCAAGCATGACGGTATGGAGAAAAGCACTAGATTGAATGAATAAAATAATAACCACACAAAGACTTTGATGCAAATCAACAGATAAAAAAGCTGTAGGACAGCAGAAAACATTAAACAAATAAAAGAAGCAATGTGATTTTTTTTTTTAAAATAAAAAAAGGAGGAGGCCCCATCAAATTCTGCGTAGCTCCAACTACTCATTGTACAACGAAACAAAAACAGCTCTTTTTCATGGCAACTTTACAAACATTTGAGAGTTGACAGTCAAAATGACAATATTTGATTCTTTCAAGTTTCAGGTCTCCTTTCCCATTAAAAAGCAAAATCCTTTTGTGCCACCTCCCATACTTAGAGGGAGAAGCTCAGAAAGTTCTAACAATGATAGAGGAGGAGCTTGCAGTTTCCTTCCATTCACAAACCTCCTAGTGATCTGCAAGAGAATCAAGTTCCATAAAAATCTCTGCTCAGAATCGTGTATGTATGTGAAAAGTTTCGGACTTGGGAATTTCAAGAGTGCCCTCTAAGTGTTTGAAGAAAGACCCAGCTGATAAAGTTCCTGATGGAGTTAACTCCAAGAGGAAGAACCCAGCACTCTCCTTTGACTTTGAGCTTTGACAGAGATGCAGACTCTGTATTGGAGCAATTGGAGCAAGATAGGGAGATTCTCTCCAAGTGGGCTGCCATAGAAAAGCTTCCCACTTTCAAAAGGATCAGAACTTCGTTTATTGATGTGATTGAAGATGAAGGTGTACAGACCAGCAGCAGCAGCAGTAACATCGATTTAAAATCAGAGAGTAGAAGACAATTGAGGTCTGACAGTAAAAGGGTTGTTGATGTTACTAAACTTGGAGCATTTGATAGGCGTTTGTTGATTGATAAGCTCATAAAGCACATTGAGAATGATAATCTCCAGTTGCTGCAGCAACTAAGAGAAAGGATTGAGAGGTGCCTACTGTTGTTCTTACCATGCTGAAAATAGTGTAGACTACTCTATTTCCCAAATTTGGTTACTTTTATGACAGTGCATATGATTCAAGAATCTTCATTATGATCGTAAGCTAATTCTATGTTGAAATAGCTGTTGATATGTTTTCATGTTGATTGACAAAGCCTTGGTTTTTCTAGGTCCGCCAATGGTCACTTCATCTACTATTCTCTTATGGAGTCTAAAATGTTGATTATTTTCTTTTTATTTGTTTCCATTTCATTCATCTACGGGTTCTCCTTTATTCAGCTCTGAGTATTTTTCCTAAAGAAAAGGAATTGACAAATAAGTTTTGTTTCTAGGGTGAATGTGAAGATTTCTACTGTGGAGGTCAGGTACAAGAACCTGCATGTAGCAGCGGAATGTGAGGTTGTCCAAGGGAAGCCACTTCCTACACTGTGGAACTCTATTGTTAGCTTCTTTTCAGTAAGTACGCTTTATCCATTAAACTATTACTCCCTCGGTCCTAATTATAAGATCATTTTGACTTTTTGGACTTTTTTTTTCCAATAAAAAAAAGTAGTTTCAATCCCAAAAAAATATTTTTTTCCTCAAAACTAATTTATTCTACTTATAAACTAACCTATAATCTAATTTCATGTGACATATATTATAATTTAGTGGTCTAATTTACTTCCTTAAATTCTACAAAAAAAAGTCAAAGTGGTCTTATATTTAGGACCGGAGGGAGTAATTGAAATAAGCTGGTCGTTATCATGGAAAAACGGGTAAAATTAAACAGCTTAGTTATAGAACAAAGATTACTTTACTGATCTTGTTTTTCTACATGCAAAAATGAGCTAATTTTATCACCTGAACAGGGTGTTACGAAGGCAGTACCTTGTACTTCTCAATCTACCAACATAAGCATTCTTAAGGATGTAAGTGGCATCATCAAACCAAAAAGGTAAGTTAATAACTGAATATGACTTTTGTGTGTGGCGGTTTAGAACATAACATTAATTGTTTTAGTAATTAGATATTGATAAGCATGCTCATATTCATAAATCTTTCCTCGATTGAATTGATATGTTGCAGAGCATTTTCATTTTTAGACGCTATAAATGTTCAGGAGGCAAAAATTTTAGTTGTTACGTTGGTTTTCCATTTGGATTAAGCACTAGGTTGTAGTGAATAGAAAAGACGATAACACTTGAGTGTAAGCTGGTTTCATCCCATATGCTGTCAAGGAAAACATTGAAGAATCAATTAAAAGAGTAACTTCAGTAAAGAGTGATTAGATTTCCAATTGATAAAAGATGGTTTTGAGTGCAGGCTTACACTTCTTCTTGGCCCACCTGGAAGTGGGAAAACTACCTTACTACGTGCACTGGCCGGAAAACTCGAGGAATCTCTCAAGGTTAGTATTTTTAGCAAAAAAAAAAAAAAAAACTGACATAAACGGAGTTAAAATCTTGGACTATCAGTTCTTATATAACAGTTCAAGTAGCTTTTTTTCAGAATCACTAAATTTTGAAGTCAAAACGTTTAAGCATAGCTTGATCAATAGCTTGGATATGACTAGCAATGCTTTTGATGCTTCGTCATCCATGACTGCAATTTAAGAGTCTTTCAAAGACTAGTGTAAAACATGATTATTTTCTTGAATTGGCACGTTGTATAATGCCTGTGACATTTTACTGTTTTTGCTTCTCTACAGGTGACTGGAGAAGTCTCTTACAATGGTCACATGCTTGATGAATTTGTTCCTCAAAAAACATCATCATATATAAGCCAGTATGACCTGCACATACCTGAGATGACAGTGAGGGAAACAATTGACTTTTCAGCCCAATGCCAGGGGGTTGGGGACAGAGTCGGTAAATTTTCTTATCAATATACAAACCCATATCAAATAATTTGTCAGATAATAAAGTTTCAATAGGCCTTTACATATATAATTTGTCGTGCAGATATACTGGCTGAAGTCACAACCAGAGAGAAAGATGCAGGAATCATCCCCGACCCTGATATTGATGCCTATATGAAGGTATTAATAATTTAAACAAATATGTTATAATACAACAGAAAGTTGACAGTGAAATCGGTGAAATATGTGCAGGCAATATCAGTTGAAGGACAACAAGAAAATCTACAAACTGATTATGTTTTGAAGGTACATCCTCTTCTAAGCACAACAAGATTGCAGAATGAAGTTATTAAGGGACTCAATTAATATCTTCCTATTTTTTTATCATTGCAGATTCTTGGGCTTGATATCTGCGCTGACACAATGGTTGGTGATGCATTAGATAGAGGCATTTCTGGTGGACAGAAAAAAAGGCTTACAACAGGTATGTAGAAGTTCTCAAATAAACTTTGTCGAGTCTTTTGCTTCAATTCAAAACATTCAGGATTTAGATATCAACCTCTATTCAATTAGTATGTTTCATTCATAACTGGAAAATATAGTAGCTCTTCCCTAGACATTGAAAAATGAAGAGCTACTGAGACTTTTTGCCCAGACTGAAATATATGTGTTCATCATACAGATAACTCTGTTGTACAGTAATTTTGAAATGAATTTTTCCATATAATATTGCAGGAGAGATGATTGTTGGTCCCATAAAAACTCTGTTTATGGATGAAATATCAACTGGCTTGGACAGCTCCACAACTTTTCAAATAATTACCTGTCTCCAGCAGTTGGTGCACATCACAGATGCAACAGCAGTGGTTTCACTTCTTCAGCCAGCTCCTGAAACCTTTAAATTATTTGATGATCTTATACTAATAGCTGAGGGGAAGATTGTATATCATGGTCCACGTGATCAAGCACTCCAATTTTTTGAGGAATGCGGTTTCAAGTGCCCTGAAAGGAAAGGGGTAGCAGACTTTCTCCAGAAAGTAAGACTTAAAAAAAACTGACTTTCTCTTTTTAATGAATTCAGCCACATAGCCTCACTAATGAAAAATTTCAATTATGTTCAGGTTACCTCTAAGAAGGATCAAGGGCAATATTGGTATCGTACAGACACTCCTTACAATTATGTTTCAGTGGATGAGTTCTCTCAAATTTTCAAAACAAGTTATTGGGGCCAAAGTTTAAATGATGAGCTCTCAAAGCCATATGATAAATCTCAATCCAATAAAAATGCTTTATCATTTAGCAAGTATTCCTTGGGCAAATGGAAACTGTTCAAAGCTTGCATGAGGAGAGAGATACTACTCATGAAACGAAACTCTTTTATCTATGTATTCAAAACTGCACAGGTTAACATTTGCTTATTGTTCAAAAATGACTTAAAATTCCTTAATTATCGAACAATACAATCTTACCTGTTTCCTTTTTCTTATTTTCCAGCTCACAATCACAGCAATCATAACAATGACGGTATTTCTACGCACTCAGTTGAATGTAGACATACAGAGTGCAAACTTCTTACTGGGCTCATTGTACTACACACTTGTCCGCCTCATGACCAATGGGTTTGCTGAGCTGATATTGACTATCACTAGACTTCCTGTTGTTTACAAGCAGAAGGAATTCTATTTATATCCAGCATGGGCTTACTGTATTCCAGCTTCCATTCTAAAGATCCCATTTTCAGTTATTGATTCAATTGTCTGGACTTCAGTAACTTATTACGTTATAGGCTACAGCCCTGAAGTAGTAAGGCAAGGAATTTGTTTAATCCTATGTGCAAATTACACATTTGTTTCAAAAATTTTGTAAGCTTTTCTTAATCTTTTCTAACTTTTTGATTCAGGTTCTTCCGTCAGGTTCTTCTACTTTTCTCTGTGCATTTATCATCAACATCCTTATGCCGTTTCCTTGCCTCAGTTTTCCAAACTGATGTCGCGGCTACAACAGTTGGTTCCATGTTCTTAGTACTGATGTTTTTGTTTGGAGGCTTCATTCTTCCTAGACGTGAGTTCATTTTCTATTTCCTTTTCCAATAAAATTGCAGCAAATGCTAATAATGGAAATTTTTAATTTCAGCCTCATTACCATCGTGGTTGAGGTGGGGTTTTTGGCTCTCTCCCATGACATATGGAGAAATTGGATTAACAATAAATGAATTTCTTGCTCCACGCTGGCAGAAGGTATCTGCAACTGCAAGATAATTTGTCTGTCTTCATATTTAGTCATAGTCATTTGTAAACGGCAATAATTTATTTCTCATTTGCAGATTCAAGGGGGAGGCGTCTCCATAGGGAGGCAGGTTTTAACTAGTCACGGTTTAGACTTCAATGCAAACTTCTACTGGCTATCAATTGGGGCATTGCTTGGTTTCACTGTGCTTTTCGATTTTGGATTTATCTTAGCATTAAGTTACTTAAAACGTAAGTCCTATCTAATTCATCTTATAAAAAAGTCAATATATATATTATGTTCACAATGTACTTATTTGATGGAAATCATATCTAGCTCCAAAGATGTCTCGAGCTTTTGTTTCCAAAGCAAAGGCTTCTCAACTACAAGGAGGAGAAAATGGCAAGAGCGTGGAGCTTCAAAATAAATCAGTTACAGTTGACATTAGTCTGACCTCAAAGGAAACACAACAAAACACAGGTAACAGCCCTTACACAATAAGTTATATCAAAGATTGGCTGTCACATTGAAATCACTAATGAATTTTTTTTATGTGCATGATTGATCATATAGGAAAAATGGCCCTACCCTTTCAGCCACTTACGATAATATTCAAGGATGTCCAGTATTTTGTCGACACCCCTCCAGTTAATAAGTTTTCTGATATAATTGTTTTCATGATTTAATATATCCTTGACAGCCTCTTCAATGAAAAAAGGTAATATTTTTCCTTTCCAAACAGGAAATGAAAAGGCATGGGTCCAATGAGAAAAAACTTCAACTGCTCCGCGATATCACAGGAGCATTTAGGCCTGGAGTTCTCACAGCACTGATGGGAGTGAGTGGAGCAGGGAAAACAACTCTTATGGATGTTCTTTCAGGGAGAAAAACTGGAGGTAACATTGAAGGAGATATAAGAATTGGTGGATACCCCAAAGTGCAGAAGACATTTGCAAGAGTATCAGGCTACTGTGAGCAGGTTGACATTCATTCCCCTTATATAACAGTTGAAGAATCTGTAAAATACTCAGCATGGTTGCGGTTACCAAGGGAGATTGATTCAGTTACAAAAGGGGTAAGAAATTGCAGTCATATTCAGCTTAAATTGTATGACTCAGATAACTGATGCACTTTGCTTATCTGAATATCTTCTGAGCAGAAATTTGTAGAAGAAGTCATTGAAACAATTGAACTTGATGATATAAAGGACTGTTTAGTTGGCATAGCTGGCCAAAGTGGCTTATCAACTGAACAGCGTAAAAGACTTACCATTGCAGTGGAGCTTATTTCCAATCCATCAATAATCTTTATGGATGAACCAACATCAGGTTTGGATGCCCGAGCAGCTGCCATAGTTATGCGTGCAGTGAAGAATGTGGTTGGCACTGGCAGGACCACGGTTTGCACTATACATCAACCAAGCATTGACATATTTGAAACTTTTGATGAGGTAGGAAAAAGAGTACTTCCAAATGATAAATTCGCCGTAGATTTTATGTTTTAAAATATAGAAAATCTTTATCTTAATGTTGACAATTAAAAGCCTATCTCTCAGGACTTCCGTGTCTTAAACCTGTCATCAGTGATAAATATACAAAATGCAACTATTTTTGAGCTTTACTGGCCATATTTTCTGCTTGTTCTCAATTTTTCTTTTTTTTGAAACAATAATGTGTAAAATGTGATGTTGGTCCATTATTCCAGCATTCTCACATATGAATATATTTTATCAAGAAAAATTCCTTATTTTGGAAAGCGTTTCATCTATTTAAATTTAAGTTTATGAGCCCAGTTTTCTCTCAAGCTATTACTGATTTTTTTAGTGTTGATAATTAAATTTACTCTTTTCAAGACCTTTTTCTTTAACAAGCCCTTTTTCCCTTTAATTGATATGTATTTTTCAAAAATCCTTTTCGATACAATTTTTAAATGCATGCAAACATCTTTCAACTCACAGCAATGATAAAGTGAAGTTCAGCAACTGAGTTAGTTATTTTTCATGGCAGTTGATTCTAATGAAATCAGGAGGACATATTATCTACAATGGAAAACTCGGTCACCAGTCCAGCAGACTGATTGAATACTTTCAGGTATGCTCCAAGAACCATTCATGCTTCTAAACTGGTCGTTAATCATCCTGGTTTTCTTATTTCTATTTTCACCAAAATTAAAGTGGTGGTATACAAAGAAATGTTTTAAAAAATGGGTCAAAGTTGTGGATCAAGTGACTTCATATTCTCGTGCAAGTTAAAGACCACGGTTCATGCAATATACAGAAGCTTACCTGTATCTTTTTAAAGCATCAAAATGAAAACTTAATGAGAAAACATTGTTGTTCTTGGATGAGTTGTTATTTAGAACCTTTGTCTCTCGGCCTTTCAATTAAGCTTTTAAATTTTTGCATAAACAACTTTGTTTTCTATCAGAGTATACCAGGAGTGCCAAAGATCAAAGACAATTATAATCCTGCAACCTGGATGCTAGAAGCTACCTCAGCATCTGTAGAAGCAAAACTTCAAGTAGACTTTGCAAAAATCTATAAGGACTCACCTCTTTACCGGTGAGCATGATTGGCAAAAAAACTTAAGTCCGATTTTGTCCATATTGGTTTGATTAAACAAGTGAAAGAACACTGTTTGAAATTTCTGTTTTTATGAATAGGAACACCCTTGAATTGGTACAAGAGTTAAGTGAACCATCACCAGGTTCAAAGGACTTGCACTTCTCAACTCGTTTTCCACAAAGTAACTTGGGGCAGTTTACAGCATGTCTATGGAAGCAACACTTGTCCTATTGGAGAAGTCCTGAGTACAACTTGACACGTTTTCTGTTCATGGTTGTAGCAGCGGTAATATTCGGGGCAGTATTTTGGCAGAAAGGGAAGGAAATGTAAGTCTTCTTTCATACATTTGGCTATATAATAATTTCACATGTGACAACTGAAAATCATGTTTCACTTGGTCTGGAAAAATAGCTTATCCTAACAGAATTACAATCCAATCTCAAACTCCAGATAATGTGGCAGCATTTGATCAAAAGTTCCCCTGGCTATTTTCATCATTATATTCTTGCATTAAAAAAAAAAAGCCTTTGACATTATAATCAGACTCTCAAAACTTTCTCTGTTTCACCACTGAAGCAATAAAAATACCCCATCTTGTGCAATGAATGCCATGCCTAGCACATTTATGACTTCCATGAACTCTTGTTAAGTATGTTAGAGGCTCCATTTCTTAGTTTTGGGATCAAACTTTTAGTATAGATTCCAAGTTGTAATGATGTAACTGCTGACACGTATTTTTTCCTGATCATAGAAACAATGAGCAGGATCTGTTTAGCATACTTGGATCAATGTATATTGCTGTTATATTCTTGGGCATAAATAACTGTGGATCAATATTACCATATGTGTTAACTGAGCGCACCGTCTTGTACCGTGAAAAATTTGCTGGAATGTATTCTTCCATGGCCTACTCATTTGCTCAGGTTTGGAATTATTTCAATAAGTTCAATTGATAATTATTATATGAAAAATCCGGTGCATGAAAATTGTCCGTTGTTGTAGGTGACCATTGAGATACCGTATATCTTAGTGCAAGCTATTGTGTACGTGGCTATCACTTACCCAATGATTGGCTACTATTGGTCGGTTGAGAAGGTCTTTTGGTACTTCTACACCACATTCTGTACATTTTTATACTTCGTATATCTTGGAATGTTGATCGTTTCGTTGAGCTTGAATCTCGATCTAGCTTCCATACTAGCAGCTGCTGTTTACACCATATTCAATCTTTTCTCTGGATTCCTCATGCCAGGACCGGTAATGCCTTCCAAACCTCTTAAAAAAATTCATTTCTTCCAACTATTAGTCTCCTATACAACAAAATATTGAACCTTTTTCTAAGTACTACACTATTATTTTGTGATTTCTGTGCATATATACATATTGCTTTGAGTATTTGCTTATGCATAACTGTCCATCAGTTAGGGCTTGTTTGAGATGGCATTGGAGCCATTCCAAATGACTTAGGCATGAAGAGTACTTCAAGCCCAACTTGGATGGAAATTTGGCATAGTCAAGGGCACATGACTTTTTGCCTTAAAGCCACTTTGAAGCTGAAAACAACTTTTTTGACACTTCTGCTTCAGGCGCTTAATTTTTCTTCAAATTCGAATTTTTCGAAACTGATTTTTCAATATATTATTCGAACAAGTATGTGTTAAAATGACATTTTTAAATAACATATCTAAATATAAATCACATCACACTAATTGACTTTTAACCTAATCTCTATGCAAAAGTTTGTTGGATCAAAAGTCACTCTTGCCAACATTAATTCTAACAAGCCCTTGGTCTTCTTACTTTGGCTATGTTCTTATATGCAGAAAATTCCTAAATGGTGGGTTTGGTGTTATTGGCTTTGCCCAACATCTTGGTCTTTAAATGGCCTGCTGACTTCACAATATGGGGACATTGACAAGGAGATAACCATATTTGGGAACCCAAAACCAGTTGCAGTAGGTGCCTTTCTGAAAGAATATTATGGGTTCCATCACGATCGATTGAGCATTGTGGCTGTGGTTCTCATTGCTTTCCCAATTGTTTATGCATCTCTATTTGCCTATTGCATAGGAAAATTGAATTTCCAGAAAAGATAGCCACGAGATACTTGAAAGTTCCTTCAGCAATTTGTTGGCCGCAATTTTGATGTATAGATATGGAAATGCATGGCTGCAATAATGAGCGGTGTTTCCTGTATGAGTATTGTTTATATCTTTTATTTCCATATATCCTGTAATTGTTTATATTATAAATGAAAAAAAACATTTTGATCTTATGAACATAGTATCTTTATGTCATCAATTGATAAAGAAAATACAAGTGTAATAAAGTTCAAGATGGCACTTGTCTCATTTTCATCCAATCTGTACATGATGGACATGAAAATTATCGACAAGCTTGGCTATAGCGCGACCTGATCTCATCTTTCAAGGGAACTAGAAAGACTTGTGAAGCACTTAAACCTATCTTTTATCGCCAGTAAATACTCAATTGCATGTGATATTGCAGGCATTTCCTACTTCATTGTTTTTTCTCCAATAAGGAGAGAAATCATAGGCTTCAAAACTGTTCATTTATCAAAGTATGATTACAAGTGGAAACGACTAGGCTATTTATTAAAAGAGCTTTCTGTTTTGAGAAGAAAACTCAATAAATTGCAAATAACAACTTACAAAAAGTATAATAAAATAATCCCACTTTCTCTATCCACTCGCGGAAATATATTAATTAAATCATTAATACACCAAATTTTACAATAATTATGAGGATGTCTTACATCAAACTCATACAATAATTATAGCAAATATAATCGTATTACTGTGGTGGTCAAAAAATGGTAAAGATGAAATTTATAGTAGGGGTAATTAATTACAGGTCTCGTGTAAGGGACTTAATTAAGATGAGGTCCCACGAAATCACCTAATTAATATGAGGTCCCACGAAGTTGTTATTGCAGGTCAAAAAGTTGTTTTCGCAAGGTCAGAAGTTGTTACAGACCAAGAGTGATTTTCAGGCTATAAGTTGTTATGGCAGGCCAAAAAATTGTTATTGTAGGTCGAAAAGTTGTTATTGCAGGCCAAAAAGTTGTTAGCGAAGGCTTAGTCACTAACAACTTTTCGGCCTGCAATAACAACTTTCTGGTAGGGACCTCAGATTAATTAGATAATTTTATGGGACCTCATTTTAATTAAGTCCCTTACACGGGACCTGTAATTAATTACACGGGACCTCAGATTTTTAAGGTTTATAAGAGATTTTTAACGGGTCACCAATAACAAAGAATTGAATACAAAGATCTAGGAACGATCCTGGGATATCGGGATTACAGGGAAATAAATAGAAATACAAGGAAATCAGAGGAATTACAGAGAAAAACGGGAATTACAGGGAAATATGGAAAGAATGAGAAGGAAAAGTTTATTGGACGAGAGCAAATATGGGAGCCATGAACCGAGAGTGTGGCATGGCTGTGACAGGAATATCATGCAGTGTTAATACAGGAGACGAGATGCTAAAGTAGAGGGAGGAGATGTTTCGGGAGCCAGGAGGCTTCTCTACGGGTAGGGGTGAGCATTCGGTTATTCGGTTATTCGGTTCGATTTTCGGTAAAAAATGAAATAACCAAATAACCGAATAGTAAAAAATTTAAACACCGAACCGAAACCGATTTACCAAATAACCAAAACCGAATTAACAGAAATATTTCAGTTCGGTTCGGTTAATAACCGAAATAACCGATTTTTTTGTTTTTATATAAATTAGACTTTTTTAATTTTTAATAAGTAAAACTCAATACAAATTATAAACCTAACAATCTTAATAAGATCCCAAATAACATGATACAATATATAAAGTAAAAACATACCATAAGATTTCTAGAAAAAATGCAAAATACAAAGAAAAAAATGTATTCAACATTACTTCATAAAAAAAAAGCATAATAAAAATTTTAAAAACTAAATATTGATGAATGATATATGACATATCATTTTTTAAATGAAAATAAGACAAACAAAAGGTTAATTTTTAAGTTTTGAATTTTAAAACTTAAGTGTATAAAAAGAAAAATATGGGAAAAATATTCTTTTAATTTTTTTAAATATTTCGGTTTTTGGGTTTTAACCGAATTATTTTTTAAGGCACCAAACCGAAAATCGAAAAAACGAACTTAATTTAGTTCGGTTTGATTTTCGGTTTTGGTTTGATTTTACTTACCCCTATCTACAGGAGTCGCAGGTCTTGTGAAATGACCTTTTCTGGATGAAAGAGATGCCTGAGAGTTTTGAAGTTATTCTCCATCTTTTTTTTTGGATGGATCCTCCTGATAGTCTTGCTCCTCGTCTTTATATAACTTATGGGTGTTGTCCATAGTGGGTCTCACAATAGTGGAAGAAGTAGTGGAATGCTTGATCGTGCAGGAGAAAGTTGCCCATAATGAGTGAATAAGGTCCTTGTTTTGTGGAAATTATCATGGGGTAAGATGAGATCATTGTCTTGAATGGGTCACTGACGGAGGTGGTTGAGAGATTATGGGAGTTTTATTGGCTGAGATTTCTCCTCCTTTCCTACCCGTTGGAATATGATCATTGGCTTCAACAAGAAGGAGAGCGCCGTGTCCAATATTCTTCGTACATGATTTGACTACTTCTCTCAAGTGCCACGTGGCTGTGATTTGAGTGGATGAGGCCGTTCAGATTGGTATCACCGCTTTGACTTAAAAGCAAATTTTTTGGTGCTTACAATTACTACATTTATCTCCTTTGGAAGTTCAGATTTCCAATGCAGTAGGCAAAAGTGACAGCAAAAACAATGGGAAATATAATCAGAACTACACCAGTGACAGGTAAAAAGTCATGGTGAAACCCAAAATAGTCTTTTAAGAGTCCAAAAAATGTGCTAGTTTCTCCAAAAACGGATATCTCTGTGTTTAGTTCTCCATATTGTGAAGTGAGCATCCCATTCAGTGCCCAAGACAGGGGACATAAATAGTATAACCAGAACCATCACTTTGGAACATGCTGTGCAATAAGGAACCCAAATGTAAATCAAGGGAAATATGTGAATCAATTAAGGACAGATTGTGAACTACATATTATCATTTATTTTTAAATATTCTCAAGTTTAGTTTGGCATGTTATAATATTGCATGTTTGTTTATTGGGGAATAATAATTAATAACTATGATTTATACAGTTGTCACTTAACCACACCCTATAACTTTTTTTGTCTTAATTTTTAACGTAATCACATAATTGTTAAGATGATAAAGATGAACTAAAATTCACCCCCCTTTTCCTCACATAACTTACTCACTGCACAAACTAATCGTTTGCTTTGTTTTGTGTAAGTACATATATTCTTGAGTTTTGACACAACCTATAACTTTGCTAAAATTACTCAGGAAGGGAAGAAAGGGGAAAAGCATTTTCAACCATAACAACCAAAACTTATCATACTTCATATGCATAGAAACTTGAATCAAGCACATTCATCAATTGTGCCTCCCGCTTTTTCGTGTCCGGGAAAAGATATAAATACCTTTTTTCAACAAAAACTTAAGTATCCGATTACTTGAAAATTTGAAGGGTTGAAATTTTGTCAAATTAATGGCAGAACAGGCCAACAACATAGAACCCATATAACTAAATTGGAACATGTTTTATGCTCCTTAAACGTAAATCATGAACCTTTCTTTTAATGAAACACATGTAATTGAATATGCTTTATAGTGAGTATGATTCTTATGAAAGTAAAGCAAGTGAAGTTATAAATGAAACTTACTGGTTTTGGCACAATGTACCCAGAAAATAAATTCAACATAGTGTAGGCTCATTTGACGTGCCTTCATGTTACCTTATAACTTCACTGCTCATGTCTTGACTTTAATCGTAAATATAAAAATGGGAGAATTTCAATAAATGACTCCTATAGCAAATTAATATCATATTGCTCCTAAATCTTTATGAAATATTACTGCAGTATTTAGGTCCTCAGCTGAAATTAAATTGTTATGGGAAAAGATGAAAAAACTATCCCCCCATGATACACTCTCTCCTCTGACACCCTTTATCCCTCACACTCATCTTTCTCTCTCTCTCTCTCTCTCTCTCTCTCTCTCTCTCACACACACACACTCCACTGATGGTCATATGAACAAATGAAACGACCAAGTGAATAAGGGAAAAACTCATATGAATAAGGGAAAAGCCTGTATCAACAAGTGGAGTGTGTGAGAGAGGGAGAAAGATGAATATTTGAGAGAGAAAAAGATGAGTGTTTGAGAGATAGAATGTCAGGAGAGAGAGAGAGAGTTGGAGGGGTATTTTGTATTTTATTGAACATTGTTCATATGGCATTTTCCCTTTTTCATATGGGCTTTTCCCTTGTTTATATTATCTTTTCACTTGTTCGTATGACTATCAATGAAGTATGTGTGAGAGAGTGTGTTAGACGAGAGAAAGTGAGAGAAAGTGTCAGATGGGTGTTTTTTGTTTTATTGGACATTGTTCATATGGGTTTTTCGCTTATTCATATGGACATTTTCTTATTCATATGACCGTTTCACTTGTTCATATAATCATTAGTGGAGTGTGTGTGAGAGGGAGAAATATGAGTGTCAGAGGAGAGAGAGTGTCAGAGTGAATGGTCTTTTTGTCTTTTCCCACAAGGCCACAACAATTTAATTTCAGTTGAGAACACAAATCTTACCGTGATATTACAGAATCTTTTGGTCATTCTTTTAAATTAATTTGTTATAAGGGTCCTAATATGAAATTCTCCCTATAAAAATTCTTAAAATTAAAATATTATTGATGATTCGAACTTTTTTTAAATAGAAAAAAACTGTTGCGTGCAAGATGACTGTGCATCGTTCACGTCAGAAGTTGGACTTCTCTGATTGGTAGGCCCACCTCCACTGGATCATCATTCGATTAAAGTCTGAAAATATATGTGAGTATGTGGTGCAGCCGCTGAGCTGCCAGTGAACTCTCATAATAACATATATTACCATTGCAATTACCAAAATACCCATGTTCTTTATCATCTTCATGATGACGTTCTTTGAACTCTGCGAGATAAAGGGGTTGGAGCATATTATATACATATCATGTCACTTTACCTATGAAGACAAAATAGCCTTTTTACCGTTTTAAGTAAACCACTTATTAATTATATCCTAATACAATCCAAGTTGAGTATCCCAAACGTGGATTTGCTTCCGCATTGCCATGCTACTGAGATTTTATCATATAGTATACCCTTTTTAAGCTCTAACTGCAAGTCTGCAACCCCGAATATCGTAACCTTTTTCCCCTACTTTGCGAGTCATATGGCCTGAAACTGTGTCGTTTCTGGCACACTGTCCCAGCTGAAAATATTCTCAAGCCGTGACTTTTGTTTCCATTATTTGGCGTCATGGTTCGTTCCATTATTATTTCATACTCTCTTCGCTGTACATTGCACGTTCCTCTGCCTCTCTCTGCTTTCAATCTGGGATCATCAAATTTTTGGTGCTAGCGAAGACAACATACATCGCCATAAGGAGGGTATAATCGGAACAAACAACAATTTCACATCAGATTTTGCATATGTTCAATAATCAGACACGTGCAAATAGTCATTTCCAACATAGTCATTGTAGTGGAGCTTCCTGCTTCACCTTTATTAGTGTTCCATAAAATCAATCCAATATCACAAAAAAGAAAAAAAGAAAAAAAGAAACAGTAATCAACTTTGGATGGTTCAATTAATTGAATCCCCCATGAGCTGCAGGTCCACCTGAAGGATGTGAAGTGAAATATCGTTACATTTAAAACAGAGTCTCAGTAAATACTATATGAATTTTACAGTTATACGTATTGAAATGGAGGGGGATAGGTTGGCCGAAAAGCCAAGAGGTAGGTGGCTATGGCCAAGTAAGTGGGAATATCTGGTAGACTATAATAATAAGAAGAAGGAAAGGAAAGAGAGGAAGTAAATGGGGGGTGAGAATGATGGAGGGAGGGGCATTAAGAGAGATAGGCACTATGTGAACCGTGAAAGGGGTACGAAAGAAAACACGGCTGGAAGAGGTTGGGACGCATGACGTCAAAAAAGTAAAAGCATTGAAATGTCGCCCACTAAGCATTCCTTCAAGTATATAATCAGTGTCAAGTAATTAAGCTTAATAATTAAATCTACTACTACTTTAATGATTAATGCCGTGTAGATTTCCGGCTGTAACGAGCAATGTGAAAAAGACAACAACAACAATACTACAGTACTAACCAATAAAAAAACAACTGATATTGAAAAAAAATTGTTTCGTCACAAATGTCTGCCTCGTGCAATTTACCTTGATTTTTTTTTTAGAATTTTTTTTTTCTTCCAGTAGAGCAGACCATCTTTTAAGCACATTAACGGAAACTAAGCCGAATTGCTGATTGGTTTTTTATATAGACCTAACAAGAGTGCAGTTTCTCTTACAGATATAATTTAAATTTTTTGTTTGGTATATTTAATTTAAATAATTAATTTTAAAAAATATAATTGAAAATTGAATCCATTTTACATTGTTTTGGTAAAGGAAAAACATTTTAAGATTAAAAAAATAAACCCTTATCAAATTAAACCCATTTTTAGATTTTTTTTTTGCCTCTATATAAAAATATTATTAACTAAGACTTCCTCTTCTTAGGCATACTTCATTAATCCTGTTTATAGAGTACAGAGAGAATGTTTTATTTGGTCTTATCTGAATGATATGTGATTAAATTTTTCATAAGAATATGTTATTCCACCCTTCATTTATTATGTGTTGATTTTATTCTAATGTAGTGTGGTGGATATTTTAAAATCTTATTAACTAAGACTCCCCCTTCTTAGAATTATTTTTTTTTTAATTTTTTGGATATAAGATGCAAACATTGTCGAGTGTTGACATTACACGCAGTTACTTACTTGTATTTCATAAATTTTGATGAGTGGATTAAAAATGCTTATAATAAATATTGTCCTAGTATTGCACGACATATCACTTTGGTCTTATGGAGTTATAGACTTATTCTTGCACCCTGATGAACGTATTTATTTGATATTATTATAGTCTAATTCATAAATCACTTTTAATATGTTTTACATAAAAAAACCTTAAATCTTATTAATTATGCTCTAACAATTTTTTTTTGATAAACATGCTATAACAAATTTTTAATTTTATCTCTATTTAACATCTATATATGCCATATATAAGCAAAATCAATACATAATAAATGAAACATAAAATTGTACATTCATTTGAAAGATCCATTAACATGTATAAATAAGACCAAAAATATTTTCTCTTTTTATTATATAAATAGGGCCAAATGAGTAAACATTTTTACATTTATCCTTATTCGAAAATTGTATACCTCTCTACATTTAATTATTTACAAATTACTCTAACGCCTCTCTTATAGACTCTTGAATGAAAATTAAATTGGAGTGAAATAATAATAAAAAATAGATATATGACTGTATGACCACTGTATATTCGTCGTCACGATTCGTTGAAGTTGAACATCATCCAAACTAAATCAGAGCTAGGAGAGGTGTCTATCGTATCTTTTGGGGCCTGATCATTAAAAGCTAAGACCTCAAGTTTGGTACGATTTTTGAAATTCATGCATCTATTTTTCTTTTAATGCATACGTGACATTTTTTCAACAATTTAAAATTATATTTGGCTTTCTGATTGGATGTTTTTGTATGACCATCTTTCTTTCTTTTCTTTTTTTTTTTTATCAAGAACAAATTTCATTAAAATATAACATGTTTTTTTTGGTATGACATCTTTCAAGAAGTCATAATAAGCCACTAATTTCTGTTCAAAGAAACAACAGTTGCATGTATTTTACATTTTTACTCTTGTTTTCTCAACTCTGGTGGTGACGACATTTCCATTTATCGGTCACGTCTAAGGACACGAAAATAAAAACATGGGATTGTTTTAGACTTTTAGGCTTTTAGCACTAAACTAGAAAATTGTGATTATACTCATGTAAACCGTTAGTGACTTCAATAAATTTATTTATTCCAAACTTACGTCATATAGCTAGTGGTTATTTTTCAGCCATTAAAATATGGGGAGAAAAACATTAAATTCTTAAAGATATGTCTGGTAAAGATTCAAAACTTATAATTACATTTTTATCCTAAATAAATGTTATTTAACACAACAAATAGGGTTGCAACAAGAGTTGTCAATGTTTGAAAAAGAAAACATCAATAAGCACAAAAGGGACAGAAGAAATTGGTTACCTCAAAGTGAAAATCAAAAGGAAAATGGAGGGATTTGGCAGGAAAAATAGGGGGACAGATGTCGGAATTTCTTCCTCCTTCAGTGCCGGTGAAGCTCAACAAGCTTACTCTCGTAGGGGAAAAAGAAAATGAAGGGGAAGGGAAGCTCCTCCTAACGCCGACATCCATCCCTCTGTTCTAGCTCGACGGTGAAGGTGGTTGAAGGGTGATGGTGACTGATGAACTGATGATATTGATGAGTGATGACTTGAGGTTGAGGGAGCTTGCTACTTGAGGGTTTGAATTTTGGGTTTTTGGCCATTTGAGTCTCCTTCAAATTAAATATTATTGGGTTTGGGTTTGGGTTTGTAGCTTTGGGCTTTTCCTTTTTTAATAACCATAAGGTTTTTGGTTTTCGGTTTCAAACCGAAATTTATTACCTAAAACTGAACCATAAACCGAAAACCGAAAATGATGAAAATGAAAACCAAAACTGAACCATAAAACCAAAAAATCGAAAAACTATTTGGTCTTATTTGGTTTTAGATTCCGGTCCGGTTTTACTCACCCTTAGATGGTGTGATATTGATGAAGAAGGAGAAAGGGGGTATATAATATTTATTTGGGTATTTACTCTTTGCCATTGGTTAGAAGCATAATTACATTTCTACCTTGCACTTCTTCCCATTTTATCCTTAATTTAACACTAATATTACATCTCTGCCACTCACTTTCTTCCTATTTTACCCCTCCATTCAAGATTAAATTGCAACACCTAAAATATTAGTCCAAGTTTAATCCCTAAAATAAATTATCCAGATACATTTTGCTGTCCAAATTTATTTGTAATACTTTTTATTAATAAAATTATACCCCAAGATTCTAATTATTCCCTTATTATCTCTTTTGCAATTTTTGGGGTGTTACAGAAGGGGGATATTGCATAAAACAATTATTTACAATTGTTTATATATAACATAGTTTTTAATATTTCATGATTATAAAAAATAATTGTGGTTTATACATTTCACTTTTTATTTTAAAAATATCATCACTTACTTCATCATATTTTATGAGAAACCGTGAAGCAACCTTTTTAATATTTCGTGATTATAAAAAATAATTGTGGTTTATACATTTCACTTTTTATTTTAAAAATATCATCACTTACTCCATCATATTTTATGAGAAACCGTGAAGCAACCTATCACAATATGTCATGGTTTATTTGTCGCTACCGTCATATTTTATTAATTCACTGGTTATTCAAGTTTTAGCTGTGAAATATTTTCTTGTTAATTCTTTTCTTTTTTAATTTGAAACTAATATTGCTCTCACCCACCCCGGATTGATCCCTTCATCTTTTTCTTTCTCAAGGCAAGTTCTTGGTTATAGTTTCAGTTTTCTTTTATTATGTGTGTTAGGCTTCATTTTATCTACTCAACTGAAGACCTCAACTGACTATTGGTTTGGTCAACATCTTCAATGTGTACAAACTTCAATGAGTCATGTGGAATCAACCAGTTCTTTGTGGGTGGCATGTTTGGTGCATTGTAACACCCCAGAATATTTCAATACCTCTTGCGGTATATACGTCGTAAGGCTTTGGGTTACTCTACAGTCTCGTGGTGGCGTGTCTCTTAGGTTCCAATCAATCCTTTGCCTTCAGAAGGTCATTGGTCGTCGGAACTACCGGTCTGTTTCTACATGGCAATATGCATGCAGGTGCACGATGAATGTTTTGTGTGGTCTCGTTTTGGAAATGATATCTTCGCTTTGGGCTCGTCTTCGTCTTTATTTTATGTTATTTTCATTTTCTGCTTTTATTCTAGTATGTCTTATAAGCACTATTTTGGGTCCTCTTGTTTTACGATGTATCACCACCATATAGAGGACTCAATTAACTGTGTACTTTTTACTTATATTTAATGAAAGTTGTCGTTTTATAAAAAAAAAAAGAGAATTAATTTTATAGAGGTCCCAAGGAGTTGTTAATGACATATATTAACAACTGCAATAGCCATTGTTAACAAGTGAAGAAGTTGCTAATTGACCTATCTAAAATTAATTCTCATACTTGAGACCTATGTGCAATTCTCCCTAGTTTCTACCTTTCTCAATCTCGCTTTTTTTGCAAGCCCTTAGTAGCTTGCAATGATTTCGTTTTTAATTTCCTTTTGAAAGAAAAGCAAAAACTTAGATGTATTTTCAGCCTCTACTAATAAAGATTTTCTATTCTTTGTTTTTTTTTCGAAGAAAAACCTAAAGACTTGCAAAAATATGTTGGAAAGAGATGAGAAATATCTTCGAAAGATACTACACTCTGTAAAAACGAACAAAGTTGGAACCAAATGAAGATAAGAAGATTTAACATGCCATTAATATTTGATTGAAAATTCAACAGAAATTAATAAGCGCGTTAGAATTATGAAACAAGTTGGTTGACACAATCATCGAGAAAAATTAATGCGCCCTTTAAATGCATGTATATTTTGGAAGAAGGCTTTTCTACAATTTTTTTTTTTTTGCCAAACTTTTCTACAAAATTAGACCTCTGTAGTCACATAAAAAGTTAGAAGCCAATGAAGATAAGAAGATTAGAGTGTATTGAAAAGTCATAATAATGACAAAAAATATGTCAGGTTTTCCAAGTTGATAATGACTTGTTTATACTCTATAGTTGTCTTGTATTAAGTGGCCACAGAATTATTAGAGCCTCTAATTGACATTCCATGGCATTAGAAAGTGACAATTGAAAACAAATTACTGGCTCACATAATTGACTGGGGAATTTTATGTTATTACATACTTCCTCAGTTTATATTGTAAGATGTAGTCAACTGAATTATACAAACACCTCTTTACATTTAAAACTCTCAAAGGGTCAAAATGGAAATTAAAATTTTATAATTTTAACCTTTTGATTTTACCTCTTATAATGTAGAGAAAATTTTTTTCATGTTATCTCTTATAATGTGAACCTGTTGTGCCCTTCACTTGCGCATATTTGGGAATAAGACTTTTCTTTCCTTTTCTTTTTTTTTTCCAGTCGAAGGAATACTTTTCTATAAAATTAGACCGCTGCAGTTAAATGAAGGTAAGAAGTAACGGTGTTCATCTAACCCATTGGTCAATGCCTGCCTCATCCCGATAAAAAAAGCCCCACACACCTTGCTCAAGAAAAGTGGCCCAAAGAAAAAAATAGGCCTACAAGGACTGCGCCATTAGAGGGTAGGGCCAGCATCAAGCACAATATGTTGCCCTGCCCTACCCTGCCCAGCCTAGCTCGAAATGACACGGGCTTTTAACGGGTAGAGCTGGGCAGCAGACTGCAAAATGCAATCCATTCAATATCCAGGCTGAACATAGGGTAGGGGTGATATCCTACCCTCTATACATGAACACACCCCTAGTAAGACGATTAGAGTGCATTGAAAAGTCATAACATTGAATGAGGACCAAATGTCTCTTGTTTTCCAAGTTGATGGATGACAGTGGTCTCCTATAATAGACCGACAGTTGTCTCCTATAATAGACCTCAAGAATTAAAGCTCACTAATGAATATGTCATTGCCATAGCATTAAAAAGTGATAATTGAAAATGAATTTCTTGATTTGTTTGGATTAACATAAGAAAAGACAGGGAAATTTGTGTAATATTTACTATAAACTCCAGCTTTGCTTTTCCCTTTTGCAGTCTACCATCATCATCAGTGCAACAATGTGCTCTTCAGACTTCGCGGCTAAAGCAACTATGTGCTCTTCAGACTTCACAGCTAACGAAAAAATGTGCTCTTCAGACTTCATGGCTAAAGCAACAATGTGCTCTTCAAACTTCGCAGCTAAAAAGATTTATAGAAATTAAGCAAAATGGATGCAAAGTAATAAAAATTAAGAATCAAAACCCAAAATCCAAAAGATTTATCCTTGGAACTCATAAATTCCCCAATTTATGCCATGTTAGAACCAATTTTTTGCGATTATTCAATAAATCTAACAATTGAGAATCAATTGCTTCAAGTCATCCAGCTCTATACAAACATCATCCAACGCACTTTCACCTGCTTCCAACTTCGCCTACAAGTCTTTCATCTCCTCAACCTTATGCCCCATTTGGTTGGATGGAAGTGAGAGGTGAGAAGTGGAAGTGGAAGTGGAATTGGGATTTTAATGTGTTTGGTGTGATGGAAGCCAATTCATTAGGGAACACACTTCCATTAAAATTGATGGAATTCACTTCCATCACACCCTCAAAGGAACTGGCCTCACTTCCATGGAAGTGAAATTCATCGACCATTACAGCCTCATATGTTTTATGAATAGACAACTTTATCCCTGCTCCTCCTTGTTTCCTTCATCTTCAACCTTCAGATTCACAGCCTTCATCTTCACCTACTCTTACTGTGACAGCAAGATCCAGTGATGGCAGGGAAGGCGGATCACATTCCACCATGATTTTAGGTTTGTGAATATTAGAAGGAAAAAATGGTGAGACAAGCAAACCACAGCCGACAGCGTCGACGCCATTCCTTCCTGTCACCCTCACTCCTGCAAACCACAACCATTCTCTCTCCTAAACAACCACATCCATTCTCTTCGCTGCAAGTGCAATCGTTGTCCCTGCCGCCTCAAATGGTCGCCCGATCTCATTTTCCTCTTCCTTTCGAACAACTGTTTTAGTGTTTTCTTCCTTCATTATTTCAAAATTTTTGTCTATTTTCTCAAAAGAAAACTAATCGATCCCATATATGGTAACCAAATGGGGTTTCATAACTCACGTTCTCCATGGCTTAGTTGTTGGTTTGATTCCATTAAAACTACTTTTTTTGTATGATTTTTGGGTTGCAAAGGTTTTGGCGGAGGAGATGGAGTGAGTGGAAATGATGGGATGAGGCAGCAAGAGTGGTGGTGGTGTTTCTTCGGTGAAGTGGTTGTTTCAAGGGAGATGAGGCTCTTTCTTTTTTTAAAGACAATGGCCTTTTGGTCTTTTCATAAAAAAATAAAAGATATTGATTAAAAATTAAATCTCACTTCCATCAACATAGCAAACATAGTTTAGAGCTTACTTCCACTTTTATTTCTACTTCTGGTTCTACCTCCACTTCCACCTTCACTTCCGCTAAAACCTCTTCCATTGTACCAAACGGGGTATTAATGTTTTTTCAATGATTCCCTTGTTTGACAAAATAACTTATTTAAGAGGGGAGGGAAAATTTTCTGAATTTTCCCCCCTTCTCCCCTCTTGACCCTCCACTCTAATAATGGGATGAGGTGGAGTAAAATGTCACATTTTGGCATATTTAGACGATTTCACCTATAATTATTTCTTATAGGTTTTTTTTTGAAAATTTATTAGAAAATGAAATTATTATGATTAAAATAGTTCAAAAGTGTCAAAACGTGACATTTTCCCTCCAAATCCTCGTACTTTCAGCTTGGAGTATTAGGAGAGGATAGGCGGAATTTCAGAAAATTTTACCTCCCCCTCTAAGGGTCCATTTGCTTCTTTGAATATGGGCAACAGAAACGGAAAATGACGAAAATTCCACTTAATGGACGCGTTTGGTTGCTAGAATCTTTGATAGTTCCATTTCCCGCCTCCTCCCATGTTCCTTTAAAGGCTAGAAAATGGGTTCCCACCAAAAATGGTGGTAACCCATTTTTTGGCCCAAGATGGAAGTGAAAAATGACAACCCTACCCTCACCTGTGCCCTTGGTCTTCGATCTCCTATTAAAGCATCTTTATCTCTCTCTTTCTCACTCTCACTGTGCATGTGCATCTGCATCCACATCCGCATCTTCATCTTCATCTTCCTCTCTATCTCTCTCTTTCTCTAGCTCTCCCACTGTGAGTAATAAAGAAGACTAAGAAGGAGAAACTAATATTGTATAACCTTTCTCTCTCTCTCAGCCTATTGAAGAAGACGATGTTGTCAGGTAAAAAAATGAAGACGATGTTGGACGGTACTTTCTAAAGCTTTTCTATTTTTTTCTTCTTTCTTTCTTTTATCTGTGTGGCTGCCCAAAATTTTTATTGTGAAACTATGAAAATTTTGATTGTGAAACTGTGTTTATAGTCTAGGAATTGCATCATGATTTATGATTGAGATTTTTCAGAGATTTTCACGTAATCAAATTTGAATTTGGGAAATCAAATTCGAATTTAACATACTTATTTGCTGTGAAAACGAGTTTTCAAAACAATTTTAAAACTTCAAAATAGATTTTGAAACCAATATTAGAATGAGAAATCCAATTTCACTACACGAATACTGAATCTTACGTAAATGTTTTTTTGATTTTATTTTATATTTATAGTTATGCATAGTGAAGCAATTAGCAATGTCATCTAATGGCGTGGATAATGTGGTAATTGACGAGGAAGACAAGAAAGCGTCACTGGAAGAGAAACACGGCAGGTTAGTGCAACGGTCCATATAAGTGTTTGAATTGGCAAAGCAGACTTGGGAATGCACTAAGGCTAGTTTTCGGGGGGGGTTCATGACTTTGTACCTGTTAGTGATTTAGCTTTTGATAAATCTGTTGAAGTAGAAAATGAGGGAGGAAGAATGGTAACTGAGCGAGTGAATGATGAAGGTAATGATAGGGGAAATGAAAAGAACAAAGAGCAAGATATAATTGATGATATTGTTGGCTTAGATGGTTACGATGACATTGAATTTGATGAAATAGAGGTGATTTCTAAGGAAGGTGGAGATGCTAGATATAATGAAGTCCATACATCTGATGTTGATGAGAGTGATGATTTGAGCTATTCGGGCGAAAATACAAGTGTTGATACGAAAGAAAAATTGGATGATGATTTTGAAGTGGAGGAGGTTGATGTGGAGAATGGAAGTGATCATGAAGAGGGTGTGTTGGGGTCTGAATGTGGTGATGGGCCTCCAAGAGAAGTGACAGTTCTTGAAGAGGCTGAAGAGTCGGGTAGGAAGCCTTTTTTTGCGCTGGGGATGACTTATTCAAACAAGAAAGAGTTGAAGGAAGCTGTGGATAAGTATGCGATTATGCGTGGAGTTGACATTAGGATAGTGAGGAGTGATAAGAAAACATTTAAAATAATGTGTCATGAAGGATGTAAGTTTTCCCTTTATGCCTCTACATATGGGGTAGATGTAGGGTTCCAAGTGAAGAGTTTGTTGTATGAGTGTAACATTGTAAAACCATTTTATTTACTATAAAACCGAATTTAAAACATTTTATTAGTCCTAAAACCAAATATAAGAAGATTTTATTTGTACTAACTATGTTAGGAAAAGGGGTTTACGAAATAATATACTAACATAGTTAGAAAAGAGTTCAGGGTACCACTTTCTTTAAATAGAGTTTAAATGTCTAACTATGATAATAAAATTACTAAGAATACCAAAACGGACTTTCATAGTTAGAAAAGAAACATTCTACCTTTTCAAATCAGTTTATCCACATTAAAAAGAATTCACCTAACATGGATATAAAGATATATGAACTATGTATCTAAATACTTTTGTAAATCTTTCTTTAAAAATGTAATTAATTACCCGAGTAAATCATTTAAATAAAACATCAAAATCTTTGATCAATTACTTAACGTACTCCTGCCATGTTCAAATATAATAAAATATCCAGTAAAATCCCAAACAACCATGGCAGGTAGAAAGAAGTTTCAGTCCAACAGTTCATAACCAAAATACAGTTAGAAAAGCAAAACCAGTAGGTCTCAGGCCTATATGCTGGAAATGGAACGGTCCCAACCAAAAGAATAATGCATACAGTTATCCAAAAGTAAAAATGCGGAAGTAAAATATGAAAGCCTAAGGAAGTATGGCAGTATACAACACTTCTCGCATACAACCCAAAATAAAAGCTCACTATGTTTCAGTGAGAAGCTGAGGGCTCCTTTCCCCAAGTATCTGCTACTGGACCCAAACCTACAAGCATCAAATTGAGGTAGACACGGTTATGCTACTAACCACTTAACTACCAGTTAATATGTTTCGGTATGTGACAAAAATGTGTCAATGTGGGAAGTTATAATATATAAATAATTTGAAATATGAGTACATACCAGGTAATAGTGCAGTAATCTGTACTAGGAAAAACATTTAACAATTTCATGTATACCAATATTTTATAAAATAATTTAAAATACAATTTTCACAATCATCCATAACGTTCGCCCTGTGAAGCATTAGCTTGTCCCCTACCACTAGGTGGACCAAAGTAGAACTCGACGGGGATCTCAACCCGTACCCAGAACCATGGAGAAGTAGAACTTGATGGGGATTTCAACCCATACCCAGCACCACAACGGGGGTAATGCTCGATGGGAGCTACCCATACCCAGCACACCGAAAGGTAGTACTCGATGGGGGCTACCCATACCCAGTACATCTATAAAATAATTAGTCCCTGTGGGCCAACAGGGTACCTCATCACATGATGGCAAGAGTATCCGAGGCATCGATGCTAACTACCACAACATATGCATCACAAGCAATAATGGTAATACCACCACAAATCAGGCACTTGGCCTTACCAGTGTTCCAAAAATATTGCGATAATATTTCAAAACCATATATGCATTTCTTTTCAAATTTATGATGCAATACACAAATATATATGTCAAATTTAACATAAAAATCCCACATGACATTTTCATATCAGAATAAACAATATAAATCATACCGTATCTGTGCCACCAGAACCCAAAATTTCATAATAATAATAATAAAATAAAAATATAATTTCAAAAACCTTATTAACAACACACACACATAGACAAGTAGCCAGTGGTTACGTTCAAGCAGAATTTCAAGGTACCTCAGTAAAACCACGCTCCGCTTGCTCGACTCAAGACAAGTCACCGTCTACATAACATTCATATAAAATTAACACTTAAATTAAGTGTTCAAATACAAAGTTAGGGAAATTAATTCCCTGACCAAAAGAAAACATTCATCCTCAAGAAATTTATTCCAAATCCCTCCTTAATTTTCTCTCAACTAAACCATTAAAAATCCTCCATCCATATCCATCCTAAGATCCCAAAAATCCAACCTCATATACCCAATTAAATCCCTTCAACTCCATTAACATCTCAATTCAGTCCTATTTATCCCACCAACAGCCTTAGTTTAGTATCCATAAATTTATAAAAATCACCCCTTACCCTCAAATGTCTACATTTCAAAAATTCCTCCTTAATCATTAGTCTAATCTAGACTTTACTAGTCTAAAATTTTGCTAACAAATTCCACCATAATCAGCCAAATTAACATCATAATATAATATTAAAGAAACTCCCAAAAATCATCAATTTATCCTCAAATAAATCAGATCAGAATATCCACAAACATCATGATATAATTTGCTATCTGACATGCAAAAGGTCAGGACTTGAATATATTTTGATTACTCTTCTGATTTGTTATTCTTCTGTGCTAATTTTAATACTTTGTTATTGTTCTGTGGTAATTTTAATGCTTCATTATTTATCAGCCGCATTATGCGTTCTGATCAGTTTTTCTCTGTCTTTGCTGCATTATTTATCAGTTATTTAATACATATGTCTTTGCTAGGATTATCTTTGTCTTTGTTGCGTTATTTATCAGTTATTTATCTATCTTTCCTGCGTTATTTAATACATATGTTGGAGTTTTTGCTGCATTCTGATCAGTTATTTATTAGCTGCATTCTGCGTTCTAATCTGGTTGAATTCTGTTTTCGCTGCGTTATTTGTCATTAATCCACCTCTGTTATCTATTGTACTGCATTTGAGGGATTGATTAATGCTGTGAATGCGGTGCTTCCAAGCGTTGAGCATAGGCTTTGTGCACGGCACATTTACGCCAATTGGTGCAAGAAGTGGAGGAGGAATGAGTTTAAGAAAAGATTCTGGTATTGTGCATGGAGCACATATGAAGAAGAATTCAAGGACAACATCAAATCTCTTGGGGAGTTGAATGAATTAGCTGCTATAGATGCAATGTCTTTCAACCCGGGTGCATGGGTAAGAGCCTATTTCACCACAAGAAGTAGCTCCTGGGTAATGGAAAATAACATGAGTGAATCATTAAATGCGTGGATAGATGAGTGTAGATACCTTCCCGTTATTAGGATGTTTGATGGAATTAGGCTGAAAATGATGGCAAAATAGGCAGATAGTAAGAACAATGTGAGGAATTGGAGGGGTGACTTTAGCCCAAAATGTCTTGACTTATTAGAGGCTAATAGGTTTCTGGCTGAACAATGTACAATGAGGTTTAATGGTGATGAGGGCTTTGAAGTAGATGAGGGACAAGATAGGCATTCTGTTTTTCTTTCTAGGAGCATGTGCACATGTAGATCTTGGGATTTAACTGGAATTCCATGTCAACATGCAATAAGTGCAATGTATTATGCTAAAATTGATCCAAAATCTCGAATCTCACACTACTGCCACAAGGACATATATCTATCTTCCTATAGAACAAAGTTGCAACCTATGAGGGGGAGGAAATTTTGGGACATTGAAACTTACCTACCAAAGCAACCACCACCAGTAGTAAATTTTCCATGACGACCTCGAGTTAAAAGGGTCAGAACTGAGGAAGCTAAGAGAAGGAGGAAGAAATGTGCACAAAGTGGCCAAAATGCAACACCTACACCTCAAGAAGGGCAAATGGAACGATTGACTAGGCAAGGTAAGAGGCACAAAGTTACTATATGAAAAAAGGAGGGACACAACAAATCAACATGCAAGGAGGTATTTGAGCTATTTTCTGCTGGTTTAGTATGCAACAAATCAATTTGACTAGGGTTATTTGATTATGATAACTTAACAATGATTTTTGCTTTAAACTGCAGGATTCTTCTGCAAGCATGCTTCAACATCAAAGAAAGAAGACATCTCAACCACTTCAAACCCAATCCTCACAGCCACTTGATAGCCAAACCTCTTAGCAGCCCCCACAACCATCTCAGCT
The DNA here is from genome assembly GCA_037074515.1 of Mimosa bimucronata. Taxonomy (NCBI): domain Eukaryota; kingdom Viridiplantae; phylum Streptophyta; class Magnoliopsida; order Fabales; family Fabaceae; genus Mimosa; species Mimosa bimucronata. The sequence continues at coordinate 17,852,853 of CM073440.1, read as the reverse complement.
GTCCCAAGAGGCACAACAACCAGTACAATCGATGCCTCGACAATCACAAAGGAAAGGTGCAAAAAATACGCCTCGACAGCCACCAACAAAGAGGTTTACCTACAAGTCCAAAGTTAGTTGTGGATTTGGTATTCAATATGATGATAACACTGGACGTATGGTATATAATGTGCATGTTCAATATTAATTGTGATATTATGTCCTATTGCTATTGATTCTATTTTTTTTCTAATTTCTGCTTATTTAGTCTAATCTTGATTTTTTTTTCTTATGTTTCATGAAGCCTGGACTTAATTTTGAAGTTGTGCTTGAAGAGGGAACAACAGATGAATATCTACGCCGTTATGCTGACCCACAAAAGAAATTTCCCATACCAAATGAAAAGGAAATGCGCTTGTCTAAGGCCATGTCTAAGTTTAAGGGGAGTAGCTCAAGCACACCAATTGGCTCAAGGAAGGTTCAATTAACCTCCCATCCAATCAATGTGGCGGATCTTTCTCAGCTACCATATCAACCGCCGGGCCTTCAGTGGAAAGGGCAACCAAGCATCACTACCTCCCAACTCTTAGCAAGGACACGAAATGAAGTTCAAATAACTAAAGACAAAGGAAAGAAGCATATGATATAGTCTTGTTTTAGTCATTGCAACTTGCTGTTATGTGGCCTTTTTTGGAAGCATTGTAACCTGCTAAACTGCATGATATTTTGGAAGCATTGTAATTTGCTGTTATGTGGCTTTTTTTGGAAGCTTTTGTTCACACAAAAACTGGGTTGGCGTCTTCTGTAATGCAGACCTTATGGCTGATATTTTGGAAACATACTTTGGAAGCTCTCAACTGTATAAAGTGACCCAACACTTTGCTTCTGTGAATGAGATGATTGAGAACCGAAAATGAAAGTAGTAAGATATGTCAATGGAGAAAGTTTTCCCTTGAGAATTCGCCTTAGTCCTTCATTACTAATGGAAAATTAGAGCCTGTCTAGATCCAAGTCACAATCCTAGTATGAACATATCCCTAACTAAGGTAATGAATCAACCTAGAACTGTGATTAACCTAGACTTATGCACATAGATTTGCAATACAACAATCTGAACGTTTAGTATTCCAACTAGCAATGCTCTAAATTCATTCATTCAATCAATGAAATCCAAACAACTAGATGAATGTCATAAACTGAATTATGAAGAATCAAGTTCAGAAACAACTTGGTTGAAGAACAAATCAAATGCACATACATCCTCTAATATATTTGTAATTCTAGATACAACAAGATCAAGAATCTTTCAAGAACAGAGTAGAAGGATGAGAAACTCCCCAATTCGGAACTCATGGCTCTGGACTAAGCTTCCTCTCAAGAGAAATCAAGCGTCTCAGCCTCTCATAGCTGTAAATTCAACTTCAATTTGCTGTAATGAAGACGGGAACATGGTTGGAACAGAGACGGTGAAGTGCAAGTGCTCTGGAGCTCGAAAATGTTGAAGAAAATGAGCGAATCAGCTGAGAGGAATTGAAGAGAAAAAGGAGAGGATTCCAAACTCAAAAATGCCGAACCCCTCAATCTTCAATTAAATGGATATATATACCCCCCTCTCCAAATGAACCTAGCTCGAATTTCGTACTCCATTCTCCTTCTTCCTTTCAATTCGTCTAACCGTTCCTTCCACGCTGGCATCCAGCTCTAACGAATCCACTTGCCTCTTTCGATCACTTTGATTTCGCCGTCAACGAACTCACTCTCTCCCTCTCAGCTTCGTGAAGTCCGCCTCTGTTTTGTGGTTCACAGCTTCAATTCTGAAGCTTACATTCATTCCATCCTAATTCCCATTTTGCCCCTGTAATAAAAAAATAATAACAAGAAGTGAAAAGAGGGAAAATCTGTAATTTCATAATTAACACAAAGAATCACAATTAATCTCAATTTTTACTACTCAAGTGCACATACTAATTAATTGTACTATAATACAAATTTTATCCAATTAACCCCCTAGTTTTAATCTCAAAATGCACACTTTAATCACTTTAATAAATGGATTATCAGCCACCTCCCATACATAGAGGGAGAGGCTCAGAAAGTTCTAACAATGATAGAGGAGGAGCTTACAGGTTCCTTCCATTCACAAACCTCCTAGTGATCTGCAAGAGAATGAAGTTCCATAAAAATCTCTGCTAAGTATCGTGTATGTATGTGAAAAGTTCCAGACTTTGGAGTTTCAAGAGTGCCCACTAGGTGTTTGAAGAAAAACCCAGCTTATAAAATTCCTGATGGAGTTAACTCCAAGAAGAAGAACTCCGCTCTCTCCTTTGACTTTGAGCTTTGACAGAGACGCAGACTCTGTATTGGAGCAATTGGAGCAAGATAGGGAGATTCTCTCCAAGTGGGCTGCCATAGAAAAGCTTCCCACATTCAAAAGGATCAGAACTTCGTTTATTGATGTGATTGAAGATGAAGGTGTACAGACCACCACCACCAGCAGCAGCATCGATTTAAAATCAGAGAGTAGAAGACAGTTGAGGTCTGACAGTAAAAGGGTTGTTGATGTTACTAAACTTGGAGCATTTGATAGGCGTTTTTTGATTGATAAGCTCATAAAGCACATTGAGAATGATAATCTCCAATTGCTGCAGAAACTAAGAGAAAGGATTGAGAGGTGCCTACTGTTGTTCTTACCATGCTGAAAATAGTGTAGAGTACTCTATTTCCCAAATTTGGTTACTTTTATGTCAGAGCATATGATTCAAAAATCTTCATTATGATTGTAAGCTAATTCTATGTTGATATGTTTTCATGTTGATTGATAAAGCCTTGGTTTTTCTGGTTATAGTCACTTATCTACCATTCTCTTATGGAGTCTAAAATGTTGATTATTTTCTTTTTATTTGTTTCCATTTCATTCACCCACGGGTTCTCCTTTATTCAGCTCTGAGTATTTTCCCTAAAGAAAAGGAATTGACAAATAAGTTTTGTTTCTAGGGTGAATGTGAAGATTTCTACTGTGGAAGTCAGGTACAAGAACCTGCATGTAGCAGCTGAATGTGAGGTTGTGCAAGGGAAGCCACTTCCTACACTGTGGAACTCTATTGTTAGCTTCGTTTCAGTAAGTACGCTTTATCCATTAAACTATTAATTGAAATAAGCTGGTCGTTACATGAAAAAAGGGGTAAAATTGAACAGCTTATGTTATAGAACAAAGATTACTTTACTGATCTTGCTTTTCTACATGCAAAGATTAGCTAATTTTATCACCTGAACAGGGTGTTACGAAGGCAGTACCTTGTACTTCTCAATCTACCAACATAAGCATTCTTAAGGATGTAAGTGGCATCATCAAACCAAAAAGGTATGTTAATAACTGAATATGACTTTTGTGTGTGGTGGTTTAGAACATAATATGATTTTTTTAATAATTAGGTGTTGATAAGCATGCTCATATTCATAAATCTTTCCTCGATTGAATTGATATGTTGCAGAGCACTTTCATTTTTAGACGCTATAAATGTTCAGGAAACCCAAAAAAAAAAAAAAAAAAAATTGTTGTCACGTTGGTTTTCCATTTGGATGAAGCACTAGGTTGAAGTGAATAGAAAAGACGATAACACTTGAGTGTAAGCTGGTTTCATCCCATATGCTGTCAAGGAAAACATTGAAGAATCAATTAAAAGAGTAACTTCTGTAAAGAGTGATTAGATTTCCAATTGACAAAAGATGGTTTTGAGTGCAGGCTTACGCTTCTTCTTGGCCCACCTGGAAGTGGGAAAACAACCTTACTACGTGCACTGGCCGGAAAACTTGAGGAATCTCTCAAGGTTAGTATTTTTAACAAAAAAACCGACATAAACGGAGTTAAAATCTTGGACTATCAGTTCTTATATAACAGTTCAAGTAGTTTTTTTCAGAATCACTAAATTTTGAAGTCAAAACATTTAAGCATAGCTTGATCAATAGCTTGGATATGACTAGCAATGCTTTTGATGCTTCGTCATCCATGACTGGAATTTAAGAGTCTTTCAAAGACTAGTGTAAAACATGATTATTTTCTTGAATTGGCACGTTGTATAATGCCTGTGACATTTTACTGTTTTTGCTTCTCCACAGGTGACTGGAGAAATCTCTTACAATGGTCACATGCTTGATGAATTTGTTCCTCAAAAAACATCATCATATATAAGCCAGTATGACCTGCACATACCTGAGATGACAGTGAGGGAAATAATTGACTTTTCAGCCCAATGCCAGGGGGTTGGGGACAGAGTCGGTAAATTTTCTTATTAATATACAAACCCATATCAAATAATTTGTCAGATAATAAAGTATCAATTGGCCTTTAGATATATAATTTGTCGTGCAGATATACTGGCTGAAGTCAAAACCAGAGAAAAAGATGCTGGAATCATCCCCGACACAGATATTGATGCCTATATGAAGGTATTTATCATAAAAAAATGTTATAATGCAACAGAAAGTTGACAATGAAATCGGTGAAATATGTGCAGGCAATATCAGTTGAAGGACAACAAGAAAATCTACAAACTGATTATGTTTTGAAGGTACATCCTCTTCTAAGCACAAGAAGATTGCAGAATGAAGTTATCAAGGGACTCAATTAATATCTTCCTATTGTTTTATCATTGTAGATTCTTGGGCTTGATATCTGCGCTGACACAATGGTTGGTGATGCATTAGATAGAGGCATTTCTGGTGGACAGAAAAAAAGGCTTACAACAGGTATGTAGAAGTTCTCAAATAAACTTTGTCGAGTCTTTTGCTTCAATTCAAAACATTCAGGATTTAGATATCAACCTTTATTCAGTTAGTATGTTTCATTCATAACTGGAAAATATAGTAGCTCTTCCCTAGACATTGAAAAATGAAGAGCTACTGAGACTTTTTGCCCCGGCTGAAATTTATGTGTTCATCATACAGATGACTCTGATGTACAGTGATTTTGAAATTAATTTTTCCATATAATATTGCAGGAGAGATGATTGTTAGTCCCATAAAAACTCTGTTTATGGATGAAATATCAACTGGCTTGGACAGCTCCACAACTTTTCAAATAATTACCTGTCTCCAGCAGTTGGTGCACATCACAGATGCAACAGCAGTGCTTTCACTTCTTCAGCCAGCTCCTGAAACCTTTGAATTATTTGATGATCTTATACTAATAGCTGAGGGGCAGATTGTATATCATGGCCCATGTGGTCGAGCAGTCGAATTTTTTGAGGAATGCGGTTTCAAGTGCCCTGAAAGGAAAGGAGTAGCAGACTTTCTCCAGGAAGTAAGACCAAAAAAACTGACTTTCTCTTGTTAATTAATTCAGCCACATAGCCTCACTAATGAAAATTTTCAATTATGTTCAGGTAACCTCTAAGAAGGATCAAGGGCAATATTGGTATCGTACAGACACTCCTTACAATTATGTTTCAGTGGATGACTTCTCTCAAATTTTCAAAACAAGTTATTGGGGACAAAATTTAAATGATGAGCTCTCAAAGCCATATGATAAATCTCAATCCAGTCAAAATGCTTTATCATTTAGCAAGTACTCCTTGGGCAAATGGAAACTGTTCAAAGCTTGCATGAGGAGGGAGATACTACTCATGAAACGAAACTCCTTTATCTATGTATTCAAGACTGCACAGGTTAACATTTGCTTATTATTCAAGAAAGACTTAAAATTCCTTAATTATCGAACAATACAATCTTACATGTTTCATTTTTCTTATTTTCCAGCTCACAATCACAGCAATCATAACAATGACGGTATTTCTACGCACTCAGTTGAATGTAGACGTACAGAGTGCAAACTTCTTACTGGGCTCATTGTACTACACACTTGTCCGCCTCATGACTAATGGGGTTGCTGAGATGATCTTGACTATCACTAGACTTCCTGTTGTTTACAAGCAGAAGGAATTCTATTTATATCCAGCATGGGCTTACTGTATTCCAGCTTCCATTCTAAAGATCCCATTTTCAGTTATTGATTCAATTGTCTGGACTTCAGTAACTTATTACGTTATAGGCTACAGCCCTGAAGTAGTAAGGCAAGGAATTTGTTTAATTCTATGTACAAATTACACATTTGTTTCAAAAAGTTTTGTAAGCTTTTCTTAATATTTTCTAACTTTTTGATTCAGGTTCTTCCGTCAGTTTCTTCTACTTTTCACTCTGCATTTATCATCAACATCCGTATGCCGTTTCCTTGCCTCAGTTATCCAAGCTAAGGTCGCGGCTACATCAGTTGGTACCATGGTCTTAGTACTGATGTTTTTGTTTGGAGGCTTCATTCTTCCTAGACGTGAGTTCATTTTCTATTCCCTTTTCCAATAAAATTGCAGCAAATGCTAATAATGGAATTTTTAAAATTTCAGCCTCATTACCATCGTGGTTGAGGTGGGGTTTTTGGCTCTCTCCCATGACATATGGAGAAATTGGATTAACAATAAATGAATTTCTTGCTCCCCGCTGGCAGAAGGTATCTGCAACTGCAAGATAATTTGTCTGTCTTCATATTTAGTCATAGTCATTTGTAAAGGGCAATAATTTATTTCTCATTTGCAGATTCAAGAGGGAGGCGTCTCCATAGGGAGGCAGGTTTTAACTAGTCACGGTTTAGACTTCAATGAAAACTTCTACTGGCTATCAATTGGGGCATTGCTTGGTTTAACTGTGCTTTTTGATTTTGGATTTATCGTAGCATTAAGTTACTTAAAACGTAAGTCCTATCTAATTCATCTTATAAAAAAGTCAATATATATATTATATTCACAATGTACTTATTTGATGGAAATCATATGTAGCTCCAAAGATGTCTCGAGCTTTTGTTTCCAAAGCAACGGCTTCTCAACTACAAGGAGGAGAAAATGGCAAGAGCGTGGCGCTTCAAAATAAATCAGTTACAGTTGACATTAGTCTGACCTCAAGGGAAACACAACAAAACACAGGTGACAGCCCTTACACAATAAGTTATATCAAAGATTGGCTATCACATTGAAATCACTAATGAATTTCTTTTCTGTGCATGATTGATCATACAGGAAAAATGGTCCTGCCCTTTCAGCCACTGACGATAGTATTCAAGGATGTCCAGTATTTTGTCGACACCCCTCCAGTTAATAAGTTTTCTGATATAATTGTTTTCATGATTTAATATATCCTTGACAGCCTCTTTGATATCCTTACTTTCGTCCCTAAAGTAATCAATTAAAACTAGGTCCAACTACAAATGTACAATAGTGACAGCCTGGTCATTCTCCCAAGGAACAATTTGTGGGTTTCTCTAGGATTAAATTTTGGGTGAATGATGCAATAAAATAAAGGACCTAAACTAAAATATAAATCTAACTCCTAAAAATGAAACTAATCTATATGATGCATATGTAATTTTTTGGGTTTTTTTTATGATGAAAAATTAAAATACTAATTAAAGAAACTAATTAATAACAAATGAAGAAAATGAAATTTGATTCAGTTACGGTGAATGGGAACAATTTAAGGATCACATGGAGTCAACTTTCTTAGCCTAAATAAATTAATTAGACTAAAGGGAGATACAAGATACTGGAATTAATATATCTAATTAACTATGTATTGTATGGGAAACCCTCACAAGACCTCATATTCCACTAGAAAACTCATGATGAACTACGAGTTGGTTAACTAAATATATTAAAACCAATATAGTTTATTTAAAATAATTGTGGAAATTATATTTTGGATCATCCAATTAAACAATCAAATAATCTACCACTCAATCAAACAATCAAGTGATAAAAAACCAAATTTGCAATTGAATCCACACTGACAATTAAATTTATAATGAAAACTCAATTATAAATTTAACTGCAATGTCAGGGTTTTTAAATATAAAATCTAACAATTAATAAAGCACAAATAGGATCCAATTATCGATTCAATCCATAAAATAAATGAGCCTTTAATGTAGAACTAGATTAATCTAAAAAATAACAACCCAAAATTATTTAAAACTAAATAATTCTAAATGTCTGATTAAAAAGATAAAAAACAAATACTCCCCGATAGTCTTCAAGTGCAAACCCTACACTCAGTGTTTTCTCCATATTCCTCCTAAATTGTTTCCCAAATAGGTGACTCTTCCATCACGGACTCTCCTTCAAACTCCAAATAAATAGCCACGCACATGCTTGAATGATAAGACAATTGAAGTGGATGGTGAATTTGAAGGATATGGGTGGTATCCACGTGGGTGTATGTGATGGTTAGTTAGTGGGAAGGTGAATGTATGGGTTTAATATTTGGAGAATGAATGGCTGCGTCCCGTTGCGTGATCGTTCGGCCGAAATTGAGAGCGTCAGCGTGATCAGCTTCACCTGATGCTGAGCGTGAAGAGCCTCCTCTGATTAGCGAGATGCAGGTCCTTTTATAGGGAATCTATGTATAGATTTGGGGCTAATAAAATTATATTAGCCTATTAAAATTCAACTATCTTAACTATTAAAATTTAATATGCATAGTAGGATATTCCAATCTTCTCTCCTATATCTGCAAGGATTAAATAAGATCACGATCCTTTCAGATTTAAAAATAATTATTTAATCACAACATATCTAAATAAATCTATCCATAATTTTTCAATCAAATATCTAAAAATTAATGCAGATTTATATTATTTCTTAAAATTGGTTAATAATCTAAATCTAAATATATATTTATAAATTCAAATTAACCTCAAATAATCCCAAAATAAAGGAATAAGGTGGGATAAAATATATAAAATTATGGATTTATAACTCTTCAATCAAAAAAAGGTAATATTTTTCCTTTCCAAACAGGAAATGAAAAGGCATGGGTCCAATGAGAGAAAACTTCAACTGCTCCGTGATATCACCGGAGCATTTAGGCCTGGAGTTCTCACAGCACTGATGGGAGTGAGTGGAGCAGGGAAAACAACTCTTATGGATGTTCTTTCAGGGAGAAAAACTAGAGGTAACATTGAAGGAGATATAATAATTGGAGGATACCCCAAAGTGCAGAAGACATTTGCAAGAGTATCAGGCTACTGTGAGCAGGTTGACATTCATTCCCCTTATATAACAGTTGAAGAATCTGTACAATACTCAGCATGGTTGCGGTTACCCAGGGACATTGATTCAGTTACAAAAGGGGTAAGAAATTGCAGCCATATTCAGCTTAAACTGTATGACTCATATAACTGATGCACTTTGCTTATCTGAATATCTTCTGAGCAGAAATTTGTAGAAGAAGTCATTGAAACAATTGAACTTGATGATATAAAGGACTGTTTAGTTGGCATAGCTGGCCAAAGTGGCTTATCAACTGAACAGCGTAAAAGACTTACCATTGCAGTGGAGCTTGTTTCCAATCCATCAATAATCTTTATGGATGAACCAACGTCAGGTTTGGATGCCCGAGCAGCTGCCATAGTTATGCGTGCAGTGAAGAATGTGGTCGGCATGGGCAGGACTACGGTTTGCACTATACATCAACCAAGCATTGACATATTTGAAACTTTTGATGAGGTAGGAAAAAGAGTACTTCCAAATGATAAATTCGCCGTAGATTTTATATTTTAAAATATACAAAATCATTATCTTAATGTTGATAATTAAAAGCCTATTCATATCAACCTGATCTCAGGACTTCCGTGTCTTAAACCTGTCACCAATGATAAATATACAAAATGCAACTATTTTTGAGCTTTACTGCCCATATTTTCTGATTGTTCTCAATTTTTCTTTTTTCTTTTTTTGAAACAATAATGTGTAAAATGTGATGTTGGTCCATTATTCCAGCATTCTCACATCTGAATATATTTTATCAAGAAAAATTCCTTATTTTGGAAAGCATTTCATCTATTTAAATTTAAGTTTATGTGCCCAGTTTTCTCTCAAGCTATTACTGATTTTTTTTAATGTTGATAATAAAATTTACTCTTTTCAAGACCTATTACTTTAACAAGCCCTTTTTCCCTTTAATTGATATGTATTTTTCAAAAATCCTTTTCGATACAATTTTTAAATGCATGCAAACATCTTTCAACTCACAGCAATGATAAAGTGAAGTTCAGCAACTGAGTTAGTTATTTTTCATGGCAGTTGATTCTAATGAAATCAGGAGGACAGATTATCTACAATGGAAAACTCGGTCACCAGTCCAGCAGACTGATTGAATACTTTCAGGTATGCTCCAAGAACCATTCATGCTTCTAAACTGGTCGTTAATCATCCTGGTTTTCTTATTTCTATTTTCACCAAAATTAAAGTGGTGGTATGCAAAGAAATGTTTTAAAAAATGTGTCAAAGTTGTGGATCAAGTGACTTCATATTCTCGTGCAAGTTAAAGACCACGGTTCATGCAATATACAGAAGCTTACCTGTATCTTGTTAAAGCATCAAAATGAAAACTTAATGAGAAAACATTGTTGTTCTTGGATGAGTTGTTATTTAGAACCGTTGTCTCTCGACCTTTAAGCTTTTAAATTTTCGCATAAACAACTTTATTTTCTATCAGAGTATACCAGGAGTGCCAAAGATCAAAGACAAATATAATCCTGCAACCTGGATGCTAGAAGCTACCTCAGCATCTGTGGAAGCAGACCTTAAAGTAGACTTTGCAATAATCTATAAGGAGTCACCTCTTTACCGGTGAGCATGATTGGCAAAAAAACTTAAGTCGCCAAATAATTTTATTTTACCGATTTTGTCCATATTGGTTTAATTAAACAAGTGAAAGAACACTATGTTTGAAATTTCTGTTTTTATGTATAGGAACACCCTTGAATTGGTACAAGAGTTAAGTGAACCATCACTAGGTTCAAAGGACTTGCACTTCTCAACTCCTTTTCCAGAAAGTAAATTGGGGCAGTTTACAGCATGTCTATGGAAGCAACATTTGTCCTATTGGAGAAGTCCTGAGTACAACTTGACACGTTTTCTTTTCATGGTTGTAGCAGCGGTAATATTCGGGGCAGTATTTTGGCAGAAAGGGAAGGAAATGTAAGTCTTCTTTCATACATTTGGCTATATAATTTTTTCACATGTGACAACTGAAAATCATGTTTCACTTTATCTGGAAAAATAGCTTATCCTAACAGAATTACAATCCAATCTCAAACTCCAGATAGTGTGGCAGCATTTGATCAAAAGTTCCCCTGGCTATTTTCATCATTATGTTCTTGCATCAAAAAAAAAAAAAAAGCTTTGACAATATAATCAGACTCTCAAAACTTTCTCTGTTTCACCACTGAAGCAATAAAAATACTCCATCGTGTTCAATGAATGCCATGCCTAACACATTTATGACTTCCATGAACTCTTGTTAAGTATGTTAGAGACTCCATTTCTTAGTTTTGGGATCAAACTTTTAGTATAGATTCCAAGTTGTAATGATGTAACTGCTGACACGTATTTTTTTCTGGTCATAGAAACAATGAGCAGGATTTGTTTACCATACTTGGATCAATGTATATTGCTGTCATATTCTTGGGCATAAATAACTGTGGATCAATATTACCATATGTGGTAACTGAGCGCACCGTCTTGTACCGTGAAAAATTTGCTGGAATGTATTCTTCCATGGCCTACTCATTTGCTCAGGTTTGGAATTATTTCAATAAGTTCAATTGATAATTATTATATGAAAAATCCGGTGCATGAAAATTGTCCGTTGTTGTAGGTGACCATTGAGATACCGTATATCTTAGTGCAAGCTATTGTGTACGTGGCTATCACTTACCCAATGATTGGCTACTATTGGTCAGTTGAGAAGGTCTTTTGGTACTTCTACATCACATTCTGTACATTTCTGTATTTCGTATATCTTGGAATGTTGATCGTTTCGTTAAGCTTGAATCTCGATCTAGCTACCATACTAGCAACTGCTGTTTACACCATATTCAGTCTTTTCTCTGGATTCCTCATGCCAGGACCGGTAAAGCCTTCCAAATCTCTTAAAAAAATTCATTTCTTCCAACTATTAGTCTCCTATACAACAAAATATTGAACCTTTTTCTTAAGTACTACACTATTATTTTGTGATTTCTGAGCATATATATACATATTGCTCTGAGTATTTGCTTATGCATAACTGTCTCATCAGTTAGGGCTTGTTTGAGATGGCATTGGAGCCATTCCAAATGACTTAGGCATGAAGAGTACTTAAAGCCCAACTTGGATGGAAAAAAGTGATGTTTGGCATAGTCAAGGGCACATGACATTTTGCCTAACAACTTTTTTGACACTTCTGCTTCAGGCTTTTAATTTTTCTTCAAATTCGAATTTTTCGAAACTGATTTTTCAATATATTATTTGAACAAGTATGTGTTAAACTGACATTTTTAAATAGTATATCTAAATATAAATCACATCACACTAATTGACTTTTAACTTAATTTCAGTATGCAAAAGTTTGTTGGATCAAAAGTCACTCTTGCCAACATTAATTCTAACAAGCCCTTGGTCTTCTTACTTTGGCTATGTTCTTATATGCAGAAAATTCCTAAATGGTGGGTTTGGTGTTATTGGCTTTGCCCAACATCTTGGTCTTTAAATGGCCTTCTGACTTCACAATATGGGGACATTGACAAGGAGATAACCATATTTGGGAACCCAAAACCAGTTGCAGTAGGTGCCTTTCTGAAAGAATATTATGGGTTCCATCACGATCGATTGAGCATTGTGGCTGTGGTTCTCATTGCTTTCCCAATTGTTTATGCATCTCTATTTGCCTATTGCATAGGAAAATTGAATTTCCAGAAAAGGTAGCCACGAGATACTTGAAAGTTCCTTCAGCAATTTGTTGGCTGCAATTTTGATGTATAGAAACGGAAATGCATGGCTGCAATAATGAGCAGCGTTTCCAAAATGGAGAAAACAAGGGGATTTTTTTCCCTAATGTGGCTCCACAGTCTTGTAATGAATGAATTAGCACATCCAATCAACTCAAACAATACGACAGTATATAGCTAAAGACTTGCAATGTTATCTGAAATGTCAGGAATTTTTACCATTTCTAAATTTCGTCCAAACAGTATTATTGATGATATAAAGTTAATACTATTAAAAACTTACTTGTTTGTAGCATCCCAACCAGCGAAGTTAGCAACTTGTGTTAAAGCTCTTCTCCATCTTGTCACCTTACAAACTGGAAATTTTCCTTCATGTTTCTCAAAAGCTTTCCTGATAATCCCCTTTTGTTGTCGAACATCAGACGGATCTACGCCATAGAAAACTGGGAGAACAGTCAGCTTTCGTTTGGATTCAACAATTTTTTCCAATTGATCCAAACACCAAGAGGAGGAAGCATAATCCTGGGAGTGTCTTCCCCTCTGAAACTCAAGAAAACGTGATAGTTGATCAGTGCCATTACAGGAGAAGATGAAGGTAATGGTGATTCGAAGAAAAGGGGCAGATTCATTGTGAGTTTAAAATTTCCCTCTTTTATAATCCAAGCGAAACAAAAGCCTAATTAATCACCTTTCGTGTTCTTTCTGGGTTAGTATGATTGACTGAAGCTTCAGCGAAGGCGAAAGGATCCATTTTTCTTCTTTCTGCCGAACACTCACCGACCTTTACTACACTGGTCTTCATCTTTCGGTGGCTCATAATTGCATGGGTCAAAGGATCAATGTTTGGGACGGTGCAGTTGAAGGCGAAACAGATAATAATAGAAACATACTCCCTATAAATATACTCACTTTTCTTTGGGAGGATTAAGCAAGTGAAATAAGTCATATATATTTTATGAATTAGATTATATATTAGCTTATTATAAGTCAAATAAACTAGTTTAGAGAAAAAAAAATCCAGAAAAATCAATTTATTAGTAACTTATTTAATTTTTTTAGGATTTTCTAAAAAAATCAACTAAATCTTATATTTAAGAACGGGAGAATATATAAATTAAAGGGCGAATGACAACTAGATCCATGCAATAGAACTAATCAGATGATTATTAAATTACATTGAATTCGCTTGTAAACCTGGTGATATTAGATCAATGTGTCGGAAGTTGTTAATATACATCATTCAGTTGTCAATAACAATTACCACCATCGGTCTTAAATATAAAAATTAGTTTAGTTTTTTGAAAAATCCTAAAAATAAATAAATAAGTCACTTATACATTTAGTTGTAAGATATTTTCTCCAAACTAATTTATTTGACTTATAAACTAATTTATAATATAATAATATATACAATATATGTTAGTGTTAACTAACTTATTTAGTTTCATTAATCTCCTCAAAAAAATCAATTAAGTCTTATAAGGAATAGAGGGAGTAAGTTCTTAAAGAGTTGTCAATAACAACTTATTTAACTGTATTGGCAACGTCTAACACATTCTATTTACTATCAGCTAAGTTCATAGGCACTTTTTTTTTTTACCATAAGTTCATAGGCACTTCAAAGTATACCTCTCTACATTTAATTATTTACAAATTACTCTAAAGCCTCTCTTATCGACTCTTCTTGAATGAAAATTAAATTGGAGTAAAATAAAAAAAAAATAGATATATGACTGTATGACCACTGTATATTTGTCACGATTCGTTGAACTTGAACATCATCCAAACTAAATCAAAGCCAGGAGAGGTGTCTATCGTATCTTTTGGGGCCTGATCATTAAAAGCTAAGACGGTAAGTTAGGTAAGATTTGGTGTTATTGGCTTTGCCCAACATCTTGGTCTTTAAACGGCCTTCTGACTTCACAATATGGGGACATTGACAAGGAGATAACCATATTTGGGAACCCAAAACCAGTTGCAGTAGGTGCCTTTCTGAAAGAATATTATGGGTTCCATCACGATCGATTGAGCATTGTGGCTGTGGTTCTCATTGCTTTCCCAATTGTTTATGCATCTCTATTTGCCTATTGCATAGGAAAATTGAATTTCCAGAAAAGGTAGCCACGAGATACTTGAAAGTTCCTTTGGCAATTTGTTGGCCGCAATTTTTTTTTTTTTTTTGGAAATACAAGGCAAGCTTAGAGCTTGAATATTACAAGTGGGCTGCTAGTCAGTCCGGGCTGATAAAAGAACTCGGCAACTCGCCTCTATCCAAAGTAAGTATATCCAGGCATGACTCCGGCGGTGTCAAGAGAGTGACTAACTGTGAGGCGTTCATGTGTGCTGTTTGAGCTAGATGGTCGGCACATCTAATGCCTTCTCTATAAGAATGAGTTATCTCTAAATCCCAGCTAGTGTGGATAATCGATCTAAGCTCCAGAACGTCCTGATATAAAGGGTGATCAGGAGCACATTCCACTAAGAGTATGTGTATTGCCTCTGTTGAGTCAGAAAACAGTGTTATCTTACTCATCCCAAGGTGTATGCATGTCTGAAGTCCCCTACGGATAGCCTGGATTTCTACAACAGCCGGGGTCAGGTACCCTACCTTCTGTTGAAATCCATATACCCAATTGCCAAAGTGGTCTCTGATGACTCCACCACACGTTGCTTCCCCTCTTCTGTTTACTGAACCGTCTACGTCAATCCTGATATATCCTTGTGGCGGTGAGTGCCACTGGGTCTCAGTTCTCTCTGGGATTTGGAATATCTTGTGTCTATAGCGCCCATTTTTGACTCCTTCCAAGAGATGATGAATGCATCAATGCACCAGAGCTTTAGGATGTTCATGACTGCCCTCCTACACCGATTCTTCCATATAAGCCAACAAATAGTGGCAAAAACTCGTTGCCAAGGCCAACGTTTTGCTAGCCTGCCTCCTACTTCAGTCTTCGTGTTCCAATCAAGCCAAACCTGTAAGGAAGTAGAAAAGAACGTATAAGAGTATAATGGGTTAATCAATAAGGACCAGACTCTTTTCGCTCCCTCACAGTCTCTCAGTGTATGTAAAAGTGTTTCCTCACAACCACACTCAAAGGGGCATTGATTTTGGACACTCGGATTGTGTTTCACTCTAGTTGAATTTGTAGGAACTCTCTCATGCGAGACCTGCCACATAAAGAACTTCACCCTCTCTGGAATTTCCCATCACCATAAATGTTTCCATTTTGGACCATTTAGACTAGTCTCCCGACGACAGATCATGTCATAGGCTGTCCTTGTGCTAAAATTTCCGTCTGAGGATAATCTCCAGCATATCTCATCATCTCTTCCGCTTCTGGGGGGGTTAACCAAGAAGATTTTGTCCACCACCCACGTCGGGAGGAACATCTCCCATCTTCTCCTATCCCACTGGCCACTAGATTGTACAAATGACTTAACTTTTCCTACCTTGTCAGCCAGGTTATGGTTTCTTACCACGTATTGCCGAAGTGGTTGCTCCATGGGTGACCACCTGTCCTCCCATGCTCGAGTGCTTTCCCCATTCCTGACTATCCTTCCCAGTCCTTTTTCAAAGTCTTCCCACACCGTAGTTATACCTCTCCACACTTCAGATTGGTTCCTCTTTCTTGTCACTTTTGGAATCTTGGTATTTCCACATGAGTATTTGCCTTTTAGACATCTAACCCAGAGCGCTTCAAGTTTTGTGATCATACCCCAGCAAAGCTTCATGATGAGAGCTTTGTTTTGGCATTGAAGGTCTTTTATTCCTAAACCACCCTCTGCTTTACTAGCTTTAATCACATCCCAGGATATAGAATGCATCTTCTTGGTGTCACTACTGTGGTTCCAAAGAAAATTCCTGCTCATCTTTTCAAGATTGGACAACATGTCTGTCGGTAGAAGAGTAGATTGCATCTGGTAAGCTGGAATAGCAGATATCACGGATTTAATCAGAACTGCTCTTCCCGCCATACTCAGGAATTTCCCTTTCCAATTTGCCAGCTTCTGCCCAACCTTTTGAATCAGCAGGGCAAAAGTAATGTTGATTGCTCTCTTGTGGAATAAAGTAACCCCTAAGTATTTCCCAAGGTCAGAGGTGATCCCGATCCCCAACATTTGGCTAAGTTCAGTAGCTCTGTTGAAATTCACATTCCTAGACATACAGACTTTGGACTTATTCAGGTTGATTCTGTGGCCGGACACTTGACAAAATCTTTGCATGATATTCCGGACTTCCATCATCTGATTCGTCGAAGCTTCACAAAATAGAACTAGGTCATCCGCAAAAAAGAGATGAGATACTTTAAGTCCTCTTCCCCTAGCTTTATAGGTTTCCATCGACCTGACTCTACTTCTCGGTGAATGAGGTGGCCTAATTTCTCCATACATAGGACAAACAAATAGGGGCTAAGGGGATCTCCTTGACGAACTCCCCTTGAGGGATTAAAACTCTCTGTCATGTTTCCATTCCAAACAACTCTCATTGTTGTGGTTGAGACACATTGCATAATTAGATTAATGAAGGATGGGTTTAGACCCACTTCCTGGAGGGTGGTTTCCAGAAAGTTCCAATCCAGCCGATCGTATGCTTTCTCCATGTCTACCTTGACTGCTGCAAATCCCTTTTGACCTGTTTTCGTTCTCATAGAATGCATCACTTCTTGAGCAATAACGATATTATCGTAGCCCTATCTTCCATTGATAAAGCTACACTGATTCTCAGCAATTAAGTGATTCATTACCCCTTTCAATCGAGTAGCAAGGATTTTACTAATAATCTTGAAGCTTACATTACAGAGTGATATAGGTCTGAAATCTTTGATAGAATCCGGGTGATCAACTTTTGGAATCAATACCATATTTGTCTGGTTTATATCTTTCACCATCTCAGGGCTTGCAAAAACATTCCGTACCAGATCACATACCTTTGCGCGCAATTTTGATGTATAGATATGGAAATGCATGGCTGCAATAATGAGCGGTGTTTCCTGTATGAGTATTGTTTATATCTTTTATTTCCATATATCCTGTAATTGTTTATATTATAAATGAAAAAAATCATTTTGATCTTATGAACATAGTATCTATATGTCATCAATTGATAAAGAAAATACAAGTGTAATAAAGTTCAAGATGGCACTTGTCTCATTTTCATCCAATCTGTACATGATGGACATGGAAATTTTCGACAAGCTTGGTTATAGCGCGACCTGATCTCATCTTTCAAGGGAACTAGAAAGACTTGTGAAGCACTTAAACCTATCTTTTATTGCCAGTAAATACTCAATTGCATGTGATATTGCAGGCATTTGCTACTTCATTGTTTTTTCTCCAACAAGGAGAGAAATCATAGGCTTCAAAACTGTTCATTTATCAAAGTATGATTACAAGTGGAAACGAACGACTAGGCTATTTATTAAAAGAGCTTTCTGTTTTGAGAAGAAAACTCAATAAATTGCAAATAACAACTTACAAAAATATAATAAAATAATCCCACTTTCTCTATCCACTCGCTGAAATATACTATTAATTAAATCATTAATACACCAAATTTTACAATTATTATGAGGTTGTCTTACATCAAACTCATACAATAATTATAGCAAATATAATCGTATTGCTACATCTATCTCCTTTGGAAGTTCAGATTTCCAATGCAGTAGGCAAAAACGATAGCAAAAACAATGGGAAATATAATCAGAACTACACCAGTGACAGGTAAAAACTCATGGTGAAACCCAAAATAGTCTTTTAAGAATGCAGAAACTGTGCTAGTTTCTCCAAAAGCGGATATCTCTGTGTTCAATTCTCCATATTGTGAAGTGAGCATCCCATTCAGTGCCCAAGACAGGGGACATAAATAGTATAACCAGAGCCACCACTTTGGAATATGCTGTGCAATAAGGAACCCAAATGTAAATCAAGGGAAATATGTGAATCACTTAAGGACAGATTGTGAACTACATATTATCATTTGTTTTGAAATATTCTCAAGTTTTCAGGTTTAGTTTGGCATGATATAATACTGCATGTTTGTTTATTGGGGAATAACAATTAATAACTATGATTTATACAGTTGTCACTTAACCACACCCTATAACTTTTTCTGTCCTAATTTTTAACGTAATCACATAATTGTTAAAGATGATGAAGATGAACTATAATTCACCCCCATTTTCATCGTATGACTTACTCACTGCACAAACTATTCGTTTGCTTTGTTGTGTAAGTACATATATTCTGGAGTTTTGACACAGCCTATAACTTTGCTAAAATTACTCAGGAAGGGAAGAATGGGGAAAGCATTTTCAGCCATAACAACCAAAACTAATCATACTTCATATGCATAGAAAACTTGAATCAAGCACATTCATCAATTGTGCCTCCCACTTTTTCTTGTCCGGGAAAAGATATAAATGCCTTTTTTCAACAAAAACTTAAGTATTCGATTACTTGAAAATTTGAAGGATTAAAATTTTCTCTCAAATTAATGACAGATCAGGCCAACAACATAGAACCAATATGACTAAATTGGAACATGTTTTATGCTCCTTAAACTTAAATCATGAACCTTTCTTTTAATGAAACGGATGTAATTGAATATGCTTTATAGTGAGTATGATTCTAATAAAAGTAAAGCAAATGAAGTTATAAATGAAACTTACTGGCTTTGGCAAAATGTACCCAGAAAATAAATTCAACATAGTGTAGGCAGATGAAGCCACAATAGAAGCCAATTGAACATTTGGTGTCAGCGAAACAAGCAGCATGCCCAGGTAATTAAAGCATAGTATGGAGCAGAACATGCAGTAGAATGACCAAAATATTTTATAGGCAGATCCATAGTACCCCACCATAGGGTATGTAATTATCATGTATATGGCAGCTTGAGTGAATGAATAAGGAACCTCAACAAGCACCTACAAATGAAAAATTTCCAAGTTCATAAAGAATCACCAAAACATATCAACGATAGAACTCTCAAATAAATTACAGCAATATTTAATTAATTATTACCCAATTTTAGTGCTTACCAGAAAACTACAAAAATATTTTAAATTGAGAAATATGTATCCTTGTTTCATGAACCATAGAACTCGTTAAATGCTGGGGTGGGATTTAATAATCTTTTTGACATCAAGTCCAAGGGTATATAATAGTTTGACTCTTTGGCAGATATGACGTTCTTTATTACTATAAATGAAGGCAGACAGAGATGGAAACACCATTTGGAGTTCAGGAGATGAAAACTTTTACATGGTGAGCAATGAACTTATTTTTAAACAACAGAGAAGAAACATCTTGGTTTATTGGTTCGCTAATTTCTAAATATTCCTGGGAAAAGTTAAATCCATTTGCTAGTACTTTTCAAGACGAAATGGCATTTTAATCTATCAAGGATTGTTAATACAAGACTGAACCAAGATGACTAGGCCTATCTATTTTTGTTAACAGTTGAAATATTATAAAAATTAAATGGATAAGTGAATTAAGAGAACTAAACCTGTGCAAATGAATAAGCCCATGGGGAGTACATTCCAGCAAATCTTTCACGGTACAGAACAGTGCGCTCTGTAGCCACGTGGGGCAGAACTGTAGAGCAGTTATTTATCCCAAAGAAAAGTGTTGCAGTATACAATGAACCAAATATATTGAACAGGTCTTGTTGGCTCTTCCTGTGAAACAAGTAAAAGAATGTTACATATCAGCCTTGCCAACTTAACTATCAGTAGACAGCACATATTTATTTGATTTTATTCATTCATTCATTTTGCTAGAACATTAGATAACAACAGTTTTTCAACTACCAACTTAAAAATAATAATTGATGTGTCAAAATTCACCCAAAAAAAAAATATAGAACTTTTGAGTCATTCATATTTCAGGCTTGAAGGCTGAGGAGCAAACTGAAAAGGAGAGGAGTGGAGAAGCCAGTTTGAAATTAAAGCCTTCATTTTCATTAAGGAGACATTAGTAGGATGAAATTCACTAACATTTTCTTGCCTTGCTTCCAGAACAGTACCCCAAACAGAAGAGATGAGACAGTCACAAAAAAGATGCGCATCAAGTTGTATGAAGGACTTCTCCAATAAGACAAATGCTGTTTCCACAGGCATGCTTTAAACTGTTCCCAACCATTTTGCGGAAAATGAGACTGAAAATGCAAATCTTTTGAACCAGGAAAGGGTGAACTTAGTTGTTTAACTAACTCTTGGTTCTGCCTGCACTCAAAAGCATAAGTATGATAGAGGTTATGTCCGTTATGAAGATTTTCTCAAATGTCTCGAGTCATCATGCATACTTTGCATATGGGAATGTAATTCTTATGATTACTTACTCATATAAGGTAGACTCCCTGTAAACTTTGGCAAAATCTACTCCAAGTTCATTTTCTACAGAGTTGGAAGTAACTTCTAGCATCCATGTTGCTGGATTATAATTGTCTCTAATCTTTGGTACTCCTGGTATACTCTGCATAAATAAATAAAAATGCACTTCTTAGGCTTTGCAATCAATTACATTTTTCCTAAAATCCGTTTTGGAGCTTCATTATAGATGAAAAACTAGTCAGGTAAGATACAGCCAGACACACTGACCTCAAAGTATTCAATGATCCTATTTGAGTTCCTTCCAAGCGGACCAGAATAGATTATGCTCCCTCCAGCTTTCATGAGGATCAGCTAAGAAAATCACAATCATAAACCATAAGTAGTAGAATTGTGATACAATTAAAAGTCGCCATAATTTAAAGAGATCAAGCTGCCTTTGGATTCAAAAGTATGTACTGCTTTGAAAATTCAGTATGACACACTGGTGATGAATATAGGTTACCATTGCTTCATGAAAAATCTCTGTGATGGCCTTGAGTGTTTTACATGTTAAAAAGGAAAACTTAGAATTCTCCGCCTTCAACATATATGAGTATATGTATCTACATCATAGCTAATATTTTACCTCATCAAATGCCTCAAATATGTCAATACTAGGTTGATGAATGGTGCAAACAACAGTCCTTCCTGTATCAACAACATTCTTCACTGCTCTCATGACAACTGCAGCTGCCCTTGCATCTAAACCTGAAGTTGGTTCATCCATAAATATGATCGACGGATTAGCAACGAGCTCGACAGCTATGGTCAGTCGTTTCCTTTGCTCGGTTGATAATCCACTGATACTTGGCATGCCTACTAAGGAATCTTTGATACCATAAAGCTCAATAGTTTGAAGGACTTCATTCACAAATTCCTGAAAAACATGATAGAGACAATTAAGGGGAAAAGAATCCAGCTCAACAAGTTCAAAATTTTATGCATATAGAGAATCATACATTTCTTGTTTTTGCATCAATCTGAGAAGGAAGTCGCAGCCATGCAGAAAAAATCACAGATTCCCGCACGGTAATATGTGGAGAATGTATATCTGTTTGTTCACAATAACCTGATACTCTAGCAAATGTTTTTTGAACCTTTGGGTAGCCGCCAATTCTAATATCTCCTTCTATGGTACCACCAGTTTTCCTTCCACAAAGAACATCCATTAGAGTTGTTTTCCCTGCTCCACTGACCCCCATCAATGCTGTCAAAATTCCTGGTCTGAATGTTCCTGTAATATCTGAAAGAAGCTGGAGCTTTTTCTGTCCAAAACCCCTATTTCTCATTTCCTACATCATAAAAGGCGTAATTATCAGTTCACATTCATCGACACAATTTTACTCTATCAATAGTAAGTATTGACAGTTTTAAGCAATAAGAGCTCCGGAATTTTTACCAACGGAGTATCAACATAGTATTGAACATCCTGAAATGATACTGTCAGTGGTTGGAAGGGTAGAACTAATCCTCCTGAGAAAAATGAATTGAAGGTGACAATTATTTTAACCCGGCTGCTTATAAATGACAAGAAGAAAAGTCATTCAAAGAATATGTTTAAATAGTAAATATGCCTTTTTCTGAAAAATAAAAATGCAAGGATACAACAGAACTGCTCACTTTTTCCAGGTTCTGCAGCAATTTCAACTGAAGAACCAATAGCATTCTTGCCTCCACCAATATTACCACTTCTTGACTCATTTCCTTGTAATTCAGAAAGCTTCTTGTCTGATACAAGAGCTCGAGATCTTCCAGGAGCTGATCATGCAATGGCAAACTGGATGTTAATGTACAAGTTTAAAATAATGGTTTCATAGTATGCCCAAGTACGCAATGGAAGATGAGCATACACTTGAAGAATTCCAATGCCAAGGTAAAACCCAAGTTAAGAACAATTGTGAACCCAATTAAGGCACCAATTGAAATCCAATAAAAGTAGCCATCAAAATTAAGGCCACGGCTCTCAAGTGCTTCTTGCCCCAAAGTTTTGTTTCCAGAGACCTGCAATGAAAATAATTTGTCTTTCAACTAAACATTATCTTTGTGAGCCTGGGAATATCATAGGATAGAATAAAGCTAACTCACTACTTTACAAATAAAAATAATAAGGTAAATTAAGCAAAGGGAGGTTAATATATTACTACCTTTCCCCACCGAGGAGCATGGAATTCGTTCACAGTCAATGCTATTTCTCCATATGACAAAGGAGAAATCCAAAATCCCCATTGCAACCAAGATGGCATATATGCTGCAATAGAAATGTATATAATATAATAATATTTCACCAAAAATAAAAAAGAAATGTTATTATAACATGATCAACAACATTTCATCAGAATTAAAACCAGTGCCAACCAATTAGTGGATCCAAATCCTTACGTTTTGGAATAATGAAGCCACCAAATAGTAAAACAACTAGTATGGACAAACTACCAGCTGTCATTGAAGCGACTACAGTTTGGAAAACTGAGGCAAGGAATCGAAACATGGATATTGATGTAAGGTGTACAGTGAATAGGAGGAGGAACTGGCGGAAGAACCTGAAGGAAACAGAAAATAATCACATAACTATGAAGCCACACAACACATTCCCAAACAATTGGGACCCAAAAAACAGCATATATTAACTAGATAGTATAGATACTATGTAGCCTATATCTCTCTCCTAGAATAACAACAAAGAATACACGAACTGGAATCATTTGTAAAACAGTCCATAGATACTAAATTCTCAAACTTGACATCAGGAAGAATAATGGATTTGGAATATAAAACCTCCTCTTTGATGATTTTCCCAAGAGTCTTAAAAGATTTGTATGAGAAGACGTTCTGAAAAGGAAATGGACTTTTCATCTAGGACTAACCTGCCAACTTCAGGGCTGTAACCAATGACATAATAAGAAAGTGCCGTCCAGATGAAAGATTCCAAGCATGAAAGAGGAATTTTCAGAATAGCAGAAGGGATAGAATAAGCCCAAGCAGGATAAAAGCACAAGTCTTTTTGTTTGTAAAAGATGGAAAGCCTTGATACAGTCATTGCCAGTTCCGGATATCCATCAACAAGAAGTATTATCAGTGAATAGAACAGTGAACCCATAAAATAATTTGCATGAACCACATCAACAGCCATTCGAGTTCGAATGAAAACGGTCATTGCAATAGATACAATGATGACAAGCTGCAAGGATAACAAATACATTACACATTGGATGCATGAGAAGTTAGATATGAAGTAATTACAATAGCTACGTCTTCAAGCAAATTAAGTTTAAGGTAGATAGATACCTGTGTTGACTTGAATACATACACGAAAGAGTTTCTTTTCATTAAAAGAATTTCCCTCATTGTACAAGCTTTAAACAATTCCCATTTTGTCAAGGAGTATTTTTTAAATGAGAGAGCATTCTTGTGGTTGAGAGACTTATCAAATGGCTTTGATAGCTCCTCCTTCAACTTTTGACCAACAGAACTATCCTTAAATTTCTTAATGAATTGATCAACAGAAACAAAACTGTAATGGTTTTCTTCGTGGCACCAATACTGCGCTTGATCTTTCCTGGAAATAACCTGAATTAATCAAAAATAGCAGACAAATCACTCATTAATAATCAAAACATTATAAGTAGAGAATAAAATGCACTAAACATACTTCTTGAAGAAAGTCAGCAGTTCCTTTTCTTTCTGGGCACTTGAACCCACAATCCTCAAAGAACTTAAGAATGTATTCACGTGGGCCATGGTACACAATTTTTCCTTCTGCCATGAGTACAATGTCATCAAAGAGATCAAAGGTCTCTGGTGCCGGCTGGAGAAGTGAAATTAATGCAGTGGCATCTGTGATATGCACCAGATGCTGAAGACAAGAGACAATCTGGAAGGTGGTAGAGCTGTCTAGGCCATTTGATATTTCATCCATAAAAAGTGCTCTTATTGGTCCCACAATTATCTCCCCTGTAATATGCACCATAACCAGTAATTGAGTCTTATCAAGCATCAACTGACTCGCATCAACTGATTCTTAATGTTCTACCAATTTCATAACCTGTTTTAGTTAATGCAATACAAACAATACCTGTCGTTAGCCTTTTTTTTTGGCCACCAGATATGCCTCTTCTGGCAGGATCTCCTACCAATGTATCAGCGCAGATATCTAGACCAAGGATCTGCAAGTCATTTTTGTAGCCAGAAATACAATAACTAAACAGCATTTTGTGATAAAAGTGTCAAAAAAAAACCCAAAAAAAAAATGTAGCTATAGAAGGAATAAAACTAGCAGAATACCTTTAAAGTATAGTCTGTCTGAAGGCTACTCTCCAGTCCTTTAACTGATGTTGCCTGTAAAAGAATTTTAATTTGGGTATAAACCATCAGGATATCAAAATTGAAGCAAACACTTCAAAAATTAATATGGATAAAAAATAACACGCCCATTTGATTATAATTTGTATTATTTGCTATTTCTAGATTGCGTGCATTTAACCATATTTCACTCTCCAGTTTTTGTTAATTTCTTCTCCAGTTACAAATATTTATCCCTTCATTTTGAAAACTCTAACTCTGTGTTTGGTTGGGGAGAAAATTTGGGGGAGGAGAAAAGCAAGGGGGAAAATGGGAGAGAAAATTAATGTTTATTTATTTTTTATTAGAGAAGAAAATAGGCTGAGGAGAAAAATGGGGTAAAATATCATATGAGCCCATTATTGTCTCAAATAAGGATAAAATGAATTCGTCCCCCTTCATTTTTTCTTCTCCCCCCCCCCCCCCCCAAAAAAAATTTTCTCCCCAACCAAACACAGCGTAAAGGGAAGGGGGAAACAGAACTTAAGAGTGTTTCAAGAAGACCCCCTGGTGGTGGAGTGCATGAAGAAAAACTTCTCTTTTTGCTAAGTTAAGATATATTTACATTTGGTTCCTCTCTAATCCTCTTTTACCTGGGTTAAATCTACAAAACTCTTCCTTAAACTCTTCAAGAGCTTTAATTACTTTACTTAAATTCTTTATAAGCCATCTCTTGATCCTTTTTCCAGTTCTTAAATAAAATAATCGGATGCCATATCCCTTCTCTAATAATCACTGATTATCAACTCCCAGTAAAAAAGAACGGCAAAATCAAACTAATAGGCCATAATGTCCCTCTTGTTTGTTGGATCCCTAACAAACTACCATGTAAAAGGACATATAGAGATTGCATACAGTTGGAGGTGGAAAAGACAGAAATTTTTGTCAAGTACCTTCATATATGCATCTAGGTCAGGGTCCGGCATTATCCCTGCCTCTTTCTCCCTTCTACTGACTTCCAGCAGAATTTCTTTAAAATAAAGAATGCAAATTATCACTAATGTAAAGTTAAACTTTTTTAACTTATGAAATACTCCCTCCGGTCTTTAATATAATATCCACTTTGTAGTTCGATTTCTTTATTAAAGTAAGTCTTATATTAAGGACTAGAGAGAGTATTAGGTATACATACCAGATCGACAGCCTACACCCTGACAACATGCAGAAAAGTCAAGTGTTTCCCTCACAGTCATCTCTGCAACATGCAAATCATGTTGGCTTACATATGCTGAAGATTTCTGAGGAATAAATTCCTCCAGCATGTGTCCATTGTAAGAAATCTCCCCATTGACCTATTCAAAGAAAAGGCAGTCAAGTTGCATGTAAATTCGTTGTAATGCTGTTAAAAGCATGAGGCTTGTTAGCATGTATTTTGCCTTTTGTTCAGTAGGCTAAGTTCAAATACAGCATTAGGCGATTGTTGGGCATAAGAATTCTTATTAAAGCAAGTATATGTTTGATTCATAATACTATAAATTTCATCAACTTCATCAGTGTCATATCTGAGAAGGGTCTTCCACAAAACAGAAGAAAAGCTCTTAGATTAGACCTTCATAGAATCACTGAGCTTTCCTGCTAGTGCCATTAGTAATGTGCTTTTGCCACTGGCTGGAGGACCAAGCAATAAGGTCATCCTGCAACATAGTTAAAGCGGAGCAAACAAATTACTTGGCATGTTTTTCTTTTCTTCCTTCCCAAGGAAAATTGTTACAAAATCCCCCAAGCTCATTCCAAAAGCTAGAAGAAGGCCTTGCATTATTGCTTTCCAATGTTCATCAGAAGGGGGGGATATAGGTTTTATAAAATACAAGCAGTGTTTGGAATGAATAGAACTAGTAGCAGTAAATGGTAGCAATACACTAAGATAATAGCTCCCAAAGCTTTGTACCTTCCTGGCTTTATAACACCATTGCAATCACTAATGATGCTTATCTTGGATTTCTGAGATTTTAGAGCTGATACCCTGGTGATGTCCTGTAAATGAAATACATAGGTACAAAAAAAAAATGTTAAACCCAATATTGAGTATAATATATAACTGAAAGTGAAGATGTTGCTTCTGTTATATATCAGCTTGCTATAACATGTATCAGATTAGGCAATGCAAAGACAATGACATGATGTTTAGAGCATGACAATACTTCACTCTGAAAAAGCCTTATGGTTAAATTATACAGAACAGGGATTACATAAGTTGAGGTGCCTAAAGTACATTAAATGACATAATTATTGTCTAACCCAGAGTAATCTAGGCATATCAAACATATATAAATATTACTCCGACAGTTCCTCTCAGTTTCCAAACCATAATACTTGATGTCCATACATAAAAGAACAGATAAAATCAAGACATCTATCCAAACAGTGTTCTTATTAGATACTTACAAAGATTATGTCTTTGAGGGTGTTCCATAGAGTAGGTACCGGCTTGCCACGAACTACTCGACACTCTGCTTCCACACAAAGATTTTGATACCTCACTTCCACAGTGGGCAGCTTAATACCAACTCTACATACCATAAGATTGAAAAAATAGTATTAACATTGCCTTCCAGGCACAGACATGCTTAGAACATTCCCTTGAAGCTAAATGCATAAGCTATCTAAGGAACAAAGTTTTTACTTGTCAATTCTTTTCCTTAGTTTCTGCAACAACCGAAGATTGTCATTTTCAGTGTGCTTGATAAGCCTTTCTACGAACATATGCCGATCATGAGCTCCAAGCTTGCTGACATTAACCACTTGCTTCCCTTTAACTTCTCCATTTTCGTCCATACCATCAAACAAAGCTGAAGTAATCCTCTCAAAAGTGGGCAGCCTTTGTATTGCAGCCCATTGAAGCAAATCTGCCTCATCATCATCATCACTTCCACCATCACCATCTTGTACAGCATTAACGTTCCGCCAGAAACTAGAGCGATGACTGCCAAATGAGGACCTTATACTCCTTCCTATCTCTACTAACTCAATTCTCAAAGACTCTATCTCATCTGAGCCTGCCAGTTGAGCCATCACCGTACATAAACATGGAACTTAATCTCAGATACATTCATGAAATGTTAAGGATATATATATACATATATTACTGCTGAACTGAATTTATGCCTTGATTTTAGTAGTTGATGATGTAATGCAATATGTCATACAGTTCAACGGCATGAAGATGAGCCCTGAAAATACAGTTATATCAAAACAAAGGCATACAATTTTTTTTTTTAAATCGCGTGTAAGCTTCTCCGGATGCATTAATTTATCTCTGAACAATAATAGTTTGTAAGATAATAGGAAGGTGTACTTGTTCAAAACGAAATGAAAGCACGCAAGCATAACAAGGCATGGTCCATGCCTCCTTGTTCATCTTTTCTTTTCATTTTTTTTTTATATAAATCACTGTATTCATCAATTTATTAAATGAAGGCCATTTTCAGGCGTATCATGATGTCAAGTCAAGAACACAACCAAGCCAAGATAGTGGGAAAAGAAAAGATTCTTCTTTCCAGGGGCCTGATAGGAATTACAATCACTAAGTCCATAAATAATGAGCTCCTTATAAGAGCTCTATTATTTTATGGACTCTGTGATTGTGATTTCTAATATGACCTTCGAAAGAAGAATCTATTCTTTTCCCACTATATATAGACACAGACCATTTTCAGTGTGGAATTTAAAAGAACATCGAAGTTGACGCTGATGGGTGTAAGTGTAAGTTGGGAGGCAATTAGAAGCCAAGCCCTCTATGGCTCTATGTTACTCAAGGGAAGCGTATTCCAAGACGAACAGATTTTGCAAGCTCATTTCAAGTCTTTTCCCCCTTCTTTTATTTTTATTTTTTATTTGCTTTTCTTTGTTTTGCTTAAACAATTGTGACCTTTGTTTAGTCACAGGCAATTATTACTCTATCTCTATGTTAAGGTTTTGGGGTAAGAGCAGACAGACAAGGTTTGGGTGACATCGGAAGACACCGTTTGTTGGATAATATCCGGAAAATAAGGAAAATATTTTCACACCAAACGTAGGTAATAATTATACACGAACTTTAAGGCAATTGATTAATCATCTTACCCTATTTTATTTGGGTCCCTACTTAAATTCAAATTCCATCAATAAAATCACCATGTCGTTCCTACGTATTTTTTATCATATTTAGAAATCGCGTACCAAAACATTACTTGAATTTAGATATTAGTAAAATAACTTGACTTCTTAGAATCACGTTAGCTTCCAAATATGCTCTTCATCCCATCTAAAAGAGAGGACTTGCACTTTTTTAAGTTGTGAGCCAAAAAGTTTCAATATTGGGAGCTATTTAACACTTTCAATTAACAAACCAAACATTTAACTTACTACAAAACCGTTATATTTCATAAACAGGAGCCACTTTGACTTTAGGCATGAAACTACAGATTCCCTGTTTTAAGTGGTCTGATTCACAGAAACAAAGAGTTAGGAAAGGAAGAAAACTCCAATCTGAAATCTGTAAATACTAATTTCTACCCCACAAGTGTGGGGAGATTCCTAGAACAATTAAATATCTCCCAAACCAAATCAATATCTAGGCCTCAGGCTTGGTCTCTTCTTCGTCCTCTTCTATCTTAGGAGCCAAGTAGAAACGAACATAACCCATCTCAGCAATCTTGTACTCGACTACCACTGGCAGATCATTTGACAGACTGATTGTCACTGTGCTAGACAATGGTGTGGCCTTTGTGAATGAGTTCATGTACCTTAGAGCAAATGTCAAAGATACAGGCTCATTCATCTCAATAACAATAGCTTCTTCAGGCTGCAATACAAGGGACAGAAAAATGTCAATACAGCACAATTTAAAACTACTAGAAACAATAGATGAGACCACAAATTACTGTTTGAGGGAACAAATTTTCGTTACACCATCTTACCTTGTCCACAGTGGTATTTTGCCTACATACAATATTTGCAGTTCCAATATCTCCCCTGGTGGAAAACTTTACACCTTCCTTTGTAACCGAAATCACAACTACAGCATGTAAAATAAAAGGTGTCATTCATTGGACAAATTTTAGAAGTAAAATGATGGATGTAAGAAACACAATGTAGAATTACCAGTATCACCAATGCTGCTAAGATCTTTGCAGATCCTAGCAAACTCAGCTGAAGGCATCCTAACAATGGCATGATATTCTGCCTCAGGAATTCCAAGGTGCTCACTATCAATGTCCATCAGCTTCATCTCAAAATCAGAAATCTTGTCCTGTGCTATAAGTCATAATCATAAAAAAAACATAGAAGTTAATGAAAGCTGTAAAATTTAAAAACATACAGACTCCTAACTTAGGTCATATAAACATCAATGACACAATAAGACAAAGCATTTCTATTCAGACGCCACAGATAAACAAAGAAAGAGTAGGCACTCGTACTCAGTCATCATGTCAGCCACAATATTGCTTAAGCTATAAATCAGTAAAGGCTTTTAAAACAACCATTATGTTCACAGAACAAAACTCCAAAGAAAATGAACGATAATAAATGTAAAACCGATACCCTTTTTTCCATTTCATTCTTACTAATTATGTATGTCCCTACTATGAAGTGCCCATGAAAACTTTCCTCTACTAATATCATTATTACTTTCATAAAAAAATTGATGAGACGTTTCACCAAATGAATAAATCATGACTACAGGACTCATCCATATAGACAATGAAACTTCTAAATAACAGAAATAAATCAAGAATGAACCCTAACATGACTGCTCTGACTATGATACCTACACAACTAATCTAACTTGATCCGTTAACTGACTCAAACAGAACAAATCAATAAATTCAATTTTTCTAGTCCAGCAGGCAAAAAAAAAAAAAACACGAACGAAGAGATTAGTTTAGGAACATGAAACGTACTTGGACTTTCAAACATGAAAGTGACGGTGTCGCTTCCATCGTCGGCCTTAATGGTGATGATGTCATCATTACCAGCACATTTCAACATCTTAGACATGTTATTGAGATTCATACCCATTGAAAGGTTACGGTCACAGCGATAGTGCTCAAAGCCCTCCGATCTGAGAAGCAGAGCAACGAGAGCGACGTGGCTGGAATCCATGGCCTGGAGAGAGAAACCGCTGGCTGAACAATCGAAGTTGGCGTCGTTGACTAGCTCTTTGATGGCCTCCAAAACCTTCTTCAGAAGCGAACCTTGAACGAGACGAAGTTCCAACATCTTCAAGGTTTGAACTGTGTGGAGTAAGAGAGTTAGGGTTTGAGTTCAATTTTTTTCCCTGAGGGAGAAATGGTGGGAAGTAGAGAATAGAGATGGAGGGAAATCGGAAGGGTTTATATATCGGAAGATTCTGGAACCAATTGGCGGGATTGTGTGAATTATTGAGTTCCCGCCAAGTTTTGGAGCCGATTCTTTTTTAGGGTTTTAAGTTATTACGCTTTGTGTCTCTTGTAGTCTTGTAATATATTTTTCTGCCAGAGAATTGAAATTGAGATCATATTCTTTGTAAGAAAATTATGGAAAATTGCCCCAAGTTGTTCAGTGAAAACTTTGGAAAACATATGTATATACATATACATCGTGTAATAAATATTGTGTATTACAAGTGGATTTCGAATTTCAGATTTCTATAACGCAATCTCTTATGTGCCTGTTTGGAATAGCGATAGAGAATCGTGATTTTAACTAATCGTGATTTGTATAAGTGATATTAGGTAGAAGTGACACTGGACAATCGTGATTTCTGTTTGGATACTTTTTTTTATAAGTGATACTAATAGTTTTGATTATGTTTGTATTTTATTTATTAAAAGTACTTATGGGTGTATAATTACCAAAAAGGGCATGAATTTAATAAAATTTATTAATAATTGCGTAATATTTAAATAGAAAAGAGTGTCATAAAAAATATAAAAGAGATAAATATAATGCCTAATTATGTTGTATACATCGCACAATCTCATCACGGATAGAGTTTCGAAGGCGATTCATTTCTGGTGAAGAAACTATGTTGACTCTTTGGCTGTGGATCCGAAACAACTTGATTTATATATGTTACCCAAATGTTTATAATTTGAAATTGTTTTATAACGTTTAAATTTGTTTAACATTCGTAATTTAAAATTGGGTTGATAAAACTTGTTCAATTTAATCTGTTAGTTCAACTACACCCTACTTTTTTGTTCCACAATAAAAAGTTAATTCAATAAATATACACGTTACTTTTGTAGAATTTTATAAAGAAATTACCTTTTTTTGTAAAAAGAATAATTAATTTATGCAGATATTCTCTGTTTAATTTAATTAGATTTTCTTTTTTTTTATTCTATCTTATAAGTTTACTTTCCTATAAATATAAATACACCTTCTTTAAAATAAATATATTTTTTTTCAAAAAATAATTATTTTAATTTATATATATGGCAATAAAAAAATAAGATAGTTAGACCTAAAATAATTCTGTTGAGAAATAAAAAGGAATTCAGATAAATTGGGTCATGATAGATTTTAGGTAGAAAGTAAGGGTAGTTTAGACTTTTTAGGTAGAAAGTAAGGGTAGTTTAGATTTTTTAATGTTTTTAAATTCAATCGTAATATTTCCAATCGCAAAAGCAACCCTCCTGTTGCTTCTGGTAAAAGTACTTAAAAAATCCAAATTACGACAGAAAGTGGGCTATCGTAATTTCAAAATGAACACCCAAACCATATCAATTAAATAAATTAAGTACTTTTTTTTGCTTCAATCGAGCTTATTTCACTCCCAATCGCCAATCCAAACAGTCACTATGATTTCTTGCAAGTGAATGTTTGTCTTGTTCGGTCTTCTTACTTTCGTCTTTACTATATTCTCTTGATTTCATAACATATGGTTTTTTGGTTACTTATTTATCAGCAACTCAGTATACGCTGTTTCTATGCATGATTTGTACAAAACAAAGAATTTATTTTAGATTTTAACCTAATGTCTATTTTCTTAGATCTTACATCTCTGTATTTTTTCGGCAATATTCTTAGTTCTTCTTACATCTCTATGGACCGGGGTATGGGATTGGATTTCTTCCGCCCTAAAAAATTTGTTGAAAAAAATTTATCAATAAATTATAATTACAATTACCAATGCACATTCACTTAAAATTTGTTTTTAAAATCAAAATGAATTTTAAATGATTAATTTATTGAAGTCTTAAACATTTTATGACAGCAGTAGAGCTTGTTTATTATGCTTGATATATGGGAAAAAATAATTTCTGGGAGTCAATTAATATCTACAAAAAAAATTAAAATAACATTGTAAATTATTCACACACGCCACGGGCCTAATGAGATTAAAGTTGGGCTTTGACTCAATATTCAACTCCGCACAATTGTTGAGACCAATGTGTCAGCTAAGACTAGGCCTAGATCTGATCTTTGATCTCTGAAACAGATGTGCCTTCATTTTCTTTCTTTCTTTTGGCTGGGGGAAATTAATTACAAGTCCTATGGAATGTATATTAAGGTAAGGTCTTACGAAATCTCTTAATTAAGATGGGTTCCTGTGAAATCCCCTGATTAAATTGAAATCCTTAGTTCTAACCAAAAAGTTGTTATAGTCTGGCCAAAAGTTGTTATTATCTGGGGAAAAAGTTGTTATTGATAAAAATTTTAAAATTGGTGAGTGATACTTATAATGTTGTTGTAAAGGCCCAAAACATTGTTATCATCTAGTCAAAAGGCACTAGTGACCAAGTCGGAGTCAAAACATGCTAACACCAAACAAAAGGCCGGACATACATAATCAAGCAAGAGGCATCTGCGGATATTCACTAGACCAAGTGAGGTGAAATCCGGTGATTTATGCGTGTATTTTATATATTGTTAAACTTAAGGCATCTATTTATGCTTCAGCATATTTGAATTGAATTTAATATTTTGGGTGACTGTTATGATTAATATTACTTTGAACTGTTAGTTGTAGGCCGGAGGCCTTTAAAATGAATTTATCTTAGACCAGCCCCTTTTTGTGACGCTTGATGGCTATCATATATTTGGTGGATGATTATGTATGCTATAGGCCGGAGGTATTTTGTTTGATGCTATCATGTTCTGAATCTAGTCTTTTCCAGAATATGGCTTGAAGCCCATGCGATATATTTATATGTATGATTGGGTATGATAGTTTCACATGCGAAATTTCGGGAGTTTCTCTTGATATGATGTATGGACCTCGGGATGCTAGATGAGTTGTGAATAACTGATGAATGGTGATATTGTTTAGTGTGGGAAAAAGGTTTGCAAGGTTGCATGAGATGCCAATTGTATGAATTGTTGGGCATAAAGCTTTTAAAAAGAGAAAAGTTATTTTTTAAGATGTAACTTTCATTTTAAGTACCATGTTAGAAATTTTTTCCCAAGATTTATTTTTAATTACCATGTTACAAATTAACCTAATTATTTTTTGAGAAAGCATTGGGATGCTTATGAATCTGTGATCTCTTTCGTTTATTGTGTGACGATAATTTTATTTTCAATTCACCATCAGAAAATCAAATACTAGTCAATTTCTTATTTAGCTACTTATATTGATTCCTAATTGTGATTATGCTATGACCTCAACTAATATAAAGCAACTGGCCCAAAAATAAAATAATATAAAGCCAGGCTGTGGCGGTGTTATAGGAGTCAATAATCACACAGCTAACTTTACTCTAGCATTAGGAAAGTGTGGTACATTTGATTGAAATTAAATAATGGGCTATTTCCTCGTTACACTGGGAAAATTGTGCAAATTACTGTAAAATTTGGTTGAATCTGGGTCTATAATAAATTATTGATCCAAGCCCTTTTTTCTCCATGTGGAAACTTGTTTGGCTCGTATGTCTGGGCAAGAGTTAAGGCTTCAAATTGACGAAAAAATGCTGGCAAACAAATTATCAACTGCTATGAAAATAAAGAAAATAGTAGAGATATAGATAAGGGAGATGAAGAAAGACAAGGAGAAATTAGGGAGAAAGAGATGGATAATTCTTATTGTTTTCAAGCTAACCATCATTTGATGTATGCCCATTATTTATACGCCACAAGTTTTTAAATTATTTCTCAAGAGTTACAACAAAGATTAAATCTACATAATTGTACATCAAGTAGTAGGTTACATAGACTTCGGTGAAGAAACTCAAGGGGCACATCTTAGAAGGTTATGGACATCCATACTATATTATAATATTTATAACACCCCTCATTGGATGTCCATAAACAAATATCGTGCCTCATTAAAAACTTATTAGGAAAAACCCAATGGGAAAAAAACCCAGTGAAGGAAAAAGAGTACACAATACTTATCAACGTTGCCTCGTTAAAAACCTTATCAGAAAAACCCAATAAGACAAAACCTTGGTTAAGGGAAAAAGAGTACAGCATGATATTATCTCCCCTTGAAGATAGGATTACTTTTACTTTTCCATATAATGACAACGTGACTTTAACTCCCTCTAGTAAAAAGTAAAAAATTACTTTTGTCCTTTTTATCTCAATTGAGTATAGTGGATTTTCAAGCATATTCTGTCCAAAGCTTTTTTGAGCATATCTCTATCTAGTCGAATTGCATTATCATCACATGTTCTGCTAAAATGTATTCTTTTAACATATCTCCATGATATATTTCACATCCACATATCAATTTGTATACCTGCAAAAACTTAATTCTTCCACACAAAAATTTAACATGTAATGTTAACAAAATTGGTAAATATTTATGTGGAACCTCTATTCATGATTTTAAAATCATTGAGGAATTCAATAACTTGATCTACTGGTCAAGTAAAATGCAAATTTATATATTTTCCAAGTGAAAAATATGTTATGAATGATTTTCTTATATATACTGTTGGCATTTAAGATTATTCAAGGATTTTCATTTAAATTTCATAATATTTAATCATTGATGTATACTTTCATTTCATATACTGCCAGATTTAAAGGTAAAACAATTACATCCACCACAAAAATAATATGCCTTATCATAATCTTCACTGCTTTTGTGAAAATATGTATTTCACATATATATTTATAATTTATATTTCAGGTATTTGGACTGCTGGTCCATAACGTTCCTGTATTTAAAACATAATAGCATTTTCATTGTATCTTTCCCTTTTGTTGTTTTTTTGCCAATCATCTTTATGTCTACTTCTTATGACATATCTCAGTATAAAATCCTCATTTAATCAAGTGATATCATTATCGAAATTGTTGTCGATAACTTTATTCTTTTCGATTCCATTTTCCTTGTTGTGACATAACTTACGGAGATCTCTTTGTTAATTTTCAGGTACCTGTACCTCCTTTGAGGTTTTTCAATTAGTTATGTCCTGGCACTCTTCTAGAGTACTTGCCTTCTCAATATGATCATCTAAATTATAAGTTTCTATATATTATAGTATTTACATTTGGAATCGATTGATTTCTCATGCTTCAGGCACATTGCATTTGTTGGAGCATTTTCAGCTGGAATATGAGATTTGATAATTCTATCTATGTTAGTAATTATATCTAGCAGATATTTTGTAATATTTCATGAATACAAAGTATGATGAACTTCTAGTTTATATTAGATGATCTACATTTAATAATAACAGTGCATTCAATACATTTTCTTTTCCAGCTACTTAATTTCTCCCCCTCATGTTTGGATAACTTTGTTGAATAATAATCAAATAATCATGCGGTATAAGTCTCCTAAATCCATTTATTTCATTTTGAAACAATAAGAAGGAATTTTTTACCCAACACTTATATCAACTTTGTCTAAATATCCATCTATACTCATGGTGGATTGATAGACATATGTATTACACATTCAAAAAAATTTTAAAATAGAAATTATCTGGCTCCTGACCAAAAACCAATTTTACCATGAGAATCTTGTTGGCTTGATGTAAATATATTCTGCAACATGTAATATTAAATATGTCAACATTGAAATAGAAAAAATTTTCTCTAGTTATTCATGGAGGCTTTAGTGAATGATTTCTAAGTCATATAATCTCGAAATTGTGCAATAATTATATTGATTTAATCAAACAATCTTGCAAATTTCATGTTGCAAACTAATAATAATCTTATTTCTGGGTCCTACATTCCTTTTACAGGTTAGTAAGTAATTGTAATTCATATTGTGCCAATCAAAAATTATTTTTACCAGCAATTAGATCATGAGAAATTATTGTCAAACCAAAGGCAATAAGATTTGAACAAAGTTTATGGAGACACAATAAAATGAAGGGGGATGAGAGACAAAACCTGTGAGAGAAGATCAATACACAAAAATGATGAAATGAATTAGACAGAAACATTCTCCCATCACGTCTCCATTACTTTGCATAATGTAAGTCTTTAGTCAAAAGTCATTCTCCAAGCATTTCTTTCCATACCAAACATGTGGTGCTTATGAGTCTTAACGGAGTCCAGCTAAAGAGCCGAAATTATCCCTCGAAGTTCACAACCACCATGGCCCTCATGAACATATATCACAACCTTAATACAAGCTTTCATCGGATTCATGTCTACCACCAAGGTGACTATATCCAGGTACCACTTTGATCTTAGAATTCAATCATCAAATCATCTTTGGCTCCTCACGGATTTGTTCTCCATGACACTTTCATTGTCTCCTAGTGGTAGCAGCCGTTTGGCATCTGTGATCTCGTTTTGCCTAAATAAATTCGGGCATAGCTCATTGCCATTTTCTTATCTGTCACATTATAATCTTTTCAACTTGACAACCATTTTGACCTTTTATCTTCACTAAATAGATACATATTTTTCTATGGCTGTTGGCCATATTAAATACTTGCTCATAGTTTTATATCAAAATATAATTATCTTAATGTTTCCAAACATTGTTGCCTCAAATTATCAATCTGGGCATTGGTTATATATGATAAATATACTAATTAGTCTTCAGGATTGTAAGTTATTTGTCTATAAAACAACATATAATTAAAATAATTTTTTAGGGCTATAAAACCCCTTTGTTTGTCATTTGATACATGACAATAAGCCTTCATTATTTTTGACTTCATAATCACTTTAGCTTTTACTCTCAATAAGTTGATGCGTATTTTTCTGTATGATTTCTTGACACATTGTATATGCCTTTTGTCTATATGACTTTTGGTCATTTTGTATAGGCCTTTTTTCTTTATGACTCTAGTCATATATAACATTTGCTTTTAACTCTAATGACCATAAAGATATAATTTTTTCCACAATTAATCATCAATTCCACCAATACAATATGATCATGTTCATCATCACTCTCATAGTAATGTTCCATCTTTCAATAGCACACCATCAATATTCTTTTTTTTTTCTTCAGATATTAGTCTTCGGGACCATAGTAAAAATCTTTCAAAGCTATAAAATCCTTTTGTCATTTAATTTCTGAATCATTAGCCTTCGGGGCTTGAATGTGTGGATCATTAGCCTTCAAGGCTTTGACATTTGTTACACTAAATCATCAAATTATAAATATCTATATCTATATATATAATATGCATTATTTCATATGCATCGAATTAAATATGCGAAGGGGTGTTCCGTAAGAACTAAAGGGCATATGAACTAAAGGCGGTAGAACCTGCCAATCTAGTTCATTGTGACAGCCTCTCTAATTCTCCAGAAGAGGTAAGGATA
Source organism: Mimosa bimucronata (assembly GCA_037074515.1). Lineage (NCBI taxonomy): Eukaryota > Viridiplantae > Streptophyta > Magnoliopsida > Fabales > Fabaceae > Mimosa > Mimosa bimucronata. The sequence goes on along the minus strand of CM073440.1, from coordinate 17,813,697 downwards.
TGATGCAATATTATTTATATAATAACAAAATAATAAATAACAACGTGATAAAATAAGAAATAACAACATAATATATAAACACAAGCAAAAACAATTTTAAAAAAATGCAGTGAAATAACAAAATAATAACATAAAGAAATAGAAATGTAAAATAGAATAAAGAATAAGAAATAACATAAAACGTGATGAAATGGCAATAACACTAAAATAACAAAACTTTAAAGGGTTAAATGTCATATTTGCCCTTGAAGTGTGTAAGGTATATCATATCTGCCCCTGAAGTATTTTTGGGTCCAAATGTGCCATTGAAGTATGCAAATGGATCAATCTTGCCCTCGAAGTATAAAAATGGATCAATTTGCCTTTTGACCGTTAAACAGTGAAAGTTGACCGTTAATATTTTAACGTTTAAAGGACGAAATTGATTCATTTTCATACTTTAAAGGCATATTTGGACCCAAAAATACTTTAGGGGCAGATATGATATACCTTGCACACTTCATGGGAAAATATGACCTTTAACCCAACTGTAAATCATAAAACAAGAATAGACATATAAAATAAACTAAGGACAAAAGGACAAGAGATAGAAACAAAATTATGTAACGCAATATAATAGGCAAGATGGATGCAATAATATCACAAGATTTAAATGTCCAGAGTGAATTCGTGCTTATAATATGCTATAAAAATAAAGAAAATAGTAAAGATATAGATAAGGGAGATGAAGAAAGACAATAAAAAAAATAATAAAGATATAGATAAGAGAGATGAAGAAAGGTCTCTACTATTTTCTTTATTTTCATAGCATCCACGAAAATATTCCCCATTAAATAGACAGTGGAGCAATGTCCTCTTCGGAAACTTTTTTTTTCCAATGGATGGATTTATTTCTCATGGCTAAGAGTGTCACATCTGCCACTTGTTCGAAAGCCTGCGCATCGATAAACACATTTATCCCAATTTCTATAATAATTGTTCATACATATAAGGTATGATTGATTTTTTTTAATTAAAAAAGTTAAATAAGATAGTTGATCATAACATATTTTTATATTATTTTATTATATATTAACTTATAAGAAAAAAACAGTTTGATCTATTTTATATTTAACAACATGTGTTATATATAATGAATAATTGGGGGTCGGGTCCTAAGACGTGGCTACTGTGTGTTGTCACGTGAATTTCCTCATTTCACCTATCATTTCTGCCCAATAAATGCCTGTATACGTAGACAAAAACATAAGTCACCACAACTCCACGAGTTCCTCCTGGTGATTACAATATGCATATTCCCAATTCAGTATTCAAAGATCAGTTAAAAAAAAAAAAAATCTGTATTCAAAGAGCAAATACCTTTTTTTTTTCCTGTAACTCACGCATCTTCCTTTAGCATATTTGAACCCATACATTTAAACTTTAAAAAAACTTAAAATAAAAGACTTGGTGTTGTATTGTATTTGTATCATAAGAAATTTAAATTATTTGCAGCTATACGTTACTATTTATTTATAAATTATTATACTCTATCGGTCCTAAATACATGATCTATTTAAGGAGTTGATCTTGATCCTAAATATGGAGCATAATTTTAATTTTTATCAATCTCCTCCCAAATTATCCTTATTGATAGTCATCCAACAATAATAACAAAGATTAATAATAACAAAGATATATGGGAGAGAATAAGGGAAGATGAATGGATTATTTTAGAAAAAAAGATAACATTATGAATTTTTTTTTTTGAACTGATACAACATTATGATTGAAAACACCCTAAATATGCACGATTATTTCTCGTCATACCTTTTTTACCTCAGATTTCTCATTATGATCGAATACAGTAAAAGGTACCATTTGTCAAGTGCTAACAACCAACCCACTGACCCAATCAAGAAAATTATCATATTGTCACAAACCCAACAACTAAGGACTAAGAATCTCAAGTCTAGGTCTAACTAATTTTCATGATTTTGAAATTATCTGAGAAATAGAATGTATTCTAAGTATTTATCAATAAAATATTCACGTTCTCACCCAACATCCTTAAATAAAAATCAGCATGCCAAGGTAATTTTGTCTAATTGCAGACAAAGTTTTATTAGTTGTGTTCGGATGTATATATATATGTAGATACATTTTGCCAGATTAGTTGTTCGGATATAGATCCAAGAAATGTTAATTATCGGCTACCTCAAAAGATTATGAAAAAAATTCAATACGAATAAGCGATGTAGTTTTCGTTATTATTTGAAAAATGGGTTAATCTTATTTTTTATTGGGGTAATTAATTACAGGTTCCGTGTAAGGGATTTAATTAAGATGATGTCCCATGAAATCACCTAATTAATCTGAGGTCCCTACCAGAAAGTTGTTATGGCAGGCCAAAAAGTTGTTATTGCAGGCCGAAAAGTTGTTATTGCAAGCCAAAAAGTTGTTAGTGACTTCTAACAACTTTTTGGCGTGCAATAACAACTTTTCGGCCGTCACTAACAACTTTTTGGCTTGCAATAACAACTTTTCGGCCTGCCATAACAACTTGTGGCCTGAAAATCACTCTTGATCTGTAACAACTTGTGACCTTGCGGTAACAACTTTTTGACCTGCAATAACAACTTCGTAGGATCTCATATTAATTAGGTGATTTTGTGGGACCTTATCTTAATTAAGTCTCTTACACGGGACATATAATTAATTATCCCTTTTTTATTCTAGTCTGTCTTCATTTTAGTTCTGATTCCTTTAATTTAAAACCACAGGTCTTGATTTTTATTGGGGTAATTAATTACAGGTCCCGTGTAAGGGACTTAATTAAGATGATGTCCCACGAAATCACCTAATTAATATGAGGTCTCACGAAGTTGTTATTGCAGGTCAAAAAGTTGTTATCGCAAGGTCACAAATTGTTACAAACCAAGAGTGATTTTTAGACCACAAGTTGTTATAGCAGGCTAAAAAGTTGTTATTTCAGGCCGAAAAATTGTTATTTCACACTAACAACTTTTCGGCCTGAAATAACAACTTTTCAGCCTGAAATAACAACTTTTTAGCCTGTCATAACGACTTTCTGGTAGTGACCTCAGATTTAGGTGATTTTATGGGACCTCATCTTAATTAAATCCCTTACATAGGACCTATAATTAATTACCCCATTTTTATTAGCGGCAAAATGGTCATGTTTTTATTAGCCGAAATCAATGTTTAAGCGAAATAAAATTCAAGAGACCAAAGCCAAAACAGAAACAAAGTTAAGGGTAAAAAATTATATTAACTCTGGAAAAATACATATTTGTCTGAAAGATGCAGGCAGGAAACGATTTATTCAAAATTACCCATACGAAGCTGGAAATGAAAAAACCAACTGATAATAACTGCAACAGTAATTTCCAAATAGTGGGGACGATAACTACAGGACGCCGCGAAGCACGAATAAGGCAAACCAGATAGCATCCATTGATCTTCCATGGAGTGATACGGTTTCTATCATTTCACTCTCTCTCTTTCTCTCTCTCACAGTTAGTATTTGATTAATGCCTTCGCTTCAATCAAACAAAACCTAACATCCATATTCAACGCATTATATTATTCATTTCTTCGTCTTCGCAATTCACCATCATTCTTCCGCGTTTCTCTCTCCTCAGGGTACAATGCCAGATCTCAATTCCGGAACCCAGATCTCGTTCTCCCAGGCTTTCTTTTGCAGCGCTTTTGCCGCTTGTTTAGCCGAGGTAACACTTCCCATTCTATTTTTGCTTTTGTTAATTTCGGTCTTCTCGCTAATGTGTTCGCTTCAGTGGAGATCTGTTGTTGAACTGATTCTTACGAGCTCAGACATGATTTTTTTAACTGTTTTTTCTCAATTTTATGAGTGGGAAAAGTATGGTTTTATCCAAATTGTGAACACGAACAAGTGATCCGCAGATATCGATATTAGATTGAGCCAAACTTTTATGATCTCGACCTGTTCTTAAAAATGGGAAATTTCTAACTACTATATGAAGTTTATCATTGTAAGTACATAATGAATTTAGATATGAATAGAATATGTTGGTTGTGTATAAGTGGAAAATTTTGGGGGGAAGCTTGGAATTATCCCAATCTAAGAAATTCATAATGCCTTGTCATTCCTTTAACTTAAAAAGCTTCTTATTCTGAGCAATGACACCGCGTGAGTTAATATAGTTCAGCTCAGTGATAAGGAATCTATATATGCAAGTTCACTTAATTATAGTATTGCATTTCTTTTTATGCTATATGAACATACCTATAAGGAAGAGGACATGAACTACTTAATCGCTCAATACTTCTTAATGAGCACTAACAGAAGTGTATATTGGGAAAACTCTGGAGGGATTCTTAGCAAATGAGTGAAAATCAGTAATTGGTTTCCGGCTTTTGCATGAAATTGCTAATCATACAAAATGTTTTTCACATGCATATTTAATCGCTCAATACTTCTTAATGAGCACTAACAGAAGTGTATATTGGGAAAACTCTGGAGGGATTCTTAGCAAATGAGTGAAAATCAGTAATTGGTTTCCGGCTTTTGCATGAAATTGCTAATCATACAAAATGTTTTTCACATGCATATTTGTTGGTTTATAATGGATAAGTTAATTAAGGCAGAATTCAGTCATTATATTCTGTGCGTGTTTGCATGTGTGTCCTTTCTACTACTGCTCACATGATTGGTTTTGCTGATAGATATATTCATGTCTGTGTACCCTAAGTATGTCTTAGGAACTGCAGTTTGTTGTACTTACCGTTGGTAATTTTAATATTTTGTTTCTGCTTGGATTTTGTGCAGTTATGTACTATTCCTCTTGACACAGCTAAGGTCAGGCTTCAACTCCAAAAGAAAGCTGCAGCTGCTGATGGCACGGTTATACCTAAGTACAGGGGCTTGCTGGGCACAATTAAGACCATTGCTAGAGAAGAAGGCTTGTCAGCTTTGTGGAAAGGCATCATTCCTGGCTTACATCGCCAGTTTGTGTATGGAGGCTTAAGAATTGGGTTATATGATCCAGTGAGTACGAATATCTTCCTTTTGTGAATATGACTATGTCGTTCAGGAACATGGGTTTGTACATATAAACTGCACAATGGACAGGTCAAAACATTTCTTGTTGGTAGTGCATTTGTTGAAGAGATTCCTTTATACCATATGATACTTGCTGCTATGTTGACTGGTGAGTCCTCTTGGAATGGTTCTCTTTCTTACAATTTTATCAGTTTACAAAATCTCATCAACATGTGTGACACCTCTTTCAGAGCCATCTGCATGAAAACTCACTGTGTGAAAGCTTTAGAACTGTTCTGGCCAAAAAAAAAAAAAACGAAAGAAAGCTTTAGAACTCCCCCCCCCCCCCCCCCCCCAAAAAAAAAAAAGTTATGCCACTTCAAATGCATCACATCAAACATTATGATAAGCTTCTTTAACTGGGAACAGGTGCTCTGGGAATCATGGTTGCTAACCCAACTGATCTGGTCAAAGTAAGACTTCAATCTGAAGGCCAACTGCCAAGTGGGGTGCCTAGGCGTTATTCTGGTGCCCTGGATGCTTATTTTACTATAGTGAGACAGGTCGGACATTCTGATGTTTGTTTTGTTTTGTTTCTTTATGTATTTGAAAATATAAGTAATTTTTTTATATGTATGATTTACGCATTTTTTATGTATAAAATAGGAAGGATTAGGGGCTTTATGGACTGGGCTTGGGCCTAACATAGCACGGAATGCAATCATAAATGCTGCTGAACTAGCTAGTTATGACCAAGTGAAACGGGTAATCCCACTTTAGTGTGAGTTGAGGTTTTGCACTATAATTTTGTAGATGTAGCTTTATGGAAAATGTTAATCGCAATGCTGCTCTGATTCTTCATACTTATGCAGACAATTTTGACAATTCCAGGGTTCACAGACAATGTCTTCTCTCACCTCCTAGCTAGCTTAGGCGCAGGTCTTTTTGCTGTCTTCATTGGTTCTCCGGTGGATGTGGTATGTGCTCCCCCACACTTGAAAAAATCCCTTCTCTGTCCACTACATTTAAGATGATCATCTTAATGACATTTCTATTTATAACAAAAGGAGAAAGGAGAAAAGACAAATAAAAAATGAAACAGAATGTTAGTTGGTCTTCAATGTTATATCCCTCATATCCACATGGTCTTGAGTTTAGATAATTCTTATCCTATTTTTGTACTTTAAGCTTAATCCCAAGACTTATTTGCAGGCCATGTGGAGGTGTCCTGATAGTTAATTTTTGAATGAAAATCATTATCTTATCATATGAAGTAACTGTATCTTATTTCTGATGTATTAGATGATGATTTTCCAATGCTTATGATATATTCAGATAAAATCAAGAATGATGGGAGATTCAACATTCAAAAACACTCTTGATTGCTTTCTCAAGACATTGTATAACGAGGTCAGTTAAATAATTTTAGACAAATGGGTTTTCAATATTATTTTATTGTAGTTGTGCATGCACCTTGAAATCTTTAAACCAGTGAATGCCAAAAGAAGTACTTTTTTAGCATTCTCTGAGGACTCGGAACTCGGAACACAATTTTTAGCATTCCTCTGAGCAATCCAAACTCACGGCACAAATATGTTGCAGGGATTTTTGGCTTTCTATAAGGGTTTCTTTCCGAACTTTGCTCGGGTGGGACTCTGGAACGTGGTTATGTTTTTAACACTTGAGCAAGTAAGATATTTGTATTAATTTGCTACGGTGACTGTTTAATGTTATGTGAATCTAGAACCTGCATTGCACTTGAAATTTCTCTAATTGAAGGGTCTCTTGGATTGCCTTTTGGCTATCTAATTCATTATATATCGGACATAATTTGGGAATTGCTTAAAAATAAAGAGCAGGTCATGTCTGTTGACTATTCAACCTTTTTTCTCAGGAAAATTACCCATATGTCCTATGTAAGAGAAATAATACTGATAGGTTATATGGGATTTAACATTTACATGTCAAACGTTCATATTTACAAGTCGAGTTGCGTCATTTATAAGTCAAACGTGTAAACACGAAATCCATTGGGAGACCCCTGTTTTTATTTTTCCTAGTCGGGATTTATAAATAGTTTTGCTATTCTACAGAGGATATTTCTCAAATTAGCACGGAGGGAATTAATGTTAACACATATTTTATGTTAATAAACTAAAATTTATTTACTCATGAGAAAATGCCTGTAAGCATCTTTTATTTTCCACCTTGATCACATCAAAATAATGTAAGCTGCTAACTAGAACTTGCGGCACTGTGTCTTTCAGCTAAATTTTATGCTCCATCTCTAGATTGACGTTAGTTGGTAACGAAGTCAGATTCTTATGGGCTTTAATATAAGATTGCCTTTTTCTTTCTTTCTTTGTTTTTTTTTTGGGTGTTTTCTTGTTGATAAATAAAGTTACTGCGGGCAGCCTTTTTAATTTTTGGCCAAAAAACCCGTGTGGCCTAGAAAGACGTAAAAGAATGCTCTCTTCTCTAGTGGATTCTACTTGCTTTTACATGATATCATGCTGGTGGTAAATTTATGTGTTTGACTGTATGATTGTGCTTCTTGTCAGTTTTGAGAGTTCTCAATATGTTCTCTGTATATGCAGGTCAAGAGATCTCTCAGGGGACCGTTATAATTACTTTCAATGATTCTGAAATTCACTAAGCTGACAAAGTGTTCTCCCTCATACGGTCCTCAACAAATTTGTTCAGTGAAGTTTGCCTAATCAGATTTGTTTCAATTTTTTTTGCCATTCAGCGTCAAGGTTTACGTATTCATAAACATCAGACTAGTAGCCAGTCATATTTATATTTGTGCTCAATATTCTCATCTGTTTATGTATAGTCAATTGAAGAGAAAGATAAAGAAAATGGTGAGACTGAGTTGACACGTACGTCTCTCTTTCCTTACTAATGGATTATGCAACAACTTTAGTGGTCTGGTTCATATATTAGAGGTCTGGTATTTTTTTTTTTTTTACCTTTTCTGGGGAAGAAGCTACTTACTCCCCCAATTTGTTGCATAGCTGATCAGATCAGATCAAAGCTTGTATTTAAAAAATATGTAGCCCTGTATCTGTATGGAAGAATAAAAGTTGTTATTCATTTAATGATCATCATGGATTCACCTTGTTCATCACTGATAGTGCGGATGAAGTATGTTTGCTCACTCTGACTCTGAGGCCTGAATGCTTTCGGTTGGACTAAACGGATACTACAAACTAGATCGGTAAAATATTTTCCTTTATTGAATTTGCATGGCTTATTTTCTTGAGACATAGCTTTGGTGTTTTTAAAAATATTTTTAAAAAGTAAATGGCGGAGAAGTTCCGAATCAATTTGCCTAGGAATTAATAGCTTAAGTTGTATATATACCACAAGGTCTGTACCCGCCAAGGCACCAATAATTCTTGTTCTCCCTCCTTCTAAGAGATGTGTATATGTCATGGTAGTAATTCTGTGTAGTTATTCCAATAGTTGTTGAATGGACAGATAAAATCAAAACCTCAATCTATGCAGAAGCTTTTAGCCAACAGTATGGAAGTTGTTATTTTATTAGCGCTCACTTTAACAATTAGCTAATGCACATATTTAGGAACAAATTATTGCGCAAGATGCATAAAACATAACAATCTTTTGTAAGGTATAAATATGGTAACAACAACAACCAAGCCTTCTCTTACTAGGTTGGGTTGGTTACATAGATCGTACGATGTTATTGTGTTCTATCAGCTATCAAATCTTTATATATATTATTCACTAACATATATTGTTCCAGTGTTCGCCTCGGTAGGTGTAAATATGGAAACAATGAAATAAAAATGTTACAAATATGATAAGTCCGTTAACTTATTCTAATGTCCGCCAACTTTTTATAAGTGGGGGCCACAAATATCATAGATAGTCGTTTGATAAAATTAACGGATATACCATATTTATAACCTTTTATTTTATTATTATCATATTTACACCGAACATAATAGTTTGTTCGTAAATTTACACATTTACCCTTTGACAATATTTGTGTAATATACTCCTTTCTTTTAGGCTATGTTTGGAGTGGCTTCTAAACCCCCCCCCCCCCCCCTCCCCCCCCAACAAACTCAACAGCGTCGGAGAAACCAAATTTATTAAAACGGATATGTTTGGTTCAGCTGGATTCCAATATGACTTATGGGCCAAAAGTTAGATTGGAGAAGAAGCAAAAAAATGTTGCTTCTGCGATTCTGCTCCTCCGCTCGATTGGAAGGAAGAAATAGGTCCCACACAACATTTTGTTGTGTATCATTTAATAAAGTGGGTAGGAAAATTAGACTATTAAATCCCTAAAATTTTTAAATAAGATGTTCTTTTAATATAAAATTTTCTTTTTATCTCCAAAAAATTACCATAATAATCTCTAACTATTTTCTCTCACAATATCCTCCTTTAAGCTAAAAATATAATTTTTTAAAATTATTTTTCTTAAAATAAGGGAGAAAATAAGCATTTAATAAGAATATATGCATATTATATATGTATTATTTAATAACAATAATGTCCTTTTTAGTAATTTTTCATCTAAACTTGCTTTTTAAAATAATCATACTAACATATTTGTAAAAGTTAGATTTAAAAAAAATCACTTTTATCATTACAAATCCAAACATAAATCACTTCACACAATTTGACTTTTATCCAATCTTACTTCTAAAAAAATCAAATTAAAAAAAAAAGTTACTTATCAGAGGCAATCCAAAAAGACCCTTGATAAATCTCGGCAATCTCCATTGATAGTGCGGATGGGGCGTGTACTCTGATATCTAACGGCTTTTGGACTAAATCTAATATTTTAATTTCTTTTAAAAGTCGTATGGCTTTTTTTCTCGAGACAAAATATTGAATTTTCATTTTTGAATAAAAAGCAAATGACTTACATTAATCATTAAGAAACATGTAAGTATATCTAATTTCTTTTGATATACTTCACCTCTCGTGCTATAAAAATGTCGAGTCTCTTCTTTTGCACACTCTGTCTAATAAATCACAGAGAAGTATCAACATGCTACGTCAATTTTCAGGAACAACCACATAACATCCTCTTTATTAATTAGATCCAAAATCAGACGTCATGGCTGAGCAGTTTCAAGTCAATTAACCTTAAAACCAGTAACGTAACCTCATGGTTCTGACATTACATAAGCAATCTAGCAACCCTATAAGGCAGATATCTTTATCACTTTGTTAGCTATTCTGAAATACAGTTCCAAACCAGAGAGGACATCATGATCTAGCAATCAAATAGACTCTAGCCTTAACCACAGATCCATTCCCAAGCTTAAATCCCGGGCTAACTGGGAAGCCTACAATATGACCAGCTGGCACCCGCCCCCCTGAAAATCTCACTACGCTCTCCATATACTGTGGATGAAACTCAGCACCACGGCTTGCCTCAAACTGACTTGGTGCAGGGTTGAGTGAGAATGCAAGCAAATGAAGCAACCAAACAGCCTTTGCCACTCCTAAGAACTCATTATAAAACTGACTCCTGGGATGGCTCCCAGTTGAAACCTGCCTGTGTTGCTCCAAATTCCCAAACAAAGACTCCTCCATCTTGGGGTGGACAATGGCAAGATACTTCTGGGAGCAGAATTTGCCAAAGTGACATGAAGGTAAGATCCCCAGGAGCTCAGTAGGATCCATGGACTTCATGTCATGATATTGTGTGAAGCAATCGCGCCGGAATTGATCCGGGTTGAGGATGGAAGAGAGACTTCCATCCATGTAGAAAGTTTCATGGTCGAATCCTTGGAAGAATTTCCGGGAAATGTACGATTCTAGGGCATACTTGGCGTGGTGAGCTGAGACAATGGAGGTGGCAATGGTGATGGATGAGGGATTGAAATTGTCTTTAGTGCCAGTAGTAGTAGTAGCTGTGGCTGCTTCAATGGATCTAACAGCAGCTGTAATATCCCAATGCGCATTGTGCATTAGAGAGAGAAGCATAGATGTGAAGGACTTTGATGCTTCTCTTACTTGCAACATTGCTGCTTCAAACAGTTCTGGAGATGGGGTTGCTGCAATTGCTGCCAGAAAGTTATACAAAAAGGCTCAGATTTCAAATTTTCAGGTACCAATTTCAATTCAAGAGATTGATGGTGTGAATATTCTTCAGAACACTAAGGCAAAACTTATCTTTCAAATAGTTTATTATTGAATCAAAAAGAATAAAAGAGCAAAAGATTCTTAAAACTTTCCTGGATATTCAGGCTATCCTAACAAAGCTTCTATCAAAAGCTACTCTAAAATAAAAGGGATCTTACTTCATAATCTGCATGTTATTTTTATCAACAACTGTATCACTCATTTTCAGCATGTAAGTTAGAGTTAACATCAGACAATTTTTCTGTAGATGTCATGAAAATGTTGAGCTATCAAATAATCATCAGCAACTCCTGAATCTTAAATCTTCTCTCTGAAGCAAGCCAAAATGTTTCTATCAACTATATGGGTTTTTGAGAGCAACCAAGAAAAAAATAGAGAACCAACAAATTTTCCTCTGAATTTTCTAGCTAGTCAAACAAAAAAAATCTTCCCAGAAAAAGATAACTTTCTATTGATTAATTAATTAATTAATTTACCTTGGATCTGATTGAGTCCAAGCTTCCTTTTAGACTGAGATCTCCCAACCTTCTTTCCAATTCCACCACCATTACCATTGCTAGAGAGAGTAGCCACATTATCAAGCTTCTCTTTCAAACTATGAACCTCCAAATCCTTAGCCTTCACTTCCCTTTTGAGCTCCTCCACCACCGCCTCGTACGGCGCCGCCACCTCCCTCACCGACGCCACCCTCCGCCGCAACTTCCTCCCCCTCCGCCGCCGGAACCTCTCCCGGAGCACCCCAAGCCTCCGCATCTCCGCCACCACCGCCACGTCAGCAACCCTCATCTTCTCTGGGTCCCACGGGCAATGCGCCTCCTGTAAGCTCACATACGCTCTCTTCATCGCCGACACAGATTCGAACACATCCTCCATTAATGACTCCATCTGCTTCAGCTTCTTCTTCTCCCCCATTGCCTTCAGGCTGTCAATCTCTTCTTCCTCTTCATCTTCATCTTCGTCTTCGTCTTCGTCTTCATCGTCGTCTTCGTTGTCGGCGTCTTTGTTGGGTTCAGATTCGTAGAGGAAGTTGTTGTTGTTGTTGTCGACATTGTCAGTGGAAGAGTGGTAGCGGGAATCGGCGAGAGGGTGAAGCAAGCAAGAGGCGGTGACCCTTTGGATCAGATCGGAGAAATTGGAGATTTTCCTCGTCATTTGGCCTCTCTGTTACTACTTGGAGGAGGAGGAGGAGGAAGAAGTGAGTAAGACAGAGACAGAGAGGAAAGAATAGAAGAAGATGGGAAGTGATGACAGATGAGCAAGACCACTTACTCCCAAGCCAATAGTGCTAAAAGTAAATAATTTTCGGGAAATCCAAATAAAATATGTTTTCTTAACTTTTTTTTTTTATTTTTTTTCTGAGCATGATTTTATGTAGGATCGCTGGCACTAAACACCCCTACCCAGTTCCGGTGATCCCGTCCCCGTCCCCGTCCCGGTCCCGGCAAATCGGGACTGGGAATTTCCCGTCCCGGGAAGCCCGGGAAAAAAATCCCGGGACCGGGATCCGGGCAAGGCTCCGGGATCCCGGTCCCGGTCCCGGCCCCCATGTTATTTATAAAAAAAAAAATTAGACCCAACACTTTAGAGAGCTAATTCTATTGGATTAATTCTATTGCAATTACATATAAAGTAAATTCCTATATAAAAATCATGGTGTTTTTAGCCTTTTGCCCCTATTTTATCTCTTGCTTTTGTTATATTAAACTTATCTTTTTTACTGATTTATCCTTTATGTCATGGCATTATTATCTCTTATATTTAATGAGATTTATTTGCTTCATGTCATGGCATTATTATAGAAGAAAGCGTTCATAATTTTGAGAAAGTTTAATCCTTGTTTTGTTTTGTTTTTTTTCTTAAATGTGGCATAAATTAAGTGACTAAACTAATGATATCATTTTTGTTCATTCTTTTTCCTTGTGCATTTGTTTATAACTTCATAATAATTAATTTGTGACTTTTTTTCTTTCATAGTTTGAAAATGTTACAAAGATGGAAACCACCTAAGAAATTGAGGAGATCCTAAAGACCAAAATTGAAGCCCATTTTTTTCTTTTTTTAAAAAATGAACCGGGAATTCCCGGGACCGGGACCGGGACCGGGATTGAAATCCAATCCTGGCCCCATTCCGGGAACGGGAACCGGGAATAGGTGTTCCCGGGACCGGGACCGGGATTGAAATCCAATCCCGGCCCCATTCCGGGAACGGGAACCGGGAATAGGTGTTCCCGGGACCGGGACCGGGATTGAAATCCAATCCCGGCCCCATTCCGGGAACGGGAACCGGGAATAGGTGTTCCCGGTCCCGGTCCCGGTTTTGGACACCCCTAAATATGGGTATCTCTATGGTACTACGTGCTAGGTTTGGGTGGATTGGCCGGTAGGCACGACGTTTGATTAAGTGCATTCTGTATTTGAAAATTTTATGTGTCCATTGAATAAATGAAATGAGGAATGAAAGATAATGTATAGATTTGGAATTTGGAGTGTTGGTGTTTTTGTAAAATTGTCCCTTATTTTTTTTTTTAGGAAAGTCACCCATTGGAGCATTACAGTCAGTCGGCATCAAAACTCCAACATCAGAGCTCTGGTATAGATATTTTTTTTTCTTTGCAAAGATAGGGTGCTTATGGGACGAGATCTTCGTTTCGTCTCCCATTTTGTTTGGACTCCATTCCGGTCCAGACTTGGAAGGGACGGGGTTTATTTCTTTAACATTTTTTATATCATTTTGAGTTGTTTTCATTTCTTTGCCAATAAAGTTTAATCTGAGTTCCATATTTAAATTATAGATTTCCAACAAGATAATAAAAATAAAGGAGTAGAAAAAATATAAAACCTGTCACCTTAAAAGGTCATATGGTAAAAATCACCACAAAAATTAATCAAATAAGGTGTTTAGAATATTGAAATATAGAGATAAACTAAACAAATGAAATGTGATGGAAAGAGGTTACATTTAGCGATTCAATTTAGGGTAAAGGTGTAGCGAGTTCCCTGAAGTATATCAAAGATGCAATTAGCACTCTAAAGTATTTAGTGGTGAAATGTTACCTTTGACGTAATTAAAATTGTGTAGTTGTCACCCTCCACCCTAACCCCGTTAGGGGTCCAATTTTTCTTCGATCACTGCATTCCTAACAAGGCAAAATTATTCTTATCAGCGATGCAGTGATGCACTTGAGCTGTGATTATTGCAATAATCACATGCCATGGGAGTATAGAGACGTCCTTCTTGAATTTGATTGCCGCCGATACAATAAACGCCTAAATGGCTTTTTCCTGGTAAAAACTCAATTAGCTGGAGATAAAAAAATTCCAGCTCCTCTTCTTGTTCTTTTACTGTGTTTTCAATCTTCCCTTTTCCTTAATATTACCTACAGTTTTAATTTATGATATGGTGGGTTTGATTTAATTTTTTGCTTTTCTGGCATTCTCATTGCGATTGATTCATGTTGAATTTGTTATTTTTTTTTCCACAGCTTCCAATGGCTATTATCCTTACTTTGTTTTCACACTTTGATGAAGGAGTATTTTACAAGATGAAAGATGAAGCCTTTTGTTTGTTTTGTTTATGTAGATCTGTGTTGGTGTACCAGGAAACTAGCAGAACATGGATAACTCATACTGACACATGGGCGAAAGAAGAGATTTGAGAGCTTGATTGCAGTGGTTAAGGGGAGAAAACAGAGCTAACAGAAGTTAACAGTAGGGTTGATAATTGCACCATTTTAAATAATTGAGGGCAAGATTGCACCCACAAATACTTAGGTGTTAATTGCACATTTAAAAATATCTCGGGTACATTTACCCTTCAATTTACTCATGTAGATTTTCAATATATTTGTGTGTTGAGATGACCCTGTCCCGGATTTAATATTGTTTAGTCATGATTTGTCCAGTCTCAAAAACTTTTGGATGAAACTGTCCCCTTTTTCTGGTAAAAAAAAAACTGTCCCATTTCAAAAATCAGGATCGGACGGACGGGATGGAAAAAATCAGAACATCGCTACTTTAAATTAGTTCCATGATGTGCTCTCTCCCAAACGGAGACGCCATGTGAGTGTGATGAGTGAAGGTGGCAAGCAGCGGTGTAAATAGGTCAGGTCTGATCTGGTCTGGTCATAAATAGATCTGGTATGTCGTATAATTGATTGGTCTGAAGCCTGTAATAGGCCTTTTCTTTAGGCCTGAGCCTGGCCTGTCCATAGACCAGACCTGGCCTGAAGCCTGTTAAAAGGCCTGTTATGATAAACAATAGTATGATATATAGCAACAATGTAAGAACATAAATCCGATGCAAAAACAACAATATTCTAAAAGACAAAGGAAGTACACAGCAATAAAACTAATAGTCTGATACAACCAACAAGAGAAAGGGAAACATTGAGAGTCAGTGAAAAGTGAAATCACATAGATGAGAATGGAGGCGCCTCGAGAGTGGGTGGGAAAAGACCTATATACATGTATATGTAATTTAATTTCAAACTAAGGGTAAAAATGCAATGTTATTAAAATGTTTTTTTAAAATATAACAGGTATAGGCCGGCCTGTTAGTCCTAATAGGCTTTTTTAAAAGGCCTGGGCCTAACCTGTTAAGTAAAATAGGCTTTAAAAAAAGCCTAAAACTGTGCCTGTGACCTGTTAAGCTTGGGCCTGAAGAAGTCTGTAGTTGGCCAAATCTAAGGTCCCTGTTAAAGGCCTAGCCTGTTTCTACCCTTAGTGGCAAGGTGACAATAAATAAGGGTGCGTAGGATAAGGGACTGGCCTTACCGCTTAAGGTAGTGGGACCCAACGTTTATCAAGACAGGGAAAGAGGAAAGATGAAGTGCTCAATTGATGCTTGTTGGGATGAAGCTCAAGGCAAAGACGCAAATGCCTTAGAATTGCATTGAAGTTAATATATATAAATGCATCATTTAATTTTTTAGTTAGTCAAATTTGATAAAGACGTAAAAGACGTTACTATTGTTCCAACATCATCACATATTTGGTTCTTAGATATTAGACAGTCATAAGTTCCCATTCACATCATTCTTTCAATCATGTTATGGATATTACCTTTGATGCTGATTTTGGTAAATGATATTTTAAGTATTGTTGGTAAACTTGTGGGTTGACTCTGTAATTTTACCATTTTTAAGTTTCTAACTACTTAAAATGTGTCACGACTCACTTAAATTCGCATTAAGTTTAAACTCGGTTAAATGAGTTTACACACTGAGTTTACCGTTTTCATATTTCTACTTTATGAAATAATCTTATTGACATGCTTTAAATCTCATGTTAATTATTTTTATTTGATCATATTTAATTATTTTATATATAAATTTTTTTAATGAGTTTGATAAAATATGAATATTGATATATCTAATATCAGCTATTCATATTCAAAATATATTTAAGTCAAATTATTATTATTTTTTGTATTTCTTATTTAATTATATAATTTAAGCAAATACTAATCAATAAAAGTAAATTCCTACAACTTTACGATCTAATTTTACATTTTTATCGCAAGTTTATTTAAACCTATGAGTTTGACAAACTTGACGTTAACCAATGAACTATTGGCTAAATGTTGTCTGATACATCTATTTATTGAAGGCCTCTTGTATGCTAGTTAACTTTTAAAATTGAATAAAATAGCCAACACGTTGGGGCATGTCATTAATCCACCTTATCAACCCCCAACTTGGTAAGTTAATGTGTTTTTTCTGGTGAACTACAACATACTCTCTCCGTCCTTATTTATGAATGAGTAAGAGAGGGGGTAATTATGAAAAGAAGATGAAAGAGAATATGTGGGAAAATTAATACATAGGTAAAATGGAAAAAAAACATTTATCACTCAAAGTCAAATAGGACCTTATATTGTAGGACAAGATCATTAAAAAAAATGGACCTTATATTATTGGACGGAGGGAGTAATAAAAAAAGTGAACTAATGGCCTATTGGTTATATCTGAAGTGTTGGTTATTCTGCTCAATTTTAAAAGCTAGTTGGCATAAAAGTGACATTCAATATACATTCGTGCCAAACAATACTTAGTCAATAATTTATTAAGCAAAATGGTCCTGTACCCTTCTTTTTTCTTTTTCTTTTTTCCTTTTTTTGGGTTTGATTCAACTAACAAAAAATGAAGAGCTTATATAAATCATATGAAACCTAGCATCTTTTCTCGTTAAAAAATTGTGGATTCTATACTTCCAAGTGACTAAATAAAAGAATTCACGCATGAAATCTAGCCTTTGGATTTAACGAATGATGCTTTCTGTGGAGAGAAAGAGAACAAAACAGTCAGGGAGAGGAAAATGTGAATCAGAAAAAGGATATGTTGAGCTATTTATTCATGTGTACAACATGCTAAATTATCGCTCCCTCTCCTTAATACATGATCTATTCACTTTAATCCACTTTATAAAAGATAATCAACTATTTTATAAAAACCAAAACAATATAGTGGAGCTATTTATTCTGAGTAAAATTAATGTAGTTTTCCAATTTTACCTTATATAATTTATTATACACACTCTCCCCGTTTACATTTAATATGCAAGGTCAAAAATAAAAATCAAACATTTATTATCTTGAATTTTACATATTATCTCTTATATTATAGACCGAAGGAAGTGTTTAGAGAAAGCTACTATTTGTCCTAATTATATTACTTTTTCTGTTTCTAAATATAAGATTTAAATGACTTTATTTGAAGAGATTGACTAAACGAAATGAGCTCCTTGATCACAATATATTTTGTATATTATTATATTATATGTTAGTTTATAGGTCAAATAAACTAGTTTAGAAGAAGTTTGAGTCAAATCAATTTATAGGTAATTTAATTAGTTATTTAGCTTTCTTATATTTTGAGAAAAATCAACTAGATTCTATATTTAGAAACCACGGAGTATCCATCTCTAATTTTTGTTAATTTATTCCCAACACACTTAATGATGTTTTGTCAATAATGATCAAATAAAAGAATAGGGAGGGAATTATAGAATATTGAGACATCAATTAACTTAATTTATATTATTAATTTTATCAAATTAGATAAATATATCTTATATTTATGATCGAATGGAATATATTGTGGTGCCACCAATACCATAGAGTGTTTTTTTTATATGTCTAACATCTGAAATTATTTTGTGGTGTAGCCAGAATATTTTTTATGTGCATCTATCTATCTATTATTCTATAATATTTTGTGATGCATCCAACCGTTTGTACTATTTTTTCTCAAATATGTCCTATACTCTATATTATTTTTTAGTACATCTATCACCATAACTTATTTCTAGTTCTGTCAATCAACCTAAATCATTAAAATTATTAAGTGAATGATTGCACAAAAAGTGTTGTTTAGACGAATGTATATGAAAAACATACTTCAAAGTGTTAGATTTGTTTTAACCTAAATAAAAAATTTAACCTTTAATTTTAATTCTAGTATTTATATTAAAATCATCACATTATGTTTGAAGGAAAAAATGAAATTATCACACTATATGCATTTAATGGGAATATGTATTATTTAATAAAATTAATATTTTTTTCTTGGTCATTTTACATTCAAACTTACTTTTTTTTTTACTGATTATTACAAGTTACAATTTGCAATACATATTAAATATTATACATATTGGGAATGACAATTGACTTGAGAAATGGATGTTTTGGACATAAATCTGTCATTTTTCTTAATCTACGTGAAGACTTCTAAACCACCTTATTATGAAGACGTGAGGGAGTATATTCTAATTGTAGCTAGGCTTTTAGCCGTTTTCAAAGGGCTAAACCTTTGTTGGGAGGAAAAATTAACCCATGTAAATGTTTATTGCGACTCTTTTGAAAGCTGTCGTCCTCTGGACTCATCCTTTCACATTTTCACCAATGTGAATGGAAACAAAAATAATACTCCTCTGGTCTTATTTATAAAATAGGGAGAGAATATTTCATTTGGTCATATTTAAGTATTTATAAGTCAGTCATTAAATATTTCCTATGAATATACATTTTTACCCTGCATTTATTATATGTTGATTTTGTTCACATATGGTGTAGTGTAGTGGATATTACATAGAGATAAAATTGAAAAATTGTTAAATTTTTGGGCAGAGTTAACGGGATTTAAGGTTTCCTTTTGTTTATATAAAACATGTTGAAAGTACCTTATAAATAAGATAAGAGGAATATTACACAATAGTCTTTAAACTGCTAAAATAAAAGAAAAAGAAAATGAGCTTTCGGATGAAGAATGAGTTAAATAAAGTACTAAGAATAAATAAATACTACAATTTTTGGCCATACATGTCCTTATATTTTGTTTTGGAGGCCTCAGTTTTCAAACAAAGGGTTTTTATCCTTTAAGTGGTATAATGCTCTAATTTTTATAAAGATATAAAAATTAATGTTTTAAACTTGATTGGTCAAAATTTAAATAGAGAAACATTTAGACACTCTAAGAGTATGACGTCATCATCTGAAATCTAACTAATTAGAATGTAACAAGTCAATTGATTTTAATTCTAATAGGCCGATGAGTCATCTTAACAATAACAATAACAATAACAACCAAGCCTTATCCCACTAAGTGGAGTCGGCTTAAGCAGTTCACAATTTATTTTGGTTTCAAAAGAAAATAAGCATATAATAATTTACAATATCCATGACATGTTTCCTTTAAAACAGAATAAAATATGAATTACTTCTTCCATTCCTAAATATATAGGATTTAGTTTATTTTTACTTTTTGAAAATCTTAAGAAGGTTAAATAAGTCATCTATAAATTGATTTACTTGAATTTTTCTCTAAACTAATTTATTTGAATTATAAACTAGTACCTTATAATATAATAATACATAAAATACGTTATAATTAAGTGGTTCGTTTCACTTATTTAACCCCTCTAAAAAAACTCAATTATATTTTATATTTACGTATGTTTTATCAACTAAATAGGATCAAAGAACTTAATTATTGCGGTTCTGATTAGCATGTACTTAAATAAGGAAAAAGAAAAACTGAAGATATCAAGTACCCTATTATTAACTAAAAATAAAAAGAATTCACTCGCACCTTATTTTTAAAGTACGTAAGATGTTAAATATAAGTATATAGGTGTTTTCTGATTGGCCAGCATTCAAACTGAAGTATTGAAAATTAATTTTTTCAATATTCGGAATTTGAAACTTAAATTCATTTTAGTTGAAGTTTGATATTTATCTTACAAAACTTAATGTTAAAATTTATAAAATTAGTACACATCTTTTTTCCGTCAGAAAAAATGGAATCCACGTAACGACTTAACAAAAGGCCGTATCTTATTGTATAAAAAAAAAAAAAATGGCCGTATCTTATCTACGAGATATACCCTTATCAGTTCTATAAAAAATTAAAAAGATATGTTAGTTTCTTACAAATCTTTGCGACGAGTTCAACTCCTCCCGAATCCTAATCTATCTTAAACTCTCCTCTATTTTCCTATATAAACATTAGACATTTTAACATACTTGCGATTCTCTATTAACCTCTCTATTTATATATCCATCGTTCTCTCTCTTAATTATCCATCGATTTCCCTCTACTAAATGGCTCCGTGGTTTCAACAACTTCCTGGAGATGAAGTTTCATTTTTTGTGCAACAAGTGGGTCAACCTGATATGCAATACACATGTGCCGTTAGTAGAGATGACGTGTTTACCCCTCTTGATCATAATTTCTTTCCCATAAGAGCACCTAATGGTGATCGATACTTTAAAATAAGAGTTAATAGTATAAAAAGTGACTTTTTCCCGTTTCGTCCTAACCTAAACTCTATCTCTGATCCCGCACAAACTGAGTTCTTCACGGTCCCAGAAAATTTGATAGAGCAAACCATTAGTCCAATTCTCCTCCGTTTAAATATTCCTGAAGATATTCACAAGTCCATGATCAAAATGATCTTGGAAGTTGCGAGACGTATGTCTAACATAAATCGAAATTGTCGGAGTTTCTTGCCTATTGCTGTGACTATTATGGTTGACACCTTTCGGGATGACTATGAGGATGATGACGACGACGACTATGAGGATGATGATGAGGACGATGATGACTATGATGAAGCCGTGGAAGAATCTATGGAGTATCAACATCAGACATTGGTCCCTGCGAGTGAATTGTCGATTGAAAAATTGGAGAGAGTGAAAATTGGAGGAGAAGGAAAAGATGAATTAAGTTGTGTAATTTGTTCAGAATATTTTGAAGTTGGTGGTGATGAAGAAGCCATTCGCATGCCTTGCCAGCATTTGTTTCATTCAAGATGTATTCTTGTTTGGTTAAAACGCAATAATTGTTGTCCCCTTGTGTCGCTTTCAATTGCCTCCTGCAACTGATGACTAATTAAATTCAGAGAAAATCTCATACAAAATCCCATAGAGTTATTAGCATATAACATCAATGGCTTGTGTATTCTCATCTTTTTGATAAGACGTAGAAAATAGAAATCTCAGATATTTTTCATTGGATTCTGACTTGAAATTTTCCTAATTCAAAGTTTTCATTTGTTCACTTTCTTTTCCCTAAAGTTTAGGTAGTTTTTGTTTTCAATTTTATTTTAATGTTTTGTTGATATTAAAGTACAATACTAATTGAGATTGTGTCTATATTTTTACTCGTCGCTATTTTATTCATAATCAACAAGCAATTTTTTATTTTGTTTTGGTGTTCGTGGAGTTTACGCAACATATTTACATACTTCAAATATTGATCTTTGACTTCCAATCACAAATATTAAATATATATGCACACACAAGCGAAAGTGTATTGAAAGAATAATAATAAAAGGCAAAGCAAACATCATAATATAATTTACCTGGAAAATATGTGAAAGTAAGGGGAAAAAATACATTGGAAAAAAATTAATGGATAAAAATTAAAAAAGATCTTCCAGGATCAAATAAGATCATAAATTAATTAAATAAATCAAAACCATGTTACGAGGGAGTGACTGACTTTGGGCCTATTTTCTCTCAATTTCTTTTTCCTCCCCCACCCCCTGTCTCATCCTAACCCATTAGATGGGTTTGAATAATTGATTAGGATTTAACGTTTTATAAAGGATATTTTTTATGTCTTTTAATTTTAGTTCTGATAAAGTTTTTACAAGTTGTTCATAAAAAAGAGTTTTTACAAGTTTAAATCTATTCATATAATTTAACATAGTTTAAAACTGGAAAAATAATTTCTTTGAATCTCAATTTTTCACATTTTGAATAAGATCAGTCTTAGAGAGAATTCTGATTCTTAATTGAAATAACATCATGTCAGAAATATTTCTAGAAAAACAAAACAAAAGTTAGTAAGGTTGTGTTTACAACATGGTTATTATCTCACTGATATATGATCGTTTCCCAAGTTTATTCCTATTATCAGTAACGAAAATAATTTATATATATCGTAAATCTAGTCAATTGGGCACTGTTCATTTCATTTTTATTTTTTAACTGTTTATGATTTTGTTATTATAAATATAATAAAAATGAATTAAGTGTCCGTAAGTTTAAATTCATAATTATCTTCACTTTTTATTTTCATGTTATTCTAGAAATAAAATCAAATTTTTGCAAGCTCAATTTAGAAAAAAATTTCCATTAAATAAATATATATCTATATTTTTATAGATTTTATTTTTGTGGATCGTCCTTACAAATACAATATGAGGTTATAAGATGGCCCAATGGGGATTTGGGTCTAAGATTTGGTGATTGTTTGTGAGACGAATCATATTAAAAAATTTCAACAAACATGCAGACAGTGAATTGAAAGTTGAAACTCTATATCAATTGTGTGTTTCAAACTTTATATAAGAAATTTTGAAGCTACAATAGCCAAGGCATACATCCATAACAGAAGAAAATGATTGATGCTTTGATGTGGTGGAGAGTTTTCGTTATCTTTATTTGTATTATCGTATATATAACTTTCTTTCTTCTTTTTTCTTTTCTTTTTTATCATTTTACATCCAAACTTATGCTTTTTATTGATTATTACAACAGGTTACAATTTGTCAATCTCACTCATTCACCAAAGTCAGTTTAAACAAAAATCATATTACACAGCATGATTGTTCCTATTTTAAGTTTGCGAAAACCAAATAAAAAATAAGATATGAGAGTGTTGGGTCCACTCCTTGTTAACATCAAAGAATAAGAAAGCGAGCCATTAGATGAAGAATGATTTAAACAAATAAAAAACTAAAAATAAATGGTCATTTTAGGTCTCTCATATTCACTCATATCTTGATTTCGATCCTTTAGTTTTCAAACAAAAGGTTCTCATCCTTTTAGAGGTATGATGATCCAATTTTTTATTAAGTTATAAAAGTTAATGTTTTAAATGAAATGAAACTCAATAGATCAAAATTCAAAGAGAGAAATATTTACACACTCTCAAAATATCGCGTCATTTGAGCTCTAACAAATTATAATGTAACAATTCAACTAATTTAAATTCCAATTGGCTGATGATGACTCATTTTAATAATTCACAATTTTTTTATATCATAGTATCAAATGTTTCTTACTCAAAATAATGTCACAACCTAAAATCCGAGTCATGACCGATTATAGATATCATCAATTTAATTATACTAAAATTGAGCACCTTGCATGAGGAGTCCTTATGAGTAACAACTCATGTACTTATGAGAGAAGCATAGAAGAAAGCACAAGCTTGCATCCAAAAACTGGTCCAAAGCTCTATGAGTAGCATCATGGGTATGAAGCAAAGGATTGAAGGTTTTTTTTTTTAGAGTGCCGTACGGCTTGGAGAGTATTATAAGAGTAGGGATATTAGGATATGAATAAGCGGGCTGTAGTCTCTACAACGCTTTAGGAAAAAAAAAAAAAAAAAAAGTGTCTCGATTGTTATCGATTTTAGATCTACGCATATCATCAAGGTTTGTTAATCAAATTTTGAGTACAATATCCAGTTCCACAGCCAATAACGCGAGCATGATGTTTAGAATTTTAGATGGAAAGAAAGCAAATGAAAAGTATCAAATTAATTGTATAGATATATTTATGATTAAAAAACCCATTGATCCCATCAAACCCACATTGTGAGATTGAGCCACACAAACTAGCCCAGATCAAAGACGGGAGCAAATTTTGACGACCTGTTCTTTTGTGGCTATCAGGCCTTTCTTGATGTTTCCAAAATACTCCTGATTCAGCAGATCCAACAGTAATAATACTGGGCGATTCCGACTAGTGTGCCGGTTTTTCAATGTCTAAGTGAGACCCATTTCGAACTTCGGCTTTGCGATGACGCCAGCCCAGTGAGCAATTTGGGCCTTCTTCGATTCCATGAATATTTCAAATGAAGAGGAATTCTTGTTTGAAGCCAGTGTATACAATGTCATTTGTGATCTAATTAATCATAAATATATGGTATAATGTGAATTTTTCAATCTGACTTGACACTATAAAAGAATTAAATAGCACGTAATAATACTGGGCGATTTTTCAATGTCCAAGTGAGACCCATTTCGAACTTCGGCTTTGCGATGACGCCAGCCCAATGAGCAATTTGGGCCTTCTTCGATTCCATGAATATTTCAAATGAAGAGGAATTCTTGTTTGAAGCCAGTGTATACGATGTCATTTGTGATCTAATTAATCATAAGTAATTATATATGGTCTAATGTGAATTTTTCAATCTGACTTGGCACTATAAAAGAATTAAATAGCACGTAAAAAATTATGTTTTCAATGTTTTTTTATTTTATAAGTTGAAAAAAAATATTTCTATTAGTTAATTGATTTTTTTAGGATGCCAAGTCAAATTAAAAATCCACGTCTTATATAATTTGTTTACTTGTGATTGGTTAGATCACAAATGATATGATTTACCGGGTTCATGTAAGAATTCCTGATAAAATGATACATGGGTTTCAGGTTGTGAACTCTTGGTCCACAATGGCTCTCATTTTACCATGATTCCATGAATCCTAAATCATCAATCAACTCTTATATGAAATCTTGTAATATATGCTCGTTAACCCTATATATAAATAAGACGGGTTTGATTCCTCTCACCCACAGATAAAAAATACTTATTATTTTCCATTTAGCATTTATTTAATAAACCCAAACATATATGTATTTGAATACTAAACCGATAAAGAAAGTCAAATGATTGAAATGCGTACCATAACTAGTTATATCTATCAAATTTATAATACATTTTAAAAAACAATAATTTTAATGTTCATATTTGAAATATAATTTTATTTAAATCAAGATTCGAATTTAGTATAATTTTTTATTATGAGATATTATTAATTTGAGTATCAATAGATCAACAAACAACATTTCAAATTTTCAAAATGCAATTAATCATTATAAAATGTTATTAATTAGAATATTAATATATTTCTTGTGCATCATAAGGAGAGAGAATTCTAGTTTATATCAAAGAAAGAAGGTTAAAGGATTACATTAGGAGGCTTGGTTTATGGAGGAATTCTTGTATGAACTCAGTACACAACGTCATTTGTGGTTTGACCAATTACAAGTAAATACATTACATTTGACATGGAACTTTCAATCTACTTGGCACTCTAAATAAATCAACTAACTGATAAAAATATTTTTTTCAATTTGTAAAATAAAAAAATTAAGACATGAAATTTAAATTTTTTTTGTTTGTTAGCAAATTGTTTTAGGAGGCCAAGTTAGATTGAAAATTCCATACAGACCTTATTATGGGTTTACTTGTGATTGTCAGACCACAAATGATGTGGTACATTGGGTTTACACAAGAATTCCTGCAGTTTATGAGAGCATGGGAGCATATAGTCAATAAAGGTTTATGGAATTAAATGAATGGGAAAATTTCAAAAGGACAAAAAGGTACCTCCAATATTCAAAAGGACATAAAAGATATCGTTCCCAATTTGGGATAAACAATTTTAAGGTAAAAAAACCAAAATGCCCCTGCCTCCATTCATTTTCAAAGTGAAGTGGTTAATGGCTATACTAAGGTGGTTAATTGCTATACTATAGTGGTTAATGACTTTCACAAATATAAGAGTATTTGAGCACAACTAATGAATCATTGAAATAGTTAATAGCTTTACTGATGTGGCTAATCGCTATACTGAAGTGGTTAATTGCTATACTAGAATAGTTAACAACTTTCACAAAAACAAGTATAACTAATGAATCAGCGAAGTGGTTAATGGTTATACTAGAGTGGTTAATCGCTATACGAGAGTGGCTAATAACCATACCTGAGTGGTTAATGGACACAGGGGCATTTTAGTCTTTTTGCCTTAAAATTGTTTATCCCAAATTGGGAACGATCCCTTTTATGTCCTTTTGTATATTAGATGTACCTTTTTGTCCTTTTGATATTCGAGGAGTATTTATTTGAAATTTTTCATAAATGAATTCATTCATACATTGTTATGGAATTTAGTATATTAAAAGGCATCATCTACGGCAAGATTCATGGATTAATGTCAGTTATTACAAGATTAGGGAAATATATTGATTCATATTGATTTTCGTTTTTTATTTTTTATTAAATGATATTTTCTATCTCCATTAATGATAAGTGTCTGTCTATTTTAGTTTATTATTATTGTTTTTTTATTGCTTATTAAATTAAATAAAATTTCTTATCCTAAAATCTAATTAGTATAAATGGAAAAAAATTATTTTTTTTGTTTTTTAATTTTTTTTATTATAATGATATTCCTTATTCTAAGATCTTCTAATCCATATAAATAAGAATTTTTTTATTCTTTTCGCTTTTTATTTTTATTTTATATAATTTTATTATATGATATTTCATATTCTCAAATCTAACTAGTATAAATGAGAGATTTTCTTAGTTATTATCTTTCAATTTTTTAGTTTTTATTTTGTTTAAATGATATTTCATTTTTTTAATAAAAAATCGTAATCAATCAGATGATTTTTTAAGATTCTTTCAAATATAATGATTTATATAAATTATAATTATGATGATTCTTTAACATTAATAATTGATATCCACCATAGTCAAGGAGGATTATTTAATATTCTCTTGAGGATAATGATTTTTATCAATCATAATCAATGATGATTGATTATTTTTTTAGTTTTATTTTATTATTATTTTTATTCTTTTGTGGAGCCAATACAAAATAGGGTGTTTACAACTTCATTCAAGGTTATTTGTCATTTTCTCTTCCAAATTTTTTAACCTTGAATGAAAGTTAATTCCGATTCCTTCCATCCAAACCCACTCCCTCTCATCATTTTCTCTCCTTCATTCAAGGTTCTTTTTTAAGTAAACACAATGATCACTAGCAAGTTTCATTCAAGGTTCTTAAATTTGTTGTTTTGAGTCATCTTGCATTTTATTTTTTTATTTTTTAAGAAAAAACATTTTTTTAGTGCATTTTTCCCTAGTTGAGTACTTGCTTTGCATTTGTATATGTCGATGGTCGAAATGAAGCAAACAAGAACTTCCAAAGTTATACCGATAGATGAACAATAAAAAAGAAGCCAAAGACATTACTGAGTAACTTAAAGTAAAACAGGAATAATAATTAAAAATCTTATAAGAGAATTAATCCAAAATAAGCACGTTGAAGTTGTGAATTTAAATTGAGAAAAAAAATTATGAATTTAAATTAACCTAAATAACATGTTCATATTAGTAAGAACGAACATTTTCTCCTTTTCTAGTAGAAACAAGTTCTCTGTATAATAACAAGAGAAAACGTTGTTTTCCATAGCTCCAAGTAAAGATGCTCTCGTTAGAGAGTGGTCGGTTGTTGGATTGTACATATGCACTTGACCACCCTCCATTTCTAGCATGATGTCATCACCACTCTTCCTTGCGCCAAATATGTGATAAGGAACAATCTTTGTTGTCGTGGATAAAGTATTTGTCGATGGTTTTTGGTTGTTACCTAATTGTTTCATCGTCCAAATAGAAAAAAAGTAAGATCTTTCTCCGTTTTCGTTAAGATTGTTTTCTAGAGTCTTTGTATCAAGAGAATAGAGTGACCCGTTGACACAACAGATTTCAAACCACAAGGACGTATGTCATTGGGAAACAATATTTTTTCCAAACACTTCATTTGCCAAATCAAATGTTAGTATGAAGTAATAGTATTCTTCTCTTGGTCGAGCAAACCAATAAAGCACACCATTCAGGAATGCAAGTGAAGACTTGCGATAAACGGAACATGACTCAAGGATACTGCATTTAAGGCGTTTCTATGACCATATGATGTACGAGAAAACCCATACTGAATTGGATTCAGTATTAGGCTTAAACCAATCTAGATAAGTAGTAACAATGTTAACAATGTTACCGGGACAAACTTTGATAAGTAGAATTTGGTTTTGGGAACCAAATGTTCGATCTGAAACGTGGGAAATAAAATTGAGGCTAGTAATAATCTTATTCCAATGTCTGCAAACAAACGAGCATTGAAATAGAGTTTGGGCATCTTAGTATGAGCAATATCTCCTCAACAATGTGAAGGGGAATAAAAGGGACGTCGCTATCTGAGGCAGTGAGTTTTGCTTCCGCAACTGGTATCATGATTCGAAAATATAGAATAACAAATATCAGTAGAGTCTGGGATTGCGGGTTATATATATCGTCTCTGTAATCTGCTTTGAATTTATTTTTTGTAATTCTTATATTCACTTTTTACTTCCTACAAATTAAAAGCGAGCAGCTCTTTTCATACTATGTTTAACGACCTAAGATTTCATTTTATTTATTCTAAATCTAATTTTATTTTATTTTTAATCTTAACTATTATACAATAAAGATTTTGTAAAATATTTTAAATTGAATGTATGGCGGATATATTATATATAAGACGGAGGAGGAATAAGATGCTCTCGAAAAACATATCGAATACATCGATAGTTATGTGACATGATATGCTCAAGAGCACCCTTATCATCTTAAAAAATAAAATCGTTAATTTTAATTATAAAAAGAGTTTATTGATATTTTATTAATTAAAAGTAAATAAAGTGGAATTATTAACAGGAGCTACGGATTTACCAAATCGTGGTAAAATAAAGGACAAAAATATGCTCTAACCTAATTTTTATTATATTATAGAAGTTGTTTCTTTTCTACATTTCATTCCAAAGTTGTTAAACCCGGACCAGCCTTGACTCAGCCTAGGTAGTGGGTCACGGGTCAGTGGGTCAGACCGGAGTTAACTCGGAGGCCAATCAGATGTAAATAAAAAAAAGATAAAATAAATTAAATATGCATAACACCATCCAAAGTCCAAATTGAAAATCAATTAACAAAAAAAATTCATTTACCTAACATTCATAGACATTCATTGTATGAAACTATCAAGGTATCAATGTCTGGGCTTATATGTATGATTTTTTTAACTATTTTGGCCTTTTCTAATTCGAATGCTTTTGGCTTTTTCTAATTCAAATGTCTTTGGCTTTTTCTGGGACTTATATGTTTGAATTTTAAATTTTATTTAAAAAAATTAAAAGACTGAGCTGACCCGTTCAACTCGCCGGGTCTGTCCCGGGTTATGTGTTGACCGGGTCAGCACCGAGTTACTTAGCATACGTTTCATGCACTGAACGAACTGCTTTTGGGCCCGGTTCAGCGGTTCCCGGGCCAGACCGGCCGGTCCGATCCGGGTTTAACATTGTAACTTATTTATTTCGTTATCCATAAACAGTTAAAAATATATTAAAAATATTTTTTAATGTATATATTTCAAATATACTTTATCATATCATATATAATATAAATAGGTTAAGTGATGGGAATTGCAAAAGGATAAGAAAAATTCCATCAAAATTTAAAGACTACAAGATTTGATTTAGATTATTATATTATTATTGTTGTTGTTTTAGTTTGCAAAGGTTGTTAGGATTTTTTTATCTCTATTTTGAATTTATTATTTTATTTTAGTTTGAAAAGTTGTTAGGATTTTTAGATGTGTATTTTGAATTTTATTGTTTTATTTTCGTTTGAAAAGTTGTTAGGATTTTTAGATATATAATTTGAATTGTTTTCTTATTTTCTTATTTTAATGTTTTAATTTTCCTAAGCTTGGTTGAGTTCTACTTTGTACGCTTCTAAATTTGACTAATAACAATATTGATTTCCTTTCTTCCGGTTTCTCTTCTCTCTACATGTTCTCCATCTCTTCTCTCATTCTCTCTTTACTTTCCCTAAAATTCTCATTTCCTCCATCATTCCCTTCCCCGTTCTGCATCATTAAGTTCAAAATATCATGTAAACTATTCATATTTCATATTCATAATTTATAAATTTCAAACACATTTTTTGCTGCATACATTCATAAACACATTATGCTTGTATATAAGGTTAATGTTCTATTTTGTTCTTGAAGTTTTCGCTTATGACCAATTTTGTCTCAATTTTTTTTTCAAAATTACTCTGAAAGTTTCAAAAAGAATAAATATCACCCTATTCCGTTACAAAACTCATGTTGACGTTGACTGTTAATATTTTAGCGGTGAAGGGTAAAATTGCTCACTTTTAATATTTTCAGGCGAAATTTGACAAAAAAATATTTCCGGATTAAAATTGACAATGAACCAAAATTTTCGGGACAGAATCGACCCTTAACTCTTGTATATATTTATTTATTTATTGAAATAAATAATCATACTTGTTATGTTCAACAACAATAACAACAAAGCCTTATCCCACTAAGTGGGGTCGGCTCATACTTGTTATGTTCACGTTAATTAAATTAATTAAAACTTTTTCCAATACGATAAAATATTAAACAATTATAGTTGAAAAAAAAGGCTAAAATATACTTTTGATTCTTTATAATTGCATCAATTTTTATTTTAATCCTTTAAATTTAAAAAGCGCACTTTTAGTCCTTTTTGGCTAATACTATAAGTTTCATTTAACGGAAAACGATTGCTAATTAAATCTAAAAAGTAATTCTATAATTAAATGCGGATAAAAGATGACCAATTTTTAAAATATAAGAATGTTATATTAAAAATTTAAATTTAATCATTTTTGTCAAATTTTGATCGTAGATTCACAATTTAAATTTGTGGAGTGAACATTTTCCGTTAAATGAAACTAACAATGTTAGCTAAAAAAGACTAAAAATATGTTTTTCAAACTTAAAGGATTAAAACAAAATTTCAATGCATAAAGGACCAAAAAGTATAATTTAGCAAAAAAAAAAAATAATAAAAAAGAAGACATAATTGATAAGATTTTAAAAAACTCCCTCAGTTTTGTATTTTTCTTATTCAATGGCAATTGAGTCATTTGATAAGATTTTAAAATCCAAATTGACATAGAGTGAATAATTTGAGATTTTTCTTATTTGAGGAATTAGTTTTTCTTTTGCATATTTCAAAGTTATTTTTTTCACCTTTTCAAGGAAAGAAAACTTAAAACATCATAAAATAAAACAACTTAGAGCCTTATGTAACACATTTGTTATGCAAAAAAGAATCAGTAAACTCTCTTCACAATATTTATATGTCTAATCCGTTATTGTTAGAGTATATCTGTAGTAACATTGTTCTCTCTCTCTCAATCAGCAAGATATTCACCTTCCAATAGTATCCAATTATATTTCTAAGTAGAGTGATCAACTCCACGTCTTTATGTAAATCTACACTAGCCTTTAATACATGGCAACACTTCTGCCGAATCATAAAACATTTGCACGTTTGCCCTTTTCTTTTAAATTATGTATACGACGGCATTCTTATCTTATTTTGGTGCTCGAATACACCAAAATAACTTTTGCTTTATGATTAATATAATCTGTAGATTTTTAAATTTGTAATTATTTTGATTTTCAACCTACAAGTTTCATTGTGTTTAAAATATTGGTCCCTACTCCCTATATTTAATAGAAGTGTAGGCTATTTTGTTCCTTGATAGACATTAATCTAATTTACAATTTAAGCAACCAAAATCAAAATAAGAGCAAATTTCATTGACAAGATATTATATTTAGCCTTTTCATTAACTAAACCACGTAATGTATGATTAGTTTTAAAGACCAGACTTAGGCCAAGTTAGTTACGTGAAGTAGGCCCATAAAACCAATCCTGGAGTGCCATATATATTAACTTTTCCCT
This sequence comes from Mimosa bimucronata, assembly GCA_037074515.1. Taxonomy (NCBI): domain Eukaryota; kingdom Viridiplantae; phylum Streptophyta; class Magnoliopsida; order Fabales; family Fabaceae; genus Mimosa; species Mimosa bimucronata. Next base: position 17,781,391 of record CM073440.1, on the reverse strand, counting down.
GTCACAACTTAACCCTAACTCATTGTTAAATCACCGTCAGTCTAGTATAAAAAATCATCGTTAGTCCTAAAAAAAATGAACTTTTTTTATAAAAGAGAGAGCCCACTGCGATCATGAAGGAGTGCTCTCGATAAAATCATTCGAGTTTGGTATACAAGGAATGGAAAATGGGTTGATAGGAAAATTTGTGGTTGGTAGGATTAAAATGGTGGGAACATTTTTTAAATGACTATTTACGTACCCATAAATAAAAAGATGGATATTTTTTAAAAGAGAGTTTATTTTTCTTTTGCACATACATATTGTCAAAGTTAATTACTTTTGGATATTTAATCAGATGTATCTCATTATCAAATGATCCTTCAAAAAGAAATGGAAAGTGAGGGAGGTGGAATTCAAACCCGCCATTTTCCTTTTGGGGGGCTTGGTGGCCACCATGCCATCACGCCCCCTCAATCTTCAGGCCCCCCCCAAAAAAAAAAAAACACTCATGAAGGTATTTCTCTCTCTCTTTCTCATTTCTTTCCCTTGTTCGGTGCCCTCTCCCACTGCCTTTAGTCTTGTCAGATTTTTACCTCTTTTGTCTCCTCCTTCCTTATCCATTATTCTCTAACGTATCTTGGATTGTCAGATCTAACATTTTTTTTTTTTCTGAGATCTATCATTCGCCTTCCATTGATTACTGCACGTATGGTTTATATATATATACACACATATATGCATATACATATGTATATATATTTATTGTATTTCTTCATGGCCACTTTTGTCATTCCAGCACGCTGTTGTGTGTATAAATATGTAAAATCCTTTAATGCCCCACTTCCTCCCTTGACCCAACTCGTCCTTTTGTGGGTATGCAAATCAAATACATGTTTGATGACCCAAGTTCTCTCTTCGTGTAGGCATATTTGGTATTCATTCTTTGAACCCATTTATCCTTTTCGTCACTGTTAATACATGTGGGTGTCTATATTTATTCAATCTAAGTCTCAGCACCCTTTATTTGTCTTGGTTCAAGTGCCCATATATATAAATTCATTTGTTTTACTTCCTGCCATTAAATACAATTATAGCTGTATGTACTTATGTATGCATCACTTCCTTTATCTTGAAGCCGTCTCCTCACATATGAAACCATATTTATATAGCAATAGTAAAGTATTTTCTACATTTATAATAATAAGTATCGTAATAATATCCATATATGTGTATCTATATATTTATCATACTACTTTAGATTTTGTTTAAGCCGTTACACGATCCACTGGGCTTTAGAGTAATTTAGAGTAGCTTCGGAGTATCCTTAGAATAATTAACTCTGGATTAGTTTTAAATACATATTAATAGATATTTATGTTTTTGACTTTGTAGATTCTTATTGAGAGGTAATTTTTTTTGTGTGACTATCTATAAATTCAGGAGGAATAGGTAACTCTGAAAAATTCTTTCGTATATTTGTAAATTGTGTGTAATTATATTATGTTTTGAATAATTATCGCTTAAGACTAAATTTAGTGTTTATAAATTTATTTGTATTCTAAATGCTTTATTAAGTGTTTATGTAAGACTAAATTTTGTGTCTATAAAATTTGGATATTAGTTCAATCCTTCCAAACATGCTTATATATATTATAAGTATACTTGGAAGTGGAATTATCTTGTGGTATCTTGAGATGGAATGATATATTATTCTTCTAGTGTCTGATATAATTGTCATAGCATTTGCATTCAAGGTGATGGGATACGGTTCAGAGGAGAAGTTTATATGATGAATGCTTTACCACGTGGGATGCCATTACTCGGTGCACAGTGGATGTCACTTGTCAGTGCCCCTTCTTCTTTATTTTCCTTTAGCAGGGATTGCAATTACCATACCTTTTTCTGATTTTTGTAGAAAAAATTACAACAAGGTCCTAAATATATAAGGGAATTAATTACAATCATGGCCAAAAAGTCATTAAATTACATTGAAGTCCCTAGAGACTTAAATGATATTAAATAGCTTGTATCACAAGTTCTCACCTCATTGATTTGTCAATAACAACTAAGTTTTTTAAGAGTTTTCAATAACGTCACATTGAGACAACTCCTGACATAAGTCATTTAATATCATCCAGGTCCCTAGGGATTTCAATGTAATTAATTGACTTTTAAGTAATTCCATTCTTTGGGACCTAGTTGTAATTCTCCCTTTTTTATTTGCCATTATAATCAATGAGAGAAAACTCATAATTTGCAAGTAAATTTACAAATTATCACTAAACTAATTTAAATATTTGTGAATTTGTTAGAGTCAGAAATTCGGGCCGAACCCATTTAGGCCCAAATCCGAGGAGGGCCGGGCTTTAATTTTGGTACCTATTTCCCCCGCCCATTTAGGCCTGCCTATTTCCCCCATTTTCTTGTGTAATATATTGTTAATTGATAATATTAAAAAACAAATAATAGGAAAAAAGCTTGATATTTTTGTTATATAAGAATGAGAGCCTACTCATAATGAAATACAATCAAATTTTCTTGATGATGACGATTAGTGATGATGGTGAAGAAAATAACAATGATGTTAATTCTTAATATTTAATGTAGTTTATGGCTTTCACTTTTTAATGACTTTATGTAGTGGTTTTATGAAATAATTTATTTAAGGGATAAGGGTCATTTTACCCTGGAAGTATCCACTTAGGATTATTGGGTATTCGGAAGTTTTTTAAGGATCAATTTTGCCCCGAAAGTTACAAAAATGTATCAATGTTGCCCTTCTGTTATTAAGTGTGTAATTTGACCGTTTGTTTGACTAACTAATCACAATTGGCATAGACATGCCACTATTTAAAGACACATCATCATCTTTCTATCTCTTCCTTGCCACATGTTCTATCTTCTTCTTCCTCTTCCCTCTAAGTTCCTCCCGGCACCGACGAGTCATATGGAGCTTAACACCTTACTTGAAGATCTATTCATAGAAATGTCTAATGTCTCTAGGCTTTTTATTCCCCAATCCATTTAGGAATTTCACCTAAAAGGCATTTCCACTAGAACTAAGATAATTACACAATGCAAGCTCCTTATCATCCCAAAAGCTACCAAGGGTCCCTAATAGAAGAAGACATCACCTCTAAAGTTGAATAGATCTGAAAAATAGATCTGAAACATATAATTAAACTTATGCAAACATGACTACTCATGGATCACTAATATTTTATCTAAAGTTGAATAGATCTGAAACATATAATTAAGCTTGTGCAAACATTATGGTCTTCATCATGGTTCACAATGCCATGCTTTGTGCAAATCAAATGAACAGGGAAATTATTGGGATAATCTTGTCCCCCAAAACATGTAGTGGTAGGGAAAAAAGTGGTGATAGCATAATGGTGAAAATGCGGTTACTAGTATTTTAATGTTTGTGTGGTTTGTTCTAGAAACGGTGGCAAGAGATAAGATGTTTTTTGACACTGTGTTCTTTGTGACTCGTAATGGAGGAAATGTACAAACTGTCAGATAAAGCCATCAAGTCGATCGAGAATTTGATTTTCGCTGCTGACTACCACTCCTTTATCTCTTCTTCTTCCTCCGCCGTTCTTTCATTATTCAGCGATTGGATTCCCCTTTTAGGATCCGACGACTTGATTTCTGCTGCCTCTGCAAGTACCAAAGTTTTCATATATGAAAAATAGATCTAATATCCAACTTAAAAGGTGATGTCTTCTTCTATTACGGACTCGTTGGCGCCAGGATGAACTTCAGAGGGAAGAGGAAGAAGAAGACAGAACATGTGTGGCAAGGAAGAGATAACGAAATGATGATATGGCTTTAAATGGTGACATGTCTGTGTCAAGTGTGATTAGTTAGTTAAACAAAAGGTCAAATTTAGCACTTAATAACCTAAGGGTAACATTAATATGTTTTTGTAACTTTTGGGACAAAATTGATTCTAAAAGAAACTTTCGAACACCCAATGATCCTTAGTGGATACTTTCAGGGCACAAATGGCTCTCAACCTTTAATTTAATTATGGTGTATGGACTTTATATGGACCTTGTGGAACATTTTATTTAATTGTGGTGTGACTTCTAGTTTTAAACTTAGTATTTAATTTGAGTTGTTAAGTTGGTAATGCACTAATGCTTGGTGTTTTATTTAAACATAATTTGGACCATATTTATATTTTTTATCATATGTCCTTTGTTTTAATTAGCAATATAAGCTCAAAAGTAGGAAGAAGCATTTGAAAAAGCTGAGACCGGCCAAGGCCTAACACTTCAAGAGCCAGACTCTGCAATAGGGGCTATTTTTTGTTCATGAGCCTAAATGGGATACACCTGACCCGTGATAGGTCAGCCCAAATTCCCGGGCTCTGTTAATTGTGATAAGCCTGCCATTGAGAATCCATACTTAAAACCCACAGTCCAAAAAGCAAAACTAAAGGGCATAAATGAACTAAGTGTGTGTTTGGCTCAACTTCTAGTTGAGCCAAACTGACTTATTTTCAGAAAATGACTTATAGCATGTTTGTCTCGACTTATTTTCAGTTTGACTTATTTGTCACTTTTTTTGGTGGACCCCACAATTCTAACTTATTTTACACATCAAATCACAACTTTTCAAAAGTCCATCCAAACATAAATCTCAAACACAATCTGACTTATTTTCAGTTTGACTTATTTTCAGTTTGACTTATCTATAAGTCACTTTTCAGAAGTCCATCCAAACACACACAATTTCACTAAAATAAGCGTGAATATGAAGCAAGAAAACTTCCTTACGAAGCCAATTAAGAAAAGCTTCTCACAAACCCATTGATCGTAATCAAATCAAATAGACAAATACAAAGCAGAAAAGGGGATAGATCCACCATCCCTTTATTTGAGTCTGGGGGATTCATCTGTGGACTGTGGCTTCGCATCCAAATCCAATCGAAGGTAGCGTGAGAGTGAAAGAGAAAGAAGAGGTGGAGGTGATAGCTGACAGGGAGGAAGGTTGAGAGAGATGAGAGACTGAGAGGCTTAGGGTTTTGTTTGTTTGTTTGTTTGTTTGTTTGAGAGTCACGAAATGCCCGTTTTGGAACTAGCAGCAATTTCCGTCAACTTAACTATTCCTCTTGTGTTTCTCCTTGCAATCTCAGTTAGGCAAATTTTCGTGTGTGCTGGTCGATTTTGAATTGGAAAGGAAAACACGACTGGCGATCCAAATCCAATTCATTGTAGTTTTATCGATGTAGAAACACACAAGACATTAACGTCAGTGCGGGTTTCAAATTGGCATTGGTCTATTGCTTCTATGTACTCTTTGTTCAAGTTCTGGAGCTAGGGTTTGATGCTGCTGCTTTGATCAAAGTATCGACTCATGGGAACACTATGAACCGGTGGCTTCTTTCTTTGCCATCTGCTCAGGGTTTATCTTCGTTTGTTATCAGCTTCTCTGCTTCGCATCTTAAACTCAACTTGTCTGAGAATTTTCCATTTTTGTTGAGGATTTGTTGGTTGGTCTCGTTTGTAATTTGCTTGTGCACTTTCTGCCTTGAGGTGGAACAGTGTTCAAAAAACCGGACCAAATTGGGTGGTTGCCGGTCCGGTTGGCCATTTAAACCAGAGGAGCATTTGCCTTGGCGGAGGATTGGGTCAACTCGGTCAAAACCAAGATGTTGAACCGGGTTGGCATTTTTTTTAAAAATATTTTTTTATTTTATTATAATTCACTTAATTACTAACTTTCATTTCACTTAATTTTAGAAATTAGGAAATTATAATACTTTAAATGCTATTTTACTTACATATGTTTAATATTTAATCGTTGTTGCTATTAATATTTGTATTTTAGTCTGTGTATTGTAGAATAATACTTATTTTCATGTGTAATCAACTAATATTTTCTCTTTTTCCCTCTATAGAAACATTAAAATATTTATGTTTGATGAATTATGCATACCCATCTATATTTATATGTTGATATTAGTGATTATTAATGTTAATATTAATAAAATTTTATTATTTTAATATAACCGATTGGACCGGTCCGACCATTGCCTCGTCGGGTTCTATGCTCGGTTCCGTTTTTTGGACCTTGGTTGTAGATATTTCGATAAGATATACTTGTTGTTTAAAAATATTAATAAATTTAAAAATAAGCAAGGTAGATATTGAAAAAAAGTTATAGGATTTAGGGTTTCCCAAAACTTTATTAAACACATCTTAATCATTATACTTATTTTATAAAAAAATAACACAAGTTAAATAAATGTTGTAGAATATTTTAAAATATCTCTTCGTTAGCCTAATTACACATACTTAAGAAATATATCAAATATGACTTGCACACTTATATTAACTTATTTGAATCTTTTTTAAAAGGGTTAAAGGTCATATTTGCCCTGAAAATATACATGGTGGATCACATCTGCTCCGGAAGTTTTTTTGGGTCCAATTTTGCCCCGGAAGTGTGCAAAGTGGATCATATTCACCTTTTACCGTTAAAACTTTTTACCGGTAAAGGGCGAATATAATCCACTTTACACACTTCCAGGGCAATATTGGAAAAAAAACGGTAAAGGGCAAATATGATCCACTTTGCACACTTCCAGGGCAAAATTGGATCAAAAAAACTTTCGGGACAGATGTGATCCACCGTGCATACTTCTGGGATAAATATGATATTTAACCTTTTTTAAAATAATAATCTTGAGTATTTATCCAAACTAACTAATTAAATATCGACTCAAAGATATCCAAAATGGAGTACAATTTAAATGTTGTCACTCTAAGAGTTTGTTGGGATACTTATTAGATATGAGCTAAATAAATATTTTCATGACTTAAGATTTTCTTTGCAATTTGCAACAATTTTTTTACCTTTTTCCTAAATATTTAAATTTACCTTTAATTAAAAAAATTGGGTCGTTACAAATAAAGACAAACTGGAAATGTCAAATATTGTATTAACCAAAAATAAAAAGAATTCCACTCGCATCTTCCATTTTTAAGGTAAAATGTTGAATATAAGTATGTAAATGTTCTGATTGGCCAGCTTTCAAAGTGAAATATTGAAAATTAATAATTTTTCAAAGTTCAGATTTGGAATTTGGAACTTAATTCATCGTTCTCCTACCCTGACAAATCCATTTTTTTTAATTCCCGGCATCAAAAGACAATAAACTCAAAGTCAGTGTGAATACTGAGAAGAATCAAATTGAAGTTAAGGCTAGATTTATCTTTTGATCAAAATTGGCGTTTTATGTTGGTTTATATCTGGTTGAAATTAAGTCCAAACACCCAGAATCATTATAATGGCAAGGGTGATTCATATCAGTTCCACACATTAGTTCCACATAATCGAAAGTCGACTCAGCCTCAGCTGAAAATCAGATCGCCTCCTTTGCACATGAACGAATCATCGTTCTCCAACCCTGGGATTTATCTTCAGCGATGAAGATGATGGTAAAAGATGGAAGAGGCTTCTCCCAAGTTGAAGCATTATTTTTTTTCAAAAAAAATTATAACTTAGTCACATAAGCCACAAAATGCATTGTTAGTATGTTTGGTCTCCAAGTCATATCAGCCTACTTGACGGTGTTAGTGCCATATCATCATATTTAACTCAGTCAATGTTTTTATTAAACTACATGGGCTAACTCTTCAAACGGAAAGAAATTTCAGGGATCAAAACCCAAATGAAAGCAAATTATAGGGACCAAACATTATATTAACCTCTTCGTAAAATTAATACATAATATTTTTTGTCAAAAAAAAGAAAAGAAATAGAAACCACATAAAGACTAAACAAAGGGCACGTATCTTATCATAATTATGAGATATGCCCTTGTCACTATCATTGATACACATCTTTTAAAAGATTATAAAGACTTCTCGGCCTTCTCGGATCTGGACTGATTATGAACAGCATTTTTCATCTTCTTCAGGTTTCACAATTAATGCTTTTGCAGAGCTTAATGAAGTAGTATCTGGTATGTGTGGTGGTAAACGTAAATTTACTCGAGAAGATAATTCTCAAGGAAGGTTCAAAGCGGTTGCTTCTGCAAATGTTTCAGGTTCTGATTGTCTGAATTCTGTTCAGGTGAGTCAATCTCTTCAATCTATGGCTATGAAGGCTTGCCTTCAAAAGCCTCCAATGGTGCCATGAGCATATTAAGTTGGAACTGTCGCGGGTTAGGTACTCCTGAGACAGTTCAGCGCCTTAGAAAACTCATCTGTAAATATAAACCTTTTATGGTTTTCTTATGTGAGACTAAACAGCCTTTAAATAAAGTCTCTCCTCTTTTGGGTTCGTTTGGGTTTTCTCTGGTGGCCGACTGTAATCCTATTGGGAAGAGTGGAGGGTTGTTTTTTGGATGTAAATCTCTGGATCAGGTTTTTGTACTGGAATCCACGCCCAGTTGGATTCACTTATATGTATATATTACAGATATATCTTCGTTTTACTTGTCTTGTGTGTATGGTTTTCCTACTTATGGTGATAGGCATAAATTATGGAATTTGCTAGATAAAACTCAAGCTAATATGAATAATCTATGGTGCTTAATTGGTGACTTCAACCAAGTTTTATATACTTCTGAAAAACTCAGTAAAGTCAAGGAAATTCCAGGGGCACATCAATTCCAAAATTTTATGGATAATTCTAATTTAATTGATATACCTCCAAAAGTGACTTGGTTCACATGGACAAATAAAAGGGATAATGATGATGTAGTTTGGGAAAGGCTAGACCAGGCTCTTTGTAATAATTCTTGGTTGAATTATTTTCCAAATTCCCAACTACAAGTTTTCTCTATAGTCGGGTCAGATCATGCTCCATTACTATTTTCTATGAATTCCATGAATCAATTTGTGTCTAGGCCATTTTGGTTTGAAAATGTTTGGATCAAATTTCAGGATTGTCATGATATAATTCGTCGTATATGGGAACAGCCTGGTCATCTTGATGTTATTTGGTCGGTTCTTTGTAAATTTGAAAATCTAAAAGAGGAGTTAAAACTTTGGAATAAATGGAAGATAGGTAAAATTGACAACAACATCAAATTTTCAGAATTGGTCCTCCTCAACTTGCAGAATAATTTACATCTGCCTGGGATTGATAGGCATATTATGACTGTTAAGCAACAGTTGGAATTTTGGTTAGACTGTGAAGAATCATTATGGTCACAGAAAGCTAGATTTAACAAAGCCCTTTTTGGAGACCGGAATACTTCTTATTTTCAAAATTTAGTTCAGAAAAGGCGTATTTCTTCTTATATTACCAGGTTAAAGGATCATAATTAGAACTGGGTTTCGGAACATCAGGAAATTTCTCAAATTGCTGTGGAACATTTCTTACTCAGATTTTCTAATCCTTGTTCCTTGTCAAAAGAAGAAGTGTTGAACCGTTTATCTAGTATTGCTCTTCCTGTTCTTGATATGAATCAATTATCATTGCTATCTAAGCCTTTATCTCTAAATGAAGTAGATAGAGTTGTTAAGACTGTGAAATCAGATGGAGCTACAGGTCCTGATGGATTTAATCCTAGATTCTATCAATCCTACTGGGCTTTGTTAAGAATTGATGTATTTAATGTGGTTAACCAATTCTTTGTATCACAGGAGCTTCCTTCAATGCTGAATAGCACTTTTATTACTTTGATTCATAAGGGTAAACAAGCTCAGTCTCTCAATGATTTTCGTCCAATCAGCGTCTGTAATGTATTATACAGGATAATTACAAAGGTTATGTGCCACAGGCTTAAGGATTTCATGAGTCAAATTATATCTCCTTATCAGAATGTTTTTGTTAAAGGAAGGCTTATATCTGATAATATTATGGTTGTTAGTGAGGTAATGGCAAAGTTGAAATCTATGCGGCGACAGAAGTCTAGATGGTGTGTGTTAAAAATTGATATTGAAAAAGCTTATGATCGGCTTTCTTGGTTCTTTATTGAACCGGTTCTTGAAACAATGGGGTTTCAACAGAATTGGATAAAAATGATTATGACTTGTGTTACTTCTGCTTCTTACCAGGTATTGATTAATGGCTCTCCATCTTCTTCATTTTCTCCAAAATGTGGAATCAGACAGGGTGATCCTTTATCACCATATCTTTATATTTTATATGCTAATGTTCTTTCTGCTCTTATTGAACTAGCTCACAACTCAGGATGGTGGAAGGGTCTGTCTATTGCCAGGGGTTCCTTACCTTTATCTCATTTACTTTATGCTGATGATACTTTATTATTTGTTCCTGCAAAAATGTATACCTTTCAGAAGGTTAATGAATTATTACATCTATATAGTCAAATGGTTGGGCAAAAGGTAAATAAATCAAAGTCTGTTATGGTTTTTAGTCCAAATGTCAATCATGCTGAGAAGTTACGGTTATCTGAGGTCATAGGTTTCCTTTTTGCAAACAAATTGGGTAAATATTTGGGTACATATGTTGATATGGGAAGAAACCAGTCTCATTTTTTAGTGAGGTTTTGGACAATATTGATCGAAGATTACAAATGTGGAAATCTCGACTTCTATCTCAAGCTGGTAAGATCACTTTTATTAAATATGTCATCTCTTCTGTCCTTATTTATCCCATGTCTTTTGTTAAGTTTCCTGATTATATTGCTCATAAAATTGACATGAGAATTGCAGATTTCTTTTGGGGTTTCAAAAATGACAGTAAAAGGATGCATATGCTGTCTTGGCAAAAAATCTGTTGCCCAAAAGAAGAAGATGGTTTAGGAATTAGGAAGTCTACTTCTTTCAATGATGCCTTGCTTGCCAAAAATATATGGCGAATTTTCTCAGCAGAAGAGGGATCCTTAATTTATATGGTTTTGAGACCCAAATATCTTTCAAATCAAATTGATGGTCTCATTATTCCACGGTCAATTCAATCTCCCATCTAGCGAGTTAGCCTTGCAGTTCAGGCTCTAATTATTGATAGGCTTTCTTGGCACCTTGGGAATAGGTACCAAATAAGTCTCTTCAGCCACTTATGGTGGCCATTGCAGTGTAATCGGCCCCTTTCAATTGCGACAGTGGGTGATTTGTTACTACATCATAAGGGATGTTGGAATATTTCTTTAGTGAAATCATTATACCCTTCCCGAGTTGCTGGTTCAATTTTATCTACTCCTTTCTCTGTATTGGATAAAAAGGATAGTCTTTGCTGGACAGGGAATTCTCTTGGAAAATATACTGTATCTGATGGCTACAAACTGTTATGCCATCGATCATAATCATGGGATGGCCATAGATTTTTCTCGAATATGGAAGCAAGTTGCAAGATTAAGGCTTATTCCAAGATTTAGTTTATTTTTATGGAGATTTATGTGGGATTCTCTTCCTGTTAAAACAAATTTAATTAGACATCATTTACAGGTTCCAACTTCATGTTTATTTTGCTCTTGTTCTGAAGAGACCACTGCTCATCTTTTCTTCCATTGTCCTTGGTCACGAGCTATCTGGTTTGGTCTATCTATAGGTTTATTATCTCATCAGATTTCTCACTCTCAATTATTGATGTGGTTAATGGACACTATTGAAAATCAAGGTGAATCCATAGGTCAAATGATTGTTACGACCATGTATTTCATTTGGTTTTTTAGAAATCGACACCTTGCAGAAGATGTTTCAGTGTCTCCTAATCAGGTTCTCTCTGCAATCTATAGTCAAGTTCGGTTTCATGAATCACTAAAATCCATCTCTACTCCTTGTTTGCCTGGGTCCCTTGATATTATAACTGCTTCTCATTCATCCAATCAAATGTCCCATGGATGGGTAATTGCTACATCCAGAATTAATAAATCCAAACTAAACAGGGTTAGATTGTTTTGTGTCTCGGTTTATTTTAACAAGGAATGGGTTAAGGACTTCCCCTTGACCATGCAAACTTCTTCTGATAAGTGGGGTGTCGTATTGTCTCAGATTCGGCATGCTTTACTCTTTATATATAATCAACAGTGCATTTTCTCGCCATGTCAGTATAATATTCACATCCTCAATCAGGATCCAAAGCTTACAAGAGTGTTGAAGGGCAAGCTTCCATTACTAGTGGGAGCCCAAATGATTTTCATGGAATGTCTCCATATTTTAGCTCATTTCTCTCATTATGATATATTGTAGGAGTAGTCTTCATATTGCATATAGATATTTTTGTATTATAATGTCGACAAGTAAGCTTGTAGAATATTCATCTTTTTCTAATATACTCTATTATCATTTATAAAAAAAAGATTATAAAGATAGCTCCGTCAGCATATCTTTTTTTTTTCAAATCTTTGCGAGTCCGTAATCCTAATCCATCTTAAACTCTCCTCTATCTCTATAATTCTATATAAACAATAGACATTTTTATCACCCTGTTAATTCATCGTTCTGTCTTAATTATCGATCTCTCTCTTCTAAATGGCTCTAAGCTTTCCGGAACCTCCTAGAGAAGAAGTTTCTTTCTTTGACCATGCAAACTTCTTATGATAAGTGGGGTGTCGTATTGTCTCAGATTCGGCATGCTTTACTCTTTATATATAATCAACAGTGCATTTTCTCGCCATGTCAGTATAACATTCACATCCTCAATCAGGATCCAAAGCTTACAAGAGTGTTGAAGGGCAAGCTTCCATTACTAGTGGGAGCCCAAATGATTTTCATGGAATGTCTCCATATTTTAGCTCGTTTCTCTCATTATGATATATTGTAGGAGTAGTCTTCATATTGCATATAGATATTTTTGTATTATACTGTCGACAAGTAAGCTTGTAGAATATTCATCTTTTTCTAATATAATCTATTATCATTTATAAAAGAAAAAAGATTATAAAGATAGCTCCATCAGCATATCTTCTTTTTTTTTCAAATCTTTGGGAGTCCGTAATCCTAATCCATCTTAAACTCTCCTCTATCTCTATAATTCTATATAAACAGTAGACATTTTTATCACCCTGTTAATTCATCGTTCTGTCTTAATTATCGATCTCTCTCTTCTAAATGGCTTCAGGCTTTCCGGAACCTCCTAGAGAAGAAGATTCTTTCTTTGACCATGCAAACTTCTTCTGATAAGTGGGGTGTCGTATTGTCTCAGATTTGGCATGCTTTACTCTTTATATATAATCAACAGTGTATTTTCTCGCCATGTCAGTATAATATTCACATCCTCAATCAGGATCCAAAGCTTACAAGAGTGTTGAAGGGCAAGCTTCCATTACTAGTAGGAGCCCAAATGATTTTCATGGAATGTCTCCATATTTTAGCTTGTTTCTCTCATTATGATATATTGTAGGAGTAGTCTTCATATTGCATATAGATATTTTTGTATTATACTGTCGACAAGTAAGCTTGTAGAATATTCATCTTTTTCTAATATAATCTATTATCATTTTAGATTATATAATCTAATATAATCTATTACAAGAGTGTTGAAGGGCAAGCTTCCATTACTAGTAGGAGCCCAAATGATTTTCATGGAATGTCTCCATATTTTAGCCCGTTTCTCTCATTATGATATATTGTAGGAGTAGTCTTCATATTGCATATAGATATTTTTGTATTATACTGTCGACAAGTAAGCTTGTAGAATATTCATCTTTTTCTAATATAATCTATTATCATTTATAAAAAAAAAGATTATAAAGATAGCTCCGTCAGCATATCTTTTTTTTTTTTTCAAATCTTTGCGAGTCCGTAATCCTAATCCATCTTAAACTCTCCTCTATCTCTATAATTCTATATAAACAGTAGACATTTTTATCACCCTGTTAATTGATCGTTCTGTCTTAATTATCGATCTCTCTCTTCTAAATGGCTCCGGGCTTTCCGGAACCTCCTAGAGAAGAAGTTTCTTTCTTTGAGGAAGGTCGACCTGCTAAGCAATACACATGTGTTGTTTGTAAAGATGACATACCTACACCTATTGATCATAATTCCTTTTCCACAAGAGCTCCTAATGGTGATCGATACTTTAAAATAAGAGTCAATAGTATAAAAAATGAGTACGGGCCTCACATAGACTTTTTCTCCGATGACGCACCAACAGAGTTCTTCACAGCCCCGGAAAATTTGATAGAGCAAACCATAAGTCCAGTTCTCCTTCGTTTAAATATTCCTGAACATATTCGCATCTCCATGATCACAAAGATCTTGGAAGTTGCTAGACGTATGTCTGACTCTGATCAAACTAGTGGGACTTTCTTGTATATGGCTGTGACTATTACAATTGGCACTTTTTACGAAAACCCTGAGGATGATGTTACGGATGATGAATACGACTATGTGACTATTACACTCGACTACACTTTTCATGACAAATGTGAGGATGATGATGAGTATGGTGACGCCTATTATGAAGCCGTGGAAGAATCTATGGAGTATCAACATCAGACATGGGTCCCTGCAAGTGAATTGTCCATTGAAAACTTGGAAAGAGTGAAAATTGGAAAGAAAGGAATAGATGAATTAAATTGTGCAATTTGTTTAGAAGATTTTGAAGTTGATGATGAAGAAGAAGCCATTCTCATGCCTTGCCAGCATTTGTTTCATTCAAGATGTATTCTTGGTTGGTTACACCGTAGAAATAGTTGTCCCTTGTGTCGCTTTCTATTGCCTCCTGATGATTGATTAAATTCGGAGAAAATCTCATAAAAACTTTGAATTAGGGAAATCTTAAGTCTGTACTACTAGAGGAGAGGAGGATTATGGGATTTTCATATTTTATGAAAAGATACAGATACACATAAACTACTGGCATATGGCATCAATCGCTTGTGTATTCTTGTTTTTTCAATAACATATAGAAATCTCAGATATTTTCCATTTATTTTGACTTGATATTTTCCTAATTCAAAGTTTTGATTTGTCCCCATTATTTCCCCTAAAGTTTAGATAGTTTTTTCTTCCAGTTTTGTATTATTGTTTTATTGATATCAAAGTACAATACAAATTGAGATTCTGTCTATATTTATTCTCATTGCTATTTTATTCATAATCAACAAGCATTTTATTTTTCGTTTTTGGTGTTCGTGGATTTTATGCAACATGATTTACATACTTCAACTACTGATCTTTGACTTCCAATCACAAATATCACACACACACACACACCCGCGCGTGTATTAAAAGAAGCAAACATCATTATTTGATTTAGCAGGAAAATATGTGAAAGTAATGGGGCAAAAAAAAAAAGTAATGGATAAAAGTTAAAAAAAATCTTCCCGGAACACATAAGATCATAAAATTAAATTAAATAAACCAAAACCATGTTACGAGGGACTTTGGACCTGTTTTCTCTCAATTTCCTTTTCCTCCCCCACCCCTTCTCATCCTAACCTTTAGATGGAGGTTTGAATAATTGATTAGGATTTAACATTTTATAAAGGATATTTATAACTCTGTGGAACGTTGAATCCCAAGATGAAAACTACATTTTTTGACAAAATGATGGTTGATAGATTATTTTTAGTTTAGATTTTGTACCCATTAAAGTAATTACCATTTGAAAATAATAAACTTTAAAATAATAAATTTGGACTATCCAGATTAGATCTAGATGGTTCAGAATAGAAGAGTACCCCTTACTCATCATTCTAAAAAGCGCCGAAACTGGTCCCAATTGTTCACCTTTTGAATCTATCAATCTTAGAGAGAATTTTCATTGTTGATTGAAATAACATCACGTCAGAAATATTTATGGAATAAAAACAAAAGTTCATAAGGTTATGTTTAAAACATGGTTACTATCTGAATGATATACTGATGGTTATGTATGTAGATTGAGGATAGCGAAGAACAAGAGGAGCATAGAAGTAAGCACAATATTGTATTCAAAAACTGGTCAAAAGCTTTATGAGTGGCATCATGGGTATGAAGCAAAAGATTGAAGGTTTTTTCCCAAGAGTGCCGTACGGCTTGGAGAGTATTATAAAAGAGTAGTGATATGAATAGGAGGGTTGTAGATATTTTCCATAAGATCTCCTTGTTGTTTAAAAATATTAAATGAGTTAAAAAGGGAAAATTAATCTGTTGATCCTCCAACTATTAACTTACTTATAACTCAGTCCCTCAAATTTAATTCGTCACAATCCGGTCCCTGAACTTTTGACTTGGATATGACCCAGTCCCTTATCTTTTAATTTTTTATAACTTAGTTCTAAGTGCTTTAGGGGCATCTCTACTGCACAATCCCTCCACTTACTTCACTTAGTATCTCTGTCATTGAATTTGCTTTCAACTGTCGAGATATATCATTATTGGAAAATATATTATACAATCAACAATAAATAGATAATAAAATTTTTTAATTATAATAGATCTCAACTGTTGAAAGCAAATCCAATGGTAGAGATACTAAGTGTAGAGTAAGTGGAGGGGTCATGTGGTGGAAATGCCCCTTACCGTTTCTGAGTTATCGTATATTTGGCAAACATAGCTTCCAACTCAACTCTACATGGCAAAAATTCTTTCAACACACAGCTCCACATCATCTTCCTCTCCTCTTCCCCTCCATCTCCAAACTCATAACCAAAGCAAAGAAAGGAGCGGATCTAACAGAACAATGTTAATGGCAACGCTTACAAGACGATAAACACAGTCCTCGGCAAAGTCTCTGAGAGAATCAAACCCGTTTTCTTCTCTCTCCCTAATTAATCCTTATAATAGGGGAAGCCTCGCAAGTCAAATCTTGAAGGCCATTGGTCATATCACTTAAAAATTATTAAGAGATTTTTTTTTTTGGGAAATCAGAAGATATAGATAGACACTTTTCTCTGGTATAAAAAGAAAAATAAAAGATAGATGAGCTTGGAGAAACTTGGAGAAGTTTTGGTTATGAGTTTGGAGTGGAGGAGAAAGAGGTGGGTTGCTGGGAAATTGTTGGGGCGAGTGGAGGGAGATGATGTGGAGCTGTGTGGTCAAAGAATTCTTGTCATCATGTGGAGTTGAGTTGGAAGCCAATGTATGCCACATGACTTACAACTAAATCATAAAAAAATTAAAAGATGAGGGACTGAGTCATATCCGAATTAAAAGTTCAGGGACTAAGTCATGACGAGTCATATTTGAGGAACTAAGTTATAAGTGAGTTAATAGTTAAAGGATCAATATATTAATTTTCCCATTTATAAATAAGCTAGGTAGATATTGAAGAAAAGGTTTGGGATTTATTTAGGGTTTCCCAAAAATTTAAACGTAATTTAATCATTTTACTTATTTTATAAAAAAAACACAAGTTAAATAAAAGGCGCAGAATATTTTGAAATATCTCTTTGGTAGCGTAATTACTCATACTTAACAGTTAACACACTTATATTAACTTATTTGATTTTTTTTTTTTGAAAAATAATTTTGGGTATTCATCCAAACTAACTAATTAAATATCAACACAAAGATATCCAAAATAAAGTTTAAATATTATCATTTTAAGAGTTTGTTGGGATATTAATAGGATCGTGTCAGATATGAGCAAAATAAATATATTTATATGATTTAAGATTTTATTTGTAACAAATATTTTTAACCTTTTTCCTAAATATTTAAATTCTTTTAATTAAAAAAAATTGGGTCGTTACAAATAAGGACAAACTGAAGATATTAAATATTGGATTAATCAAAAATAAAAAGAATTCCACTCGCATCTTCCATTTTCAAGGTAAAATGATGAATATAAGTATATAAATGTTCTGATTGGCCAGCTTTTAAAGTGAAATACTGAAAATTAATTTTTCAAGATGCGGAATTAAAAACTTAGTTTCATTTTAGTTGAAGTTTGATATTTATCTCACAAAACTAAAATGTTAAAATTCATAAAATGAATAATATCTTTTAAAAGATTATAAAGTTATATCCTTTAATATATCTTTGCGAGTTTAACGTCCTAATTAATCTTAAACCCCTATATTTATTTGCAAGCCATAACCAAAGCTAAGAGCTGTCTTTGCAAGCGTGTCTACATGAACATTCCTCTCTCGATCTATTACTGATATCCGAACATCCCAATCTCTCCACAAGAGACTGTTGTAACTCCAGCAACAAAGTTTCATCCTCGTGGAGACTACAGTCATCTAGATCCGCCAAAGAAACCACCTCTACTATTTTTCTATATAAACACTAGACATTTTAATCATACTTGCAATTCTCTCTCACCCTCAGTTCATTATATTGTTCTCTCTTAATTATCCGTCTCTCTCTCTCTCTCTCTACTAAATGGCTTCGGGATTTCTACAACTTCCTAGAGAAGAAGTTTCTTTTTTGGAGGAACATGAAGGTCAACCTGATATTCAATACACATGTGTTGTTTGTGAAGATGAGATATTTACCCCTATTGATCATAATTTCTTTCGAATTAGAGCTCCTAATGGTGATCGATACTTTAAAATGAGAGTCAATAGAATAAAAAACCACTGGCTACATCATAACTTAGACTTTTTCTCTGATCGTGCACCAACTAAGTTCTTCAAGGCCCCAGAAAATTTGATAGAGCAAACCATAAGGCCAGTTCTCCTTCGTTTAAATATTTCTGAACATATTCGCAACTCCATGATCACAAAGATTTTGGAAGTTGCGAGACGTATGTCTGATTCTCATCGAACTTGTCGGACTTTCTTGTATATGGCTGTGACTATTAAAGTTGACATTTTTCACGACAACTATGAACATCAGACATGGGTCCCTGCGAGTGAATTGTCGATTGGAAAATTGGAGAGAGTGAAAATTGGAGAAGAAGGAAAAGATGAATCAAGTTGTGCAATTTGTTCAGACCATTTTGAAGCTGATGATGATGAAGAAGCTATTCGCATGCCTTGCCAGCATTTGTTTCATTCAAGATGTATTCTTATTTGGTTACAACGCAGTAATAGTTGTCCCTTGTGTCGCTTTCAATTGCCTCCAGCAATTGATGATTAATTTTTTTTTTTTGGGGGACAGAAATTGATGATTAATTAAATTCAGAGAAAATCTCATGAAAAATTTGAATTAGATAGGAGAAGCCACGAAACCGAAACTTGAGTGATCGGTTGCTCAGATACATGGTAATATGATTTATAAAAGATGACAATTGCTAGTTGCTAGTTGATGTATAAAAAGAAAACAAATTTTTTTTTGGTATCCGTGGAGTTAATGCATCATGATTTTGTTTTTTTTGACTGAAATTAATGCATCATGATTTACATACTCCAACTATTGATCTTTGACTTCCAATCACAAATATCAAATACATAAAAAATATTTGAAAGTAATGGGAAAAATATACATTGGCAAAAACAAAAGTAATGGATAAAAATTAAACAAGATCTTCCTGGATCAAATAAGATCATAAAATTAAATAAATCAAGACCACCCCCCATGGACTTTGGGCCTGTTTTCTCTCAATTTCTTTTTCCTCCCCCACCGCACCCCACCCACCCCACCTTAATCTTTTTCCTTTTTTGAGGTTTGAATAATCGATCAGGATTTAACATTTTATGAAGGATAACTTTTATGTCTTTTAATTTTAGTTCTGATAAATTTTTTCAAGTTCAAATTTATTTATCTATTTATTTCTCATAGTTTAAAATTGTAAAAATAATTTTGTGAAACGTTGAATCTGAATTTTTCACCTTTTGCATAAGATCAATCTTTGAGAGAATTCTGATTGTTGATCGAAATAACATCATGTCAGAAATATTTATGAAAAAAAAACAAAAGTTTATAAGGTTATGATCGTTTCCCAATTTTATTCCTATTATCAATAACGAAAATAATTTATATACTGTAAATCTGGTAAATTGGGCACTGTTCTTTGCATTTTTTTTACTGTTTATGATTTTGTTATTATAAATATAGTAAAAATGAATTATGTGTCCATTAGTTTAAATTCATAATTATCTTCAATTTTCATTTTCCTAACTGTTATTGTAGAAATAAAATCAAATTTTTGCACGCTCAATTTATAGAATCCCAACGAATTGATTTTAGGGAAAATTCTAAATAAATACCACTCCAATATCAAAAGGACACAAAGGGGCCTCCAATTCTCAAAAGGACAAGATGGGTATTGTTACCAATTTGGGATAACCAAATTTGGGGTAAAAAGACTACTAAGCCCCTGAGTGTCTCCCTTCCCTTTCAATAACATTTGAAATGAAAATCCAAAAGGAAGCCATCAAAGAAAACTGAAAGCAAAAAAAAAAAAGAAAGGAAGCCATCATCTCATTCATAGCAAATCGACCTCCAAGACCCAGCGCCTTGTCTCCTTGATCGGAAGTCGCCAGCGTCTCCAATAAGAGTGGAAATCGTCGGCCATTGCTCCTAGAAACCGCTTCTTCACCTATTGAAACCAACAGATCGCTCCTCGATCAAGTTGCGTGAGTTGAAGTCGAGCCCGCTGATTTCAACATAGCAAGGTAATTGTCGTTGGATCTTTTGCTCCTTGATTGTGGTGAAACCTTATACTTTATACAAATGTAATTGTTTGAGTATTTACTGCTCAAAGTTGCTGCTCCTTGATTTCTACCCTAATTTTTTTCATTGTGTATCTTTCGATTGGGATTTTCTTGGTGATTATTTACTGCTCAAAGTTTCTTTTGAGCCTCTCAATTTTTTCCTCTTCTCTCTCAGCCAAGCCTTCTGCACTCCACTCGCTGTCTTCTTTTAGATCCAGGATCCCTTTCTTTGTTTCTTCCCTATTGTCATTTTGTGTTCCGCCCTTTTCTTGCTGTTATGGATTCACATCTTTTTATTTGTGCAATTGCATCTGCAATGAATTTGAATTCTGAGGAATAATTTTTACAAATGAAGGAATTCAGTTGAGCTGAAGTAATTTTTCTATGTATTTTCTTTTCTATATTTTTTATTAATTGTGAAAAAGATGAATGGAATGCGTTGAACTCAGTAAAATGGTGGGTGAAATGCAAAATGTTGTTGTACTCAAACTGTAAATTGTTTAATATGGTGATTGAACTTCTTCTGACTTTAGTTATTAGTTTGTTGTAGAAGGTTAATTAATATCAATTAATATGAATGAACTGATTATATTTGTTGTTTTTCTTGGTCAGTACAGTATGTTTTTCTAGCATGTGCTGATTCATGTCTTCATTTCAAGTAAACATATCATTTCATTTCCAAGAAGTTAATGCTGACTTGACCTCTCATAAAAGGTCTATTGAGTCTTCCAACTTTTTGTATTTTCTTAGATTCCCATAGCACTCCCCAATCTCTAAATGGTATAATCTTTGCCTTTGTAGATTATTACTTTCATCAAACATATGTCTTAAACTTCCTATTTTCGTATATGTCCTGCTTTTGCAGCATGCCTTTTTCTAAAATTATGTAGTTGACATGTTTTCCTCACATTGAAGTTTTGTGTGCTCCTTTTCATTGTACAGAATATTTCAATTTCATTGTAGTAATTTTAGTTAATTACGTGGCCATTATATTATGTTTGAAATTTACATGTATAATTCCCCTTCTCTTTTAGTTATTTTTCTCTTAATTTGTACCTATTAGCTTTAAGTAATTGCATGACTGAAAGTTCATTTCAGGTAGATTGATGCTTTTGCTGCTGACGTTTTTTACTCATATGCACTCCGCATTAATATCGATTGTTGCATTTTCATGTGCTTTTGTGCTGTTTGACAGACTTACTGCACGTATAAAGTATAAGGCTTTATTGTTTTACCAGCATATAGCATAGGTCAAGTAATGAGAGCTCTACATTGTTTGAAGCCATTTTGCATATGTCTTTTTAATTCAGGAACATTGATTGTACTGTGTAAAATCTTTTTCCCCCCACTCTTTTTCCCCCTACTTTGCTTGGGTGTGAAATGTTAAGACACTTTGCTTTATGAGAATGGTTATATTTGCTATAATATTTGTGAAAATGGTTTAAGTAACTGAATGGAAGAAGTTGTTTTGTAGGTGTGAAAAATGGAAGGAGTATTCTGTTTTGCAAAGAATATACAAAGAATGCAAAGAAGGAAGGAAGGAAGGAAATTTAAAAGTATGGACGAGCACCATGTAGAGATTCTGAATGCATGGAAGGCTTTAAGTGGTGACGATAGGAAGGCATATAGCAATAGGGTGAAGAAAGCGAGGGGAACCAAGGAAAAACGGAACAAGACAGTTGCTTTCCAGACCCGTTGCTCAATAAGCCAGTTCTATGATTAAACATGTGACAAGATTTTTGTTGTTTCACTTTCGTTGTTAACTCTTTTAAATTGTATTACTTATGTAAATTGTTGTTGGCAAAATATTATGGAATGTGCCATTACTATTCAATTGTCCAGAGCAACATGGTTACTTTTAGTTTATATGTGGCTGAACTTCGCACAGACATATTAACATGTTGAGTATGGGCATTAACTAGTCAAGCATGGGCATTAACTAGTCGAGTATGGGGATTAACCAGTCAAGTATGGGCATTAACTAGTCGAGTATGGGCATTAACCAGTCAAGTATGGGCATTAACTAGTCGAGTATGGGCAATAACTAGTTGAGTATGGGGATTAACCAGTCGAGTATGGGAATTAACCAGTCAAGTATGGGCATTAACTAGTCGGGTACGGGCATTAACTACTCGAGTATGGCGCCCACATGTTCAACCACATCAAGACATGAATGCCACAATCATGCCTAAAAGACATGATACCAAACAAGGTTAAATGATAATGAAATACCATAAATCTATCCAATTAATAGGAATTAGCTCATTACCAAGCAATATTACAGCAAAGAATAGTACCCAGAATAAGTCCAAAAATCACATAGTGGCCAAAACCAGAAACACCAATTGATTAGTCAGTTAACATGGGCAAAGATACTCTGGCATTGAACCACAATCAGAAGATTAATGATGTCTTCTACAAAGATTGTTCTAAGTTGAGTTCACAAAGTAGTTAATGGTTATACTAAAGTGGTTAATGGCCATACTCGAGTGGTTAATAGCCATACTCGAGTAGTTAACAACTTTCGCAAACATAAGCAGAATTAAGCCCAAGTAATGAATCAGGGAAGTGGTTAATGGCTATACTCGAGTGGTTAATGGCTTTATTGGAGTAGTTAATGGTATACTCGAGTGGTTAATGACTTTCCCAAGAACAAGCATTTTTAAGAGCAAGTAATGAATCCGCAAATTGGTTAATGACTATACTGAAGTGGTTAATGGCCATACTCGAGTGGTTAATAACCATACTCAAGTAGTTAACGACTTTCACAAATAAAAGTGGAATTAAGCCCAAGTAATGAATCAGAGAAGTGGTTAATGGCTATACTCGAGTGGTTAACGGATTTATTGGAGTAGTTAATGGCTATACTCGAGTAGTTAACGACTTTCACAAGAACAAGCGTTTTTTAGCACAAGTAATGAATCTACAAAGTGGTTAATGGCTATACTGAAGTGGTTAATGGTCATACTCGAATGGTTAATGACCATACTCGAGTAGTTAACGACTTTCACAAACAAGTGAAATTAAGCCCAAGTAATGAATCTGAGAAGTGGTTAACAGCTATACTCGAATGGTTAATGGTTTTACTGGAGTAGTTAATGGCTATACTCGAGTTGTTAATGACTTTTGCGATAGTCAACAAAATTGAGCCCAAGTAATGAATCAGTGAAGTGGTTAATGGCTATACTCGAGTAGTTAATGACTATACTAGAGTGGTTAATGGCTATACTCGAGTCGTTAATGGCCATACTTGACTGGTAAATCCCCATACTCGAGTGGTTAACCACTTTCACAAGAACAAGCGTTTTTAAGCTTAAGTGAGTGAAAATACGTGGAGTAGTTAATAGTCATACTCGACTAGTTAATGGCCA
The DNA here is from genome assembly GCA_037074515.1 of Mimosa bimucronata. NCBI lineage: Eukaryota > Viridiplantae > Streptophyta > Magnoliopsida > Fabales > Fabaceae > Mimosa > Mimosa bimucronata. Next base: position 17,757,634 of record CM073440.1, on the reverse strand, counting down.
TACTGGAGTGGTTAATATTCATACTCCAGTGGTTAACTATTTTGATAACAACCTGCATTTTAAGCCTAAGTAAGTGAAAACACGCGGAATGGTTAATTGCCATAATCCAGTAGTTAATGCCCATACTCGAGTGGTTAATTGTCATACTCCAGTGGTTAACCACTTTTACAACAACAAGCATTTTTAACACTAAGTAAAAACACACGAAGTGGTTAATTGTCATACTCGAGTGGTTAAAGGCCATATTGGAGTGGTTAATATCCACACTCCAGTAGTTAACTGTTTTGACAACAACCTGCATTTTAAGCCTAAGTAAGTGAAAACACGCGGAGTGGTTAATCGCCATACTCGAGTGGTTAATGGCCATAATCGAGTTGTTAATTTCAGACTGTACAAAGTTCAGGCACATAGAAACTAAAAGTGACCCTGTTACTTTCGACAATGGAATAGTTATGTCACAATCCATAATATTTTGCAAACAATGATTTACATAAATAATACAATTTAAAAGGCTTAACAACAAAAGTTAAATAAGAAAAATCTTGTCACAACTTTAGCCACCACATGATCTGCATTCAATTTTCATTTATGTCTGCATCATCGTATATAAGCGGTTCACCTGGCGCCCAATTGTTCAGCCACATCAACACATGAATGCCACAATCAACCCTAAAAGACAGGATACCAGACAATGTAAATGACATCATTATTCATCATCATACATATTAAACCACATGAATGGGGCATGCACTCACATATTGAATGGTAGTGAAAAACTAAAAGTACAACAAAAACATTGATACAAGCAAAGCTAAGTTTCATACCACGTGAATTTCTTATGATCCATATATTCGTTTCAATTAATTTTGGGGAAAGCTGCATGATTAGATCAAGTTGGTGATTCTAAGGACGAATAATCAATTGTAATAGTTAACTCTTTATTTGAAGCACAAAGGAGAAAACACACGCACAAAGACAAATATCAAAGCAGAGCATATGTAAACCGATGAGATAAGAGTTTATTCAAATGAACTAAAACTGATAAGGTAAGTAATTGGAATTGTAATGGTGGGACAGGGAGGAGATATAAACATGGAATGACCAAAGCCAAGGGAATTTTCTTTTTCCTTTTTTTATCTAAAAATGCCAAGGGAATCAACACAGTTTTATACAAGTCAAAACATATTTCTACTAAATCCTAACTCAAATTATTAAACCATATATTAAGTACTCCAAACCAGTACACAACAATATTCTAATGCATCTGAAACTAAGACTGTAGTGTTTTCATTCCTAGAAATGCATCTGAAACTGACATATTGGAATCATGAGTAAGCTAACCTTTATTATTATAATTATGGGTCAATGGCTGTGCGTCACCATCAACAAAATCCACAGCAGCTTCTAAGTTGAAGAAAATGAACAAGCTTTGCAAAGCACACAATGAACAAAACATCTTTTGAAGTGAAGAAAATGAACAAGCTTTGCAAAATGCGCAGGCATAAATCCAGAAAGTAAACTAAATAGATCAAGTGCAAACACATTTTGAACGAGCGGTGACTACAAAATGTTGAACGGCGGTGCCAAAACACAAAATGCACTGGATTCTCTGTTTTTGTAGTCACCAACAATTTGTCTAGTGAGGCCAACAAACAACAACAACCACACCAAGCATCCAATACAAACACACATTTAATTTATAAAAAAAATTTTAGGATAAAAGCAAAGAAGCCAACTTAGAGGGCAAAATAACCTAAAAGCTCAGAAAAACTAGCGGCGAAATCGGAACGAGCGGCGGCAGCGGCAGCGGGACGAGCTGAAGATGATCAGCTACGGCGGGACAAGCGGTGACAGCAGACGAGCAGTGACGCGAAGCAGCAACGATAAAGCTCTGAAGAAGAAGAGTGAACATGAGCGGTTGGGAGGGTCTGAGAGTTTCAAAGATGAGATGAGGTTAGGTTTGGACACGGGCAATAGATGAGAAGGATGAGAGTGAGGGGATGTGTTGTCTTTTTACCTTAAACTTGTTTATCCCAAATTGGGAACAATACCCATTGTGTCCTTTTGATAATTGGAGGTCCCTTTTTGTCCTTTTAATATTCAAAGGGTATTTATTTGTCTTTTTCCCTTGATTTTATCTTGAATGCTATAATTTTGATTTTTTTCCATTAAATAAATATATGTCTATATTTTTATAGATTTTGTTTTTGTGGATCGTCCTTGCGATTATATTATGAGGTAATAAGATGGCCCAATGAGGATTTGGGCCTAAGATTTGGTAATTGTTTATGAGACGAACCGTATTAAAACATTTCATCAAACATGCAGGGATTGAATTGAAAGTTGAAACCCTGTGTCAATTGTGTTTTCAAACTTGATCTAAGAAATCTTGAAACTACAGAAGCCAGGGCATATCTCTATAACAAAAGAAACTGATTGATACTTTGATCTTCTCAAGAGTTTTCGTTACCTTTATTTGTATGATCGTATATACACACATGTGAATCTTATGAAACTTACCTTCTTCTTTTTTTTGTCATTTTACATCTAAACTTACGTTTTTTTTATTGTTTATTACAAGTTACAATTTGTCAATTTCACTTATTCACCAAGGTCAATTAAAACAAAAATCATATTAAACAGCATGATTACTCCTTGCGGTAGTCTTTAAATTGCTAACGTAAAAGAATAAGAGAGTGAGCTATTAGATGAAGAATGATTTAAAGAAATAAAGTACTAAAAATAAATGATTATTTTTGGCCTCTCATATTTACTCATATCTGGGTTTGGATCCTTCAGTTTTCAAACAAAGGCTCTCATCTTTTTAGAGGTAAAATATGATCAAATTTCTATTAAGTTATAGAAATTAATGTTTTAAAGGAAATGAAATTTGATTGACCAAAATTCAAATAGAAAAATATTTACACACTCTCAAAGTATCCCATCAGAACATGTGAACTCTAAACAATGGGAGTGTAACAATTTAACTGATTTTGATTCCAATTGGTCAATGATGACTCATCTTAAGCAATTCACAATTTATTGCTCATAAATTGTATATCTTTTCCCCTTACAATCTCTTTTATATTTATTAGGGAAAATGACAGAAAAAGACCCTCGAATTAGCAAAAGGACACTTCAGTACAACGAATTTCGGAAAAGACGAGTCAGTACAAATCCGTACAGTGACTGAACTGTCATTTAGCAAATTTAAAGGAAAAGTCCAAAATGCCCCTGGTTCAATTATTTTCTTTTTAATAATTGCCCACCACAACCACCACCGGCGGTGGGGCCCACCGCCGTCCGGCGGGGGCCCACCCCGCCACGTGGCATCCCCACAGTGCACCACGTGGCGCTGTGGGGATGCCACGTGGCGGTGTCCCTTTTGAAAAAGGGACACAAAATGTATGTGGGGGGTGGGTGGGAATCGAACCCACCCCCTCCACTTGGTGGCCTGGTGGCAAGGCCACCAGGCCACCAAGTGCTATCATTATATATATTACAAAAGTAATATATATACTATATGTCATTCCTTGTTAATATTTTCCCAGAAACGTTCAAGGGATTCCCAACTTCGCATAAGGAATTCCCAACTTCGCTTAAAGTTAAGCGAAGTTGGGAATTCCTTATGCGAAGTTGGGAATCCCTTGAACGTTTCTGGGAATTTCTTAACAAAAGTTGGGAATCTCTTAAAGTTAAGCGAAGTTGGGAATTCCTTAACAAAAGTTGGGAATCCCTTGAACGTTTCTGGGAATTCCTTAAAAAAAGTTGGGAATCCCTTAAAGTTAAGCGAAGTTGGGAATCCCTTGAACGTTTCTGGGAATTCCTTAACAAAAGTTGGGAATCCCTTAAAGATAAGCGAAGTTGGGAATTCCTTAACAAAAGTTGGGAATATCTTAAACGTTTCTGGGAATTCCTTAAAGTTAAGCGAAATTGGGAATTCCTTAACAAAAGTTGGGAATCCCTTGAACGTTTCTGGGAATTGAACCAGGGGCATTTTGGACTTTTCCTTTAAATTTGCTAAAGGACAGTTCAGTCAGTGTACGGATTTGTACTGACTCGTCTTTTCCGAAATTCGTTGTACTGAAGTGTCCTTTTGCTAATTCGAGGGTCTTTTTCTGTCATTTTCCCTATTTATTACCTCTTATTTGTTACATTCTCTTTCATCTTTAATGATAAGAGTATAATAGAAAAATAAGAAGTTACATTTCTGATATAAGTATTGCTTCTAATTAATTTTATTATTATTTTTATAAACACAAAGTAGCTATTTGAAGCTTATAATAAGGGACGGGTGAAGTATATCATAGTACTCTCTCTAATTCTTATTATAAGGCATCAACTACTTATTCTCACAAACCAATTAATGGTATTTGGGTCATCAAATTTATACTAAATTTGCCATGTTTTCCCACTTCATCCCTCATTAAATGATATGAATTCACATTTTTAACTTTGAATATCCATTTGACAAGGGTAAACTGGGAAAAAAAGTAATTAATGTGATGGTTTGTGCCATATATTTGGAACAAAAATTTTTGTTAGTTGTTGCCTTATAATAATAAGAAGAGGGAGTATCAAATATTTCTCACCCAAATAATGTCACAACCCAAAATCCAAGTCGTGATCAATAGTAGGTATCCCCAGTTTAACTATAATGAGACTGTGCACCTTGCATGAGGAGTCCTTATGAGTAGCATCCTATGCACTTACTCCCTCCAGCAGTCCTTATAATAAGGCACCAACAAAATATTTTGTCCCAAATATAAGGCACCAACCACCACATTTATTGTATTTTTCCACTTTACCTTTGTTATTAATGGAGGTTTAAAATTGAAACTATGAAGTCATATCATTTAATGAGGGGTGTGGGTGGAAAAAGAGGAAATTTAGCCTAAATTTTGATAACCCAACTACATTTTTATTGGCTTGTAAAAATTGGTAGTTGGTGCCTTATGATAAGGTCCAGAGGGAGTATAAGGCACCAACTACCAATTTTCACAAACCAATGAATGGTAATTGAATGGTCATCAAATTTAGGCTAAAATTACCACATTTTTCAATTTCACCACTCATTTAATAATGTGTTTTCGCATTTTTAACTTTGAACCTCTGTTAATGACATGGGCATCGTGGGAAAATAGCAATTAATGTGGCAGTTGGTGCTTTATAATAATTTAGTTTTGATAAAGTTTTTTTACAAGTTTAAATTTATTTATATCTTTATTTGTCATGGTCTAAAATGTGAAATGTTAAATCTCAATAATTTTGATTAGAATTCTGATTGTTGATTAAAATAATTGATCAATACTTACATGCTCCTAGAGTACCCACAATTCAGCTATTTTTATCCTAATTGATTGATGACTCATCTTAAATAATTCATAATTTATGTTTGAAATATTTATGGAATAAAAATACAAAAGTTCATAACATTTTGTTTACAATATGTTCGATATCAAATCGAAGGCCTCCTCATTTTTAGTGTCATTTTCTCCCCCTCTTCTCTAATCATAGCCGTCCATCTGATGGCTTGAAAAACAAAAAGAAAAAAGAGGAACAATAATAATAGAGATAGTGTAGTATTGAAAAATTAGAGAGATGGTGTAGCCAAGAAAATAGGAGTGAGAGAGATAGTGGTAGACATTGGTGGTTCTACATTTTATATCGGTTTGATGGATGGCTCTGATCAACGAAGATGAGGAGAAAAGGACAATAACCAGTTTGGTTGCTTGAAAAGCTGGGCCAGAAACAGAAAATACACGCTTTCCCTCCTCCAAATCGTGTTTGGTGCGCTGATCCTCTGAATTTTCCATTTCCTGCGCGCGGCTAATTTCCTTTAAAGGCCTGAAACAAGCTTCTCACAAAAAATGGTGGGAAGCCAATTTCAGGCGTTGGAGGGAAAAGAAAGTATACCAAAATGCCCTTCGTTCTTAGATATATATGGAGACATTAAGATGTTGCATTACTGGAGAGGCGTCGTCTTCAAGCTTGACTTCGTTAATGGAGAGGTAGCGGATTCAGATCATGGAAGGAGGAGCATCGAATGTTGTGTGCGCTTGGGCTGAAGAAGGAATTTCTAGATGAAGAAAGATAGATCTCGCCTTACTAGCACCACATCCACTGATCTTTGGTCTTCCCTTTTTCTCTTCTTTTGCTGTCAATTTTTCTCTTCTTTCTTTCTTTATTTTTTTGCAATTTTTCTCTTCTTTCATATTCCTCTTCCTTTCCTATAGAATAAAGAAGACAAATATTTGTGTTTGTGGTGTTGTTTTTTACTACCCTGTTTCAATATTTAGATAACAGGGGCAAATAGAGTTCAATTCCTCTTCTACATCAGCAAACTTCGTAGCTACCAAAATCGATTTTAACTCCTCACATTCGATTTTAACCCTTGATTTTCGCCCTCACATTCGATTTTAACCCCTCATTTTCGATTTTAAGCCCTCACATTCGATTTTGACCCCTCACTTTCGATTTTAACCCCTCACTTTCGAATTTTAAACCCTCACTTTCGAATTTAACCACTCACATTCCAATTTGAACTGGTCATAATCGATCTTATGCTTGCAAATTCGAAATTTCTCCTTCTTTCCCCATTCCGATATCCATTTGCTAGTTATATTCATTATTTGCAGCACCACCTGACTCTTATCACTCATTAATCACAATTTACTTAATACTAACTATTCTTTTTAATTTTTCCCTCACACTATTTTTGTGGTATTTTTAAATATAATGTAGTTATTTTTTTAAATTAAAATCTAAGTGATTCTTGTATTCACAAAAATATTTTATTTATTTATGAAAATGAAAACTTCTTATTAAAATTTAATATTTATTGAAATTATAATTAGTAAAAATAATTTATCCACTTATTTTTATGGTAATATTGTAACATCCCAAATTTTAGAAAATAGGAAATAGGGAATTATTTAAGGTTTTAAGGAATGTAATTAAAATATTAAAAAGCATTGAAAATAAATTTATGATATTTAGGCAATTTTAATAATTTTAAGGCTTATTTTCTCTAAGAAAGAAAGAGAAATAATTAGGAGATAAAACTTAATTTGGAGAAAAGAGATAATAAGGATTTATTTAAAGTCTTAGGATGGCATATAGAAATTAAACAACCTTATAAATAAATTTATGAGGCCAGGTGTATTTTTAATAAATTTTTAAAGCTTATTTTCTTATTTAGTTAAGGAAGAATAGTTAGGAGATAAATTTAAATAAGGGAATATTTAGAATCTTGGGGTATTGATTATTAATTAAAAAGTCTTATAAATAAATTCAGAAATTTAAGCATATCTAAAGAAATTATTTTAGGAACAGATTTAAGTATATTTCTAAATGATAATGGTAAATAAAATTATGATTTGAGAGAGAAATAGAAAATAAGAAATGAAAAAGACGATATCTGCCCCTAGTTGAAAATATCCTCAATTAAAAAGGGAAGGGCAAGATAGTAAAATACTTGCTAAAAACAAATATCAGTCCTCTCTTTTATTATGGACCACACACGTGTCTCACTTCTTTCCTTCCTATTACCTTCAATTCCTCTGATCTCTCTCACCCGAAAACACACACATACACTTCCTCTCTGCTCTCTCTCTCGTGCTCCCTCGTCCAATGGTGAGCTTCAGCCAAAACGGTGGCGATCGGCGGCCCCAAGGGAAGGAAAACATTCAAGAAGCTTAAGGGATCATTGGGTAGGTTTCTCTTCACCATTTCCTTTCTTTTTTCTTCCGATTTCGATCTGAAATGAGAGGGAGGGATTCGAATTTTAGGTTGTTTTTGAAGCGTTTAAATGCATGAAATTGAAGCTCAGGCTTCGATTAATCATTCTTGGGGTCGGATTTGAGGGATGAAGGGGTATTATTCAAGTTGCCCCAAATTTTCCTCTTTGGGTCACTGTTCACCCGACGGGAAATTGATGATTTCTGGATGTCTAATTGAACCAAAGTATGATTAAACATCAATAGGAGTAAGTTTAAAAATATAAACGTGCCTTGTATGTTGATTGGAATTTTTCTTGAATTTTTCTTCTTTCCCTGTTTCACTCGGATTCGGCAGAATCAAGGGGCAAGATTTTTGGAGGATGTATGATGCCTGATGATTTAGGGTTGATGCTAATTGAAGGTGTAATTGTGGTGAATTATTTTTCCTTATGTTTCTGCTCTACCGTCAGACTTCTTGTTCTTTCCCTGTTCCTGTTCAGTTGGTGATGTTGAATGTTTAGTTTTCTTTCCTCTTGTTGCTCTGGCCGAGCTTCCATGTCCCTGGGTTGTTTGATTTTTGTTCTACCCTGTTCTTGTTCTGTTCTGGCCGAAATTCTGCTCTGGCTTTTGTGATTTGTTTGATGATGAAGGGATATGGGTGTGTGTTTTGCTGCTGTTAGGATAATTGGTGTGTGTGAGTCCGAGTGGTTGAGGAAAAAATATAGGTATTAAGAGAGGTGAATTGTGACTTCATTATGCCTGAGGTTTCTTAATAGTTAGCAAGTGTTTGAGACTTCTAAAGGATGATCATTAGTATAGTTTGAATGAGAATTGTTAGGAAAGATGGTTATTAAATAAAGTTGACAATTAGTTCTCTAAGGCCTAAGAATTTGGAATATTTGAGATGGTTAAAGGTTAAGTAATTTTGATGAAGCTTAGTTCATTATGTTCCAAGGTTTCAATAGTGGGTGTGAGTGGTTGGAGTCTGGTAACAAAATAAAATCAGAGTTAGTATGAGTTTCTTTAATGGTACTAGCGGAGGATGATTGATTTAATGGAGTGAGATGTAAATGGGATAGGGAAATTGTTGTCAGATTTTCTTCCTTGGTTGTTTTTGTGTGACTGCTACTGGGGGAAAAGAGGAAGGAAATTAGTTAATATTGAGCTGGAATGTGAATTTTACTATATGTGATGTTAAGTTGAAATTGGCATTATTTTAAGGTAAGGGAAGATCGGATTCTTAATGGAAGTCGGTAAGTTGAAATGGAAAGTGATCTTAAGGCGTATAGAAAATTAAGTTGGGAAACCTTTGAGATGTTTGGGTATGTCTTAAATTGATTTGGTTAGAAATGTTAAATCGGTAATGGAATTAGATAGGTAAGTGCTGATTTAATTACATGCAATGTTTAAATTGTTGAAGCGGGTTTTTGTTTATTTCTGCTATGTTTTTAGTTGTGATTTAATTCATTTAGGGACAACTATAATTCGGTACTATTTTAACCTTAGTTGAATGTTAAAGGAAAATGTTGGATTTGAAATTCCTACATAGAGTAGGTTTTGTTCTGGTGGCTGATTTGAAAATGGGGAAGAGATTAATGATTAAGTGTGAATTGATTTATGAGGAAGGGGTAATGGTGATCTTGATTATGATTATGAGGAGATAAGGTTAATGGTTTCATATTGATAAATTAATGGAAATAGCTTAATAAATGTGATATGAGGATTATTCACTTCAGGCTTGAACTCATAAAGAGAATGATGATGAAGGGGGCCACAATGTATTGAGGAAAGTAGAATTAGTGGAAGTAAGGATTTGTGTAGTCTGCTTGGGGATTAAAATTTATGGAGTATCGACTTTAGAATCAAAGAAAGGGGATTGATTTATAAAGTCATAATTTAATTTAATTTAATTTATAGAAACCGTTAGAGACTTTTGAGAAAATGCTTTATGATTGATGATGATATCACGTGGATTTTAATTTGTTTGTTGGTGTTTTATTTTGGGACTTTGGAATTTGGAATTTAGAATTTAGCATTTTCTTGGGTTGTGCTGGTTCTGGATATTTGTGTGCAAATGATTGTATAATGTTTGCTGATAAATTTATGATTAGCAATTAAAGTAGAGACTAGGATTTAATCATATAATAGAAATAAGAGATAATGATAGAGTTAGAAATTAAATTTAACTATGGTTTAGTTGTTGGACTGGATTTAATAAATTAAAACCTCTATTCTATTTCCGTTCTCTTAAATAACATTTTCAGTGACAACAGTAAATCAATAGTAAGCTACGATTCTGATAATATTAAAGTTATATTATACAAGAATACGAAATTAGTATATGGTAAAAGATGATAATGATAATCAGAATTATTAATTAAAATAATTATTTGTAATTGACCTTTTAATTTTAAAAGGGGTTAAGATAATTATAGTAGACTGTAATCTTTCACTAATACCAAGAATGGGGTAGTATTAGTTAAATTAGGATCTGTGAGAGACGCAGGATAATTATCCGGGAATATTGATATTAATTCATTATTTACATATTACATGTAAATAGGTATAGATAGTGACATAAGCTGAGGAGGTCAGTAGAAAGGAAAAGAGACAGTAAATGATTAAGCTTGGAGTTCAGGTAGCAGTTTATCTCATTACAATCAAATTTGCATGTATAATTTTATAATATCTGTTTCAAGTTTACATTATGCATGAAGGTGATAAGCCTTGTTAATTCCTGCATAGAAGTTTATGGAGTACTACAGGCTTAGGTGGGTCGCTCCCCCTTTGCCAGATCAGTTACGTTATAGCTTTAAATGTTATAACGAGAAATCCTGCAGGTAGAGCCTCCACTAGTTAACGAATATATTATTAGCAGTGGCTGGTAGAGAATGAGCGCAGGAAGTATGCGTGATTGTAATATTTGTTCAGGTTTATAAAATGTATACATAGCAATGCATGCATGAAAATTACAGTTAATGACATAAACTGCGTTGAACTGCTGTTTTTCAGAGAAGCTGGATTATAGTGAGATGGGTGAGATAAGGCAGGAGTGCTGGAAGATGACTAGATGAAGAAATTAAGTTTATGTTTTGAAAAAGTAAGGTTATCTGTATATGATGTAATCTTAAAATTTTAAATTAATAATAGAAAGCATAGAAAATAGAATTGTATAAATTTATAAAGGGATTTAAATTTCTTAAGTACTATGAATTAAAAATAGATACCCTCATAAGGTTAGTGTAATTTTAATTGTTTTATTAACCGCTTGATTTTATAAGAAAATCTTAAGTTGTTCCCATTTGTCTGAAAAGCCCATTCCAACTAACAGAAAGTTGGTTTAATGTTTTAAAAAAAACAGTTTTAAATTTTCCGTATTTTTGGGATTCGGACATTGAAAAGTGGTTATAATTCAATTAAAAATTGCTATAATATAGTAGAAAATTCTAGGTGTTACAAATATAATTTTAAAATATTTCAAAACTCAATATTAGTGATTTTAATTAATAAATACTCATTAAGGGTAAAATGGTCATTTGCATAGAATTCTGAGTTTCTTTTCCCCCATTTTCAACCAACCAAACATAAAATTTTCAATTCCATTCATTTCCTTTCTTGTGCGTACCAAACGCTCGACCTTCATTTCCTTTCCATTCATTTCCATTTATTTCCTTTCCTTTCCATTCCGTCTGAATATTTTCTGTAAACCAAACGGGCCCTAAGAAAGAGGAGACGTTTCCGCGTGAAATCCCATTGATATATGGTGCGTTTCCCAATTCTATTCTAGTTAGCAGTAATGAAAATATAATTCATATACTGTAAATCTGGTCCATTGGGCACTATTCATTACATTTTTTTCATTACTTTTTATGATTTTGGTGTTATAAATATAACAAAAAATGAATTTACTGTTCATTAGTTTAAATTCATAATTGTCTTGCTGGCAAAAACCAAAAAATTCATAATTATTTTCACATTTCATTCTGATTTTTCCAGTTAATAAATAAAATGGTTAACTAATTACAAGTTATGTGTAAGAAATTTAATTAAGACGAGTTTCCATGGAATTATGTAATTAATCTCAGGTCCATATAGGAAGTTGTTATCGCATGCTCATTTAAGTTGTTATCGGCAGGCCAAACAGTTGTTGTCATCTAGTCAAAAGCTGTTATTTACTCATAATTAAATTTTCAGTCACTAACAATTTGTGACTAGGTGATAACAACATTTTGGTCTGACGACAGCAACTTTTGGGCATATGATAACAACTTGGGGCCTGAAGATTACAACTTTTTAACTCTATTTCATTAACAACTTTAAGCTGTCGATAATAATTTAATGGACATGCGATAACAACTTCGTGAGACCTCATTTTAATTAAGTTCCTTACACGAGACTTGTAATTAATTAGTATGTCCAATTGTCTATAATTTTCTAGGTTTTTTTTTTGGGATCGTCCTTAGGAATACACTATGAGGTAATAACATGGCCTAATGGGGATTTGGGCCTAAGATTTGGTGATTGTTTGTGAGATGAACCATGTTGAAACATATCAACAAAAGCAGAAGAAACTGATTAATGCTTTGATCTTTTTACCCCCACAAATACTTTTATGAAATGATAATTTTTTAACAAAAAATTTAGATAAATTAGGCTTTAGATGCTTACCAAGAATAGCGCAGGCGTAGAGTCAGTAATTTGGGCAAACCCTTACCCCTTTAGACCTAAGTTAAAAAAATCTTCCAACTTTCAAAGCCCCACCGTTGAAGTTGAACGACGGAGCTCGAGCAGACACTTTTAAGATTTTTTTTTTAACAAAAAGTTATTTTTCACCTTTTTGAGGGGGAAATGGTCATTTTTGGCCCGAAAGTTTTTTTGGACCAATTTTGACCTGGAAGTTTATAAAACGTGGCAATATAGGCCTCAAAATATTGTAAAATTGGCCTATATTACCACGTTTTATAAACTTCCGGGTTAAAATTGGTCCAAAAAAAACTTCCGAGGCAAAAAGTGCTCCAAAAATGACCTTTTACCCCCTTTTTGAGAGAAATGAAGTTAAATAATAAAAAATTAATTAACACCGTGCAGGAATCACTGTGGTAGAGATTTTTTTTTTTTTTTTTTTTTTTTCTGTGACGGTGGTCGGAGAGAAAACTTCGTTGCCCACTAAGGCGGAGAGAAAAGAGTGTTTCTTTGTTTGCACACTGCGACAGAGAAAGGGTTGAAGGACGGATGCAACTGGAACGTGAGCAATGTTCTCCTAGATCATATAGAGAATCTTTAATGCGGAATGTCAATTCAAAGATTTGCTTGTGGGAATAGGCTAGAGATGAAGATGACGAAGATACTGAAGATTTTGGAAGAGGGACCGAGTGCAAAATTTCTGAATTCTAGTGATGGAATTGAGGTGGACTTAACAAATCAATTGTGCCCAAAATTCAAGATTGCTGAGAAAGTGAAGGAGCGTCTGATAAAGCCATTTAGGAAGAAGCTGATTGTGAAACTAATGGGGAGACGACGAAATTACAACTCTATGGTGAAGAAATTGACACAACTCTGGCAAAGGAAAGGTGAGATTGAGGTTTTTGATTTAGAGAATGATTTCTTTTTGTTGAGTTTTCGAAGTGGAGAGGATTATATGGAAGCTTTGACAGGGAGTCCATGGGTAATTTTGGATGCTTATTTGAATGTTGGTGTTAATTCCGAAAGTTGAGAAGCCAGAGTTGGTAAGTCAGTTCCGTCCAATTGCTTTGTGTCATGTTTTGTACAAAGGATTGACAAAAATGATAGTTAATAGGTTAAAGCCCTTGATGGACAAACAGGTTTCTTCATATCAAGCTAGTTTTATACCAAAGAGGAGCATTCAAGATAATATAATAATTGCTAAAGAGATGGTACATTCTATGAATAGGATGACAGATTTAGAAAAAGTTTATGATAGAATGCCATGGAGTTTTTTGAGTAAGGTTTTGGAAGAAATTGGGTTTGAAGAACATGTGGTACAGGTGATTTCAATGTGTATTAGCACACAAAAAATGGTTGTCATGTGGAAATGGTGAGAAAAGGGATGAATTTTATCCTTCTAGAGGACTCAGACAAGGAGATCCGCTCGCCCCATATTTGTTTGTGCTAGGTATGGAAAAGCTGTCTCATATGATTGAAGATAATGTGAATTCCAGAAAATGGGCCACTTTGAAGATGGGGCAAAGAGGTATGCCTATCTCACATTTATTATTTGCTGATGATTTACTGTTAATATGTGAAGCTAATTTAGAACAAGCATGTAATGTGTTAGAGATTTTAGATGATTTTGGTAAAGTCTCAGGTCAGAAGATTATTAATATTCAGAAAACGAGCATATATTTTTTGAAAAATACAGAGAGATGTATTAGGAATGAAATCTGTAATTTGATAGGTATTAAGTGTATGGAGGATTTGGGGAGGTATTTGGGGGCATATATAACAAAAGGGAGAAGTATAACAGAAAAAATTCAGTTTTTAATTGATAGAATGCAAAATAAGTTAAGTGGGTGGAAAAAAACAATCACTTTCATTGGACAAGCCAGATGGTAAATTTTCAAATGCAACATGCTCTTATTCCTATTGGGATAAGGCAACAGCTAGAAAAAAATTCGAAGAAGTTTTATATGGAATGAGGATGGAAAAGGAAATTGCATGCAGTTAGCTGGGAGTTATTGTGTACTGATAAGGAGAGAGGTGGTATGGTTTGAAAGATATGGGACTGATGAATGATGCTTTATTGGCAAGAGTTGGGTGGAATATAATTGCGAAACCAAACAGCTTGTGCTCGCAGCTTTTAAAAGGAAGATTCTGAAGTTTGGAAGAATTTGGCAAGATTATGGCCTCAAATGTTAAATTGAGCAAGATGGGAAGTTGGAAATGGTGAGCATATAAGGTTTTGGCAGGATTGCTGGGTTGATAATGATAGAAAATTAATTGATTTCTGTAAGAGAGAGTTTGATGAAGCAGACTTAAATTGTAAAGTGAAGGAGATGGTAAATTTGAATGGGGGAATAGGATCTACAACGTTTTGAGGAGTTATTAAATGAAGAGGGAAAGAATCTGATCATACATATGCCGCCACCTAATGATTTATATGGTAATGACTTAACTAAGTGGGATACAGGGTTGAATGATCAATATATAGTTGCTGAAATGTATGACAAGTTGAAAAATGAACAAGGGGAGAAAGATGTCTTGTTGAATAGAATATGGAACTAGAAGGGACCGAAAGGGTTCAAGCGTTTATGTGGTGGTTAGCAGCACATAATAGACTTTTAACTGCTGAAAGGAAAAGTCGAATTTTGGGATGAAGGCCTGAGTGTCATAAGTTTAGTGGGCAAGCAGAAACACTTATATATGTGCTAAGGGACTATAATATTGCAAGAACGTTGTGGGAAGAGTTAGGTGAAAAAGAAAATGATTCAGATTTCTATATGTTGCATGATATGGAATGGTTCAAATGGAATTTAAATAGAAAAGATGTGGGGAAAGTCACAAGTTGAAGAAGGTTTTAGCCTACTTGAACAGCCAAAAAGGGTAGTTGAAAGCCATGTAAAGGAAGTGCAAATCGTGAATAGAAGATATAAATTTTTGAATTCAAAAAGGCAAGAAAAGAATATCAGTTGGGAGGTTCCTGAGGTGGAATGGGTGAAGTTAAATAGAGCTTCAAAGGACAAAGTAAAAGGGCTGGATGTGGAGGGTTGGTAGGGATTGTGATCGAAGATGGATTAGGGGATTTTCTGGGAAGCTGGGGTTTTATACTGCCATCAAAGCTGAGTTATGCGGAGTTATCACAGGTTTGCAGTTAGCAAATGAATCTGGTATGAAAAAGCTTGTTATTGAATCCGATTCCATTGTTGTAGTTGATATTTTAAATAAGCTTAGTGATACATCTGAGGAAGTATCAAGCTTATTGAAAATTGTAAAGGTTGAGTTGAATAGGCTTGAGAACTATAAAGTCCAACATATGTACAGGGAGGGAAATGGTTGTGCTGACTGTTTAGCCAATCTTAGTTTTGAGATGGAGGAGATGCTTAATGTTTTCAAAAGGCTTCCTCAGAAACTGTACAAGTTCTTGTTTCATGATTTTGTGGGAGTCACTTTTCCACGTATGGTAATAATATAGAGGAATGGGCTAAAGCCCCGTATTTCACCATAAAAAAAAAAAGCACTCAATACACAATTTAAATAATAATAATAATAATAATAATAATAATAATAAAAATAAAAATAAAAAAACATTATCTTATCAAATATATAATCCCTCATGTCCTAAATATAAGATTACTTTGACTTTTTTTTTTGTAGAAGTTAAGGAAGCAAATTAGACAACTAAATTATAATATATGTCACATAAAATTAGATTATATGTTAGTTTATAAGTAGAATAAATTAGTTTTGAAGAAAAAAGATTTTTCTTGAGATTGAAACTACTTTTTTTTGGACTGAAAGAAAAAGTTAAAATAATCTTATAATTAGGACATGAGGAAGTACATAGTTTTAGAACATTATTGTTTTTGCCATGGTGTAAAAATAGTAACACATATTTTGGTGAAAAAAATAGTAACACGTATGGCATGAATCAAATTGCTCTCTAAAATTTAAATGGATAAACTATTGTTTAAAACCAAATAAATCAAACCATATTATAAAATTCAATCTTAAAAAAGTTCAAAATACATAAATATTTGCAATATCATTGACCATTAAATAAAAAATTGATAATATTAATATATTATATGAATAAATTTATCATCCTGACAACTAAAGCAACTGTAGCTTCTTAAAAATCTTCAAGAAAAGCTGTACCAACATTCATTCTGATGTGGTTTCCTGAAGGCTGTCTCAAACAAGAATGATAATAGAAGAAAGATTATAGTCCCACCAGCTGCATGAGTGAAGCGTCCCTATAAATCAAAAGCCTCCAAGAACAAAAGTATCCCACAAGATAATGAAAAAACACAAATATTTTCTCCGGTTTTAAATATAGCATTAATAACTTTAATTTGCATATAAAATCAATATTATATTTGGGACATGAGAAAAAATCTTATACCAAAACCTTTATAAATGACAATGACACTTGAATATAACCACCCCCCTCTTGTGCTATAGCAAGAACATACAAATAGATTCTTTCCGATCCTTTTTATGAGTAACCCTCTCCCTGGCATGATCATTTTTCTAAGCGACAATTTTATTTTATCTAAAACTTTAATGCACCTTTTCTATTTTGCATTCTTAATTAATTAGATGCTTTTTAATCTCTTATTTCCAACAGTGTAAAGCTTGAAAAAACTAATTGCAGGCAAGGCAATTCATTACGAGAAAGTGACAATTGACTAATTGTGACGTTGCCCTTTAGTCACCTCCCTTGTTTGGGAGTTATATGTAATTACATTGATGCCCTCCCCTTCCCACCACGTTAAATCTCAACATAGCAATTTTACCAACCCCGTGCATATACTGGATAAGATTTCTTAGATATTTTCTTGCAAATATCTAAACCAAACGCTTCTCTCACCAAAAAGTCCGACCCAATTGTCATTTTTGAAATTTCTAATTTCATATAAGATTTGATATTTTGGCTCCAAGTGGCATTTGACACGCTGAAATATTTTGTCATGAATATCTCCTATCACTAAATAGCCTGTAGTGCCTATAATACCGTAAGTATTTGTTAAGTACATTAGTAAGTATTTGCTCACGGATCCACCTCACTAAATATAGGTAGTACTCAAGCGAGTTGGTATTGGTCCAATATATAAGAGTCAATTCTAATTTTTAACAACTTCTTTTCAAATTATTTTTATTTATTGATGATCCTCCAATGATACTCAACTAAATAAGAGATATAGGAGGGAATAAAGGATGATGATTGAGAAATGTGTTAACAACCTAATAACTTGTATCAGTATATCTTTTTTTTTTTTTGGTAATTTTTATTGAGATAAAATATGGCTTCAAATTTAAAATTTATCCGAAAATGTGCGTAGAAAGTAAAAAGGGAGGTGGGGCACCAAAAATATCTTGGCTGAAGCTTGTATAAATAAGACTCCTCGTTCATTTGCCTGTTCATCATCTTCATCAACAGCAATTGTCAGCAGAAGAAAAGTAAGAGAGAGAGAGAGAGAGAATGGAGTGTTGCAGAAGGGCGAACAGGAGCGACGTCCATTTGACGATGGAGGAAGAAGCTCAGATGGAGGCCAAGACTAGGCTCTACTTCGACGGCGTCGCTCCCAAGCGTCACACTAAGCCTCAACGGAGCGATTATTCCGCTAATTACGTCGATGCCCTTGTCGGTGACTCCGGCGATGCCATCCCTGAGAATCTTCGATTCCAACGCCTCGAGAATCTTCCTCATCCTCCTCAGGTTCATTTTCAGCTCCTTTCTCCATTCTTGGGAATTGACGAATTTATAAAAAAATAAATTAAAATTACTTGTTATGTATGCGTTTGCCGGGAGTCGAACCCGGGTCTATTGCTTGGAAGGCAATTATCCTAACCGTTGGACTACAAACGCTTCTTGAGATTAATGGTTCGATCTTCATGTAATATTAGTGTCAGACGCTCAGTAGGACATAGATCTAATAAATGGGTTTTGTCATGGAATCTTAATTTAAGTTTGATTATTATATAAAATTGTTATGGTTGGAATATTAATTTTTTTTCTAATTCTCTATCTAGTATTTTATGTGACCATGAATGATATATAAAGTTGCTCCTGATGCTATTGAAATATAGATCTGAAGTTTGAGGATCTTATCTTTATGTATTATACAACAGAAATGTTTACTTTTCCATTTCTTTCTTTCTTTCTTTCTTTCTTTCTTTTTTTGGTTAAAAAACTGAGAAGCTAGGATTGGATATCTGTGTTCAAAGTGTATTCTTTGACATATGTAATAATTTAAAATTATGGACGCGCATGCAGAATTTGAGTGGCAATGGGAACCAAGTGACAGAGGAATTTGTGGAAACAGAGTATTACAAGGATCTGAACAGTGTTGACAAACAACATCACACGGTATATTCAGTTTCCGATCTCCCTAAGAAGATATTCAATTCATTTTTCTCTCTTCCATTTTGCTTTGATGTTGCAAGTGAAGGAACCAATTTTGTCCTTATGATGATCACATGGACTTACATTAACTCTAAACCCTGTTTATGGTTGTTTCACTCACAGACAGGAACAGGGTTCATCAAAATGGAGAAAAGTGGGAACTTATTCCACATAGATCCAGATAATGATACCGCACACCATCCCTCTGGCAAATGCAATCCAGCAACCAATGATTGGATTCCAGCTGCTTCTAGCGAGGTAATATATTGTGTTTAAAGCTTCTAACTCTAAACAAATCTTAGCATTTAGGTTACAAATGAATGATAGGTAATGTCAGTTTAAGGATTAATACAATTTTGGGTTCATGCAGTTTGACTTTATTTTGGTTTTGGCCTATAAAATTTCAAACTACAAAATCCAGCTTTCGAAATATGAGGACTAACATTTGAATGTCTAAAATATACTATTTGAAACTACAAGGAAGTAAAACCAAAAAATCTCAAACTATAAAGTTCAAACATAGTACTAAACCTGAGTTTAATAAAAACTAGACATACACCACCAACAATTTACGTGGTCCAACGTTTCCATTTCTTCCATGTATTTTTGGAAAACCAGCTCCCTGACTTGAATTGAATATGACTGAATCTGTCTCAGGTATTCTTCAATTCGGACAAGCCTAACAGGAGTGACATTTGAAAGTTGCAAATGAAGATACGATGATTCAGAACTCAGCTTCATGTTAGGTTGTGGGAGTTTCACTGTTGCTGGCAAAGTTTATTTGGGGTCTAATAATAAGCTCAGTTTATGGGGTTTGCTCGCATGTTATTGAGTCTGGCTAGTGTTCTTCGTGTCCCTTGTATTGGGTTTTCTGAGTTTCATGTACTTTTCGGAACATTTGACGTTTTGCTTATCAGCAATGTTGAATTTCCTTTTAAATTGATATTACAAATTTATTTAGTAATTGAAAGTGTGAATGTTCATTACTTCATTTCATAAGTTTACCTTATCTCTTCAAATGCGGCATTTGGATCTTATTGCTCCGCTATGCGTATTGATGTCTTTGCCTTATGAGCGCTGAAGGATTTGACCAAGACTTGGCACTGAAGGCACAATGCGCAGTACATGAACTGAGATATGTGATGAAATATAATGAGATTATGAGTCTCAAAGTTTAATATTTAAAATATGAGAACAAATTTTGATTGTTTTAAAAAATTATTATCTTGTCCATGCAACACGCAAAAACATTCCAGTTTCTGATATTTTTGTGATGCTCTTTGACTCTTTAATTAATTAAAACATATACCGTACTTAAATATCATTAATGAATAACTATCAACAACAAAGAAGCCTTATCTCACTAAGTGAGGTCGGCTATATGGATCGTTTGTGCTATTGTGCTGTGTGAGTAACCAAATCTTTAAATATATAGTTAACCAAAAGATCTCGCGCTATAAACTCATCGGGTGTTTGTTTCGGTCTCTCTCTTATTCTTTTAATAGGATTTCAGACTGCCCGATCTACCCTTCTTATTAGCACATCCAATGGCCTTCATTAGACATGTTCCAGCCAATTCAAACGATTTTCTTACTAATAGATGTCACTCCATCTTATTCAAGTATACGATCATTTCAAAACTTATCATTCTTTGTATGATCACACATTCATATCAACATCCTCATCTTGGCTATCCCTTCCTGTTCAATCTTCTCCAATTACCATCACCCCTCCCTCTTCAATCTGGTATAGTCATCCAAAGCGACGATGTGTTTCTTGTGAAAATTATAACTAGGTCCCAAATAAGAGAATTAATCACAATCATATCCCAAAATAGTCATTAAATTACATTTAAGTCCCTAGGGACCTGGGTGATATTAAATATCTTCTTATTGATAACTCAATGCAAATGACAACTAAATTTTTAAAGGGTTGTCAATAACAACTCATTGAACTGCATTAACTCACATACCTTAAGACTTCAATGTAATTTAATGAGTTTTTGGAACATGACTGTGGTATTTGAGATCTAATTATAATTATAATTCTCCCCTGTTTCTTCAACTTCCGTCATGAATTTGAAGAACTACCACTTAATAAAAAAAATCCATTACTATTTTTTTTAAAATAAATTAATCGATGATATAATACTTTTCTAGGTTTGGACAAAGAACTTTTATCTCTCTACCAATACACTTTTCAAAAGTTGAATTTGTATTCTCCTTAATATAATTAGATGGCTTACTAAATCAATCAACAAATTGTTGGTCCAAGAAAGTAATTACCTATTGCATGTTATTTTAAAAAATAATAATCCAGTCCAGTTACAATCAACTGTATGGAAAATTCTACAATACTAAACATCTTGTATTATATTGGTATGACATCTCCTTATTGTTTTTTCGTGCCAAAACTATTACGAAACAAAAGACTCATTTATTATTATTAAAATAATAATGATACCTTTTTTTAAATATATTAGGAAGGTTTTATCTAATTACTTATTATTATTTTGGTGGTGATTAGCATTTTTTTAAACATATAACTAGAATCAGACTATATTTTGTAACTTATTTTTTATTTTTTTTGGACTGAATATTTTGTAACTTATTAATATCAATATGTTACGAATAATAACAACCTGAGTAGCTGAATTATGTCCAAGGAAAAAATGAGGGAATCTTCCACGCATGTAATTTTTGTTGATGTGAAGGTAAACTTATGAATCAGGTCAAAAAAAAAAAAAAAAAAAGAAGAAGGCAAACTCATGAACCACGAAATATTTAACAAGATTTAAATGAAGCTTAGAGTCCGCTCATCCAGAAACTTCTTAAGAAACCATTCCTATATAAATCGTTCTTCCCTCTTTTTCATTCTGCACTGTTATTGCCCCTGCAAATCGGAAAGAAGATCGCTAGGGTTGGAGATTCTGTGACTTCTGCTGATATGGTAAGCTTCGAATTTAACGTCAAATTCATCCTTTTATGGGTATGGTGGATCTTGTTGATTACTTTAGGTGGAAATTTTTGTTTTTTTGGCTAAGAATGTCACTCGTTTTCGTTTCGGTTATTTTCGTTATTGCTGGTTTTCAGGGTTGGGTTCTCTTTGATTTACAACGTTTAAGAACTATTTAAATCTATGGGAGCTGTGACTTCGCTTTTATAGGTTTTTATATTAGGTTCATGATTAGGGTGAAATCACTCAGTTGATATTGGACTTATTCGTATAGGGATGGGCCTGTGATCTTAGGTTTTCTGGAGAGATAAATGGAGGACAGTTTTTGATTTGAGTTTGCGAAAATATGGTATGTGACTTTGAAACTGGAGGGGGCTTTAAGCTTATGGCAAATAATTTTCTTTTCAGTACAAACGGATCATGAAAGAGAAAATAAACTGTGAAAGGGGGTTTTGAATATCGTGCAATTGTAGAGTCATTTGTTAAAGAAATATGAAGAATTTATCAGCCTGCACAAGACGGATAAGTTAAAAGAATCACCTTTGAAACTGCGAGTTCGATTTTGAATAGCCAAGTGTGAATCAGTTATTTGATATGTTCATTTTCCTATTTTGTTACCGATAATTGGGGAACTCTGGTAAGTTTTAAAGTTGTAAGGTTAATTGATGATTGCCCCTTCCATATTTCTAGTAAACATGCCTGAAAGTTGTAATCACTAGCCTGTTGGGTCGAGTAGAGTTGGTAGAAGAGGTTATATTTATTTTGTTTAATTTTTTTGGCACATCAGTTTGATTTTAATTCTATGTGAGATTGAGATGGTGAGTTTCTCATTTGTGTGTTATTTTATGTTGTCAATCCATTGTTATGACTTGTTGATATTGATAGGTGAGTTTGTTTAGTACTAACTTCTTTATGCTGTCTGTTTCGTTGCAGATGTCCTATTCCAGAAGATCAAGGTTAGATGTCTAATTTGACTTCACTATCAACTCTATTTTGCTTGGCAAGCTTTTTTTTCTTACGAGTGTTTGTTGTATATTTTGTAGGTATTCTCGATCACCTTCTCCATACAAGGGATATGGCAGGTCTGTCTCTAGGTCTCCGTCTAGGTCAAGGTCTAGAAGCTTCTCAAGGTACTCTTTTGCGTTCCTGACTTCATTTATTTATGAACTTCTGTAAATCATTTTTCTTAAATTCATGTTGAATTGGTTATTTTCTGTAGGAGCCCGTCAAGAGATGCTGAGAATCCTGGTAATAACCTGTATGTTACAGGCTTGTCTCCACGGATTACTAAGAGAGAGCTGGAGAAGCATTTTGCCAGTGAGGGGAAAGTAAGTCTATTTTCTTCTGCTATTATCACTTTTAATTTGAAGTGTTTGTGTCTGCGTTTGTGTAACATTGATTTTCTTAATTCTGGTAAAGTTGTTGGATTAAGTTTCTTACTTTTGTGTGCCTTGTATAGGTCATGGATGTTCATTTAGTTGTTGATCCTTGGACGAGAGACTCACGGGGGTTTGGATTTGTGACAATGGATACTGTTGAGGAGGCTGACCGATGCATAAAGTATCTTGATCGCTCTGTGCTTGAAGGGCGTGTCATCACAGTAGAGAAGGTATATCTTGCAGTCACTGTTTTTAGTCATAAATGTTGACTCTTAATATACTTGTTTATTGTTGACTCTACTTCCGCTATCTGCATATAAGTTATATAGATGAGTTGCTTATAGTTCTATGTGAGATTTGAAAGCTTTTGCTTCTTTCCCTGTGAAGTTTCTGTTGCAGCAGGTTAGCTGTGTGAAGCAGCTCTTCGTCAAATTTACAAATCTCAACTAAACATACAATTCAAACACATCCAACAAGTGTCAGACAGTTGGGGTTGTATGCCCTGCATTCTCTCTTTTCTTTTCTTGCAATTGTATAATTGAATTTCATGTTTCATGATTTGTTTAGCTCTATGATTATTCTTCTAACTGATACTAAGTAGTTGATTTTACCTTTTGCCATGCTATGTCTTTAGTTTTTTTAAGCTTTCTCGGTTTCATGCTTTTTATTTGTGGTCATTGCAGGCTAGAAGACGCCGAGGTCGAACTCCAACCCCTGGGAAGTACCTTGGGTTGAGGACTGTTCGAGGTAAGTGTTCTATCTTCATTCTTATGGGTGCTTTCCTTCCTAGTTTCTTTATATGAATATTTTGATAGGCTTGTTCATCATTAAAGTAAAATCAATATAAAACTTCTTGCAGGTCGCCGTCGGCGCCGTTCTGAGAGCTCCTCCCCTCGCCGCTCTCCTAGTTATTCTTCTTACAGAAGAAGTTACAGTCGGTCACCATATTCTTCAGATCGTAGTAGGAGTCGTTCTTACTCTCCTTACCGCAGCCGGCGTAGGTCTTATTCTCCCTATCACAGCAGGAGGAGGTCCTACTCCCCCTATGACCGACGCAGATCCTATTCTCCTTACAGCAGGTCACCTGTTAGCAGGCGAGATAGATCATACTCTCCTTATGACTCACCTGATGACCGTTACTACAGAAGGTACCGTGATAGGTCCATTTCTCGTAGTGTCTCACCAAGGCCAAGGAGAAGCTCGAGAAGGTATTCTCCTAGTGTCTCTCCTGTAAAGAGGAGGAGCTCAAGAAGGAGCTATTCCCGCAGTCTGTCACCTAGACCAAGGAGGAGGTCGCGAAGGAGTAGCTATTTGCGAAGCCCTTCACCTAGACCAAGGAGGAGATCGCGAAGGAGGAGCTATTCACGAAGCCCTTCCCCTAGACCTAGGAGGAGTTCACGAAGGAGCTATTCTCGTAGCATCTCTCCCAGGCCTAGGGGTAGCAGGAGAGGCGGTTCTTCTAAACGTGTGCATTCGCCAATTAGTGATAGAAGCTATTCGAGAAGTCCTAGTGTTAGTGCAAGTTCAAGATCAGTATCAAGGTCTCTTACTCCCAGATCAGCGTCCCCTTGAAATTTGCTGGTTCTGTGTTGGCTTGACCATTTAATATTTGTAACTATTATCAGTGTGGACTATATACACTCACATGTTTGGTAGGGGACGAGATTTTTGTTGGTGGTTGTGTTACTGGTAGACGGGTCCTCTGTGGGTTACTAATTTTACTCTTACCATCCTCTGGGGTGAAGAACCACCTTGCCTATTATCGTATTCAGTACTATCATTTTCTTTAACATATCTTGGTTTCAGTATTTTTCCTCTTTGCTCCGTGAGGGAGTTTAAATGGTGTTGCTGCCACATTGGATTTGTGGGATGAAGTTGCTATATATGCCTCACTAGGGGTATTCGGTTATTTGGTAAAAATTGAAATATCTGAAAATTAGATAGTGATAATTTTAAGTATTCAATCGAAGGCAACCGAATTAATCAAAATATTTTAGTTAACCAAAATAACTAAGTTTTTATTTTAATATTATCTATCAAATATAATATTGTATTATATATAATATACTAAGTGTATTTTGAGTTTAATATAATCTATATATTTTACATTAAATATAAATATATTATATAAATTTTAGTTTTTTGATTTTAACCGAACTAATTTTTTAATAACTGAACCAAAGCCGGAAACCAAAATTATTAAATTATAACTGAACTGAATTAACCTAATCGAAAAACGGAATTGAGTTTAATTTAGTTTTTAGTTTCGGTTACTGTGACCATTCAATAAGATGAAGTTTGGGCAATTTATGTTCCAACGTGGGGGGAAAAGAGGAAACTTTACTGTAGTTTCCTCATTTAGGATAGTCGGTCTCTTATTAATCTCAGTTTCCTTAACAACTAACTTTTAGTACCGAATTATATAGAGATGATATAAAGTTAATAACAAAATTATGAAGAGATAATCTCTTTAACTTCTATTTACGACCCTCACTGATCTATATTGATGTTGAAAGATATATATCAGTAATTCAGTAAGAAACCTATTTCAAACTTGTAGCAAGCATTTATGGATGTGCAAGTTTCTCTTAATTTATATCCATTGTCATCCTTACTCCACCAAGATGGAAAAAGAAAAGATAATGGGTATTATAGGCTATAGCCAACATTTACTATAAGAAGATGGACTAAAAGGACGCCAATAAGATAGATAAAGCTAAATTTGTCATTTCTGCATCATGAGAAGACACTTGGACCATAACCACAAACATTCACAAGGAAATTCACTCCTGCGAACACCACAGTCATTCCATGCTTGAGGATATTGATTTAGTTGTCGTCATAGGAATCCAATTGATGAACTGCGAGCAGAATTTTCCATAATTAAAATGCAATTAAATAAGAGCAACAGGCAAAGTAATATAAAACCAATATTTAACCAACCATTTAACTGGCAAAAAGTGATCACAGAAGCTATGAAAATCATATAAGGTTAGGCAAGAGATGATTGATAAACAAATAAAATAGAAAACCCTCTTTAAGTTAATTAGAAAGTTGCTCCTTTGGAAGACTAGCACTTTATATGCTATGACAAAATACTCTTGTTGATAAATGCCTTTATTTCTTAAAAAAAATACCTGTTGGAACTTCTGAAGCAGTAGAAAGCCTTCCCATTTTGCTGGTACAGTCACTTGTTCCACTTGCATCATCATCAGTCATTATTGCTTCATAAGTTGAATCATCACCTTGCTGTATTTAAGGGATTCACTCTTCAAATACCATTTAAAGGATTCATAATCACAATCACAAAAAGGAAAATTCTTCTAACACTCATACTGATAACAAAGCCAACCTCTTGTATGACGAGCGAAGGATTGAGACAAGCGTAAGTCACTAACAAAGATAACATTGCTCAAATAAACTTACCAAAAGCACATATATGATGCAAAGAGAAAACTGAACAAGGGCTTATTTACTGCTAACACTAATACATAACTAAAAAAACAAGAAGACCTAATAAATAACGGGAGGATAAGGCTAACGACAGAGGAGTGAGTTAACATCTAAATGGGCATCATGAATTACAATACTCCAAAACGTTTCTATTTTTATATGAAAAACATAGTTTAGCAACCAGCAGTGCATTCTAGGAAATGTCTATCTTCTAGTCACACAGACAGAGCATATAATCATATATATACTCCCTTCTATCACCTATTTGGGGAGATGAGTTTGGTAAGATCCCTTTCTAATTATTCCTAAGTTTTCTCCAAATTATCTTTATTAATGTTCCTCAATAATAAATAAGTAAAAGGGGAGGGTGGGGATAAATGTAGATGGTTAGAATGCATTAGTAATATCATATGATTTTAACCAATTTAACTAACATAATTAATCTAATTAAATTAGGTAAATAGATCTTATATTTAGGACCGAAGGGAGTAGTACTACAGAAACAAAAATTAATTAAATTCTGCCCTTTTTGCATTACAAACATTATATATTCCAAGTTCAACGTTTTTGGTAAAACTTCTCCTAAAGCTAATTTATTATGTTTTGTTTTCTCTTCAAACAACCAGAAAGTACTCACTAAGATCTCACGCCAGGGATTTGTTTCATGTTAGAAAATAACAAGAATCAACTCTGGACTGGATAGTTTTGTGTATGTCTTTGTTATTGGCAGTTCACTTAAATACCCTACAAATTCTCATAGACCAAATTTATTTTTAACAGGGAACAAATAATATAAGTTGCCAGTTACAATTTACCACTGAATTACTCCGTTCCTAAATATAAGATCTAGTTGGTTTTTTTAGAATTCTAAAAAAACTAAATAAGTTACTTATAAATTGATTTGCCTCAATTTTTTCTTTAAATTAATTTATTTGACATATAATCTAATATATAATCTAATAATACAAAAAAATTATTATGATTGAACAACCCATTTAACTTCCTTAATTTCTTTAAAAAAGTCAACTAAGTCTTATATTTAGAAACGGAGGAAGTAATTTTTACTATTACCTCAATGGAACCCTTAGTTATTGTACTTGCATAAATGGTTGGAGTAGCTTTTCCCAACTCGGGTGTAGGTAGTCCCTCTTCATTTGATGATGGTGAGAAAGCCAGGGGTGCTTTACCCTTTTTCTGCACAAAAGTAAAGTAATTAAAATCTGAAAAAAGAACACAAGTTTAAACTTACAGAAAGCAATCAGATAATATCATAGCTCAAGGAAAATATACTATTACTTGTAAGGCTGGTGACATCCTCCCATTGCTCATTATTGCTGCAAAAGTGTAACGATTTAAAACTAAAAAAACAGAAGACAATAAATAGAAGGTAAAGCCTTCTCTTGAATATATATGGTATTATTTGCATGATTTTTGTTAGCACATTCGCATTGGCATACGCAAGAAGAGTTCTGATAAATTTATATGCATACAATATCATAGAAGCCGACCCTTTTATTGTTCATAGCGAAGCATCCCAGTAAACTTGAGATAAAATAATCCAAATTTGAGTAAATTAACTGACCATCAGAAGCATAATCAACCAGCGACTGCTTGTTCATTTCTGAATGAGAATGATTATGTTCTTGTGTGGCTTCCATACTTGGTTTTTCCTGTGACTAAACCCAAGAAAGAGTCATGTTTCTAGGCATTATTGCACTTTCAAAAAGTCATATGTCTTGAACTGATGTAAACTCACTTGTTGGTTCAGCCAATCTCTAAATGAGGCATAGTCACAGCTCCCTTTCCACCACTCAAGCAAAAATCCTTCCGGTACATCAATTGCTGCATGCCAAAAAAAAAAGGAACCCTATTTCCTAGTCAAGAAATTTCCAGTCACCTGAGGAAATATAGTCTTAAACATAATTCAAGTTTACAAAAGTGGAGAATTAATGAATATAAATGTTATAATTATAGGAGAAAATGGACTTCAGGTATTGGAGAAGACAAAGGAAGAAAAATTAATATTGTAAGGTATGTCAAAAATCTAAAAATTACTAACATACAAGTCCGACAGGGTGTATGAGTAATATAATGCATTTGTTAATACTTACTTTTTTTTTCACTCTCATCGATTGGTTGTTAATATTTAATACATGTTACAATAGTTGTTAATGTAGAATAGTTTGGTTCTCAATAACAAATGTCTTGAACATCATGATATAAATTGTTAATAAAATCGCTGCAGTCGTCAATCGAGAAACTTTGATTTGTTAATCAAGACATATTTCTTTATCAATATTTTTTTTTTGTCTATCAATAAGGGTAAGGAAATAATTTCACAATCATTATATTACCCTCAAGTTCATCAAAACCTATTAGTGATTTTAAGATTTTAAGGGGTGGATGTTGTATTAATTTGTCTTGCTTGAAACATAAATGAAAAATTCACTTAATTATAATAATAATATGCGTCTGATTTTGAATGTGGAATCTTAGTTACATTGGCGTCAACACTATTTAGTACTCTATACAAGAGTCCTGACCTGACTGAAAGTCCACAAAGAAAAGAGCAAGTGGCACACAAATATATGTCAGAGATGTACCATATATAGCAAAAGAGATTTAGAGATTTGTAAAGCTAACATGCCAGAGTTGTTCAATGTCCAACGGTTCATCTTTTGAGTCCAAGCGTCCTAAACTCAGGGCATCACAGATCTCCCAAATAAAAATAACATGATGAATCTAGTTGTTAATTTGGCGGTAAAAGACCATCCTAAATCTCTAAAACCCATGTTTTAATTTGGTAATACGAAAAAAGGACCAAAACCCCAAAGAAAACGATTAAAGGGATTTACTATATTCCATCTGGCGCGTTACTTCTCCATCTTGGACGTAACATATTTATACTTTAGAGAGAGAATTTTGCTTCAAGTAGATACCTTTGTTAATTTTGTTGATATCATCATCTCCTTCTACTTTATTAAAATTCTGGTGATGATGAATCCATGCTTAAGATTTCCCCTCAACGATTTATGACCAATAGAGAGACTTCATGCTTCTATTTTGAATCAACCAATGAAACTAATTTTAACATACAGTTTTCTTAGACCAAATAATTCGATTATGAAGCTCTTATAAAAAAATCAGATGGAGTATAAAGTAGGGTTACGTTTTTCCTCTTATGCCATCCTTATAACATTCTCTCAATTTTTTTTTAAAAAAAACTTTAAAAACATTTTTTCACAAGTAAAAAAAAAAAAAAAAAATTCTTCTCGCATATCATCTCTAAACGTACTCATTAACGACCTTACAATTAACTATTGATAAAAAGCATGCTTAAAATTTAATTTCTTGAATACAATATATAAGTACAATAATAATGTGAAAGATTATATGTCACTCCACATGTTTATCAAATTTAATTTTATATATTTTCTAACTATTACTAAATTTTAAATTAAAGATTAACATGTCCGTATTTAATTGCAAACTCACTCATTTGAATTTGTGTCAACATTTTTTAATTGCATATACTTAACCATTGAAGTGATTAATTTCACATACTTAATCATTAAAGTGAAAGTAACTCTGTAAATAATTGGTGTGAGGATTCTTTTCTACAATCAAGAAACGGGGTAAACCAATCATACGATAGAAGAACTACACATACTTAATCACTTGAGTTTGAGTGAAAGCAACTCTCTGAAGTGATTAGTGTTGGGTTTACATTCGTACAATTAGGAAATAGGGTAAAGCAACCATATAAATAAAATAACTAAATCAGTGCACATACATTTACCTAGTGCAACATTCGGATCAATTTTAAGATTAGCCTCTTTCAAGAAAGTCTCAGCAAGTTCTGGCAAGTTTTTCTTCATAAAATAGTCATAAAGATAACAATCCAACCTTCAAATCCCAAAAAAAAAAAAAGAAACTCGTCATAAGATAAGCGAAAATAGATAAGAAATTTTCAGGTAATCTAAATTAGTATAAACAAAAGATAAAAACAGACCGAAAAACCAAAAGTACGTACATTAGGCGAGCATCAAAATCTGCCATGATGACGAGGGGTTTTCAAATACAGAAGAAAGGAGAAAAATAGAGCTCAATAGTATAAAACGAGTATGCGTTAAAAGACTAAATGAAGAAAATTTAACGTTTATATATTTTGAAAAGAGAGTGAAAAGTGAAGGTGCTTGGCTAATGGCTTTGTGCTGCCAAGGAAAGTTATGGATCCAAGTCAGCAGTAACAATTATTTTCGTAGAGAGTCAACGTTGAATCCGATAGGTTAATTTTGTTTACTTTTTCTTTTAAGCTGATGTGTTGGTGGGCGTTAAATATTGAATATAGAAATATTTTCCCAAGTCCAAATATTAAATTCCTTATATTAATAAAATTAAATGAGGGTTCATGCACTCACTTTGTATGGTGATGGTTGAAAAAAAAAAGGTGAAATTAAATAAGTGCTTTTAATCTTTTGATTTTTAGTCAAAGAAAAAGTAAAGTACATTAAATATTTTTCTATGTGATCTACTTCTATCTTATCTTTTGTGCATTGAACCTTTTTAAACTAGTTAGGCGTATTTTGAATACATAAATTGTATAACAGTGTAACTATAATGCTATGTAATTTATTGGACATTTGTAATAATTATGATTAAATTCTGAAAAATTATCAATTTTATTTTTAAGTTTTCAATTGAGGAAATTCATGCACCTATCATCAATCCATAAGTAATATAGCTCACACTCTCACATTTAAAAAGTATTTAAAGAAAAATGTTTATTATCGAGCCGGATGAATAATGCATAACTAACATAACAATTAAGATTGTTATCTTTTGGCCATCAATTAAGATTGTTAGTATCAGATAAAAAAATAAAAAAATAAAATAAGATTGTTAGTAGCACATATATAAGAGATGCATGAAACAATATTGATAATGAATATGTTCATGCACAAGCACAAGGGAAAACACGAGATAATTCATTTGATTGAAGCACAATGCAAATTTTTCATCAACTTTTGTGAGAGTATTAAAGTTTATTAAATAGGATTGTTATAGGGTGTGTTTGGATCGAATTATGGAAAAGTGACTTATATGTAAGTCAGATTAAAATTAAGTCAGATTGTATAATGACTTTTATGTTTGGATGGGCTGTGTGAAAAGTGACTTATTTTTCATAAGTCAGATTATGTATGTTTGGATAAGTTGTTATTAGATGTGAAAAATAAGTCATAATTTGTGGGCCCCACCTTATAAGTGACTTATAAGTCAGAAATAAGCTGTTTTAAACAGCTTATATATGCTTATTTTGACTTATAAACTATAAGTTACTTCTAAGTCAGATTGACAATAAGCCGAGACAAACATATAAAATAAGCTACCAATAAAATAAGTTACTTTTACCTCAAAATAAAAACTTATTTCCCATAAATAATCCTAACCAATCATAGCCATAAATAGAATTGCAGGAGCATTCGTGTCAGATTCTTTCTTTTGAAGATCAGTGCAACAGAGTCACCAACCATCATAACATCGAAATGAGATAAGGGGTTTTTAATTTTTTTTTTTTGTTACAAAAGTGGAATAAGAGAGATAAATCCCATTAGGGGTGAGTATCGGTTCAGTTTTCGGTTTTTCGGTTCAAAAACCGAAAACCGAAATTGGGATAAAAACAAAACTGAAACCGAAATAACTGAAACCGAAAAACCGAATTGTTAACGGTTCGGTTTTTCGGTTATTTCGGTTTTTGGGGTTTTTTTTTTTTTCAGATTTGGCCCATACGAAAATTTAAAAAAAAATGAAAAAAAATAGATTTAATGTATCTAAATAGTTATACAAATTCTACATCTTGCCCAAACAACTAAACTATTAATTCAACATGTCCAAAAACAAAGAAATTCTTAAAATTATACATTATATATCTTGTCCAAAGTAACTAAACTATTAATTCAACATGTCCAAAATAAAGAAAAGTTTAAAACATTCACATGTTTAAAAAGTTTTTTTTTTCTTAGAAATCATATTTTATTTGTTTGGATTTTTTTATACTTATTAATTGTTATCCTATTTTTAAATAAAAATTTTATATTTTTTTAAATAAAATTATTTTTTTTTCGGTTTTTTGGTTTCAAACTGAAACCGAAAAAACCGATAACCGAAAATGGAAAAAAAATGAAACCGAAAAACCGAAATGCATTAGGTTCAGTTCGGTTTTTCGGTTCGGTCCGGTTTTTACTCACCCCTAAATCTCATTACACAATACATTTGTCTAGATATTTGACCAGTCCATCAAAGTGACACGGGCTTGCGACTATTCTGAATACGGCGAACTAAAATTTAACATTCTACCAAAGAAATTGTCACATTTAATAACTGATAGTGCATCAATATTATTATTTTCAATAAGAGGATAACTATACCTATTGGAAAAAAAGGAAATAGACATCCATGGTAATCACATGTTATTGTTAAGAAAATAATGAGCATGTACAGACGATTAAATCACATCCAATCAGAGTATATTTACTTTTTGTTTGGAAGTGTCAAATGAAACTATGTGCATGTTTGGTTTATCTTTTTTGGGCCCAGAAGTCCTTCTGAACCGGAGAAGCTAACTGAAAAGAAAAAATCATGTTTAGTTCATAAGCAGATGAAAAGATCTTTTCCTCCAGAAGTCCGGTGGGGAAGCAAAAAGCTAGAAGTTAAAAATTTTGACTTCTGGCTTCTGGCTTTTGTCTTCTGATGGGCCCCACACCTTTTATTGTTTGTTATTTAATAAAGTTGGTAGGAAAATTAGACTATTAGACCTCTAAAATTTTTAAATAAGATATTTTCTTGTACTATAAAATTTTCTTTTTATCTCCAAAAATTTACCATAATAATCTCTAATTATTTTCTCCCACAATATCCTCCTTTGAGTTAAAAATATAATTTTTTTAAAATTATTTTCCTTAAAATAAGGGAGAAACTAAACCTTTAAAATCCTTCAAAAACCCAAATTTCACTTTTTCTTTCTAAACTATAAGAATATATGCATATTATATATGTCTTATTTAATAACAATAATGCCATTTTTAGTAATTTTTCATCTAAACTTACTTTTCAAAATAATCATCCAAACATGTTCTAAAAGTCAGATTGAAAAAAAGTCACTTCTAACATTACTAATCCAAACATAAATCACTTCTACAATCTAACTTTTTTCCAAAAGACCTTCTAAAAAAGACCTTCTGAAAAAGTTCTTCTGAAAAAAAGCCAATCCAAACACACCCTGACTTCTTGTTAACTTGAAAATTTATAATCCAATTTTTATTATGAATTTCTGGTTGATTCATGGGCAAATTTTTTAGAATTTCAACTTTAACTTTTTTAGTGATACATTGACTATTGATTGAAAAGGTCCATAAAGCTTACTTTTTCTAATATTATTTATTCTATTTTTTGGATTTTACCAATTTAAAACTCCTCACATATGAGTTACGGAGAGCCATATGATTTAAGAAGATATGAGACCCATTCCCATTTCTGTGAGTGGTGTGAGATACCATATGATTTAAAAGCTTTTAAGAATTCTAACTTTAATTTTATGAACTACTAATATTTATGAGAAATTATAATTAGATTTAGGAAAAGTTGAGATTGTAAGAGGGGAAAGAAATAAAAAAATATTGCACTAATTTAGTATTATAGAATTATTGTTATTTTTTTATTTGAAACTCGTTATAACAGTTCACAACATTATTGTCACACTTTATGTACTTTTTTGGGTTGACATTAGTCTTAAAAAAGACTTCCTAAACAAAATCGCTGCCAAGGAATTCTTTCAGGGTAAATCGGTATTTATACCTCTTCTTTATTCTTTATGCTAGCTCAACGAGGTTCAGCCACGTCAAATATTCGACGTGCCGTTTTTTACCATCCAAACTGCAAAAGGCAATTAGACTAACGACGACACAACACGTGGCAACTTTTGATTGCCCAAAATTATGACCAACAAAATAAAGTAAACAATATTTAAATGTAGCTTAGTGTCCGTATATCCAGAAACTTCTACCACCTGGTATCACATTCCTTTGTTAAAGCTTCTCCTTCTCCTCTCTTCTTTTCAGACTTTGAGAGATTTTGCATTAACCGATAACATCTGTTGGAACTTGGAATAGTATTTTCATCATCTGCTTCTAAGGTCAGTTTCTAATTCATTCTTTTTTTTTTATATATATATGAATGATTTTTTATTGCCTTTTCAATTGATGGGGATTATATTTGCTTATCTGGCTATAAATGTCATTTGCTTGATCAGACATTTGTATTGGTATTCTAGTTAGCATGTGTTTTTGAATTTTAGACCTGAGATTTATAGAGGTGGTGATAGTGTTTTTTTTTTTTTTAGTCTATCGGAGTTGTGAGTTTGCTTGTATCATGTTTTTTTATAAACGTTCTAGATTTGGTTGAAGGTGAGAACGAGAAAAATCATTGAAAATTCTGCGTGAAACTGAGAGGGTATGTGTTTGAGCAAAGAGCAAATAAGTTGTTTGAAATATTTATTTGTGGAGTTTACTAAGAGTTGTCGAGCTTTGGCAAAGTTGATTGAAAACTAGTCTTGTGGTATTGCAAATTAGTATACTGGAAACTGGGAATCAGAAAGTTAAAAGATGACATGCTTAGTTTGTTTGATTGAAATTGTTTCATCAATTTTTAGCACAGTAATTTGATTTAATTTCAGTTTCTTATTGGGGTGTGGTATTTTATGTTAGTTGGAGTCTTGCCATTTTTTTTATTGATTATTGATGTGAGTTTGATTGATACTCACATCTGTATGTTGTCCGATTTGTCACAGATGTCCTACTCCAGAAGATCAAGGTTAGATTATTAAACAGATTGATTTTGTGTTTATTCCAAGTGGTGAGCATTTTTTCTTAAAGGTTTGCTGTGTGTTCTTCTTAGGTATTCTCCATCACCTCTGTACAGGCGATATGGTAGGTCTGTTTCCAGTTCTCTGTCAAGGTCAAGATCTAGGAGCTTTTCAAGGTAGTCCTCCTACTTTTATTATTATTATTATTATTATTATTTTGGAGTACTTCATGTCATGGACCTCTTTTTCTTACTTGTTTTCTCGCTTCAGATGTTAATCATCAATCAATTCATGTCTAATTTGTTATTTTCTGATGTAGGAGCCCATCAAGAGAAGTAGAGAATCCTGGTAACAATTTGTATGTGACAGGGTTTTCTTCTCGGATTACCAAGAGAGAATTGGAAAAGCATTTTGCGAGTGAGGGAAAAGTATGCTCATTTTCATTGATCTTATGGTCGCTGATGTCGTTTCTTTTGGACTTGTTATTGTTTGTTTACTGCTCTACCTTTAAACTGAGACGATGTGTTAATTGTTAGTTTACTTTTGTGTTGCTTATTGTAGGTAATTGACGTTCACCTGGTTGTTGATCCATGGACAAGAGAGTCACGAGGGTTTGGATTTGTGACTATGGAAACTGTCAAGGATGCTGAACGTTGTGTAAAGTACCTGGATCGCTCTATTCTTGGAGGGCGTGTCATTACAGTAGAAAAGGTATCCTTTTAAAACATAATTTGGTTTAGAGCGAGGTTCTTAAATAAACTTGTTCACTGCTGATTCAATTCAACCCGCCCTGGTTTTGCATATAAGATATATGGATGAGTTGCTTATAGTTCTTTTTGAGATTTGAAAGCTTTTTGCTTCTTTCCCTGTGAAGTTTCCTTGGCAGCAGGTTAGCTGTGTGTAGCAGCATCTTCAGCAAACTCCCAAATCTCAACTAAACATACAATCCAAATACACCAACAGTATCAGATCATTGGGGTTGTATGCCCTGCACATTTCTCTTTTTTTTCTTGCCATTTTTATACTTGAATATGATGTTTCGATATGCTATGATTATTCTTCTAACTATTCATGTAGTACTTGATTTTACCATTTACCATATGAATTACATAGTTTTTTTGGCCTCATTCTGTTATTTGCAATCATTTCAGGCTAGAAGAAGTCGGGGTCGAACCCCAACTCCTGGTAGGTATCTTGGGCTAAAGGCTGGTCGATGTAAGCATTTCATCTTCATCCATGCGCTTTCATTCTTGTGTGATTATGCTTGCATGCCCACTCATTTAACATCCCATGTGATTTTCATGCAGCACGTCATCGTTCTTCGAGCTATTCTTCTCGCCGCTCCCCTAGCTATTCTTCTTACAGAAGAAGCTATAGCCGATCACCATATTCTTCTGATCGCGGTAGTAGTCCTTCCTATTCTCCTTATTACGGTCGACGGAGGTCTTACTCCCCATATTATAGTCGGGATAGATCTTATAGCCCTTATGATCGACGCAGATCCTACTCTCCGTATTATCGACATAGGTCATACTCTCGATCCCGCTCACCATACAGCAGATCACCTGTCATCAGGAGGCGTGATAGATACTCTCCTTATGAGTCACCTGATGATCACTATTACAGAAGGCACCGGTACAGGTACCTATCCCCAAGTGCCTCCCCAAGGCCAAGGAGAAGTTCAAGGAGGTATTCCCCTAGTGTCTCTCCAGTGTATAGGAGGAGCTCAAGAAGGAGGAGGTATTCCCCCAGTGTCTCTCCAGTATATAGGAGTAGCTCAAGAAGGAGGAGGTATTCTCGGAGTCTGTCTCCTATACCAAGGAGGAGTTCACGAAGGAGGAGCTATTCACCAAGTGTTTCCCCGAGACCAAGGAGGAGTTCACGGAGGAGCTATTCTCGCAGCATTTCTCCTAGACCAAGAGGTAGTAGGAGAGGTGGTTTTTCCAAACGTGGGCATACACCAGTCAGTGATAGAAGCTACTCAAGAAGCCCAAGTGTGAGTTCTAGTTCTAGATCAGTATCAAGGTCTCTCACCCCCTGATCAGCTTCCCCTTGAAATTTTCTGATCTCGTGTTTGCTTGACATTTAATATTCTTAGTTATTATTAGTGTGGACGGGATATGGTAGTGTATATTTATTCTATCAGCTGTCAGGGCTAATCTGCAAGCTTTTGAAGCTCTTGTATGGTATTACTTTTACAGTTGGACCATGCGATAGTATCTATCGTTATTACATCCTTTATAGTAAATGCTCCCTCATGTCCTACTTATTTGAGGGGTGGATCTTTTGATCAAGGTTCAAAAAACCGGACCGGGCATCGAACCGGACGAGGTACTGGTTCAAGGGTCAAAGGTCAAACCGGGTATATTAAAATAATAAAATTTTATTGATATTAACATTAATAATCACTAATATCAAAATGTAAATGTAGATAGGTATGTATGATTCATCAAATATGAATATTTTAATGTTTCTATATAGGGAAAAAAGAAAATATTAGTTGATTACACGTGAAAATAAATATTATTCTACAATTCACAGATTAAAATATAAATATTAAGAGTAACAATAATTAAATATTAAATATATGCAAGTAAAATAGCATTTAAAGTATTATATTTTCCTAATTTCTAAAATTGAGTGGAGTGAAATTTAGTAATTAGGTGAATTATAATAAAATAAAAGTATTATTTTTTAAAAAAGAAAAAAAGGTAACCGGTTCAACCCGGGTCTTGGCCGGGTTAACCGGTTTTTCCCGGGTTGACCCGGGTCAAAGGTCCCCCGGGTTTTTTATGCCAACCGGACCAATGGCCGGTTCACGGTTGAACCGGCCGGTCCGGTCCGGTTTTTTGTTCCTTGCTTTTGATTTGTAATAAAGGACATGTTTCTATTTCTGTCATTTTTTTTACAAGTTACACCTATTATGTAAAATGATTATGAAATTGACGGTGATATTAATAATAGAAGTTAAGTTGGGTGGTTTAAATGGAGAAAAATTATTAGGGTTATATGTGATTGTAAAGTATTCAAGTTGGGTGGTTTAAATGGAGAAAAGCCATTGGGGTTATATGTGATCTATAGTACAAAATGAGATAAAAGGAAAGTTTCATCATACAGCCATTACCAATAATGTGATATGATAATGAATGTTGGGTTTTAAAGAGACAACACGAACATAAGATGGGGGTAGTAGAGACGAGAATGTTGAGATAGATGTAGTCATACAATAATTCGCAATGATTATATCAGATTAAGAGTTAGGGTAGCATTAATTGTGAAGAAAATGGGAGAAAATCTCTTGAGGTGGTTTGTGCACGTTTAAAGAAAACATCATATGCGTCAGTGAAGAGAATTGATCAAATATTATTGAATTCTTCCAAAAAAATATAGAGGGAGACTGAAGAGAACTCTTAACGAAGTTATCTAACAGGACTTTTTGATCAATAATTTATCACGAAATATCGTTTTTGACATAGCACAAGATGCCATGCGATCTATGTAGCCGGCCCTACCTAGTGGGATAAAGCTTTGTTATTGTTTTACACTTATTATGCTCCCTTAACAAAAATCAGACAAGAGTGAGGGATGAAATTGAGGGAGACGAATGTTTTAGAAAGAACACACTTTGTTAACTTTAATAACTAGTTGTCTTAATCAATCAAATTAGATAAATAAATTTATATAAATAGATTTTATATTTAGGATTGAAGGGAGTAATAATATTACAATTTCCTTATTCCCTATTTGTGAGGCAGCCTGATTTGTTTAAAAGTAAATGTAATGAATTTACAAGGAGAAATTCATGGAATATGAGAATTAGAAATGCTAGACGGATCACCTATGTTGGCAATCTAGACAAAAATCCCGTTATAGGCGTACAAATATTTCGCACAAAATGCACGTGTCAATGTTGGCCATCACCGAGAGAAAAACAAAGGAATGTGTTCTTTACATCATGCTATCTAACTTTGAAGGCATTCTGCTCACCCAGTTCTCAAATATTGTAGGTATCGGTGAACGATATCTTGGATGCCTCAGCAAAAAAAGGCAACAGATACTGATAATCACTTGGAAAGGAATAAACAAAGTAACTATCCCACCAATTAGACACAAAACCATGAATAGAGATGTAGCCATTGGATCCTGCCAAGTTAGAAAGGAATGCAATTTTTCTACTTTAGTAGCTAATTTACCCATTTCTGCTACAAGCCTCCCAAGGGCGATTCTTAACCGATCATATCTGTGTCTTATGATTCTGTCTTCAAATCTGGAAGGAACTGGATCTAACTCTTCTTCCAATTCATCCAAACTTGCTGCATTAAGTTGTGACAACTGCAAATCCACATGTGATAGAAGACTTGGCCTCTTACGATACTTAAAGATGATATCCACCATAAGGCAGAAGAAAACACCAGGTAGCCAAAATTGAGGTACAAAGATCAGAACAAAAATTATCAGGCAAACAATGAGTGATGAAATAGAATTCTTCCATTCACATATCTTATTATACTGAGTGTGCAAGGCAATAAATCCACTCATAAGAGCTTTGATCCTATCGAAATCTGCTCGTCCTTTGCGCATACTCCAGATGCTTTCATAAGAATCTAGCATATATGCCACAACCTCTCTTCTCCATGCAGGTTCTGTCTTGCTCATCCTTGAAGAGAGAAGCATAATGGTTTGTTTCCTCAAACCACTTAACTGAGTCCGAGACAATGGGTTAGAAAAATGCAGCCTAGGAAGCTTAGGCAGAAGGTAGATTTTCAAGTGATTGGCCATATTTGGACAGCAAAATCTGAAGGCCAACTGAATTTCTCCCATCTTCTTCACTCCTGAAGGTTGCAGTTCTGAAAGGGGAAAAGAATATGTGTAAATCCTATTGGCTGCCATTTCTGATAGATTAATTCTCACCTTCCCTATTCTTGCATCTATTGCCATGTGATCTCCTTGTACTTCATCTAAATATCCATTATCAATCACAGCAATTGTTATAAATGTACATGGGTCATAGACATCCCAACCGTACTGCTCATTCCACTTTGGATTAAGACTATCAACAACTGTTCTTGTCCGAACCCATTTGGGGCCATATTTTGCCACACAATAAGCATCGGTACGGTTTCCTCTCTTCATTGCCGGCAAGCCAGAAGCATTCAAGATTCCTAATTCGAAAGTTCCAATGCTGGGCCTCCACAACTTCTTAACTGTTGCATTCAGATCACTGCTGAAACATGGGTCCTCATCAAATATATGATACCCACCATCCAAAGAGAGCCTCATATTAATCTTACTAATAGTAGCTCTTGCATTATTCTCCACCTCATTGATATTATTATCATTATTGGGTCTCTCAAGATTATACCATTTAGCACCTGAAGGTGCGCCATCTAATCTCTTGTCAGCATTCTTGAGAGGAACAGAACACTTCCCTATGCTTCTGTGGTTGTTCATTGTCCCCTGCTCCACACTTAAAAACAATGTCTGATCAAATGGTTCTAGTACAGCAAAGAACATATCCTCATTCCATTTTGGGCTCCCTTCATTTTTATTCACCAACTTGCTTCTGGAAGTCAAACTCCCCAAGGTAGCTTGAACAAAAATCTGAGAGTTACCAGCTCTATCTTCACCCACCAGGTCCTTGGCTAAAATCAAATTAACTCTGAGACACCAAATTCTAGGTGAAATATATATCTGTGAATGAGTATTAAGAACATTGTATGTATTAACTACTTCTGATTCTAAATGCCTAGCTTCAGGAAAAGCTTCATCAGCCTGTGTTCCTATCCAAATGGAGAGCATCAATTTTCCTAAACCCATTCCTTTTTGATCTTCTAACCAATACCACTGAGGTGCTAGTGAACTTTCAGTAGGAACCCGCGTGGGAATCTCAGACATGGCAAAAGATAACTTACCCAGAATCTCACCAGACCTTGGAATGTTATTCTTCACCAAAATTTCTAGAGTTGGTTCTTGAATACGAGCTTTCTCTATAGCAAAAACTTGATTCCATTCAGGATTTGAGTTTCTGCTGAAGCACATGGTGGACATTTTAAGGCCTCCAACTTTGACCTCCACGTAAGGATCACAAGTATTAGGACCTCTAATTCCTGGTAATTCCTCAGCCCTCACAATCCTCACGTACAAGAAAAGAGTAGTTTCAACAAGGTCAGTGGCACTTGTGATTCCACCATGTCTTGTGGCAGTCCTGGCACCAATACTTGGAGAGATTGCCTTCAAATTGAAATCTTCATTGGGTTGTTTCGGGCTTTGATTTGCCATTGATTTTCACTGGTGCAACACCAAAGTAAGATTTCAGGGAGGTAAGACAATACAAGCAAGATTTAATACAATATTTGTCCACTCTTTCTGTAGTTTTAAACAATAGTTATAAGACTAGCAGTATTATATGGTAGTGAATGTTGGGCTTTAAAGGGTCAACATGAACATAAAATGGGGTAGCTGAAATGAAGATGTTGAGATGGATGTGTGGTCACACAAGAAAGAATAAGATTCGGAATGATCATATACGCGAACGAGTTGGAGTGGCACCTATCAGTGAGAAAATGGTAGAGAATCGTTTGAGGTGGTTTGGACATGTACAAAGAAGGCCATTAGATGCGCCAATGAGGATGGTAGATCAAACAGCCTGGAGTCCGATTAAGAGAGGAAGAGGGAGACCGAGGCGTACACTCAATGAAGTTGTAGAGTGAGATCTTTTAGTAAATAATATATCTAAAGATACGTCGTGCGATCCATGTAGCCGACCCCACTTAGTGGGATAAGGTTTGGTTGTTGTTGTTGTTGTTGTTTTTGGTCTTCAAGAGAGAAAATAGTCTAATTTCTAATTAAACTAAAACTAGAGAGAGTACCATTTTAGACGAAGAAAAATAGTATCAAACCTTAGGGTTTTAAATTATAGGGACTAAAATAAAAATAAAATAAGGGTAAATTAAAAGAACTAAATATTGTATTAACACAAGTAATCCTAGACAAGTAGAACTAATTGAAATTTGCCAAAAGAAAAAGTCCGAAATAAGTGGAATGGAATGGAAGCACTTAACTAATAAGTGAGAAAAATAAGTTCATAGTTCCCTAAGTTGTAAAGAAAATTTAGCCTAGGTTTCATCAAAATCATCTCAACAAATAAGAGATTAGAATTCCAAATTATAAGGAAAATAAGAAGAAAGACTCACAATTAATTTTCCTCCTCTTCCCTTGAAGAACAAAGGAAAAAAAAACTGAAGTGTCGTCTCTTCTTCCTTACCGTCGAGACTGCTTTAACGATCCAAATCTACCCAGTAGCTGCTGCCACTTTTTTTCTTGCATGTTCAGTGTGTGTGGTGTCCATTATGAGTGTCGAATGATTCA
This sequence comes from Mimosa bimucronata, assembly GCA_037074515.1. Classification (NCBI taxonomy): domain Eukaryota; kingdom Viridiplantae; phylum Streptophyta; class Magnoliopsida; order Fabales; family Fabaceae; genus Mimosa; species Mimosa bimucronata. Next base: position 17,714,815 of record CM073440.1, on the reverse strand, counting down.
AAGAATTAGCCCCCTTCTCTTCACGTCCAGCCTCCCTTTTATCATATCATTGTATGATGATGATTATTTTTTTGGTATTTTTTTCTCACGGTATAACATTTGGTATTTGTATGATGATGATTATTATCAATTCATTCAATTCCCTCCTTTCCTAATTCCATCATGCACTTGTATGTGTATAGTTGATTGATGATGATCATGATGATGGTGATTGAGTCCTTTGTTTCCTAATGTGTGTGGCTTGCAGTGGCTGGCAAGGCTGGCAAGAAAAGAAACAATTTCCATCCAACAACAACAACAACAACAATAATAATAATAATAATATATTATTATTATTATTATTATTAAACTAAGACATATTTTTCCTTTTTTCAAATATTCTTATTTTTTTTATTTTTCTTATCTAGATTCAACTTTCCTATTTTAATAAGAGATAGTAAAAGGAAATCCCCAATAATGTCTCAAATCAATATCTTTTTGAATAGCAACAAAATCTCTTAAATTTTGAATTGATAACTCCCCAATTACAATAAAATATTTCTAAAAATATTCCAAATATGAGGTATCATCAAGCACTTATTGAAAATTGCAAACAAAACAAATAACCCAGAATCAGAGGCATGGGAGGTGTTTTTGAGCTAGAACTGTCTTAAAAAAAGATACTAACAAAATCGGCTTTTCAAAAGTTTTCTATAAAATGATTGTTGTTATTATAGCATCTAACACCAACTTCAATGCAAAATTCGACAGCTACTATTTTTAATGAGTTTGATTACCGTAATCTTTTTAAATCAATACGATAGTAATTACAAATTTCAATAATTAATGTGGACTTTTTCAGAGAAAATTAATTACAGGTTCGATAAAAGGAGATTAATTAAGATGAGTTTCCACAAAATCTGTTACTAAAACTGAGGTAAAATGAAATCACTAATCACTATCACTAAATTAAACTAAATTCCCTAGTTCTAGCCAAAAAGTTGCCTTCGACCGGTTAAAAGTTATTGTCTGGCCAGAAATTGTTAATGACAAGAGTTTAAAAAATTGTTATTTATACTCATAAAGTTGTTACAAAGGCTCAAAAGGTTGTTATCGTCTGACCAAAATTAGGGGTGAGTAATGGGCGGGTTGGGTAGCCCGAACCATAACCCATCGCCCGCCTATTTAACATTAGATGGGTATGGGCTAGCCCATACCCGAGCCTCAACCCATTTAAGCCTGAACTAAATGGGTTTGGATTAAACGGGCGGGTTAAATGGGTTGTGGGGAAACCCATTAATCCCTTCACATATTTTTTTACTATTACAAATTTCTAAATTACTTATTAAAGTTAAAAATTAAAGTATCACATTCACATATTAAAAGTAAAGGACCCACATGTACAACTCCACATTCATATTTACATCATTGTTTGTTGCACAAAAGAACTTAAATTTAAACAAATACCATAATAACATCTTTTTAATGTTTAAACTTCAAACTAAAATGGGTGGGCGATGGCATTTTACAATTTTACATTTTTACTTGTTGAAATTTACAGGAATGTCAATGGTCATTGACTCACTCTCACTGGACAAAATTAAAAAAAAATTATATAAATGGGCGGGTATGGGCAGCCCGAGGGTGTGCTCATAGCCCACCCATTTAATTCTTAAATGGGATGGGTTTGCACCCGCCCATCATGGGTTTTAATTGGTCGGGTATTAAATGGGTAAAAATTGTGGGTAGTGGGCTAGCCCATTGGGTTTCGGGTATTTTACTCAGCCCTAGCCAAAATTGTTAATGACCAAAACTTTAGAACGGTTGTGAATGATGAATGATGATCACAGTATTATTACAAAGGTCCAAAAAGTTATTATCGTCTGATCGGATGTTGTTAGTGACAAAAAATTTAAACTCTTGATTATTAATAACTTTTGACCAGATGATAACAACGTTTTGGGCCTTTATAACAACATTATAAACATCAATAACAACTTTTTAAATTATTGTAAATAACAACTTTTGGCCGATCAATAACAACTTTTGGTTAGATGACCTGGCCAGAACTAGGACCTCAGATTATTTAGGAGCTTACAAGCGAAAAATTCATGGGACTTCATGTTAATTAAGTTCCTTCCATATAAGCATCAATCATAACTTATTAATTCTTGTCAATAACAACTTTTGGCCGATCAATAACAACTTTTGGTTAGACGCAACCTGGCCATAACTAAGTCATCAGATTATTTAGGGGATTTCCGCTAAGAATTTGTGGGGCTTCATCTTTATTAAATTCTTTCTATGGGAGCTATGTAATTGCAGATTTCAAGTTGTTCACGTCTTGCTTCCAAACAAGACGCCATCTCTTCCCTTACTTAAAGAACTAGTTTAGGTGAAAGCTTGCTCTATAAAATTAAAAAACTTCCTACATTTCAGGTGAGACCTTTTTAATACGCATATGCAACACTAATTATGATTATTACTAGCAATACCAAGTTCTACATTCCAGACTTGTGGCAAGAAAACAAAACTACGTTGTAGCTCAAAAACGAAAAAGGAAATATAAATCTTGTAAGCCTGGCGTTATCAGATTCACAATCTACGTGATCCTTTCTATTCTCTCTGAGACTATATTATCCTATTCCTTTAACTCCGTTAGTAACAATATACCATTAACATGATTTATTTCCATTTTAAAATGCGTAAAGTCTATTTAAAATCTTTTGATCAATGATCCCAATGGAAAGACCCATAAGCTCCTACATGCCGTTATATTAAAATTAAAATGAAAAAAAATCTTTTGATCAACCTTCAAAAGACCTATCATCTCCTATATTTCCCTTATATTAAAATGAAGAATAAAATAAACAATTAATGATATAATAAAGGCATAACTCTTGTAATCAAGGCTAAAATGATGCTCATCAGCTCCTCTATTTGGTTATATTAAAATTAAAATGAAGAAAATCTTTTCTCGCTAAATCCTTTGAGGTCTCGAATTTGAATCCTAGAGGAGACACTTGTGTCGGGAGAGGAAGTCACGAACCCCAAAACTTGAGTAGTCGGTTGTTCGGGTATCTAGTAATAGAATCTAGAAAATGCACTGATTTCCGGTTAATATATTAAAAAAATGAAGAAAATCTTTTGATCAAGGCTTCAAAAAATAAGACCCATCAACCCCTCAAATTCTGTTATGTTAAAATGAAGAATTAATGATATAATAAAGGCATTGTCTTGGCCGCTTCCACTCCCCTACGAGCATTTCATTCAGCCACTCCCAATTCCTCTTACTGCCAAATGCTTCCACTTCCTAATATTTTTGTATTCTTCCTTCAATATGAATATGCATGTTTCTGGTTTTATATGTGCTTGTGCGTGTGCACAAAAGCTAATGAGACCTCTCATCATATCTTTCTTCTTTACTCTTTCTTATTCTTGACTTGAAGACAACATGTGTAATATTCACCATGATATGATTGCAAATTTCAATATTGACAAAGATACTTAGTTGATTGTTGCTCATGTCATTAGAAAGTGGATTGTTCAGTGAAAAGCTCCCTCACGCCAATATGTTAGCATGATGCTAGTTGGTAAAAAAAGTGTGTAGTTGTTTATGAGCATAACAGTATGGTCATGTTTTTTTTAAATTCAATTTTTTTAGCAAAATTCTATTTCACCAGTCAAATGTAATTTTAATAATTAAATTTTTATTTTCCCCTTTTAGTGTTCTAAGATTGGGGCATCTTTGACTTTGAAGAATTTGATTGATTTTAATTGATCGTTCTTCCCAATTGAAGGCAAAGTTTGTCATTTTGCAGATTTCTTGGTCTTGTCGAATACAGGAGGTTATAAAGTCACTTCCAATCTATGGAAACTACTATTTCATTTCTTCTACCTTTTTATGAAATGTCCAGTATATATAGAGGTTCCTAAGAATGCCTTCAACTTAAATCTCACATAGTGTGATATCATTGGTGTACAATCTCCCTACATTGACACATCTCACTTCAAAAGCAAATTATCTGATTGTGTTGGAGAAGAGTACGTGATGAGATTGAAACTGAATGAAAATTGCTTAAAGTATCCAAACAAAAGCATTGTTGTGGTTCAATTTTCTTCCAAGGACCATTATTGGACAGTTTCAAATATTCCACAAGCAACGTAAGACAATTTAATTCATGTTACATTGTATTTTTTTTTTTTTAAAAAAAAAGAATTCCGTGCTATGGATTTTTAGATATTATTTTATTCTTCTAATGAATCCAATCTAATATCTTGTAGGCAGAAACTCTTACATAGAGGGAACCACAAAACCTTAGAAAATTGTTCAATCAAAAGCTGTCTTTATAGGTTGAAGTTCCTTTAGTGTGCCTTTGATATGTTCAGGAGGCCTTTGCGTTATTTCAATAAAACTCAATGGTTTTTTCAGCAATAAAATTTCATATTCTATCACACACACATATATTCTATGCCTTTATCCATGTATTCACATTTTAAAATTTACAGATCATGAGTTAATAATCAATAGTATTAAAAACGAAGAATAACTGTCTTTAATCATATATTTTTTTAGTAAACTCAGGCTATCTACACCCAATATTAGTGACTTACCCATAGGGTCTCCTATTTGATGGTAAACGACTAGTCACAAAATGATTTCCATGCCTAATGGTGGGCATCCACTTAATCATGAGCAATCATTACTATCACCAACAATAAATAGGTAAATGAAAAAAATTCAAACAATACCATCAATAATAAATTTGTAAATGTTCACTTAAAAAAATAATACATATCTATTTGAAAAAGTTAAGTAGCAGATTCCTTGATTATGGGAATCGAATATTTCCAAAATTGTTAATATAGTCGAATGATATTTAAACTCCCACCCAAAATTTAGGAAATTAATCAATAAGAAAATATTAATCAAAATATATTGGGATAACATGAAATGAAAAATCAAATATATTTGAATAAGAATAACAGTAACGAAAACGATTTTAAAATCATGAGAATATATTTGAACACATTTAAAACCAATATTTAGACATTTAGATTTAGGTTTTTGGTTCTCTCTTTTTTTTTTTAAAGATATGAAATGTAGTTTTAGAATTATATTTCTCAAAATGATGATTACTTAGGCAACAAATAAGTGTTATGTAATGAATAATTCATGAAGGATTAAAACTGATGCTATTATTTTAATGAGATTGGTCACAAAATTATTTCTACTATTCTATAGGTAAATGAAAAATTTAAAAACATATTCTTTAATTGTTAGAATTACATATTCCATCCCAATCAAATAATGTTATAATAAAATTGATTTTTGTATTAAAAAAAATAACACACGATATACATATCCATCTTTAATTTAAAGGGACACTATCCATGTCTATAATCATGCACATTTCAGCAGTAACAAAACATTTTCTTTAGACAATGATGTATATTTTGTCGTCAATGTATACAATAAATAAAAAAAGCTCTATCATGCAATAAATGACTTCAAATCATTAAATATGAAATGTAGTTTTAGAATTATATTTCTCAAAATGATGATCACTTAGGCAACAAATAAGTGTTATGTAGTGAATATTTCATGAAGAATTAAAACTAATAGTATTATTTTAATGAGATTGGTTACAAAATTATTTCTACAATTCTATATAGGTAAATGAAAAATTTAAAAACAGATTCAATGTTATCAAAAATTTGATTTTTCTATTAAAAAAAATAACACACAATACACATATCCATCTTTACTTTACAAGGGATACTATCCATGTCTATGATCATGCACATTTCAGTTAAAAAAAAGACATTTTCTTTAGACAATGATGTATATTTTGTCATCAATGTGTACACTAAATCAACAAACTCTATCATGCAATCAATGACTTCAAATCATAGGCAAATATCCAAGTTACACATTAGCAACATTTAGATATGGATGCATTAAAAACTACATAATCACAAAGGCAAAGAACCATACACAAAATCAACAATCCGTACAACGTACGGGGACATTCGTCTTGTTATTAAATAAGCCTGTCTATGTTTCTTTTAAGGTTATGGTGCATTATGGGCTTTTGGTCAATAAAACGTAGGGTCAATTTTGTTTTAAATGATTCTTGTATGCTAATAAATTTTTTAAATTGGGGTTTTTTGACCAACGCCATTACAAGCACTTAACGGCCTTCAATTGTGCTAACATGCCGGGACACGTGTAAGACACATGTCTTGCTAAGTCAGCACAAACTTAAGCCGTTAAGTGCTTCCTAATAGTATCGGCCAAAATGCCCCATTTAAAATTATATTGGCATATAAGAACCCTGTTAAACTTACTTGTGTCAGACGCCATTTTGCTAACACTTTATTAGCCAAAATGCACATTAAGCCTTTCTTTATAATTACATTCTATATTGTACGGGGTCTCATAATAGGTCATTTTTCTATATTCGGCTTCCAAAGTATTTAGGATTTATATTATATTAAACTTCTTCATATTAATTTTATTTCTTTTTTTTTACGAATCATATACTTAATCAAATTAATTAATGATGTGAGCAACCGTATCCTTTGCTTCTTTGATCTTTTTTTTTTTTTTAAAAAAAATATAGCATCGCAGTTAAAACGTTACACATATGTGTCAAATATAAGTAAAGTAAACCTAGACATTCACACAAACTTGCAAACAGAAAATGAATTATTACCTACCCCCTTAACATAATTAATTAGTTGTTAGATTTGGTCCAAAATATAAAATTCCAATTTATTTTATTTACTATACTTATTTTTAAAAAAAATTAATTTACCTAAATTAACTAATTTATTTCATTAATTATAACATATGGATATTACTAACCAATGCACACGCATGCAAGAAAATTAAATATTTTTTTCATATAAGAAATTTAATTAAGATCAAGTCCCTTAAAATCACCTAACTAATTTGAAACCTCTGTAAACTTGGATAATATTAATTCTCAAAAAGATAAATCATTTCTACCCTTTTTTTTGCATGTGAGCCCCATGTTAACTAATTTTAAGTGAGTATTTTTTTTAATAAAAAATTTCTCCCTTACTCTTTTCTAAAAATCATTTTCGACTTCAAATATGTGGAGTCTAGATCATTCTGTTGAATACCCATTCTCTATAGTAACTAGATTTTTCTCCCTCATACGATTCATGGAAGGATATATATAAGTAGATGTGAAATTTATTTAAGATTTTAAATATAAAAATCAAAATAAACGAAAATGTGTAAATGTATATGATTAACTCTATTTAAAAAAATAATTGAAAATTGGAGGAATATGGTAATATAGAAAGTGATCTTGGAAAGTGGTTGAGGAGTATGGGAGGTGGATCATCAAAAGATAATGCTATTTAAAAATGCTCAACAATTATTAGAAAGTAAGTGATATGTTAGTTTGAATGTAAATGAGGTGGTCGACAAACTGATCAAAAAAGCTATGAAAGCGCTTGAAGGAATTGTTTGTAGAAATAAACTAAAAACACATCAAGATTTCTATGATTAAAAAATTATATCAAGACAAATAGATGCAAGCTTGTATAACATGATTTCAATTAAAAATATAAATATGTAATAAGGGTTGGAAACTGACAAATACTCCCTCTCCCTCCGGTCCTAAATATAAGATCACTTTGACTTTTTTTTTAGAAGTTAAGGAAGCAAATTAGACCGCTAAATTATAATATATGTTACATGTAATTAGATCATAGATTATTTTATAAGTAGAATAAATTAGTTTTGAAGAAAAAGATAACTATAGACCATTTAAAGTGATTAACTTTGCAACTTTAATTTCTTAAAAAAAAAAGCCAAAGCGATCTTATAATTAGGTTCGCAGAGAGTATTGTTTTTCTAATCACATATTCACATGATTGCTTAACTAAAACTTTCCTCATAATAACAGAAGAGAGTTGGGATAATAATCGGTACTCCTCCCAAATATATTAACCATTGTTGTCAAACTCGCGAGTTGACTCTCCAATTTTACCGTTTTTACGACTCTATCTAACTAAAACGTGTCATGAGTCACTTAAATTCGTACTGGCTGTAAATTTGGTAAAAACTCACGAGTTTACCCGCTGAATTTACCGTTTTTAAGTTTCTATCTTATGAAAAATCATGTTAACTTGCTATAAATCTCATGTTAATTATTTTTATTTGACCATATCCAATGAATTTATCTATAAATTTCATAGAAATTTCTTTATTGAGTTAGATAAAGTATGAATGTTGATATATTTAATATCAATTATTTATATTTAAAATATATTCAAGTCAAATTATTGTTATTTTTTTGTATTTCTTATCTAATTATATACTGAAAACATATATTTATTAATAAAGGTAAACTCTTACGAGTTTATGATCCGCTTTTATATTCTTTTCACGAGTTTATTTAAATTCACGAATTTGATAACCTTGATATTAACTAAAACTTTTGACAATGTGATATACATGTAAAATCACTCCCCACCCCCACAAAAAATTGAAAGGGAGAAGTTGATGGGTCCTGAAGAATTGACAGGAAATGGCCAATTATATGATAATCATAAATACCTGAATTTTTTAGCAAACATATATATCCAAATATAAAAGTTGAATTTTGAGAAGTAATTTGATTGATCATGATTTGATTAGATGTAATAAAAAGGTGTATTGGAATGATGCAATTAATTTAAAATTTCAAAATGGAATGATGCAATCAATCTAAAATTTGAAAACTCACGCATCAATATGAAATAGAAATTAGTATATGTCATTTTTTAAATATAAATGGTGATTGGATATCCAAAATGGAAAGTTTGAATTTTGCATAATAGAATATTTATATCACCAATTTTAAGAAAACGCAAATAGTGATAAATTTGAAAATTGCGTAACCTAATAAAAAAAACTTAAAATGTGATGACATAAACTGCATATATATGGGTAGTAAATGTAAATGGCACCAATAATTGTGATTTGAAATATGACATCAGTAATTACATGTACCAGTAAGAAACATTATTCGAGTTTTAGAAAAGTAGATAGATGGATGTTCGCTCATATGCAAGAGAAGAAAAATTGTTACCAAATGAAAGTTGTGACAATATTGTTCCGTCACTTCTAGGCATAATAACAAAAAGACCAAAAATTCCACAATGCTTAATAATATCATAATCTATAGGGATGATTACCAAAGTGAGTAGTCGAGCAACGTTATACAGTAGGAGTTTAATATGACACAAGTTTAAAGGTACAGCGTAACAAATGAAAACAGACTCGTTCACGAACATAGAAAACAGTCTCTTTTTTCCCTCCTTTTCCTTTTATATTTCTGCGGTAAAATGCATAACGTAAATCATTATTCTAGGAGAACATAACCTTATTCCACTGAACATACCTATAAGGTAGGCCAAATTAACTTAAACAGGAATGTAAGTAATCACATAATCGTAGAACTGCACACTGAAAATAGAAAGATTCATCCATCTAAAGCAGATGAGTGGAGGGACCATGTGAAGGATGAGAATATAGCAGAAACTTCAGAACCTGACAAGGCATCGAACTCACAGATTCATCCACGAAAGAAGTGAATGTTTATCTACTTCTCTACCCCTACCTTCTGATGCCACAACCCATTTCACTTCTCAGAAACTTGAACGTAAGAGATCTGAAGCTGAAATTAAGGTACACGGCACTCTTCTATGTTCCAAATTTCCTTGGCATACTGAGCAATGGTCCTATCGCTGCTGAATTTTCCACTACCAGCTGTACTTAAAATGGACATCTTTAGCCATCTTTTCCTATCCCTGCACAAAAAATATGGAAAATAGGAACATATACTCAGTATACAAAGACCCGTTATAAAATAAATCTTTGGTTAGTAAAAGTTAATACAGAACTAAACAACCATCAATTATTAGTGACTATTTAACTGCCCCTTTAGAGCCTCAATTCCTCAAAGCAGAGGGGAGAATAAAATCATTTTCGTTGCCTCCCACAATGTTGAGGCAAACCTAGTGGAGAATAATGAGGTGGTGAAGACTTAGCAATACCAGATTTATTAAACCAGACTTGATGCATGCTCAAGTAAAATGACTTCAGACGTCTCAAAAGCAAATCCAGAGACCAATAAGTCATGTTCATAATGTTGCTCTTGATAAGTAACCCAACATTAAATCGATCAATGTGCTCCTTGTACTTTACAGTCAGGAATGTTTCTTTAGTCTTTACCACAGACTGGTGAAAGAACAGAACAGTGAAGACATGGGAAATGGCGTCTTACCTATAAGCAGCATCTACCCTTTCCTGAGCATCCATGTAGCTGGGGAAGTCATGGCCTACAAGAAAATAGTCACCACGACCGTAACCAGAATTTCCTTCCAATGACTCAACCAGTGGGTTATAGTCATAGCTTCCAAATACCCCGCTCCTAATGAACTTCTTTGCCTCTTCAAACCGAGGATCTGGTTTGAACTATAAATCACAAGAAAAAGCGTGGTTAGCTAGGAAAAGTTAGGATTTAGCAGCTAATCTAAACTTTTGAAAACATAGCTAAGCATGGTCAGATCAAGGATGATCTCATAGAGGGAAGACAAATCTGATTTAAAGGTTTTAGATAATCACTATGAAGTTTGATGTCATATATTACTGCTTGAACAGTGAAACAAAGACATCATCACATCAAGAATTATGTCCTAGCAACCAATTCTGGTTATTTTATTGCCTATCTAATCTGATAGATATAACAATGGCGTTCATGTGAGGTGGCTAAAGCCCTGTACAGCATAACCTCGTCTCTTCCAGTCTATCCATATTGATCAATCATTGATATAATTTTGGGTGTTACACAACATAACGGATTTACATATCTATCAATACTAAGAAATATGTCATCATTATCAAAAAGGGATGCTATGGCATACCAGTCCATTCTCTCTTTCCTTTCGGAGACGAGGGACATCTTCTGCTGTTGCACCAAAGAGGAAAAAGTTTTCCTCACCAATTTCCTCCCTGATTTCAACATTAGCTCCATCTAAAGTACCTATAATGAGGCACCCATTTAATGCAAATTTCATGTTGCTTGTGCCACTTGCTTCCATGCCTGCTGTGCTGATATGCTGGGACAGCTCACTTCCTGGAATCAGCACCTCTGCCACAGATACATTGTAATTTGGGACGAACACAACCTGAGAATGATTTTCCAATAAAAAGTTGTGAAAAATTAGCCTGATTACTATATTGCAGAAAACCATATAAAACTATGCAAAATATAGCCCATGCGTTGATTGTCACAAGGTAATTACCAAATAATAAATCAGCGTTGTAAAACTGTGTTGCAATGTATCATGAAAACATATGATGAAAACCCAAGTGAAAGTGGGAAAAACCATGTCTTTTAATTAACAAAAGAATTGCTTGGAGCTACCCAATGTTGGACTTCATCAAAATACCTATACATGCAATGTTCCACTGGCAAATGGACAAAAAATTGAGGCTTAACTAATGGCAGATTATCCCCATGCAAAATAAAAGAAAGCACAATACGCCAGGAACTATATGTATCAATCTTTCTGCAATAATGGGACCATATCAGATTCAAAGGGCTGAAATAAAAAATCAACAATCAAATTTCATGTCCTCTAACATTACACTCAGATTGGCACTGCAATTTATGAACCCTGGACATTATCATCCAAATTTTGAACTTTCAAAATAGCAAGGGATGTTGAAATTAAGTTACCTTCAAGTAGTTATTGACCTCAGGATCAGTGTTGACTACAGCACCGACATCATTAACCAGCTTTACTATTCTTTTAGCATTTGTATACGTAGCAAAAGCTTTCCCTCCAATCATCACAGTGCGTGGAGTTGTTTTTTTCCTTTCTTCAGGGCTCATCTCCTATTACAGTTAAGTCAAAAGAATTATTTCTGGTGTATGCTATAGCATTTCAAGAAGAGTGGCATCTTAGCTCTTAGAAGGAATCTTCTACATGATTGCTGGAAGAATATGATATAAGCTAGTATTGGACTATAATTAGCATGAGACAAAAAACTGAGTAGGTAGGTAACTAAAATCAACATGAGATATAAAGTCTATACCAAGCCGCACAATTTATTAGTCACACTGGGATTCACCTAAAATCCTATGTAATGCACGGGAAAAACAAGTCTAGTTATATATATATATATATATTAATTTTCATCATGAACACAAACTGTTCATAAGAAAAATTGGCAACTCAACAAAATTTCGTGCCATACATTATCAGGCAATGAACATGTCAGAGTTTTACTCCAAATAGCGGGTTATTTATCATACCTTTAGCTTCTTGTATCTATAAATCACACCCAGAATATTCAGAAGCTGTCTCTTGTATTCATGGATGCGCTTGATTTGTATGTCAAACAGACTATCTGGATCAATGCTCACCCCTGTCACCTGTAGCACGTACTGTGCCAAGCGTTGCTTATTAGCTCTCTTTGCAGACAGCCATTCAGCTTGCAGTTCTTCATTGTCAGAAAACTACAGGAAGCACCAGAAATTGATGTGAGGATGTTGCAATTATAGGACTCAACTTACAGGGAAGAAAAAATATCCACTCACCTGTCGAAGACCTGCCAGTAAATCAAGATTGGTTACCCATTGATCACTTTTTAACCACTTAGTGATTATCTTACTGAGCTCAGGACTACAAAAACGGAGCCATCTTCGGGGTGTGATGCCATTGGTTTTATTTTGGAACTTCTTCGGCCATATTGAAACATAATCCGCAAATAATTCCGATTTTAGAATGTCACTGTGTAGCTGGGCAACACCATTCACCTTGAAAGAGATGAACATCCATTAGTCAACAAATTCTAAATGAAACCGATCAGCAAAAATTGTAAAGAACAAGATTTTAGAAATAAAAGTGTAGAAGACAGCAAGTTCAGTCTTCCCCCTCACACCCGAAATATTATAAAATTCTCAGCCAATTTTGCACTTCATAATTTAACAATAGATTTTTTTACCTTAGATGAAAAATATTGAATGATATTTAGCTGGCATTACAGGTGTTCTAAATCACTCAGATCACCCCCACCCCCAAAAAAAAAAAATGCAACCACTTGATGACTCTGGAAAAAACCATAGAATCATAATAACAATAAAATGAGCTTCTGAAGACTTTGATGCATCCACAAAGGTCAAATGCTTACAGCATGTGAGGACACCACACATAAATTTGCCATCCGAACTACAGGCTTCTGGGGATTATTATCCATAATGCGCATGGCAGGAAGCTTACTCTCAAGGTCCAATCGTGTTGCACTTATAAATGCAATAAACTGCAGGCATTTTATGATTTCCAGATTAAAACATATCATAAGACTTTCATGGACTTGTTGAAACAGTAAAATAGAAGCCATGCATATTACCCGCTTGTCTATTTCTTCTATGATTTCCATATGGCGAGGAAGTAGTTTCCACATTACAGGCTGAGACCATTTTTCCAGTGCCTCAGGGAGGACGGTGTGGTTAGTGTAAGCAATTGTCCTGGTTAGCATACAGCATCACATTTTAGCCACAAGGAGTGCACTACAGATGTTGAAAAGAGATAAAAGATGGATGATCACAGGTGCCTATGATAAGCAACAAATTTAAAAATTCACCGCACCTTGTTGTCACGTCCCATGCTTCATCCCATCCAAGCCCTTCATCATCCATAAGTAGTCGCATTAATTCTGGAATTGAAAGGGTAGGATGAGTATCATTAAGCTGCACGGCAACCTTGCTAGGAAACTCAGACCATGTCCAAGATTCCTTTCCTGTTCTCCTCTCTTTAAACCGGAAAATTATGTCCTGGGATAGGTCCAAGATGAGAGAGAAATAGCGAAAAGCTTATCAAACAAGAGAATTGAGTAGAGCAAGACAAGTAAAATAAATCATTTAAAATTCAATTGCACTAAAAGAGCCACAACATTGAGAAACAAATACATTCTTTATGCCATCAAAGAATATGATCTGTCAGCTAATGTGTTAAAAAAAAGACTGCCCATAAGCAGATGATCTAATTTTCCTCAACTCATGTTTGTAAGCTGAAGAATCCGAAGTCACAGCTGGCTGACATATGATGTTAACTGCCGCAAACCAATTGTCCCAATAACTTAAGCTGTTAAGAGGCTTGGGAGTGGCATTTTAGTATCTCCAACACACCCCATTAAATCAAAGCCCTTAGAATTTGAAGCATGGACTGAGCACAAGCTAGCAATACCTAGTACTAAAATTTGTCTAATTTAGAAAAAGGTATGGGTGGGGATGAACTCCTTAACCTCTTGGATTCCAATACCACGTCAAGCATTCCTCTTCCAAAAACTTGAGCAATTATGATAGGGCTGAATCAGATCATACAGTGTCTCCATTAGTGATCATTTGATTCATAAAGCTCGAACTTTAGAATACAGGACATGTAAACTTTGAATTGAGACAGCCTCAGTTAAAGCATATGCAGGTGCAAAAACTATAAGAGAGGACAAGAACCACAATACAAATAAAATCACCATGAAACGGGGAGCTCTTCAAAAGATGTCTCACCTGGAGTGATGCACTGCAAAGAAAGAATTGCTGCTTCAATCTAAGAAGTTTTCCATCTTCTGTAGCATCCCCAGGATACAAAACCGCACAGATCTAGCATTTCCAAATTCAATAATCAATCATACCAATGGAAACAACCAGCTTTTATTAAAAGTAATAGAAAGCCACAATATAAACCTGTTGAGCTCGTGAATGAAGAACAGAAGCAGATTCATGTTGCCCATCATTAAATAAAAAAAGATCAAAATCCTCGGCACAGGCTTTTGCTTCCCAAAGGCGAAGACTGATGGTGTTCTTGGTTTGGTATCCTGGAATTGGCACATCATATGCCAACGCTTGCACAACCTCTCCTCCAACCCATTTTCGGCTGGCATTCACACCAAACTTTTTAAGTGATTTGTACCGATGGTTATAAATAGAGTGAAGTTTTTCATTACATTTTAATTAAATATAGTCATAGACTTATTTTCAAGTCAGACTATAAAACATACTTTTTCATCATTACATCAGTACTTAAATAATTTAAGGATTGGATTTCCACTTACCTTCCATTAGGATTAACCTGAACATGGCCAAAAAATCTGACAGGGTATGAAATGTCATGCCTGGCAACTTCCCAGGGGCTAAACTTCTGCTCAGTTTACATTTGAGTTCATCGATCAGTTTACTGTAAAAAATAGGACATATTTCCGGGAATTTAAAAGAAGTAAGACAAAATTAAACCTCAAGCCAGTCCTCAGCAAGTTCCTCCTGGCCTTCTTTGGCGATTATCTGCTTAAATAACCCATATCTATACCTCAGACCATAACCCCAAGCAGGCAAATTTAGTGTTGCCATGGAATCCAGAAAGCAAGAAGCAAGCCTTCCTAGACCACCATTTCCTAAAGCTGCATCTTTCTCCTGCAATGCTTTAGGTGTAATAATTATAAAGATGCTAAAGATATCAAATCCATTTATAATATGAACCTGTATAGTCCTTTCACAAAAGGTCCTTTACTTTTATTACTTGTGTACGTGTCCTGTCCTTGTAATAACAATTGGATTCATGTCCCTTATTTTTGTTACTAATATACTTGAGGAAGAAATACAGTACAAATGAATCACGTAGAATCATTGGGGTTGATCCATAATGGAGACAACAGTTATATAGGATATCAAAATCCCAGAGTGGTAGTATAGGATACTCAACAGGATGTTTAAGTGGATTGTTTCATCCACCTCAATAACTAGCTCTTAAGGGAGGGTTTCTTATCCCACTCGGAACAACACTCCTAATGAATTTTTCTTTTACACACCTTCTGTTTTGTTTATTTTATTCAAAAAAGCTTGTCTGATGGATGTGTGGTCATCCAAGAAAAGATAAGATTCGCAATGATCTTGTACGAGAGACAGTAGAGTTGATGTAGCATCTATTGGGGAGAGAATGGTAGAAAATCGTTTAAAGTGGTTTGAATAAGTTCAAAAAAGGTCATTAAATGCACTAGTGAAGAGGGTTGATCTAGTATGGAACCCATTGAAAAGAAGGAAAGAGAGACCAAAGAGAACACTTAAAGAAGTTATTGAGCAAGACCTTTTGATTAATAATTCATAAAAAATATGGTTTTTGACATAGCACCATGGCCTTCGTGTGATCCATATAGCCGATCCCACTTTATTGTTGTTGTTGATGTTATTGTTGTTGTATTCATAAAATCTTGTCTAACAATTGCATGGTTTTTGGTTGATGGGGTTAGTTTCAAGGAAAAAAAGCCCTCAGAAGCAATCTTTTTCTACCACATATTGTAATTTTTACCTGCTCCGCTATTTCTTCAAGTTGGAGTCCAAATTTGCGCAAAGCATCAGCATATGCTTCTTGTATATTCAGGTTTCCAACTGCATTAGTCAAAGCTCGACCTTGAAGATACTCCATCGATAAGTAATATGTTTGCTTAGGATCAACCTTATGAAAATGGAGGAACGTTTCATTCCATTGCTGAAAAAATTATCAATAAGTGGGAACATCATTAGTCCAATCATCAATAAGTAATATGCTCATAGATATTCCACAGAGGTAATCAGTATCCTATCCATGTTTTCCTATAAGAAGTGCATTTGTTGTTCATGCGACATCCATGAATAGTACTAACATACTCGAATGAGACGATCGCGAACACTCTCAGCAGTGGCAAAGTAAGCTTGCTCCAGCTCAAACTTGAAAGGTGAGAAATGAGTGCTATACTGCACGTGGTAATTGATATCCGACGCGATCTCATCAGGCTTCTCAGCTAATGGGTTCGCCACCGCCGGAATTTTGGCAGAAATCGCAGAAGCAGAAGTAGCGCCGCCGCCATTGACCTCCGATTTCCCCGCCATTTCCGATCTCAAAATAAATCTGTCACACCATTTAAGAAATTCAATCAACCACTTCATTAAGCCATAACAATTTCTCACAAAGCGGAAAACACCAATCGTTACAATGTCAATCGAAATTCTCACCAGCTAAAAGCAACACAGGCGAGAGTATCACTTCCGCTTCAAGCGATTCAAAGATTGATGAAGTGATGATAATTTGGGGTTGGACGAAGATATTTAAGGGGAATGGTGAGCTAAAGAAAGAGAATCAAAGAGATATGCTACGAGATACTCCACTTGAAGAGAGAGCTATCACGTGGGACAGGGAGGGTTTTGGAATAATGCGAGAAAAGGTAAAATATCTGAGAGGATTCTTTGTTGTTTTATGGGGGAAGAAAATGAAAGGGAGAGAGTGTGAGAGTGAGAGTGAAGCAAGGGACGCATGAGGGTGTGAACTTTTTTGTGGATGTGACATTGGGATTGGAGGAGGAAGAAGAAGAAGAAGAAGATAGTCTTACAACGGTGAGGCGGAAGACACGTGGCGGCATTTAGTGGAAAGCGGGAATGACGGCGTGTTTGAGATGGCGGTTGAACTTTACGCGCGAATCAAAATGGTAGAGTATCGTTTGGGTAATTTTCAATTTGAAGAGGAAAGATAGCCGCCGTCTGTCACCTGACTCAAAATAATAATAATAAGTGAGCTTAATATCTACACCCCAATACTTATCTAATTTAATTATAGTAAAGATATCAATTGAGTTAATTAATATGCTACTCTCACATGTTTTAAATATAAGATCAAGTTAACTTTTTTGGAGCAATCAATTTTACAAAATGAATTACCCATTTTAGGAAAAATTTTAGCAGGGGTTAGACTCACTCACCTACAATGCAAAGCAAGAGCTCCCAACTCATTATTCATTGAAATCTGTCCATTTGAGCTTTGAAACATAACAAGAAAGCCTTTTATTTTTGTTTATATAGGTAGGTTTCACCAATCGTCATTTATATTTCTCCAAACAATGCGATTGGAACTATAACTAGATGATACTCTTAGGAATTGAACACTCATCAACATGGTCGAATATCCAACATTTTCGCTAGTCAAACCCATGGACGGTGTGTAAAGTAAATTACTATAAAGTTTTATATTTATTATTGTTTCTCAAAACTAAGCTACCAGTATCTTACTTCTAAGTTAGCTTATGATATAATTATATATAACATATGTTAAAATTAAGTGGTTTATTTAGCTTCCTTATTTTTTTCACTCTCTCACTTGATTATTGTTAAAGGAACATTATTAAGAGTAATTTTGAAAAAAATGTGATAAAAATTATAAATATGCCTTAGATTTAACAAAGTAAATGTCTTGTATGTATTTGAACGTATTTTTCAAGTTGAGAAAGCAACTTGGCGGAGATCAATCTTTGGGTAAAGGTGTGATTTGTCGCACGAGGAAGATTTTCCAATATTAAGCATCTGCTTGAAATCCGCTTGAAAACGGATCCTAATTTTGCTCTCTATAGTAATGATCATTATTTTTTTTTATAACTAGTAATGATCATTATTAGTCAAGATTCAAGAAGATAAATACCTGTACGTTGTATTGAAAATCGAGTCCATAATTCACTCGAAAAAAATAATCGAGTCCATAATTTTTAACAAAGTTACAATGACTCGATTTGAAAATCGAGTTATAATTAAATTAAAATTGTAACTAATTTTACTCCAAAAAAAAAATTTGGGTAGAGGAAAAGAATTTGAAGTATTATATTGAAATAAAAAAAAACAACCTCTTAAGTTTTTTTGACCACAATCCAACCTCTTAACTTACACATAGACACACACACACACACATATTACACATAGTTACACACACACAATCTAATTGAGAGAGCATGAGACTTTTTATCTAATTTCTTTCATAATATGATAATATCCTTACTGTTGATGTTACTAATTTGAACCCTTCTTTTACTTGTGGGATCATTAAGATTACAGTGAACTACAACATAATAAAGCGTAAAGCCCAGTGTAAAATGAACAATCACTTTCTCCATCTTAATGTCACAATCCCAATACAAAATCTTGAGGTATATAGGTCAAATTTCGTGCCACAAATTCTACGAAAAACTACAGTGAAATATGTGTGTGTGTGTGTGTGTGTGTGTGTGTGTGTGTGTGTGTGATTGAAGTGATTTGTCCCTGTTTCAAAAATTGAGTCTAGCAAATTTTCAACATCTCATTCACAGAAACTCCAGCTTGAAGTGATTTCCCCCTTCACAAGTCTTATAATTTGAGTAATTTCCAGCTTGAAAGAGAAGAGAAATCCTCATGAACACAAAAGGATCAATTATATGAAAAACCAGCAGAATTATTATTATGTATGAGCCTAGTCGAACAATTAATGAACAAATTCTCATGAATTAATGTAATCAAGCAGAGACAAACTTATAGTTGTCTTTATCTTCATCAACATCAAGTGATGATGACACAAGCTTATTACTCTTCTTATCATCATCACCTTTAGTGAAATTATCTGCAGAATGGTGAGAAGCAAGAGGGGGAACATGAACTAGAGCTTGATCTCTCAAATCTTTTCTGATTCCCCATAGAAACTCTACACAAATCTTCATGGAAGGTCGTGACTGCCTCACCGGCGCAAGACATTGGAAGGCGAGTTTCAAAACCTTCTCCATTGCCATGGTTGAAGCAGGGCTTCTCCACAGCCTTGGGTCCATGGCAATCACAGCATCTCCTTGTTTCAGCATCTGCATTACCTGCATAAAAATAAGATTTGCTTATTTATATCTATCCAATCAATTTATCGGCTTCTTCATAGATTCTCAAATGAAAACATAACTATTGGACACATTTGTAGGCTATTTAAGTCTTTTGATTTCCTCGGCATTTCCAACTCTTACAAAATTTGGTGGGTGTTTGGTTTAGCTTTGAAACAACATTGTGCACTTTATGAGACAAAGTCCCTCTCCCTCTCACACATTTATTTCATACATACAGTGCAAAATCACTTCAAATAATTTGATTTTGATAGTCAAATTTGATAGTTCCTCATATTACATAGTCTGGTTCAATGTCATGAATAATCCATGGAGGACCAAGGACTAAGTAGCTGATAGGAACCAAATAGGTAAACTTTTTTTTGTTTTGGGCCAATGATTCAACAAACCGGTGAAACTGAATATGTTGCTTAAACTTTCAAGCAAAGAGTAAATGAAAGACAGATTGTAATGGTGTTCTTAATCTACTTATTTACTAGAAATAAACGTTCAAAACCTATGAGGAGGTAGTTTTTCATCAGAATAATCAACTACTTAAATGTCTATGCCTAGAGCAAATACTGAACAAAGTTCACTTTTTCCGAAACAGTCAGACCTTAGTCCAAAGTACTATTCCTAGTTCAGATGCAATAATTTAGGAATGTTTAACATGCTTACCCATCTGATGGTCACTCTCTCACTGAGAGGTTTCTTTGGTTCTAATGGATGTCTCCCTGTCATCATTTCTACAAGCAATACGCCAAATGAATAAACATCACTCTTGTCAGTGAGTTGATAGGTTCGGAGGTACTCAGGATCCAAGTAGCCTGCTGTTCCCTTGATTTGGGTTGAGATATGGGTTGCTGCAGGATCATCCGAAGCCAAACGAGCAAATCCAAAGTCCGCAACTTTAGCCCTTAATTTTTCTGTGAGTAAGATATTGGATGATTTGATGTCTCTATGGATTATTGGATGATCTGTCAAATATATAACACAAAATTAAGCATGTCATATGCTTTCAGCTATATTCCATGATCAAACAAGTGGCACTGACTTGTTTTCTAGGACACATATTAGATCAGATCAGTTCAAAATTCTTTATTTTAAAAGGGACACACCTGTGTACATGTGAAGGTAAGTTATTGCATGAGCAACATCAATTGCAATGTCTAGACGCTCACCAATTTCAAGCCCATTTCCCCTTGTACCTACATTTATGACAATTGATTATAGAGTTCTAATCGTGAGTTGCAGACACTTAACAAACGTAAACTTTCTGACTTGAATAAAAGCATATTCCAAGAGTTGATGAGATGAGCAACTGAGACATTATGAGAATGTTGGGTAAATAATGAACTAAGAAATGTTCTGTTGCCTCCTACAAAGTACAGATTCCTGATAGCTTATTTTTGTTGTATAAGATAAATATGTGAGATGAGTTATCTTGTAATATGCAAAATCACTTAGTTTAAGTGTTCCAAAACCCATGAGTGAACTCACCGTTCAGATGTTCTCGAAGTGTCCCATTGCCAACATATTCAACAACAATAATCTTTTCATCTTCATGCTCCAAATATCCATATAACCTCACAAGATTCAGATGCTCAATTCTTGACAATGTATTGATTTCATTCTTGAACTCAGCCAAGTTCCTCTCATGTCCAGTCTGTTAACAAACTTAACTAAATCAGGCACATTGGTAGTTAAACTTCTTTAATAACAGACAAATCTGCTTTCAATTTCTTGAAGAAGGAAAATGCTAAAAAAAACCACATTATTTATTATGCCATACCTTCTTGGAGCGCTTTATAGCAACAAGAGATCCATCATTGAGCTTCCCCATATAGACGGTTCCAAACCCACCTTCCCCAATTATTTTATCTGCAGAGAATTTTCCTGTCGCCTTGTAAAGTTCTTCAAACGAGAAGTTCCCCATCCCAAGTTGTTCACCTGTGCCACTAGAAGAGGCGTAGGAAGTAGAAAACTTCCACGATGAATTCTTATTGTTACTCTCAGATGATACATCAGTTGAAACTGCAAAAATTTTCAGTTATAAATATCTCAGTTTTTGGAAAATCCCACATTCATAATCTGATTTAATAAAATGATAAGATGGAGGAAATTTAAAACGTGGCTAAATTCATCATAATACTATTAAAGACTAATAAGAGACTTACATGATGATACCAATCTGGCTCTGCTTCTATTCCTTCTAACATCACCCCCAGAAACTTCTGCAGCTGATTTTCTCTTACCAGAGCTAAAGATTGCAAAAACAAGTGAGAATTTCTTGACAAGAGATTTGAAATACTTAAGGGAAGGACGAGTCCTTTTTGTATCATCATTGCCTACATTTTGATTACTTTGGCTTGAAAGAACCGAATGGTGTTCTGGGGTTTTCTTCCTCATTTGCAGAAGATTATAATTAAGTCGAAACCCAGATCATTTATTTCTGGTAGAGAAAACTAAAAAGAAAGATGGTTGTAGGTTTTCGTCGCTTTCGTGTATACTAGTAATTCCTTTTATTTTTTATTTCTGAGACCAATTCTCGTACATATTTTTGTACCTGTTCAATTGACTGACTCAGTAAAGAGCAAACGCTCCTTCAGCGGCCAAAAAAGACAGCAGATTTAAGTGGTTATATATCAACATATTTAAAATTAATAAATGTTTTCTTCCATTAGACGGCGAACAGGCTAGCCACGCGGTTTCTCTCACACATAGGGAGGTTGACTTTTCCGGTTGGGAGACTCCAACTCCAAGTTTAGTTTCATGCTTTTATAATATTCAACCTAGTTTGTTAAATACAAAATCTAAGGCTCAACTTAGAATTATTATGTCATTATTAAATTTAAACTTAATTAGTTTATTTAATTTTTTTAAAAAAAAACTTACTATACATTAAATTAAAATCATCATTTATTACCTCCAACATTATTTATTTCTGCAGAGAGAGATTATTATGGGTCTCCATAACAATTTCACATATTCGGAGTCCTTGACAAATAAAGGCTTTTGAACATAATTTTTCATCTCAAAGTTTTTGCTTTTGAACATAAAGGCTTTTGAACATAATTCCTCCTTGCTACATTTTCATCAAACTTCAATGTGTGTATTTATGGAAAGGTGTCCTGCTTACGTCATAATCTAATTGCCTGAAATTGAGCATGCCTTGATTGGTTCCACGTCTCTAAAGTCTTCCAGAAGCACAAAGCCGTCCAAGGAACCTCAACTGCACCAGAGCTGCCACAATGTTCAATATTTTTTAAATGACACGCAGTTTCAATAAAGAGAGAAAAAATGACGATTAAATCTTTCAAAATACGTTAAAATTGTTATTAATTTGGGTGGAATCAAGTTAAATTGTGTCGATAGTTAATACATGCTACTTACTTTTTTTGAATGGAAGGGAAATAGTTCATGCTACTTATTGATCTGTTGTTTACAACTATCAAGGGATCACGTTCTGGTTGACAACTAAATACTCTCATTAATAATCAACACTAATTCAATATAATCATAGTCAAGTACGTGTAATTTTACTACAATTTGATGATTTTAAAGAATATAGTAATTATTTTTTCTCTTACTTAAGAACTTTGTGTAATTATTCTTTTCTGTGGTACAAATCAAATGTTAATTTTTGGGTTGATACTACTTTTAATTCTTGAAATTTCATTTAATTTTGGTTTTAATCCTGAAATTTTGAAATTAACGGCTGTTATCATTAAACTTGTATTCAATTTTAGTTTTAGTCCCTAAACTTTAAAACCAGCGGTTTTAGTTCTTGAACTTTGTAACTTTTATAACCGTTTGTCCCTGACCTTTAAAAAGAATTTGAAAAATCAAGGACTAATGGTTATAAAAGATACAAAGTTCAAGAATCAAAACCATCGATTTGAAATTCTGGGGTCAAAACCAAAATTAGTGAAAGTTCAATTATCAAAACCACCAATAAAGACCAGAGACAAAAACTGAAATTAAGTGAAAGTTGAAGGACAAAAAATGGTATTAACCTTTCCTTTTTTTTCTTCCTGGAAGCTACACATAATAAAGCAACTAATCAACTAATAAGTCCAAAAGTTCAACACAACACCTTGCCAATTTGGACCCTTCTTAATAATGTCTGCATTCTTTTATTATAAAATTACATATTACATATTGTTGAGAAATGCATTGGGGGAACATTTGTTGGGAGTTAAGTAGGTTTAATTATTCTTTTTTAATTGGAAGAAATTTAAACATCCAGTCATATGCACAATGAAGATGAAACAAAGTACATATTAGCAACTGGTAAAAAATCATTAAAGTAGTTTAATTAATCTATTTTTCAAATCTTGAAAAGTGTAAGAAAAAACTGGCTCTCCTATCCATTTCATTTTGAATTCATTTCTTTTGCAAATGTTGATGAGTCCTCTGGGTAGTCTGATTATTAAGGTGAGTTTCATTCTGTTCATATTTTTTCACATTTTTTTTATTTCTGAAATGGTGTGATTAAGAAAGGGAGTGCTAGTATCGAATTCCTCCATAATTAGGTTGAATTAAGTAGCAAATGCAAAATTCCCATTGGACATTTCTAAGGTTA
The DNA here is from genome assembly GCA_037074515.1 of Mimosa bimucronata. Classification (NCBI taxonomy): domain Eukaryota; kingdom Viridiplantae; phylum Streptophyta; class Magnoliopsida; order Fabales; family Fabaceae; genus Mimosa; species Mimosa bimucronata. The sequence continues at coordinate 17,690,537 of CM073440.1, read as the reverse complement.
CCTTAGTAATTGGTGTCACATAATGCTAAAAATGTAAGCTAGTGGCAGTGATACGCCACAATTTCTTTAACTCATATCAGACACTGGTTTAGTCTACTCTGATTTTGTAGGTCACATGATCGAACCCAATCCACATCATAGACCTGATATGCATTATTCACTCAATGTTAAAGGATATTTGTCCTCGAATCTACTTTGAAAGAAGTGGGATTCTAAGCCGTGCAAGCTCTCATACTAAAACTCGTGAACTAAAGATAAACTATTGTGCTAAAGAATTTAAATTGTTATCAGACTCACCTTAATAATGGGATGTTAACCATAATGCTAAAATCTATGATTCAATTTCTTGTCATTAGGCACAAAGAAATTGTGACACTTAATGATATTAGAAATTCTCTCAATCAGTTAATCCAAGCAAAAGAGGATCAAAATACTGATAAACCTGCTCTGAATCAGGTCCAATTGTTAGATGTAGATCTGGTGAACTAAGTACTACTGTCGGGGTGGATTAGGTCACACAGGGAAACCAGGTACTACTGTGAAGTACTAAATGGACCAAGAGAGGAGCATGTGCGATTTTGATAAATCTAAAGGAGGTGATTTTTTGGCCAACAATTGTATTTTACCCTAAGTTGAATTTTCATAAAGAAAACCTAAAGTTACTCCCACATTTCCATAGCTTAGCTTGCAAGATTTCGCCATTTCGGAGATTTCTGATCGTTCGCCTGTTCGGTATACTCATTTTACTTTGAAGAAGAAATATCTTCAAAGACTACTTCGACCTCCATTCTTTCTATTCTAAGAGTGAGTCTCTACGAACGGAAGATGACTTAAACCATAGTAACATGTCCAACGACTTCAACGATTTTGATATAATTCTCTGTTCTTTTCCCCTTTAAATGGAGGAACATACGAGTGGTAATTTTTTTCAATCTAATTTTATGTTTTTGTTTATTTTCTTGATTATTGACTTAGTACAATTATTGGCTAGATTCAAGTGAGCAAGATGCTGAATTATAATCCGATTCTGACAGTTTTGTTGATATTTCAATCTTTTCTCTTTTCTAAAAGCACATGTCTTTTGACTCCATCCTTCTTTCCATGCTTGTCCTGTCCTTTACAACATTAATAATATTGCTGCTACTATTCTGAGTCTTGAATCCATGTCATATAGATGTTGACAGTGTGTGTGTCTTGGGTTTAACTCTCGTTGTTAATTAACCATAATTTTGGGTGATTAAATGTATTTAGGAGCTTGATATATATAATCAAACCAAATAAATTTTAGGTTTGAAACAAGAAAACTTATGCATTGAATTTATATTCCATTTTAACTTCCGGTAACTTGTCTAGGGCCAAGACAAGGGAGCTTAAAGCTTTACGGACTTGGTTTTTAATGGGTCTTCTGTGTAAAACTGTATGGCATGCCACTGACGTTATTTATGAGCATGCAAGGATGGTTATAAAACTAAACCTATAGAATATTGCATAGAATAGTGAAGAAAAAAGGAATGAGTTCTAGGTTAAGAGATTGACAAAATCACTAAGCTATTATGATATATTTTCTCCACCACTTCTTCCTTTTCTATGGCTTGCCATGCTATTGAGGAGTATGAGACTGTATGAACGGTAGAAAATGTTGCAAGAGTGCCAAGTCAGATTTTTTGTTATTAGCGTAATTTAACGCAAAAATGGAAGAAAAAATGGTTATAAATGGATTGCTTGAATATTTCTTGTTTGGCATGTTATTGCTTTATATGCATGCATAGAGTATAGATTGTGTGAAGCAGAGATCTATGATACCATATATAGAAGAAGGGTTCAGCAATGTGGAAAGAAAAGGTTGGCATATATTCGAATATTGTTTGGTTACATTGATTTTGATAATGGAATGGAGGGAAGTGACAAAGCTCCTTATTTTACATTCATAATACCTCTAATTGTGAAGGCACAGCTCTATGTTGATCATGTACTCCATCATTTGCAAAGTAAATATGTGAGATGATTTGTGGGCCACCTGACTAAACTCAATCTACATGGACCTAGGATGTAACATTCCCCCATGTTAAAGGAATTTGAAGAAAATGTGATTCTAAACAACACGAGTCTGTTATCAAACCTCAGGAATCAAGGGTCTGATACCAAAATTCAAGACACACACATCAACCATAGTGCGAAAAAATTTAAGTTAGTAGCAGATCCACCCTATATCACACACCAACAATTTCCTTCAATTTTGTTAGTCATTTGTAATATTTTTTCATTGGTTAGCATTGCACTCAGTGAACTTTAAGTAGTTATCCATGTGGGAATCTCAAAAATAGCAAAAGATAACCTACAAAGAATCTTACCAGACCTTTGAAAGTTATCCTTCAACAAAATTTTTAGAGTTGGTTCTTGAATATAAGCTCTTTCTATAACAAAGTATTGATTCAATTCAGGGTTTGAGTTTCTACCGAAGCACATATTAAACTACATATTTTGAAAGTAAGGGAAGTCTCTTCATAAGAAGAACAAAGAAAATAGAGGGGAAGGGGAGTGTCTGCAATTTTGATAAATCAGATATGATTGTATTGTACCCTAAATTTAAATTTGCATAAAGAATGCCTAAAGTCAATCCCGTCTTTGCATAACTTAACTTATAAGACTTCACCATTTTGGAGTCCGACCATTCACCTATTCTTCTTGTTCATTTCTCAAAAACCCAATTCAATCTCCATTCTTTCTATTTGAAGAGCTAGTTCTCAACAAACAAGATACGGCTTAAACCCTAGATAAATGTCCTACAAATCATGATTTCATCTAAATGACAAAGAACACGTCGCCATAGCCACTGCATAAGCTTCCATGGCGGACAAGAAAAGCTCTGCAGATTTTGACACACTAGAACCTCCATTATTCAACAAATCTAAATTAGGAGTAAAAACTACACTGCTGCGATGAAAATCGCTCTTAGATGCAAGAATAGACTCAATTTTGTGGATGGATCGTGCAAGAAGGAGATGCAAACAGAACCTAATCCTGAACATTGGGAGTTTTGCAATACTACAGTCTTACCTTGGATACTCAACTCGGATTTGAAGGATTTGACTAACAGTGTCATCTTCTTCCAAGACGCACATTCTGTCTGGGTTGATTTTCAAGAGTACTTCGACAAAAGCACAAGTTCAAGAATTTTTTCTTTACATCGTGAAATTAGATCTCTTCGTCAATGATCTTCCTCTGTATCCACATATTACAACAAGATGAAAGAACTGTGGGAAGAACAATATGCTTTACTTCCTCTTCCATCTTGTCAATGTCCAACTTCTAAGCTGTAAGCAAAAAGAACTCAGCAACAAAAGTTGCTTCAATTCTTGGCTAGTCTCAATAATTCTTAAGGTGCAGCTCGTAGCCAAATTCTCATGATTTCGTTTACATAAATGATAAAATATATGCCAGGCTAATTACCTGGAATGGACATTGAGCACTTCAGTATATGGCCTTTCACAATATCCTTAGTCTCATGAGATTTGAAATATGAAAAATTGGTCCCCGATTCTAATGATGTCCCGCGACAAGCAAAAATTTGATTAGACGTGTTTTAGCCCTATGATCATCGTAGGCAAAGAATTTAGGAGGATCGCCGAAAACTACTCTAAGGTGAGTATTCAACAGTGAAAATTGTAGGAATTTCAAGGTGTACCATGTGAGTAACCTACTACTATTTATCGTATGTACGTCCCTGATTTAGTATTTCATTAATACAGGATTCCAAAATCAAAGTGACTGATAAATTATAAAATCAGAATGATTGCGATTATTGCTAACGTACATGGGAGAAGAGACTTTCAATAAGGGAGGCAAGACAAAGGATTTCAAAGTGACTGCTAAATCACAAATATCAAAGCGATTGCTAAATTAAGGGGAAAGCACAGGATTTCATCAATAAAATTGACCTAGAGGATTCATTGACACCCACCTTTCTTTTCTTTTTCTTTTTTTTTTAACTTTTAGCTATTCCACTGTTCCAAGCTAATTGAAGGCCAGCAACGCAGACATTTCACTTGAAAAATCTAAAATAGAAACATACCAAACAGAGAGGCATCATGTTGATTTATCAAATTAATATATATACACACACTTATTTGGCTCCTTAACATAAAACTTATTTGGGGTTGATATAGGTCATAATTATAGAACTTATTTCTAATTATTGTTAATATTTTTTCCAAATTGCCCCATTGATACCCCTCATCAATTATCAAGTAGGAGAGGGGGAAAAAGATTAAAGGAGATGATTTGGATATTTTAGAGAAAGTATGCCATATTAATTAACTTAACCAACAAACTTGATTTAATTAAATTAGGTAAATATATCTTAAATTTAGGAATAAAAAGAGTAATTACCTTGCATGTAATAAAAGTACTTATCCTTAATTCCCCTCAATATGAATTCATCATCCATGATGTTAAGTGGAAGGGATCCATATAAGTTTCTCAATTGTAATATAAAAGAGAGAAAATGCAATAAGTAAGCATTAAGCAGGAGTGGAAATAGCAGCATCAGCCTCAAGGTCAAGCATTTGAGAAGCCACTTCCTCTGTTCCTTGAGCATGCAAGAGATGTAACAAATACTTATAACAACGGGAAAATTGCACAGTAATCCCAAGGAAGCAATTATACCACTGTAAGGTCCAAAAAAATCTCCTTATTGCCATCAAGTCCCAAGGGACTTTGGTGTAAAATTTTACAATTGTTCAAAGTCCATTTTACCCCTTGAGCAAAACTCATACGGTGAGTGATGTCCTTGGGAAGCCCTAAACACGATTGAATCCCTTCCTTCCAAAGCGAGAGAGAGAGAGAGAGCGAAGAAGGAGTGGTGGCCGGTGAAGATCTGTGGCTGGTGAAGATCGCTGGTCAGCAAACGGAGGAAGGAAAGCGAAGCAAGGAGGCAAAGCTAGGAATCTTAGATTTGGATTGGTATGTGTTATTCATTCTTTCCTTTTTTCGGATAGCAAGGGAAGCTAGAATTTATGGTCCGAGTAAGCGTGTTTTCCTTTTCGTTTTCATTGTTCTGCTTCAGTTGGGATAAGCTACGAAGTTGTTCAGGTTTTCGCTGTTGGATGATCTGTTTTTCATTTGGATGATCTACGTTTTTGCTGTTCTGGTTTAGTTGGGATAAGCTATGAAGTCGTTTCTTATAGTTTATGCAAGAATCCCGAGCCATACGCCACGTTGATCTTCACTGGAGGATTGTCTGCTTCTCTTTTGAACTCCCATTTTTACTTTCTTAGTCGCCGGTCGTCACTTCTTTACTCTGTTCAGTGACGGAGGCAAATGAAAAGGAAGGGATTTGATTTCTCCTACCCGCGTCCACCGATTCCTCATGATTCTCAAGTTCGATGCTTTTAATCATTCCCTCGATTCGTACCTCTCTCTTCATCGTTTTTCTTCTAATTTTCCTCTCTTTTTTCTATTTCTATTGTGTTGTTGAATTGAATTTCTCTAAATTCCGGCAAATACTTTTCTATATTGATTTTTTTTGTGTTTCGAAATGTGTTGGTGGTGATGATTCTGACCTTCTTCTGATTTTTGCTGTTACATTTCTGAATTCTTCTCTTAGTTGTTTGGGGCTTCTACTATGAAATGGTTACGCAGGCTGCTACTTTTTCCCCATTTGAATGAACCCCTTTTGTTTTCCTTCATGGTATGAAGTATTCATATGTTTCTGCATTTGAAAAAGCGTGTGGGTTCCTTGTTTCAGTACTAATGTGATGGAAGTCGAAAGAGGAAGGCAATGATACCAGGGGATTTGTAATTGGTGTTACAGTGACTATCATATTTGTTCTTTCCCTTCTTATGGCTTGGATCATGGTGAATTTTACTATTAGTATGGGGTGAAGCAGAGTTATTTGATTTGTGCATCCTTTCAAGGGATTTATAGAGTTGGTTATGCTTGTTTGTTGAATTCGTTTATAGATTTGGCTTACTGATTGATGATGTCTGAATCTATGATTGGGGTGTTGCATTTTCCTACAAACTATCCGTCTTTGAATTGATGGTCTTGAAATATGATAGGGAACTATCCTCTTGTTTCACATTCCTTATTCATTGATTATAAGCTATCTTGCTTTAATCCATGGTGGAAGAGTTCGGTTGGTTTTGAACTATCATATATCCAATCTCAGAACTTTGGAGTCTTCATACATTTGAGCTATTTCAGATTGTGAACTAAGTTTTATTTCCATGGTTGGCTGGAAGATTGAACTTGCGAAGTACCAAAGATAACATCTTAGTCTTTTTTATTCCATTTTGGCTGATAATTAATTGGGTGAACTATAAATTTGTATCATTGCTACTAGCTTTTCTAAAGATCTGTAAAGATATACATGTATTATTTGAGCATGTATGAGAAATTTTTATGTTTATTCTTTTAGTCTTCCTTTGTGGATAATTTTCTGTTAGTTGTGGGCTTCCCTCTAATCTTGATAGTTTGTCTAGGTTTGGCATTTTGTTGTTTAATTGGAAAATAAGTCGACCCGTGACAGAGTAACAAAGTGTTTGTTAAAAAAAAGAATGGTGTTTAATCTCTCTGTTTATATTAAGTAGATTTAATGGATAACTTTTTATGATAAATTATAAAGCATAATCTTGTGAAGTTATTATAAATAAGTGTTCATGAAGTGGCTATTTATTTTTTGCAGATTTAGAAAATGGTCAAGAGGGCTAAAAATAAAGGAAAATCATTGTCAAGTCCATCTGTAAATGACGGTGGATCAGGGAGCGCTAATAGTGGTAAGAGGAAAAGGAGCAAATATGTTGTTCCCTTCCTCACACGTTGTGCACCTAAACAATTTATGGATCTTTGCAACGTTTTGAAGCACAGAGAAGATAAAATGAGGAGGTTGAAGGATATTGGGTTTGATAAACTAGTGAAGATATGTTACCCACAAATTAATAGAGATTTATGTCGTGAGTTCATTCGTGCGTTTGACACTTCAACAAATAAGATTCGTATCCGGGGTATCTGCTGGGGCCAAATGATGTGAAGACTCTTATGGGACTGCCATGCGGCAAAAAAGAGATCAAAATACATATCAAGGATGAAGATAAAGACTTCCAAGCATTAAGGGGTGTGTGCGGGAAAATTGCATACAATAACATAGCAGAGTGGTTGATTGATGAAGTTGATGATGAGAATTTTGAGTTGCTATTTGTTATGTATGCATTAGGAACCCTCTTGTGTCCTACTGCAAGTGTTTGTGTGACTGATAAAGTATTGAAGGTGATTTTGGAAACAGATGGTGCCTTTGGAGAGTATAATTGGTGCTTGTTTATCTTCAATGAACTTTCCAATTCTATTGGAAAGTTCAAGAAAGCTGTGAGAAGTGGAAAAAACCTTAGGACACAAACTGTACGAGGTTGCATTTATTTCCTAATGGTAAGTGTGGCTGTCTTTAATGTTTTTTTTATTTGCTAAATTGTTATTTTCACCTGAACTATTGTGAATTAATGCTAAAAATGTTGTAATTATGGTTGTGAACAATTGTCAATGAATTTACCTGTAGATATATTGCTTGCAATATTTTCCGTTCGGAGAAGGAAAGGCATCTAAGGCTGAGAATGCCATTGAATATTGGGATGAGAAGAAGGTGAAAGAAAGAATACAGATGGAGAAGGACAGCAATGACGGGTTGCTCCTTGGTGTGAGTAATGTAGTTGGACCTTCATATGGCAAATTCAATCCAGATGTGTTAGTTCATCCGGTATGTTTTAGTTTTATGTAGTGTGTAAATCATTCGTTGTGAATTAATTTATGCATAACGAATGGTAATGAATGTTAATGCATTTGCAGGGATTAAGGACAATTTATGGTAGATTGTTGTCAGTGGTGGGTAAGGAATTACTTGTCATTCAATCAAATTGGTTAAATGAGAGTGTCAATGAAGAAGTGATAGACCACTCCAAGAAAGATGAACAAGAAATACAAGAGGTAGATGAGGATGAGGAAGAAGATAATAAGAGATATTTTGAAGTTGGCCAATACAGTGGCAAAGACGATATAGAAGTACAATGGAATGAAGAACGAAACGAAGAAGACAATGAAAATGCAACAGATATAGAGAAAGAAGATCTGGAAAAAGAGAAGAATGAAGAAGCTACTGAAGAGAATGAAAATACATTAGATGAATCAGAGCAAGAGAAAGAAGAAAATGAAGAAGGGCCAAGCAAATTGAGAAGATCAACCAGAATAATTATACCTGCTGTACGTTCACCATGGATTGAGACAAAGAGGAAGGGGAGGGTGAAGAAGGACATGGAAGATAGAGATGCCTTATTTCAAATGTGCATGAGTAGTTGTAACGTTAAAGAGGGTGACAAGTAGGTTTTCTAAATTTTGATGTGAACAAATGTGGTGTTTAATTATATTTATCCTGATCACTGATTGATGGTTATATTTGTTGTAGATACTTTGTTGAGATGTATGGGTACTATCTCAAACGTGTTGAGCTACATTGTCTCAGGCCAAGAGCATGGATTAATGATAGGGTAAGGCAATTAGTTACATAGAGGAACAATCTTCATTGTATGTTGTTGAATATCTAACCCGAACAATCTGCACGAGTAGTTTATGTCTATGGTGGCAAAGACTTTAGTTGGGGATGAAAAAGCGCAATATGGTCAAGTGAGGAGGCATATATTTTCTGCTGACTTCATGGCAAAAATGAAGCGACAGTTGGATACATGGTGTGTAGAGGATAATGAAAAGGAGTTCTTACCCGAACACTTAGGATACAATATTGGTGATTGTGATTTTGTGTTCGACCCTACAATTTTCAATGACCATTGGTTTTGCTTTGTGGTTGAACCAAAAACCATGCGCTTCTATGCCTTAGATTCATTGGTAGATAATAGGACATTCATGAAGTTACAGAGTGAGCAAGAAGTAGCAGCTAAGGGCAAAAAAAAAAACCAAAACCAAAGGCGTCAAAGAAGAAGAAAAAGACAATGGGCAAATTGGCACATAAGGATTTCCTAGCCAGTTGCATTGTATGTGTTTATTGCCGTTTAATGTTGTTTTGTTGTTATATATTATGCATATATTTTAATTCACTATCTGTCATTATATATCAGCAATATGGCTTCTGTCAAATGCTTCGTATAGTTAAGCCGTCCCTGTTCGACGGAAAACACAAAATTGATAATCAAGTGATATGGGCTAAAGTTCACGTTCAATCTGATACGTGAGTATATACGTTGGTTGTAGTTAATATTTGTCTAAACTGTGTGTAGAATTGAACTATCTACATAATTCAACTTTATTTGCAGGGACTCATGTGGAGTACATGTGTTATCTTGGCTGCAGATGTGGGATGGAAAGGAGAAAGATGATGAGGGTTGCACCATGCCGAAGTACTCTATGGAGGAACTTCAGAAACTAAAGAAGGGTTGTTTGTGGTAGCTTGTTACTCATCCCAAAAATGTACGTGGTCATCAGGTCCTATCAATGTTGCAAGGGAACCATCAAAAGAGGAAGAAAGCATAGACAACATAGTATATTAGCTTTTGATTTTGGAAGAGTGTGGATTTATGACAATTATATTATGTATTTTGATTTTGAATTGATAGTGAACTACCTAATGACATCAATGTATTTTGATAATATTCTAGTAGTTAATGAAATGTGGTGGCATTATTAATGATTTAATAGAATGATTATATAGTGTCTATCATCTGGTATGTCATGAAGTGTTGGTCAGGTCATAATTAACAAGGAAAAATGGGAATGCCTGTAATGACAACTCCCAAAGGCAGCATTAACAACTCCCAAAGGCTGTATTAACAACTCGCGGACTTGCTAATAGCAACTGGGTATGCATCATCTTAGTTTTACAAGGGGTTACAAGGCTTGTAATGACAACTCCCCAAGCCTGTATTAACAACTCCCAAAGGCTGTATTAACAACTCGCGGACTTGTTAATAGCAACTGGGTATGCATCATCTTAGTTTTACAAGGGTTTACAAGGCCTGTAATGAAAACTTCCCAAGCCTGTATTAACAACTCCCAAAAGCTGTATTAACAACTCACGGACTTGTTAATAGCAACTGGGTATGCATCATCTTAGTTTTACAAGAGTTACAAGGCCTATAATAACAACTCCCCAAGCCTGTATTAACAACTCCCAAAGGCTGTATTAACAACTCGCGGACTTGTTAATAGCAACTAGGTATGCATCATCTTAGTTTTACAAGAGTTACAAGGCCTATAATAACAACTCCCCAAGCCTGTATTAACAACTCCCAAAGGCTGTATTAACAACTCGCGGACTTGTTAATAGCAACTGTGTATGCATCATCTTAGTTTTACAAGGGGTTACAAGGCCTATAATAACAACTCCCCAAGCCTGTATTAACAACTCCCAAAGGCTGTATTAACATCTCGCGGACTTGTTAATAGCAACTGGGTATGCATCATCTTAGTTTTACAAGGGGTTACAAGGCCTATAATGACAACTCCCCAAGCTTGTATTAACAACTCCCAAAGGCTATATTAACAACTAGCGGACTTGTTAATAGCAACTGGGTATGCATCATCTTAGTTTTACAAGAGTTACAAGGCCTATAATAACAACTCCCCAAGCCTGTATTAACAACTCCCAAAGGCTGTATTAACAACTCACATTGACAATTAATTGAGTCTTCATTGACAGCTTCAACTGTCAGTAATATTTCATTTACAACCTTATATGCATCCTATAGTCAACTATACATAATCCAAAAGCTATCATAAACATCATCCACCTTCCACTTTCAATGACCACCTAACTTTTAACATGTCTAATGACATTTACAAAAGAGGATGCATTTACAAACAGTCACAAAAGAGAATGCATTTACAAAAAGTCACAAAAGAGGATGCATCTCCAAAAAGTCACAAGAGAGGTCAACATGACTCAACTTGGATTCGGATTCTTGCAGGTCTTCACAGTGTGACCAGCCTCATGGCATCTTCCACAATGATAAGACTTTCTGCTCTGAAATTGAGATTCAATCCTTTTCCTCTTAGGTCTCCCCGGTGGCCTTCTAGTTCTTGGGGGATTTAGGAAGGTTTGTGTCATCATGGGTGTAAATGTAGGAGATTCAGGATGTGGGCAATCATGTGTTGCTATAGGCCTCATCATACTTGCATATATCTTCTCTTGGGTGGTCAATTTTTAGCAATCATCCACAAATTCATACACATTACCATGAACTAACTTGATTGCTGCACACGCATGTTCACAAGGTATTCCGCTCATTTGCCATGCCAAGCAAGAGCATTTATGTGAAACAAGATCCACAGTTACATCGATCTTTCCATTTATAGACAATATTTCAACTACAATCCGATGATCCCCATAATATTTGGCCTCCATAATGCCAGTTTTTCCAATTGTTTCTATCAACTTAGACTCAATATTTGGCCCAACACCATTATGCCAATTTGACATTGCAGATTTACAAGCAACCATCTTTGTTGTCAATTTTTCTCTATGCTCATGAATGAATACATCAACATTGTGCTTTCTTTCTTTGACAACCCATGCATTAAAAGACTTTGCAATATTGGTAGTAATATTATCCCACATTTTATAACGAAACTTGCTCATAGCCCATCTCTCGACATCTCCATGAGTCAGAACCCATTGGGCCAAATGTGGAAAGAACAATGCCAATTTGCCTAAAGCAACATTGTAATCATTGTCAAACCTTGCATAAGCAATTGCGTCAAGCATTTTTTGTGCATCCTCCTTGTTATTGCCTGAAGTTCGTCTCTTACCTCTGTTCATTTTCACAAACTCTGAACTGGAATTTTCTTTCAAATGCCTATAACAAAAAGCATGTCTCTCACTGCCAAATATATCACGGACAGTACTAATAATGGCATTATTCCTATCAGATACTATTATAATCTCCCTTCCTCTAATGATCTGTTTTACATTCCATAGAAACCAACTCCAATCATCAATGGTTTCCCCACTAACTATTGCATATGCTAAAGGAAATAATTGATTATCAGCATCATATGCATTAGCCGAAAGCAAAGTCCCTTTGTAGGGACCACTAAGATGGCATCCATCTATATAAAGTATGCCACGACACCCTTCTAAGAAGCCTTTGATGGAGCATCCATAAGCAATGAAAACTCTTTTAAATCTGCAACTACCATCGTCTTCATCAATGTGTTCACAGGAGCAACAGTGTCTGGATCAGTCTCAACAAGCCTATCACATATCCAAGGAACACACTTGTAAGAATCCTTCACAGAACCATGAATTTCCCTTAAGGCTCTTTCTCTGCCTCTATATGCTTGGGTATAACTTAGCCGCACCCCATAATCTTTATACAAATCTCTTCGAATTTCATTCGTACTCTTGTCTATGTTACACCGCAATGTGTCAATCATGATTGATGATGTCAAAGTTGATCTTGTTGAGTGAGATAGAACTAACTTATCTTGAGCATAATGAATGTGCTCACTTTTCAAAGTTCTTATCGTCAAGAATTCTGTGTCTTGTTGTTCCCCCATAGAGTATGCACCCATATACCATGGACAACCTTCTACCTTGCACTCTACAATGATCTTTTGTTTATTATTCTTCAAAAATTTGAATGCAAAGTTCTCCGTAATGCTATACTTGTAAAGTGTTTTCCGAACAGCATCCGCATTGGGAAATACTTGCCCTTCTCCAATTATCAAATCCTTCCATTTTGTTGCGTTCATTTCAACACGAATTGTTGGGATCATTTGTGTTGCACATGCCAATGATGGTGAATCATCATAACACAAGGTTGGTGTAGACCCAGACAGTACAGCGGAGCTTCCAAACAAGTTATCCATCCTGCACAAAATCAGTCCACCATAGGTCATTAATCAAAAGTTACAAAAACTTTGTTGACAAGCCAACATGTAAACAATGACAAGTTACAACACTTGGTTTTCAATTACAGTGCCAACATATAAACGATACACAAAATTTATTCAATAAATATATTCAACTTACACTTGTTCCTCTCCCCTTAACTCATCATCCATCAGTTGTGCATTGTCATCTACTTTTTCTCCTATATAAACATGCCCTTTTTCTTCATTGAAATTGATTAAATGTTCAATTCCTTCATCATCTATAAGGTCCACGAATGCAGTTGCATCACATGAAACTGTGAACTTCATAATAATTTCATTGCTCCCTTTTCCCACAATTGAACATATCATTGTCTTGAATTCTTCATAACTTGTGCTTTCCTTGATTATTTTTGATCTCGTTCTCCCCCCAACATATGTCAAATAACCTTCTCCATTAGTTACAAATTGTCCGCCTAAGTGAAGAAAACATAGCAGATGCTTCCCAGATGTACTAGCCATTATCAATATCACCCTACAACTACAAAATTACTTTATATTAACAACTAAATCACAAATAACATATTTATGAACACCTTTTCTTCTCTGCACAAGTATTTTAATAACATTTATCAAAGATCCGTGTTTATTCATTGCCACACATATTGTAGACATAGAGGATAATACATTAACAAATGAACAACACATATTAACAACTACCTATGCCACTATTAACAACACCACTTTCTCTTTTCGCACAACAGGTACAATAACATATTTATTAACCAGGTTCACATTAGCAACAACACACATTAACAACTACCTATGCCATTATTAACAACACATCTTTCTCTTTTTGCACAACAAGTATAATAACATATTTATTAACCCATGTTCACATTAACAAGTTAACAACATATATTAACAGCTACATATGCCACTACTAACAACACCTTTTTCTCTTTTCGCACAAGTATAATAACATATTTATTAACCAGGTTCACCTTAACAACAACGCATATTAACAACTACCTATGCACTATTAGCAACACCTTCTTCTATTTTCGCATAACAAGTATAATAACATATTTATTAACCCAAGTTCACATTAACAAGTTAACAACACATATTAACAACTATATATGCCACTATTAACAACACATTTTTCTCTTTTCGCAGAACAACTATAATAACATATTTATTAACCCAAGTTGATTCATTCCACTTAAAATGGAGAAACAGAACATCAAATAGAAAAAAAACAGAGCATCATCCATCCAACTGGATACAATAAAGCATCAGACTCCATTAAACCCTACCCAACTAAAATGATGGGAACATGAACTTATTAACACAATCTTCTTCATTAACTATGTCAGCATTATTACTTCATACATCAAATGGGTTATCTTGATTACCCAAAACCCCTAAAACCCATCAATGTTGACACCAAAACATCCTTTCTTTGTCATTTTTTTCAGGTAAATAGAGTATGAAAGAAGAGTACCTTTGTATCTTCAGACCTGATCAAGACAACATTTGAGTAAAATCAGATAATGGCTACAGTGAGTTGATCGAACCACAACTATCGGTCTTCACGTTTTCTTGTTCTCTCTTCACGTCATTCTTGTTCTTCAGTAAAACATAGGCATGTTCTGATTGTTGCTCCCCTCATTCACATGTTTTATTTTTACAATTAATGTGGGCAAAATGGTCTTTGAACAATTGTAAAATTTTGCACCAAAGTCCCTTGGGACTTGATGGCAATAAGAAGACTTTTTGGGACCTTACAGTGGTATAATTGCTTCCTTGGGAATACTGTGCAATTTTCCCTAACAACATAACACCAACATCACTATCAGTGCAAGTTGATGAAGAGAGACCTGATCAAAACCAATAACAGAAGCTCACAGGCAATTCCTCCAGATAAATGGTTCACACCAACCATTAACTTTAAGGAATGATCACTCATATGATGATCTGATCTCCTCAAAGTCGTCATTATGAGTGAAATGAAGTAGACAAGTATTGATATAAGGAAAAGCATCATGAGAGTGGGGTGATCACTGAAGGGGTCGGTGTTAGATCCTTCGTATTTTATTCCCATTAAGGTGAGTAGCAATCCAGTCAAGTAGGCGTAAATGGTGTGAAGTGAAGCAATTAAATCTACCTCGGACAGCCTTCAATCAATCCATAAATATAATAAATAAAAAAGAAACTGAAATCAGGGAAAATATCCATAAAAAAATAACTTACCTAGGTGGTGGATTGTGATTTCCCATAGCATTGCATATAGGGCAAATATCGGAAGGAACAGAGATGAAGAGGATAAAACTTGACATGTAGCTTCTCAACACAGATATGGAACAAAAAATGGTGTGAAGAATGAAAACTGAATTGGAGGGCATTGAGTAAATATAAGGAAAAATGAGGTTAAAAAGAGCATCTACATATGATTTTCCTTTACTCATTGCTCAGTAATTGAGAATCCCCACATGCTTGTTAGTTCGTATATGCGGCATTGGTCAAAACTCAAGAAAAAAAGTCAGCACCCACGCCAACTCGGATTCGGACCATAAGTCCCAAAGTGTTTTTACATGATTACCCTTTCTTCCATGCCCCTTTAACTAAGAAGACCCTCTAGTGTTTTCACATGATGATTACCCCCTTCTCCACCGCCTCAAACCCCCAAAGCGTTTTTACATGATTACCCTTTCCCCTTCACCGCTTTGACTAATTGCATTTTCCCGTTGCAGAGATTTTTGTTTCTCTGGCCAAAACTTTTACGGCGAAGACTTGGGTGCATTTGCCAGCAAAAGTTGGTCTAATTGGCCAATTGACCAAGAGATGACTAATAATTTATCAGTTTGTGGGATCGAATATTGTTGATGATGTGATGACTTTTGTTGACAGATGATCTGCATGAAATTGTGTACGCATTTTTTGAACTCATAGGTATACTGCCCCTAATTAATGCCAACTTCCAAAACTCAATATCAACAGTTTGTTATAGAAAAACAATATTACATAACATTTTTTATTAAATATATTGATTTAATCAACTAATAATGAGAGTAAAACAAAAATAGAATTTTTTTTATAAAGAAAGGGAGTCAAATTGGTCTCAGCCAATAGCTGGGCAACAAATACAATCCTCACGGATCAAGGGGATCAAATCTTCCAGAAGTTGAACCATTGAGTAATATCCCGACATCGTACCAATCGCTTGCTTGGCTAGATGATCCGCCAAAGAATTTGCTGATCTCAGAATATGATTAATCTCAATATCTCATGGCCTAACAACCCAGAAATTTGCTTTCTGAATCAAAGAAGCCTCACAATGATTATGAAATTCTTCTTGATTAATGAGCACCAACACCTCGACTGCGTCAATTAATTTCAATCAGAACGTGAGAAACTCCTTTCTTCTAGGCCAGTTTCAATCTGAAAATGAATGCTCATAATTTTGCAAATGAGCTATCTACACGGTTGGGATAAAACAAAAACCCTTCAATGAAAGCACCTGTGCAATCATGTAATACACCATCACATCCACCATCATGAATAGCTGAGAATGCTCCATCTATATTAAGTTTGACCCAACTTTGGGGAGGGAGGTCCAAACAAAAATAGAATTTGTGTGTGTATGTAATCTAATAAATTATGGAGACCTACAAAAATCAATGAGAAAAACTGGATTGTAGAAATTAAACAAAGAAACGTAGAAGAAAAGGAAAATTCAAGTTGTAAATTCATAATAGAAATAGAAGGATTAACTTTAAATTTTGTAGAAGTTGCAGATATAACTTGTGAGTATTCAAAATTTTTTCTTTTGAATTAATATTACTCTAGAAATGTTAATTAATATGTTATATCACCTATAGTTGTTAAGAATATTAATAACAATCGTAAGCTTTTTGGCTGTAGTATCTTAAAAATCAAGACAAATTAATTCTTTTTTTAGCCCTTTCAGGCATGTTAAAAAAATTCTGGATACTTATAACTCACATAAAAACCTGAAGGATAAAATTGAATATTAACTTAAATTATAAATATCTTATTACATATAATCCTTAATATTAAATCTATAAAGTAGATCTTATATCAAATACGCGGAATAATATTAAAAATAATGAGTTTAACCAATTTGGTAACGGATTATAGAACCTTATTATTTGTTTTAACAAAAAAGTTTAGTATAGTAAACAAAGTAGAATCATGATTATATTGATATGATTATTGATAGGGGTGAGCAAAAACCGAACCAAACCGAAAACCAAACCGGACCAAATGGTTTTCAGTTTTTTAGTTTCGTGGTTCGATTTCGGTTTTCATTTTGAGTATTTTCGGTTTTCGGTTTATGGTTTGGTTTTTGGAAAATTATTTCGGTTCCAAACCGAAAACCGAAAAATGTATATAATAATAAAAAAAAGGCCCATTCACCACTTCACACTGTCTGGCCCAACAACCCAAATACCCAATCCACGCCACGCATCAGCATTGACATTCATAGATCACCACTTCACGTCTTCACCAGTCACCTCACCACGCTCGAAGCCCCTCTCTGCCCTAGCTAACACAGTCATCCCATCGGCTCATCGCTTTCACTCATCTTGCTCGAAGGCCGAAGCTCGAAGCTCGACAGCGACGCCGAAGACGCATCGGCCTCCAAGCTCCTCCTCAGTCTCTGCCTCACAGATCAAAGCTCGACAGGTGACCTCTGCTTCTCTTTTCTTTTCAATCGACGCCGAAGAGTTTAAATGAAGTTAATACTTCAATTTAAAGTTTTTGGGAAAGGTTTTGACTAGTTGTTTGATGCTTGGATGAGTTTCTTCAAAAGCCCCAAATTGTTCCAGCGTCGATTGGGTATGGAGTTGGGTGAGAACTGAACTAAAATTTAATTAAATTTGATTTGAAATAAGATTGAGTTAATAGATTGCATTGCTTGTCGAATTTTGTTGGGTTTTTGGGATTTCAAAATTTTTCAATACTCCCTCTGCTCGGTCCGAGTGAGAGTGTAAGATCCCATTTCTGGATTTTGATCATCTTTTTGCGGTTTTGATGGATGTTGAGTGATCATCACTGTCTCAAACCCTCTCTTGCTTTCTTCTTTGATTTATAAAGTTTGTGGTTGTATGGTTTATTACTAAGCTTTGCCAGAGTATATTACATTTCTGCCTAAACTATTATGGTGTTTGGTTCTTTTTCGTTTTCTTTATTACAGAATTTTGGGTATGTCTAACTTGATGTATTATTGTTGGGTCATTAAATGTTCAAAGTTTCTTTCTTTTCTCCATTCCAGCTTTGGTGCTGTCCTGGGTTGCTCTTAAATTTGCATTTTGTGATTTAACTTGAGGAAGATAAGTCAAGTTAGTGCTTATTTATATCCTAAATTAATTTTGAATCTACTAATAGAGTTTATATTATGCCTACTTTGTGCTGAATCAGATGTCTTCTCATGGTGAAAATATGGCTGTGTGTTGCTGTCACTTACTAGACATATGCTGCTGTGAGTCTCTTACTTTGTTCAAGTTTGATAAGCCAACTTTGAAATCCTTGATCTAGATCTTGGTGATATGGATGTAATTATGATTCTCTCAAACTTGGTGAACTCTACTTATTTGTATTATTAATATCTATGTTTGTAATTTGGTGAACTCTACTATCTATGTAATTTGGTGAACTCTACTTATTTGGTGAACTTTATATTTATATTACTATTTATGTAATTTGGTGAACTCTACTTATCTCTCAAATATGTTCATTAAAATAGGACATTTAGATCTAATAATAAAAAAAAAGAAAACAAAGCGTTCAATTGTTCAATTGATCCAAATCTCTCATTCTTTTCAATTTTATCAAAAGGAATGAAGAAGTGCTACCTAGCCTGACGTTGAAATCTGGTGATGATTTTTTTTTTTAATTTATTGATTCAATTGTTCAATTCTTAAAAAAAAAAAAAAAAGGCCCAAAAAGAGGCCCAAACAGGCAGAAAATCATATTCTTTTTTTTGGTTCAATTTTCGCTGGCCCAATTCTACAATTAAAAAAGCCCAAAAAACCGAAAAAACCGTTAAACCGAACCGAAATAATTCGGTTTTTTCGGTTTCGGTTTCTTTTTTTGCCTGTTTTCAGTTTTCGGTTCGGTTCGGAACCCAAAAACCGAATGCTCAGTTCTAATTATTGATAATCTTATAGTAGTACAATGTTTTATTCGTCATTTTTGCGGTATTCTTGGACAAATTAAATAGGTTTTGAATAATTAAGGTTGTGACTTGTGACTACTGACTAGTGAGTATTTCCTCTGCGGTAACACCGGCCAACTAACAGTTGCTTTCATATTTGATTATTATTAATATTAATTTGGGTTTGGATAGAGTATAAGATAGGATTCTGAACAAAAATAATACTATGAGATAGGATAATCAAATATAATGGCCCTGTGTCATGATCCCTATTTAAAGATTAAGTTGAGCTGGGCTGTTCCTTACATACAAGAAATTGGACCTTACCAACAATCAATCTTAAGTGGGCCTAGCACAGTTTTTCTCCCACCGTGGTTCTGTTATTACCTCTCATCACCGCACCACATCCTACTCTAACCCCTCCTGAGAACTAACTTTTATATTAAATTAGAAAAAAATGACAAGTTAAATATAAATGTCCTTTTGAAGTCAAACTTAGTTCTATGATATACTCCTTTTAATTATTTTTATGAACAAATTATTGATATACTCCTCTTACTTCTAACTATAAGATATTTTTACCTTATTTAATTAGATTAAGAATGTTAGTTAAATTAGTAAATATGACATGATTTTTTTAAATACCGTAATCATCTTCCTAAACCTCCTCTGTGTTACTTGATTATTGTCGAGTTAGTTTTAATATGGGTAATTTAGAACACAATTGACAAAAAATAGTTTAGAGTGCTGAGATGTTACTTAAAAAAAATACTTTTAGGGTAAAAATGCATTAAAAATTACTTTCTATAAAATGTTGATTGCAACTAAAAAAAAGACTCTAAAAAAATTGTATAAAAAAATCACATTAGGTTGCTCAGAAAATAAAGTATAAAATTACATTTTAACCGGACATCACAAAATGCCCATAAAGAGGATTGTGAGAGTATATATATTTTGGTTTGAAAGAATATTAGCCATATGAAAGAACAAGTACGCACGGAAGCACCAAATTGAAATTCTGTTGTTTTTAAGAAACATCAAGTAGGATGCATTTACATGATTCTGTGATTGTGATACTGAAATTGATTTAAAAAATAATAAAGGCTGCCCCTTCCACTCTTCCAGGGATAAAGCGCAGCCTCGTCATCACAAAGTGTGTATTCAAAGAAAGCCCCCTCTCTATGTATATATATACATGCATGTGAGGAAAGCACTATATAAGTTTTATCTAACAAAAACGAAAGCACTAAGCAACTTGCACTTGCACTTGCACTTGCACTTGCAGTGCTTGAGGATTGTATAGGGAGATACGACACAAACTTTGACTTCTAAACTTTTCTCCTTCCCAGTTGTCTCTGCATTAATAGCTAAGCAAACTGACAATATATAGAAAGTAAAGTGATTCGGTGAAAGGAACAACTTAAAATTTACATTATTGAGTTAATTTTCTCAGACCAAATTCAGTTAAGTAGACCAAATGAGGATGATGGACATACGAATAGAATTAACTAATCATTCATTTAATTTAAGTTGCATCTTTTATGTGGCCACCGGCCGGGGGTCTATATATATGTTTAAGGGACAAAATTTGTGGCAGATCCCATAATTTATAAATTATTATGAATATCTTTATGACTTGTAATATTAAGTCGTGGAGCATAAGCAATCAAATCATGAAAAAATTACTAAAATAAAATCGACTCAATCATATCATATTATCTCTGATAAAAAAAAAAAATCATATCATATGATCTAAAATGACTGTAATAATAATAACTAACTATGTCTTTATGCGTTAATTATAAGCATCGTCATCCACCACTGTGGATTTGATCATTTAATTATTGTTCAATTCCCGCGTTAGCCATACGCGAGCAATTAACATCTTTCTTGCTTTATTATTTTATAGCCAGAAAGATGGAATAGCACTTATTTTAAAGCCTATTAAATAAAACAATTACTACTTCTCTAGCCCCATCTCTGGGGGCAGAGATATAATATTTTATTCAATCCTATTTATAAAGTATGTTATTAAATTTTATAAGTAAATATGTACTATTTAACCTTTTATTTATCATATATTGACTATGTTTTCATTTGTTGTAATGGATATCAAATAGGGATAAAGTTGAAAAGTTGTCAGATTTTTAAGATAGAATTAATGTAGTTTAATGTTTTATTTGATCTGTGTGAAATATATATGTTAGAATTACCTTGTAAATAGGAATAGAGGAGTATTTCTCAATATGCACTAATTAGCAATGAACTTATAATTTTTTTTTAGGTATAAATATACATAAACAAACAACATACTACTCTATTCTTTATCTCTCCCTATATCCCTTAATATAAGGTCCATTTTTTTAATGGCATTGTCTCAAAATATAAGGTCATATTTATTTAACTTTATTTGAGTAATAAATACGTTTTTTTCCTATTTTACCCATGCATTAATTTCTCCCACACATTATCTTTCATCTTCTTTCCATAATTATCATCTCTCTTACCCATTCATAGATAAGGGCACTTTTAGAAAAAATGGTATATTTCCTGCATATTTATTGTTTTTAACTAAATTTTTAGGAAACCACAATTAGGTTAAAAAAACTTTATATATTAGGACGGAGGGAGTATAGGTTGAATTACCAAAAAAATTTTGTCTCTAAATATTTATAAGTTCATTTAAGGGTTTGACTTGTCCATGGTTTGGCATATCCGCAAGCGTACGGGTCGTCAAAAATAGTATAGAAAAGGTTGTCGTTTCAACAGGGACTAAGGCAAAAGTTGATTAATTATTGCAATTATATTATCAATTAGTTTGAGTGAGAATTTTTGTATTTTGGATTTTAAAAATACTTAAAATGAAAATAACTTGACAAAAACTAAATTGAAACTTGAATTTAAGACAAAGGAAAATCTAGGATTATTTATCCACTTTGTATTTCATGATGCTTGATTAACCCTCCTCTAATGACAATTAATAAATACTAAGTTGATGTTTGAAGTCATATCCATTTGAATAACTCTCTCAAGCTTACCCAAACCTTAATTAACTCTAATATGCATAATCTCTTACTACATATTATGTTAATTAGTCTCTATAAACATCCCACTTCAATTTTACAAAACTTGGTTAATGAATATCTCTATCTCATTAACAAACTCTCAATCCCAATTTAGAATTTTAAGACAAGTTTGAATTTAACCCAGTTCTATGCTTAATTAATGCTCTCTCAAGCCACTAATTAAGCTAACAAGCTAAATGTTGGCCACCACTTAGGATAAATAAAGCACAAGTTAAATTCACAACCTAAAAATTATTAATCATCAAGAGAGAAAGAGTTCAAGCATCAATCCATATAAAGCTTCAAAATAATCCTAATACAAATTAATTAACTACTCATAGCTACAAATGAAATCATAGAAGTCATCCTATCGCAACATCCAAGCAAGAATCAGATCATATAATTAAAAGGAAGAAGAAAATTAACAATAAATTGTTCAGAGCACTCCCTAAAAATGTTGTTGTTCCTCTTCTTCCCTTCCAGTTCAGCACTCCGGCCTCACGCTCTGATTCTCTCCCTCGCAGAGGTCGCTACAGGAAGAAGAAGAATAAATGCCACGGCTCCTCAGATCCTAGATTCAGTTATCTTCACGGTCCTTTCGTCCTCCCCTGAAGATATGAACTGAAACTGAAGTCTCTCTCTCTTCTCTCTCGCAGATTTAGTTCTCGCCCAAGCACAGTGGAGAGCGTGATGAATATTGTCAATAGTTAAGTGTGCCGCCTCCCCCCTTAACCCACGACTTTGCTTAGCTTTTAGGTATTCAAGTTGCAATTGATCCAAAACGCGGCGTTCTTGTGGCTACTGGACAAAGAAAATAAGAATATTAATAATATATTAATATTAATTAGAACAAAAATACTGGAGCACTAAATGACCGAACTTTCATTTTTTTTTTAAGTTTCATTCTTTTTTTTTTACCAAATATCTAATATTCCTATTTTAATTAAAACTATAACATTTCCACCGAAATCCCCTAAATAATGTACCTAATTGATATCTTATCAAAATCCCAAATAAACTCTCTTAAATTTTGCACCAATGACTCTCCAAATATATCAAAATACGTATCAAATCTAATTAAAAATGGGGAGTCATCAGGGTTATTAATGACTGTTTTCCAACTTTAGCCTTAATTAATTCTTGTTGGAAAGAGAGAAATGGGGGAGATATTAGAGAATAATTTATAAATGTAGAGAGAGAGAGAGAGAAATTTTGAATAAGAGTAGTGTTGAAAAATTCTTTTAGTTTAAGACATATTCAATTATGTAACAAACAATTCTTGTTATGTGAAAATCAGTGAGTGAAAGTAAACTTATAATAAAAAATATAGTGGGAATTAGAGTTAGATATTGGGCCACATAGATAGAATTTAAAGTTGTCAAAACTTGTAAATATTAGAATTTAATTACTCAATGTTCATTTTAATAAAATTGACACTCCTATCATGGATTTGACTCCATAGCAGAGCACAAAGATATTACCAAGATGACTATGAAGAATATTCCAATTTTTTCCAGTCTTATTATAATGTCAACTATTTATAGATTGAAATGCAATAACAATTTTTGGCCAAAAAAAATCAATAAAAATTATAAAATAAAATAATTATGTTGTAAATAAAAAGGTTATGGGCATGTTTGGATGCCACTTCTGGCACCCAGAAGTGGATCCTAGAAGTAAAAGCAAAATTTCAAGAATTAAACATGTTTGGTTTGCCTTATTTT
The DNA here is from genome assembly GCA_037074515.1 of Mimosa bimucronata. Taxonomy (NCBI): domain Eukaryota; kingdom Viridiplantae; phylum Streptophyta; class Magnoliopsida; order Fabales; family Fabaceae; genus Mimosa; species Mimosa bimucronata. The sequence goes on along the minus strand of CM073440.1, from coordinate 17,666,696 downwards.
CAGAATGACTTTTGGTCCAAAATGACTTCTGTAACGTGAAAAGTCAGAAGTAAAAAAAAGTTACTTCTGGCTTCTGACTTCTGACTTCTGGTGGGTCCCACACCCTTTGTTATGTATTATTTAATAAAGTGGGTAGGAAAATTAGACTGTTAGACCCCTAAAATTCTCAAATAAGATAATTTCTTTTAATATAAAATTTTCTTTTTATCTCCAAAAATTTACCACAACAATTTCTAACTACTTTCTCCCACAATATACTCCATTGAGCGAAAAATATTATTTTTTAAAATTATTTTCCTGAAGATAAGGGAGAAACTAAGCCTTTAATAAGAATATATGCATATTATATATGTATTATTTAATGAAAATAATGCCCTTTTTAGTAATTTTTTATCTAAACGTGTTTTTCAATATTATCATCCAAACATGTTTCTAAAAGTCATATTAAAAAAAAGTCACTTCTATCATCACAAATCCAAACATAAATCACTTCACACAAATGACTTTTATCCAAAAGTCACTTCTAAAAAAAGTCATTCTAAAAAAAGTCACTTCTCCAACGGTAATCCAAACACACCCATATCATGTCCTCTAATAAAAATAAAAGCCATTGCTGGAAAGCAAAAAAGCAAGCATATTGCTTCGTGCACGTGTTTATACTCTAACCTCTAGAATTTTATATTGCTTCATGTTTTTAATTTTGATCATTCTATTTCTATTTATCCCAAAGCAAGCCTGTGATAGATATATCAGGATATTCTCTCACATCCCTTTTGCTTTCTTCGATCAAAAGAGAAAATCTGACATGGTAGCACCATGTGTCGGCTATTAAGGCAATGACAAAAGGATTCTTCCGTGAGCCCCACAATCTAGGAAAGGCAGAGCATATTGGAAAGTCTGGAAGCGCTCAATCAATTCAAAATTGTGAACGCTTTGTGCACATGCAGTGATAAGGTAAGAGTCTCACGTTACCTACAAATAATATTTACCTTCCTATATTATATACTCCCTCCGGTCTTAATTATAAGAGTTAGTTAACTTTTTTAGAAAAATTAAGGATGCAAAATACATCACTATAAATTGTTTATATTTATCTTTTTTCCTCAAAACCAAGTTATTTTACTTACAAACCATTATATAATCTAATTACATTTCACATATATTAAGATTTAGGGGTCTAATTTGCTTCCTTAATCTCTCCAAAAAAAAGTCAACTGCCTCTTATAATTAGGACTGGAGGTAGTAATAAATAAGTTACTAATAAATTAATATTTATTTGATTTTTTTAAATTAATATATTTAATTTATAAACTAACATATAAGTTAATAGTAATAATAAATATTATGATTAATTGACTTATTAATTTTCTTTAATCTCTAAAAAAAAATCAACTAGATTTTATATCACATAACCAGATAACCAGTAAGTAATTGTAAACTTTTTTTTTCTTACATCAAGTAGTTGTAAACTATCTAGACCTTATTATGTTACAAGAAATATATGAGAACACATTATATATATAGCAGTATAGCAATATATAAAAGCTCAATATATATATGTATATATATCCGTCAACAAGGCATCATAAAAGAGATGTTAAGAACTGGCAGAGAGATATGGCTACTTAAAAAGTCGATTTTAATTTCTTAGTTCAGCCATTATTCGAAGTCTGATCTGCAGCTTCAATATCCCCCATCACGACTATCTCTGTTGCTTCATCAGCGCGGAAGAGATATGGTCGTAGGTACTTGTAACATGAGACCAACACCACTATCAGTGTAGGCGAAGACACATTAATGAGCAGAGATTTCATTGGAGACACCAACATTAGTAAGAGAAGCTCACAGGAAAGGGCTCCAGAAAAATGGCACGCACCATAAAGCATTATTAGCTTTGAGGAGGAATGATAATGATAATCATCATGAGTACTGGTCATCATATGATTTGATTTCATCAAAGTTACGAGTGCAATTACGTACATAAATAATGCTATCAGGAAAAGCATCGTCAGTGTCGGGTGTTCACCGAAAGGGTCACCACGGCCAGATCCTTGGTATTTTATTCCCACCAAAGCAGCTAGCAAAGCCGTCAAGTAGCCATAAAGGGTGTGAAGAGACGGCATGAAATCTTGCACGTCCAGCCTTCAAATCAATCGAGATAAAATAAAATAAATTCGGAAAGCATGAGAAAGATAGAAAATATCCACAGGCACACATATATAGATAGAAATAGATACTCCTTCAATCACTAAATAAATATAAGATTTAATTGATTTTTTAAAAAAAATCTTAAAAAGACTAAATAAAATTGATTTGCTTGAATTTTTTTAATAAACTAGTTTATTTAAATTATAAGCAAACATATAATATAACAATACACAAAATATATTATGATTGAATGGTTTAATTAACTTCCTTAATCTCTCCAAAAAAGTCAACTAAGGTCTTATATTAAAAAATTGAGAAATTATACAATTAATTAACCTGCTGGGTGGATCGTGAACTCGCACGTTATTATTCCTTCTCGGGGTGAAAATTTCCAGGGACTCGGAGATGAACAACCAAACCCTTGAGAAGAAGCCCATCAACCCAGAAACGGAAACTTGAGTAGTTAAACTAAGGAGCCTCCGGTACAAGGAACCAAAAATGTTGGTGGGATGAATGACGTCTGATGAATTGGAGGCCCTTCAGTAGATATAGAGGGGAAAAAATGAAGTTAAAGAATAATCTCATCAATCAGCTACATAAATAGCAACAGATCGAAAGAGCTAATGGAGTTGAAGAATCATTGGCTGTTTTTAGCCATTAAAGCTGAAGTTGAAGATTCTTTGGATAATTAGACATATACGGCAAACATAAGTGAGGAATAATATTAAACTACACAGGGGGCATGGTATTGCTGCTTGATGTAGAATTATTGGGAGGAACAGATCCAGACATGAACAGAAACATCCCAAAGAGATCTCCTAATTGAAGAACCTGTATATATATAGGGCAAAACCGTGTAATGATACAATTTCTGTAGAATTTAATAAACTATTAATGATAATTTAAAAAAGCATAAGTGAGAGGAAGCAAAATAGAATATATGTTCTAAAATGTTAAGGCACCTTTAAAGAAAAATAATGTGGATGTGAGATATGACTGTGTAAATGGACTATGAAAATAAAGGCATTAAATAACAATAATGATCAACCCAGAGATGGAAACTTGAGTAGCTAGCCAAAGTAAGGAGCCACCCATACAGGGAACAAAAAATGCTATGGTATGAATCACGTCTGATAAATTGGAGGCCCTTAAGTGGATACAGAGGGGGTAAATGAAGTTAAAATAATCTCATCAATTAGCTACATACATATATAGCCATATATAGCAACAGATAAGAAAAACTAAAGAAGTTGAAGAATCATTGGCTGTTTTTGACCATATAGTAACAGAAAAGTGAAGTTGAAGATTCTTTGGGTACTTAGACATATATAGCAACATAAGTGAAGAATAATATAAGACTATACATAGGGAGCATGATATTGCTGCTTGATGTGGAAGTATTAGATCCAGACATGAACAAAAACATCCCAGAGAGATCTCCTCGTTGAAGAACCTGTGTGTGTCTGTGTATATATAGAGGGCAAAACCGTGTAATGATACTATTTCTGTAGAATTTAATAAACTATTAATGATAATTTAAAAGCAGAAGTGAGAGGAAGCAAAAAAAGAATATATATTCTAAAAAGTTAAGGTACCTTTAAAGTAAAATAATGTGGATGTGAGATAACTGACTGAGTAAATGGACTATATCAAAAAGGGCATTACAACAATAACCCTCAGCACCATAATATCGTCTACCATGGATTTGATAATTTTTTATTGTGCAATTTCCACGCCAAATAGACCAAAAAAAGCAAACACTGCGGGTCATCACTGATCACACACATCTACATTGGAGCAATTAATATCTTTCTTGCTCTATAGTTAATAACCTTAAAGATTCCATTGAATAGTACTTATTTTAAGGGGTATTAAATCTTTAAACAATGCTTTTCAATATGTTAGTAACCAATTGATTCTGTTCTTAACTTTAAATCTAAATATATACAGACAAAATAGTAAAAATAAGATATTGGCCTATGCTACCTTATCACCAAATTCATTGATTCTTCTTCTTCTTCTTCTTCTTCTTTTTACCTTTATAATATCATATATGCTATAATTAAAGAATTTTTCTTCGTTGTATCCATTGAATGGCTTTGGATTTTGTATTATTTCACGCTAACTACAAGTGGAATAATGAAACTCAAATCAAATGATCAAATCTCCATATATAATCATTTCACTCTATTTAAACTTTTTTATCAGCATGTCAGAGAGGGAATAATGATAAATATATTATTACAGAAATATAGTGTTAGTTCGGAGAGGTGATCAATGGGTAGCTAAGTTCTCCGTTCTCGCATATTCCATCCTTTTTCATCTCTTTTCGATTCACTTTCTTGTCATGATATAAAGTTAATTAAAGAAAAAATCTCCATATAAAAACACACACATACACAAAAATAGCATCGTAAGTATATATTATTGTTTCTCTTGGCTATTTCACGTTGAAGGAAGTTCTCAATTTAATTATGGGATGTGAGTTATCTAATATTGCTAGCCATTAAATCTGTTCACTTGCTAAACTTTTTTTAATACACCGTTCACTTTCTATCACTTTGGCTTTGAAGCAGTTGCGAGGTATGTATATGTTAAAATACTCCATCAATCCAATCCTAAATACAAATTAAATTGATTATTTTTAGAAATTAAATATGAAAAATAAATCACTTTAAATTATTTATATTTATTATCTCTTTTCAAAACTAATTTACATTACTTATAAATTAACATATTATCTAATTACATAAAATATGTGTTAACATTTAGTTTAATTGGTTTCTTTAATTTTCAAAAAAAAGTTAACTTAATTTTTATATTTAAAACCATAGGAAGTACGATAAGAGAAAAATTGTTTTATATGTGTATATGTGTGTTTTATATTTTATTATTACTACTATTCCTGTTATTGTCGTGGTCGATGGGAGGGGCTTCATAACGTAACAATACTATTATAAGAGATAAATAAGAACTAGAAACACTAAAGATTTTTAAAAGATTGAGAGTTCGATTTATGTAGCCATTAAGATATTATCGAAGCAGATTCTAATTTGGATAACTTTTAAATCAGTTCATTTAAAATTTAAACCAGGATTAAGTTCATTTAAAATTGAGAGTTCGATTTATGCCATTTTTGTTGGGAAGTTTTCACTAACTAGTTAGGACACTACTACAAAATTAAGGGGGGAAAAAAATGAATATCTCATCTTCTTCCCCTCCTCCCCAACGTTGCTGCCACTGCTCAAGTCGCTAGGGGAGAAAAACCTTTTTACATAGTCAATTAACATCCATTAATTATAAATCTGACATTAAAAAAAATGTGATAACATTTTTGTAAATAAACAGCAAGCGGAGGAGGGAAACAATGTCTCTTGTCACTTATGAAACACAATATCTCTATTAAAATGGGGTGGTTCCATACTCATAACAAAAATGAGTAATGTCTTTCTTATATTAATATATACCGTTCAGATTTATTTTAACTGTCCAGATTTATTTAAATTTATTTTAATATTTTTAATAAATTTTTATTTTAATGGATACATAATAAAAAATAAAGTTAATCTTATAACTGTCATTTGTTAAAAAAAAATTAATTTTATCTTTAAGAAAATGGCTATTTAAAAATTTTAATTCTGGATCATTCACATCAAATTTTGGATGATTCAAATTTCATCTTAATAATAAGAAATACTTTCTAATTACTGCGATCAGCATTGAATATAACAAGTAAATAATAACAAGTAAATAGAAAAATGCCAAGAGAAGGGGATAAATAGTGTCATACGACTCATATCACACGCAATCTTGGGGATCTAGCTTTACCGGCGAGAGTTCATGTGGCCTCGGGGGGTCCACAATACGACGGTGCGTTACAGCTCGCAAATTTGTGGCCGTTCCTTATCTCTGACCTTCCCTCATCCAATGGCCATTCTCTCATCTACGGTCTACCTGTCCACGTGGAAGCTTCACGAACCTCGATCTGAATAGTCCATCCTCTGAGGTCAGGTTTGTGGGTCCCATGCGTCGCATCATGCTGAGCTGGATGACCAACACGTGTCGTTTGCAGGGTGGTCGAGGCTCAGCTAGTTCGGTGCCAGGAAAAGAAGGTGCTGCTAGTTCGGAGCCACAACCTTAATAACCGTCGACCATTGGAAGCATCTTCTGTTGTTGTGTTGTTGTGTATGGTTGGTTTATCTTTTTTTTTTTTTGTTCAGAAGCCTTTTTGAACCGGAAAAGCTAATTGAAAAAAAAAAAAATTATGTTTGGTTCATAAGCAGATGAAAAGATTTTTTCCTCCAGAAGTCCGGTAGGGAAGCAAAAAGTCAGAAGTTAAAAATTTTGACTTCTGGCTTCTGACTTTTGTCTTCTGATGGGCCCCACACCTTTTATTGTTTGTTATTTAATAAAGTGGGTAGGAAAATTAGACTATTAGACACCTAAAATTTTTAAATAAGATATTTTCTTGTAATATAAAATTTTCTTTTTTTCTCCAAAAATTTACCATAATAATCTCTAATTATTTTCTCCCACAATATCCTCCTTTGAGCTAAAAATATAATTTTTTTAAAATTATTTTCCTTAAAATAAGGGAGATAGGCCTTTAAAATCCTTCAAAAACCCAAATTTCACTTTTTTTGTCTAAACTATAAGAATATATGTATATTATATATGTATTATTTAATAACAATAATGCCCATTTTAGTAATTTTTCATCTAAACTTACTTTTCAAAATAATCATCCAAACATGTTCTAAAAGTCAGATTGAAAAAAAACCACTTCTAACATTACTAGTCCAAACATAAATCACTTCTACAATCTAATTTTTTTTCCAAAAAACCTTCTGAAAAAGACTTTCTAAAAAAGTTCTTCTAAACAAAAACCAATCCAAACACATCGGATCCGACGTGGGTCCCCACATCCCGACTTTGCAATTGCATTGCTTCTGTTCCCCATCTAAGGTGAATGATACCGAGGTCGGATTTGTCGTCTTCATCATCGGTTGTGCGAAAATCGACTTCCATTTGTGTTTGGCAATCAATGGCCCAGATTTTTTTTTTCTAACTGTTCCATAAGCAACTTATAATATAAGTATAAATAAAAAAAATAGTTTATGATTTATGACTTAAAATAAAATCTATATTTTTTTGCTATGGAAGAGAGAGAAAAATATTAGATTTACTCCTTAATATAAGGGTTAGTTGACAAATTTGTAGAGATTAAAAAGTTAAATAAATTATTTAATTATAGTATATATATGTTACATATCTTTCTAAAATAATTATGTCACAAAAATCATTTTCTTATATTGTATTAACATGATAAGGTAACTTATAAATAAGATCAGAAAAATATTTTGAATTTTTTAGTTATAAATTATTTTTCAATGATTTTAATTTTAATATTTTACTCAAGATTGTTACAATATATATAAAAGCTAATTTTACAACCGCTAATCCAAACAAGTTTTAGTTTGTAAAAAGTTATTTCGATCACTGTTAATCCAAACATAAGTCTATTATATAATTTCATTTATATCCAATCTTACTTATGTAAAAGTCAGATTGAGAAAAAAAATATTTTTTCAATCCTTAATCACATACCCACTAATTTTTTCTGGATTGTACATGGGGTATGGGGGCGTGCGATGATGGGATCAACGGCAGGGATTGACAAATGTGCGGAATTCCAATAACTGAGGGTGTGTTTGGTTGGGTTTAAAGTGAAAAAATAAGCCCTTATTTTTTAGCCAAAAGAACTTAAGGTGAGAAAAACAATTTTGATGTGTTTGGTTGGACTTATAAAAATAAGTTCTTATAGAAAAAATAAGAACTTATGGAAGAAATAAGCACAAGTTAAAAAAAGTGATTTATTTTTAAAAATAAGAACTTATTTTGGTGGGATCCACAAATTCCGACTTATTTTTTACATCCAATCACAACTAATCCAAACATACACAATCTGATTTATGAAAAATAAATCACTTATAAGTCATTTTTTTAACAACTGATCCAAACATAAATCTCATTACACAATTTGACTTATTTTCAATCTGACTTATATATAAATCACTTTTCAAAAAAAATCTATCCAAACACACAGCCCTCAGCAGAATCATTCCTCATAAGAAAAAGATAGACGCCAAAACTTTAAATGGACCCCACATTGCCTCTTTACTTTTCTGAATTATCATTTTAAAGAGGTAAATAATAATAATCAGAAAATCCAAAAAAAAAAAAAAGCATAGCCTTTGAAAATGAACGATAGAGAAATCTTAAATCACATGTTAAAAATTATTATATGTTGAATTTGTGAAGAATTTCTCAATATATATCTTTTCAGTTTTAAATAGAAAATGCTGAAATTATATATGGTTAACATGAATTTAAAAATTGTTATGATTATGATCAATTTTAAAAAATAACTTGTTGAATGCAAGAAACTTGTTGTTTTTATACTTTAATATTAAAGATTACTTGAAACTTAATATAGACTATTGGCACTTAACAATACTTCAAGTTAGTTATTTACAAAACATGATATATTGATTTTGTTAAACTACTCCATTTAATCATTTGCATGCATGAGAACAACTATCATTTGATTAAACTCCCTTGATATGTGCGATAAGTCAATAGGATAGGTCATACAAAACTTATAAATTCAGCAGACTCGGTCTATTGGGATTTTATATTTATAATCAAAATAAACCTATTAAATAATTCATATTTAGGACTCAAGGTAATATGTAAAAGGAAATGTTTTTATGATGTTTGGCCTTCATAATTTGTTAATATTTTATTTTTGGTTTCAATAGCTTTAAATTATAAGTTTAGCTCTATTAAAGAACAAAATGATTTAGGTTTTTATTAAAATACAGGGGGAAATGACAAATAATTACATTCTAAATTCAAAATTCTATAGAGGTGACTTGCGGTTGTTAATATCTATAGTCATCTATCTAATTAATACTGTTACTCAATTAATTAAAATCTCCTATGTAGGACTTTAAAATTCAGATAATATTTTTCTGGCATTTTCCTAAAATATAGAGATTGATGTTTTAGGTGCAATTAAAAACTTGAGAGACAACAATGTATTGTTTGAAACTATAATGGTTAAAAATAAAATGAGAGAAAATTTTAATTAAGGGCCAAAACATTAAAGACCCTAAACGAAATTAAACATTTTTTATTTTATATTTCAAATAATAATAGGTATATTAGTTAATTAAGAGAGCAAGCAATTAATAAGGGGCAAATAATCACCTTCTTATTAACACTTGAGTTCGGGCATGTGTATGGAGAACTTTGTAGGAAAAGACAAACTAATTAGAAACTAATGAAATTCTATATAAAAAAAGTTGATGAAATTATAGGTGGAAAATAACATATGAATTTGAAAATTTTAAACAGGTGATTTGCAATTGTTAATATCTATATTCAACTAGAAATACCATTATTCAATTAGTTAAAATATTCTATAAAAGATTTTAAAATTTAGAAAATATTTTTCAATCATTTCTCTAGTTGAAGGGGAAAGAGAATAATTATTTAGAAATGAAAAAATGATGTAAAAATCATACTTCTATTGCTTTACGTATTGCAAACCCTTAAATCCTAGAGTTGGGAATTAGGGCCGGCGCTTTAAGGGGTCAGGGGCTCAAAAAGTTTGGGTTATACAAATATCCTTGTTTTTCAAAGCCCAACCTTTGAATGGTCGATCTCATGGCCAGCCTGGCCCGATTGGACTTATACACTATTTTTTAACTTTTTTCGTAAAAAAGTTAAACCAAAAAAATCCTTATCAGCAATACAAGTATCAATTTTAAGTTACAATACAAACACCAATAAACAACAAACGCTAAGAAATTATCAAGTAATGACAAATATTGTCCATATATTTAAATAAGTCATACAAAATATATGTTTACCTTTAATTAATTGGTTTAATAAATATTATTCATATTCATACTTATTTATATATGGCCAGGACTTCATATTGTGAAGAACCCACCACCTGAGTTGCATTTGTTAGTTCATCAAGATTGTATTTTGCCCACTGATGCGGGCTAGTGTTAGATGAGGGGCTTTCTCTCCCTTTTGTATAAAAAAAAAATAAATTATGAAGTAATGATAAATATTGGGAATTAGGTATTATGGTTTTTTTACCTTTAATTAATTATTTTATTTTGTAGTTATTATTTTTTTATAAAAAATGTGACGGGTTTAAAGGGCTGGCTCTTTGAAACCTTCGGCCCTATATGACTGGTCCATTAAGGCCAATTCCCTTCTGAAGCTTCTAAAACCAAAGGCCGGGCCAGTGACTCAATTGATCAACTCTACTAAACCCTTAGAGTTGGTAATTCGGGCTGACCCTTGGAGGGCCGGGCTTTGATTTTAGAGGCTTCAAAAGGGAATTGGGCTTAACGGGCTAGCCCTGTAGGGCCGAGGGCCGGCCCTTTTAGCCAGTCACTTATATTTTTTTTAAAAAAAATAACCACGACGAAATAAAACAATTAATTAAAGGTAAAACAAATAATGCCTAGTTCCCAATCTTTATCATTCCTTGATAATTTATTAGTGAGTGACTTATTTAAAAATATGGATAATATTAATTAAGACAATTAATTAAAGGTAAACATATATTTTGTGTGACTTAATTAAAAATATAAACAATATTTATCATTTGTTGATAATTTCATAGTATTTGTTGCTTGTTGATGTTTGTATTGTAAGTTAAAATTGATATTTGTGTATATAATAAGGATTTTATTGCTTTAATTTTTTCTAGGGAAAAAGATTAAAAAAATAGTATATAAGAGCTAATCGGGCTTGGCCGAGCTTTAAAAACATGGATATTTACACTACCTAAGCTTTTAAGGCCCTGGCCCTTAAAAGGCCATCCCTGTAGGGCCAGGCCGGCCCTGTTGAAGAGGATTGGTGGAGTGATGGCCAATGGAAGGAAAGAATACAAGTGGCTCAAACAGAAAGAGGTCCGAACGTCCTTATTCCGAATGAGGAGAAAAAATGTTTGAATCGTAAATGGGCAAAATCCCTATTTATGAAACTCTTAGGAAGGATGATTAGAGAGGACTATCTCTTGGTCAAACTACAGCAGATATGGGGCTTACATGGGGAACAATTTGATTTAATTGATGTAGGGTCGGGTTTCTTCTTGGTGAAATTCAAAAAGATGGAGGACTATGAGTTTGCTCTCACTGGTGGACCCTGGATGATCATGGATCATTATGTAGAGGTTCAACCTTGGAAGGAAGACTTTGATTCGGAGAGTGAGAAGATTAATCACATCTCAGCATGGGTGGGTATTTCAAGATTATCAATGGATTATTATGATAAAGGCATTTTATATGTTATAGGGAGCCAAATTGGTCGTGTCCTTAAGGTTGATGTGCCTACTTTGAAATGTAGTAAGGGTCGATTTGCACGTATTTGCGTCGAACTGGATTTAACTAAGCCTTTGTGTAACACCCCAAATTTTAGAAAAATAAGAAATAAGAAAATATTTGGAATCTTGGGGTATTACTTGATATTTAAAAAGTCTTATAAATAAATATGGAAATTAAAATATACCTAGAGAAATTATTTTGGGACAAATTTCAGATTTATTTGTGAATGAAAATGGTAAAAGAAATTACCATTTAAGAGAAAATATAAATTGGGAAATTAAAAAGACAATATCTGCCCCTAGTTGGAAAATATCCTCAATTAAAAGGGAAGGGCAGGATAGTAAAATACCCATACAACAAAATATCACTCTTCCCTTTGAATAATGGCCACACACGTGTCTTCTTAATTGTCCTACTTTCTTCTCATTTCTTCCAAAACACTCCCTCTCTCCCCACGTGTACATATACACAATAAAAAAAAATAAAAAAAGAAAAGAAATTAAAATTATATACTCCCTCTGCCCGAAATACAGACACATATACACACACCAAATCACACTTCCTCTCTCTCCCGAAAACCACTCACCCTCTCCTCTGTTCTTCGACTCCAGCGACGGCAACGACGGCGAACGGCGGCGATCGACGGCCCACACAGCGGGAAACGTTTAAGTAAGCTCAGGCATCCTTAGGTAAGCATATTCCTCTCATTTCGTTCTCTTTTCTCTCACGAATCTGAGCGTATGTGGGGGGATGATTCGAATTTTTCAGATGTTTTTGGAGATTTCTGAAATTATAGAAGTGAAGCTTGAAGCTTGTTATTGTTGTTTTGGTTGTTGATTTCGAAGATTAAGGTGAAATAGGTTCGAATTTGTTGAAGGAATTTCGACGGGGTACTGTTCATCCGAAATAAAAAATTGGGATTTTAAGTGATTGGTCGTTTTAAGGCTTGAATTCTTACATCTGATAGTCACTTTAAGGGTATGGAATCGGGTATTGGGATTGATTGGAGGGATTTTGGAATTCTGGTTGTTATTTTACCTCCCCTGTTCTTGCGTTTCGTTCGGCCAAAGAGAAGGAGGAAATTTTCCAAATAATATGTGTGTATATTAGAGTTTGAAATGGGTGTTTTGGAGGTGTGGATTGATGAATTTCTGGTTGCTTGATTTGTTGTTCAATTTCTTTGCCTTTGTTATGCTCTGACCGAGAAGGAGAAAAGGGAATTTTGAGGTTATAATTGTTAAGGTGTAATGGTGAATTGTGGGTGGTTGATTTTTGTTCTTGTTTTTCTTGTTCTGTTCTGTTCGGCCCAAGGGAAAAATGTGGCTATGTATATTTCATTTCTGCCTGGTAGAATGGATTAAAATTGTCTATTTATGGTTGATTAATATAGGGTTGTCAAGTGTGTAATTTTTGGATTTCTAGATGCCCTGACTTGATCAGTTTGATTAAGGGAAAGAGGGAAAAAAATGCTATGATGGTTAAGTTGAGCAAGAAATAGGAAATCTATGCTATAGTCTGATTTAAAGTTTTAGGTGCTAAAGTTATGATACCCATTGTTCTGGTTGCTGGATTATAGACAGAGAAAGAGAAAGGATGATTTATAATATAGGGATTTAAATTCCAATCTTTGGTTGATGTTTGGTTATTGACTTCAATGATGAAAATGGAAGGAAGGAATGATGTAAGTTTAATGGAGAATGAAGGAAGAAATAAGGGAGGTTAAATGGGATGTTCTTTGATTTGGTTAGATGTTGATTCAAAATGGATTAAGTTTAAGAAATGAAATAAGTTAGGGTAATTGTATTGGATCTTGATTTGGATTTTCATGTAAAGTGTGAATTGAATGGTATGGACTGGATTATTGGATTGAATTAGTGATTAGGCTGAATCTTAAACTAAGATGGGATTAGTTAGATGAGGGAAGTTGATCGGTGACTTACCGATTGAAGTTCAAGTTAATATTGTCTTTAGTATTTGTGATTGATAAGGAAGATTAGTTAATGTGAAATAATAAGAGGTATTTTTGTGCTTATGTTATGTATTGTGTATACTAATTTTATTTGTGTGTATATTATTTTGTGTTGGTGCAATATGTGTTAATAATGGTGTGATTAACCATTTATTTATAAATTAAGAATTTATAGTATTAGAAATAGAAAAGGGTAGTACAATAGGACTGTGAGAGCCGTTTAATTATTATCCTTAAGTTAGATATTAATGTATTATCTTTATTATAAATATTTATAGGACAAGATAGTGGGATTGAATTTTCAGAGTATAAAGAGGAGGAAGGATACAGCGAAGAGTAAATCAGGTAGCAGTTTATTTCAGTAACAAATTAAAGTACATGTATCATTTTATATTATCTGTTGCATTTAGTTGATAAGTTATTATTCCTCAGTTGGAGTACTCCAGGGTTTAGGGGTTTGGCCACCTCTTTTCCCAACCAGTTAGTTATAGTTTTAAATGCTATAATGAGAAATCCTGCAGGTAAAGCCTCCACTAGTTAATGAACATATCATTATTAGTGGTTGGTAGGTGCGGATCGCACATAGATTAATAGGGATATAACTATCGTCATTTGTGCAGTTTTTATAAAATGATTACATGTTAATATACTTATGAGAATAAAGGTTAATGAGATAAACTGCGTTGAACCATGCTTTTCAGATAAGCTAGCAGGAGTTAGACTTTTTGGGGAGTAGGTAAAGTAGAAGAAAGCAGGAATGCCTGCTTGTTAGTGTATTATGATAAACATTTTGGGCCTAGTTGTATATATTGTAAATATGAAAGATAAGCAAAAAGACAAGCATGAGTATATAAATGATAAGCAGTAAGCTGATAGGTACAGTTAAAGAGGATCGTCGATCAAGATTGTTCCTCTAGTTTATTTTGAGCCACGCTAGTCGTTATTAAGTATTATATTGATATTAAGATAATTCCGATTATTATTTTAATTATCTTATAACCACTGGAGCTTATAAATAGATTTGAAAATCTTAAATGTGTCCGAGAAGCCCATTCCAACTATGATAAGGTTGGAGCATTATTTTCAAAGAAAAAGGTTTAAAATTTTTTATATTTTAGGGCTTTCGGTATTAAAAGTGGTTATAATTCAATTAAAATACAGTAATATAGAAGTAAAAGATAAGGTGTTACACTTTGCTTCCTTTATTATTGGTTAATGGAAGAGAAAAGAGAATTGAGTATGAGGGCATCCACATGATTTGCTTCTCCTGTGGCCACTACGGTCATAACCGTGATCATTGTCCGTTTCGTAAGGCCGAAGGTGACAAGTCGTTCGAGAGTTCTGAAGGGCTTATTTTGTCGAATGCTAAGGATCCTGGAAACAACTCATCGCAGGTGAAAGCAAAGAGCAGTTACACGGAGGGCAAAGAGTCAGTTGTTGCCGTAGAGGGTGGAGCAATTTTTGGGGAATGGATGACAGTTCAGAGAGGGAGATTTCGGCGTGGCATTACCCAAAATTTTGGGAATGATAATTTCAAAAAAGTAAACAAAACTGATTCAGTTGCTAATATCACGGGCTCACAATTCTCGTCTCTGCAGAATGATGATTCCATTATGAAAGGGGCAGTTACTGATGGTTCTATTCAGAAGGAGCCTGCGAGTCATGTCACTAACTTTACACGTGTAAAGTATAACATGGCAAAAATGAGGAAGAGGTTGTGCGTGTTAAAAAAGATCCTAATTCTATGGTCAGCAAAAAAGTTGTAGGGCCAAACCTAATGGAGTTTTACTTGAAGAAAAAGGAAGAGGTGGGCTTGCCTCCCATTGGGCCTAAACTTGATAATAAGAAAAAATCTTTGGTGGCTTCATCTTTTCTTGTTACGGTACTGTCAGCACCGACAAATATAGGCGGGAAGAGTAAATCCTTAAGCTCTACAATAAGCTTATCAAGACGGGCAACTTCAGGAATTTAAGATGACCCGAGGGAGCGAAGTACATTTTATGATAATATTCTGGTTAGTCCAGAGTCATTGCTACAAGATGTTGTTGTTGAGCAATCTGAGAGGTCCGATTCAACGGACATGCAAGTCTGATTTGTGGGACTTTGTATTTCTTGATAGTTTTTTAATGAATTGTTTTATATGGAACTGTAGAGGTGCTGGTGGAAGAGCCTTACCACGCCTTTTAAAAGATTTGAAGAAAAAACATGGGTTTAGTTTCTTGGCTCTTTTAGAACCTAGACAACAGAGTGATAAAGTGAAGTTGTTAGCCAGGAAGCTTCAGTTCAGTCAGTTTGATTGTGTTGATACTCAGGGGTTCAGTTGAAGGATTTGGTGTTTTTGGGATAGTTCAGTAGATTTTAAGGTGTTATTGAAAACGGATCAAATGTTGCATGGTGTTGTTCAAAGTCAGTCGTCTCAACCATGTTTTATCACAGTGGTTTATGGGAACCCTCATTTTCATAATCGGCGGCGTCTATGGGTTTCTCTAAAACATTTGGGGGAAAATATTCAATGCCCGTTGTGTGTTCTTGGAGATTTCAATGCTACTCTTCGCCAAGATGAGCGTATGTCAAAGTCGCCTTGGTGTGCGGGAGTAGATAATATGTTTCATCAATGGGTACTGGAGTATGGGTTATCTGAGGTAGATTTTCACGGTCCAAAATTTACTTGGAATAATAAGAATTGCTTTAGTAGGTTAGACCGTGCAGTAGTGAATAATGCTTGGCGAGAAAGATTTGTTGATGCTATTGTGATTCATCTTTCTAAATATAAGTCAGATCATAATTCTATTCTCTTAAAACTATGGCTGAATTTACAGAGTAAGAAGCATGTGGATAAACCTTTCAGATTTTTTGCTCCCTGGGTAACTCATGATAATTTCAAAGACTTTGTTAACCAAGCCTGGGACCCGTCTCTAGGCTGGAATGAATCTGTTAGCAATTTTTGTAGCCAGGTGAAGGTGTAGAGCAGGCAAATATTTGGGTATATAGGGCAACAAAAATTAAATCTTCAAAATGAGTTACAGGTCCTTGACAAGCATATGCAGCTACATCCATTTTGCTCTGAGCTATTGTAAAAAAGAGAAAATGTTTGAAAGAAATTGGAGTGGATCCTTATTCAAGAGGAATTAATGTGGCTCCAAAAATCAAGGTGTAATTGGTACTCATTTGGGGATCGTAATACACAATTTTTTCACTCTATGGCTAATAGTAGAAGGAAGCATAATTGAGTGGAAGCTCTTAAATTGCAAGATGAATCTTTGTTCACAAAGGAAAATACGGAGACAACATCTCTTGTTTTTGAGAGGTCTTACCAAACCATTGATGAGGATATGCTTCAGACATTGGCAAGTAATTTGGAATCTCATGAAATTAGGCGTGCTCTCTTTGATAGGGGGCCTTTAAAAGCTCGTGATCCAGATGGATTAAACCCTCTTTTCTTTCAAAGCCAGTGGGAGATAGTTGGTCCATCTATCATCAGTACAGTGAGAAGGATCTTGGAGGTGCCGCATGAGGTAAGTGATATTAACCAAACTTCTGTTGTGGTTATTCCAAAAACTGAAGTAGTGGAGACTATTCAGGATTTTAGACCTATTAGTTTGTGCAATGTGATATATAAGATTATTACGAAAACCCTTACTAATAGGTTGAAGAGAATAATGCCGGTTCTTATTTCGCCTAATCAAAGTAGTTTTGTGCCGGGTAGACAAAGTGCAGATAATATAATTGTGGCCCAGGAAATCATTCATTCTATCAGTATGAAGAAAGCAAGAAAATCTTTTATGGCCATTAAAATTGATCTTGAGAAGGCTTATGATCGTTTGAGATGGGGTTTTCTAATGGATTATCTTAGGGAATTAAAGTTACCCCATCGGATTATTAGTTTGATAGAGGAGTATGTTTCATCTCCATCTATGCAATTAGTTTGGAATGGTGAGAGAGCAAATTCTTTTAAGCCTTTAAGAGGCCTTCAACAAGGTGACCTGCTTTCTCCCTATTTGTTTGTCATAGCAATGGAAATATTGGGCCATATGATTTAAGCTGAGGTTGATAATGGTGAATGGCTACCCTTTCAGTTAAAAAAGAATGGGACGTTTGTCTCACACTTGTTTTTTGTTGATGATTTGTTTCTATTTGCTGTGGATCAAGCGGGCCTTGTTAAAGCAATTCTAGATGACTTCTGTGTAGCCTCGGGGGAGAAAGTTAGTGCATCGAAGTCCCGTGTTTTTCTCTCACACAATGTCCATTTTATTAGGACGTAAGAGATTGCCAATTTTTTGGGCTTTTCTCTTTCGGGGGATTTAAGCAAGTACCTTGGTGTGCCAATACATCATAAAAAAGCAAATAAGATTACTTATCAAGAAACTATTGATAGAGTTGACAAGAAGTTATCATATTGGAAGGCATCTTCCCTATCTCTTGCTGCAAGACAAACTTTGGTAAAGTCGGTGGTATCAGCTACTCCCTCTTATGTTATGCAGACCAACCCACTACCAGTTACGGTTTGTACGAAGTTGGACCCTAGATGTCGGTCATTCTTATGGGGGAGTTTGTCTCGTTCTTGTCGTCCACATCTTGTTGCTTGGAAGGATGTTTGTATGAAGAAGTGTGATAGAGGGCTGGGGTTACACATGGCAAGGAAGCAAAATGATGCTTACATGATGAAACTAGGTTGGTCTCTAATCAACCGCCATGATTCTTTATGGGTCAGGTTACTACGGGAAAAATATCATTCCTAAAATTAACTCCAAAAAGGGGGGCTTTGAAGCTTGGAAAGGCATAAAAGGGAATTGGGATAAAACGGTTAAAGACCTGTCATGAAAACTTGGAAATGGGTCATCAGCGTTGTTTTGGAAGGAGAGATGGGTTCCTAAGTTAGATACCTTGGAGTCTTATGCATCTGCGGAGATACTAGAAGTGATGTTGAATTCTAGAGTATGTGACTTATATGTTAGCCCGGTCAATGGAAATGGGAGCTTCTTACTGGTTTACTTCCTTAACCTATTTTGGAAGAGCTAAGAAGTTGTTCGCTAGACAGTAGTTAATCTCAGAAGGATTAGCCCAAGTGGCATTGGAATTCAAATGGTTTATTTACACTGAAATCTGCGTATGAAAGCATTAGCTCTCAGGGAACCTTTAGGAATGCTGGTTTATGAAAGCATGTTTGGAAGTTAAAAGTGCCGCAAAGGTGTCGAACATTCCCTTGGTCAGCTCTTAAAGGTCGGTTATTAACAAATTCGGCCAGATTTAATCGTGGATTTGCTTAAACAGACGTATGTCCTTTATGTCAACAAGGTGTAGAGTCAGACTTGCATGCACTATGTCTTTGTACTTATGCTCAGGAGAAATGGAAAGAGATTGTCCCTGAAGAACTAAGACATAGGTTTTACAGTTTCTCTGATGTATCGATTTGGATTGAATGGAACATCAGACGTCGATGTGAAGTCAATGGTTTTCGTTGGGGTATTTGCTTTGCTATTGCATGTCTTAACATCTGGTTATGCAGGAATCAGAAGGCGTTTATAGGAGAGTATGATTCTCCATATGCTTTTAAGGCTAGGACCTTTGCATGTGTTTCATGATCTGGGTTTAGGATGCAAGTTCTCCAAGGTGGGCCGAGTTCAGAGACGAAATAGATTGCACCAAAAGCAGGTCGTATAAAAGTTAATATAGATGGGGCTTTTAGTTCCATTACTGATCGTGCAGCCTGTGATGGGGTGTTCCGGAATCAGGACGGTCACTTTGTGTTTGGTATTATGGTTTACTTGGGTTCTGTTCCGAGTGTTACTGCAGAGCTTTGGGGGCTGATATGGGCTTTAAAGATTGCTTGGGATAATGGTTTCAACAATCTTGACTTTGAATGTGATTATGCAGCTGTTTTAAATGTTTTGGATGAGAAGGGCAATAATGATGTGGAGCTCCATGGTTTGCTACAGGAAGCAAGGCAATTAATCAAAAGGGATTGGGATATCTCTATTCAACAGTGCACCAGGGAATCTAATAAAGTGGCTGACCGTTTGGCCAAGGAAGCATTGGGTTTATCGTCGGGCTTTGAATGTTTTTCTGTGGCCCTTGAGTTCTTGAAGATCTTCATCAAGCGTGACATAGAGAGTCGACGGTCTTCTTTTTTTATTTTTTTGTCTGTTCTCAGTAGTGGTGTGTAACCTCATGTAGTTTCTTTATTCTATAAAAAAAAAGAAAAAAGACAATCCTTTTTGGCTCCCAATTCTTCTTCGTCATCAACCCACTAAACCTATTAAACTCATCATTAACTTAAGGTGAGCATTGAACAGTGAAAATTATGGGAATTTCAAGGTTTACTATATGAGAAACCTGCTATTCACTGGAACATCCCAAAATTTAAAAAAAGGTTAATAAAAAAATATTTAGAATCCTTGAGATATTATTTAATATTTAAAAAACTTTATAAATAAACTTAAAAATTAAAGCATATATAGAGAATTTATTTTTAAAAATAAATTAAGATCAAAGTGGAAGGTGTAAGGGAACTGTAATTCAAATTTTCAAAGAGGGGCATGGGAAGGAAGAAAAATAAGAGGAATTGGAAATGTCAACTCTCTTTATCTTGCCATAATTAAAAATATCTTAACTTATAAGCAAAAGGAAAAAAAAATGGTAATTTAATCATTTTTAAAATATCTCTTTCCTATTTCTCTTCCACTTCCGTCACTCTCCCTCGTCCCTACCCTCTTTCTTCCTTCGATCACTCTCTCTGTTTCCTCCGAACTCGGCGGTGGCGATGGACGGCCCAGAAAGCTCCGGCGACGGCGAGTTCGTTTTCCGGAGAAGGAGGAACATCCGACTCAGACATTACCATCCTCACTCACTCTCTTTTCTCTGGATTTCTCTCGTTCTCTCCGTCTCTTCCACGATCACTAGCGAGCTTCGACGGCGGTGAATTCTTTTTCCGGCGAAGGAAAGCTCAGAAATTTCATACAAAGCCTGATTCAACACCAGGTAAGGTCCCTCTTCTTGTTTTTACCTTAATTTCTTCTATCGGTGCGATTCTGAGCGAGGTCCGATCTGGATTATGGGGATTTTGGGATGAAAACTGATTTAAATTTTGATTAATCTGGTTAGAAGTAGAATAGAGTTGATATATGGTGATGTATGTTAACTTTCTGGGATTTTCGAATTCTCTGATTCCTCTCTGTGTTTGGTACCCATTTTGGTCTTTTTGTTCCTCTGTTGTTCGACTCTTCTGCTTGGTGGCTGAAATTGGTGACTGAGTAAATGTAAAATTAAGATAGAATTAGTATATGGTTGATTTCTGTTGAGTATTGGTGATTTCGAAATTTGAAATGCGGTGCTCTGTTTCGGTCGATGAAATTCTGTCATGGTTTGGCTTGTGAATCTTGATGTTATGTGAGAATCTCAAATGATTAAAGTAAGATATGAGCTTTGATATTGAGGCTTCCAATTAAAAGACTGACTAGTTTAGACTTGACTTTCATTAAGGTTTAAATTATAAGAAACCCCACTGTTGATGCTTCCAAATGTCACATAAGAATTTAGATTATTAAGTCATGTACAAAGGTCCTAGTGTGATGATTATACTAACCTTCTTGAATGTGATAATTTTTCAGACTTAATAGGGTAGCTTTGTGAGGAATTAAGAAGGGGTTTGCCATAGTGAAAGAATTGTTCAAGGTTTCTTGAAGATCATTTGTAGTAAAGTAAGATAATATTAGATTAATGGAAGATCTCTGTACTGTTTGATTCTGTTAATTTCAAGTGGAATTTCTGATGTTCTTGTTTCACTGTAGAGGAATGTTGTCAAAATTTAGTTAGAAACTAACTAGAATGGATATATGTTATTGTAAGTTCAATCTATAAAGCACATAAGTATGCCTGATTATGAAAAGTTGTTGCTATGATTATCATTCCAAGTTTGATGTGGCTGAAGTTGAAATAGGAATATAAATGAATTATGATGTAGGTAATATGCAGCAAAGATAGGAATTTAGAGAGAGGTGGTATTATTGTAATGATACTGGGGTTAATGGAAAATAATATTTTTCTGAGTTGGAAGTGTTTAGAGATTTTTAAAAGGTTTTGAAAAGGGAGCTTCTCAGGATTGTGTGATATGATTGTTAGATGAAGTAAATAATTTGAACCTGAAAGTTTAATCTATGTTTTGGACTTCTGAAAAGGGGGAAAGGCGAGAAACAACACTGATCATACCGAAACCAAATCAAGTTCATGGACTCCTAGTGAAGGCTAGGTACAAGGCTACAAGCTCATACAACTATGGATAAACCAGCTTTGAATCAGTTCCAATGGCTGTCAGAGGTTGATCCAGTCCCAGACGGGAACCAAGTGTTGCCACGGAGTCCTAAATGAACCTTGCATAGTTTAACATAGTGATGAGAACTATGATACTCATAATTGTCAGACATTAAAATTGATTCCAGTAAACACACAATGCACATATTCTTTTCTAAAAATATTTTATATTTTTGTAAACTAAAAGCTATGGAAATTTAGGACATGCAATCCATTCCACCAAACTTCTAAAGAGAAAAACCGATGGCATGCACTTCTACATCGTGAAATTTAAAGTCAAATTGAAATTTGAAAGTATAAAATGACCATCTCCTTTATTATTGTTTCTAACCAGCCTTGTAAAACTAAGAATTGTGTGTAATTTAAAGTTGTGTGGTATTCCATTGTGTTCTTTCTGCTCACGCATTCAGGAAAATTCAATGTTCTTCTGACTGAAACCTCCAAATTAAACCAGCAACCACACATCATTTTAATTTCACTTCCAAAATCTAACATGTAAAGTTGAAGATTGTAAATATGAAATTTTAAATTACAAACAGAAGTTGTTAAATTTAATTTGTAAGCATTTAAAATTAAAATATAAATATAAAATTGTTAACACTTCTCTATTTAATTTTCTTACTTTGAATCAAGAGTATTTTTTAAACATAATTTTAAAGTTGATTTTTTTTTTTAATTTCAGAAAACAATAATAAAATTTTAGTATCTTTTGACGAGAACGTTTAGACTTCAGAGTGACTTATAAAAAAAATGCCAGACAAAAAGTAATTTTATTAGGCAATTAAATATCAAAATTAATAAAATATGTTATACTTGGCAGACGATTAGTTCCTTAAACATCTGAGTTTGACCAAGTGTATGTAGGGGTGTCCAAACCCGGGATCGCGACCGGGAATCGGGATTCCCGGTCCCGGTCCCGGAATGTTGCCGGGAATGGTCCCGGGAATTCCCGGAACAGTTTTGGGTGGCTGGATATTTTAAAAAAAAAATCTGGGCCTTTTTTCATCAGCCCAATTGACAAATTTAGGCCACCCAAAGCTCCTAATAGCTGTCAAAGTGCACAAGTATGAGAAATATATATATATACATATATAAAAATCTTATCCATAATCCAAGCCCAAAAAATGCTGAAACAGCCACACCTGATTCACTAACTGGCTGATTCAAACAAACAAATGTGTTCAATCAAACAGCCACATCTTATATAATGCTGAAACCGTCCAAAAAAAAAAAACAGCCACACGCCAAATTTGCAGAGTCACACGTCTTATCCATAATCCATAACACAAAAAGTACATTACTACATTTAGAATTACATAAAGAAAGCAAATAAATGTGTTCAATCTAACACAAAATAGCAAACCAACATCCAAGTCATTTTTAAAGAAAAGTCATGCTTGCTTTGGTGCTTCTGGTTTGCTAGGAGTAGCTGATTTTATTCCTTATCTGCATACAAAAATACAAATTGCAAGTCAATTAGAGAAAACAAATTATGTTGATTTTTAATACAGATAGTCAAATAGTATTAAGAATTTAATAAATTAGACCAAACAAGTAAATTAAATAGTGGTCCCAAGCTGTGGATTTATTCCTTTTTGTTGGTCTTTCTTCTCCTACATTTGTTTCAACCTCCATCTCATCTTTTGATGATTCATTTTCTTCTCCCTCAATTTGGTCTTTATTATCCTCCTCAATTGGTTAGATGGTTCCGTTACAGGCCATCTTTGCTACCTTCCAAAATATGAAACAAACAAAAGTATGAACTGAATCATTAAGTATGAACATTAAGTATGAAATTATCCTCCTAATTACTAATGAAGTTAGAAACAAACAAATAGACAAGCCAAAAACTGAATCATTAAGTATGAACATCACATGTGACTATAAAAAAGCAAACATGAAAGAAAATAAGTCACAAATTTATTATCATCTATCAAAAAGCAAGGAGAGGCAGGGCACATAACATCTACTCATCTAGAATCGCTATACTCACACATTAAAGAAAAAAACCAGAAAATTAAAGCGTGAAATTTAAAGGACATTAAACGAAAATTTCTTAAGCCAAAGAGAGAAATTTAATGTGCAGAATCTTAAACCAAAAAACTGACCTCACAGAACAAACCCAATTCGAAAATTTAACAAACAAATGAACAAAATTAAGAACAAAATAACCCAGATTAAGGTTCAGTAGTGATCTTCGGATTCAAAGTGATCAAAGTAAAAGCATTGCAACACAGTGTAAACCGACTTAAGAAAGTTAACTAAAATACTAAATCTGTTCAGGATGGCACACCTACATGAAGTCATGAACTACAGAAAGTAGAGAAATATCTGAAGAAGACACAGGTGATGGATGGAGAGGGATCAGAAGCACTGAAGCAGCAAATTAATAAAGCAGAGAACAGAGTAACCTTGTAAAGACGCACAAAAAGAGAAAGAGAGACGGAAAATACCTGAAGAAGACGCAGGAGAGGGACGACGGAGAGGGAAGAACCGAAGAAGAGTGAGCAAACGGGACTGATCTGCGCCGTCGGTGTGAGAGGTCCGTCGGTGTGAGACTGTGCGTTCTGTGCCGTTGCTGCTCAGTGATATCAGTCTGAAATCGGGGATTTGAAATCAGGGGATGAGAAAATTGGGAATCAATTTTGAGGAAAATACAAAATACACCTATGTGAATGTGAGTTCTGCGCTGTCGCCGCTCGCGAAGCAATTAATCCACGAAGGTTGAAGGTGAGGAAACACCGAAACAATATGGGTGATTTAGGGTTTAGGTGTCAGTGAATGAATGAAGGTTGAAGGGTTTAGGGAAACTGGGGGGGAGGTGAAGTGTAAAGTTGGGCCTCTTCAACTCGGCCGTTCAATATAATCAATGTGATTTGTTTTTTTTTTAAAACTGATTTGACAAATTGGGCTAAAAGGCCACAACATTATTTTTTTTAATTATGTGTGTCCGGGACCGGGATTCCCGGGGCCTTTCCCGCTTCCCGGTCGCGGTCCCAGAATTTTTTTCCCGGAATTTCCGGGACGGGAAATTCCCGATCCCGGAAGGCCGGGACCGGATGGACACCCCTAAGTGTATGTAGAAAACTCTGTAGGAAAAGACAAACTAACTAAAAGCTTAATGAAGTTATCTATATGAAAAAAGTTAAAGTAATTAAAGGGGAAATAGAATAGTTATTTAGAAATTAAAAAAATGCTGTAAAAATTATGCCCTCTACTTGATGCAAGCCCCTGACATGCATACTCAACCTCCGACAGAAAATCATTACTAGTTATTTAAAAAACCAATATTTTTGTCTCCCAATTCTTCTTCGCCATCAACCCACCAAAGCTTTTAAACCAATCAATAATTTAAGGTGAGCATTGAGCAGTGAACATTGTAGGAATTTCAAGGTTTACCATATGAGATACCTGCTACTCACCACCATGCGAAGTCCCTGATGTAGTATTTCATTTATACAGGATTTCAATTTCAAAGTGACTGATAAATTATAAAATCAGAGTGATTGCTATTATTACTAACGTACATAGGAGAAGAGACTTTCAATAAGGGACGCAGAACAGACGATTTCAAAGTGACTGCTAAATCACCAATATCATAACGATTGCTAAAATAAGGGGAAAGCACAGAATTCCATCAATGAGATTGACCTGGAGGATTCATTGACTCCCACATTTCTATTTTTTTAATAAAAAAGTTTTTGCTATTCCACTATTCCAAGCTAATTGAAGGCCAGCAACCCAGACATTTCACTTGAAAAATCTAACACAGAAACATAACAAACAGACAGGCTTCATGTTGATTTATCAAATTAATATATATACACAATCCCTTTCTTTCCTTAATATAAGACCCACTTGGGTTGATTTTAGTCCTAGATATATGATATTTTCTAATTGTTGCCAATATTTTATTATCCAAATTTCTCCCAATAATACTCTCTCATGAATGATCAAGTAAGAGATGGGGAAGAGGTTAAAGAAGATGATTTGGTGTTTTAGAGAAAGTATGTCATATTAACTTATTTAACTAACAAACTTGATTCAATCAAAGGGATAAGGGTTATTTTTGTCCCATAAATATCTACTAAGGATTACTGAGTGCCCGGAAGTTTTTTAATGATCAATTTTTCTTCGGAAGTTACGAAAAAATATCAATGTTGCTCTACCGTTAATTAATGTTAAATTTGACCGTTAGTTTGACTTATATAGCACAGCTAGTAGTACAGCCACATCATAATTCAAAGCCATGTCAGCATCCCCTCTCTCTTCCTTTCCTTCTTCACCTAAATCTCCGTTCCCAACACTTTGTCACCACCTGAGAAAATCCCTCACAAACGGCTCCATCATCACCGTCGGATTCGCCGTCACCACCACCTTCCTCTTACATCGATCAAACAACTCGTAACTTTCCGATCTCACATTAGCAGCATAAAATGTGCACAACAGACACACTTCAAGTTCAGACCACGAAATTTGGGGAAAAAAAGACAAAAAAGAAAAGAAAAGAAAAGAAAACACATGGAGTATATACCAGGAAAGAACGGTGCGTGAAGCGAGTTCGATGTCACAGATCTTGACTCCGCAAAGGAGATGAAGATGGGTTTGGATTCTGATGGCTTCGGAAATGAAGAGGTAAGCGACAATATTTGCAAATTTACGTGAAGACAGCATCTCAATCGGGTTTTTGTTGTTCCGTCGTTTTTGAAGCAATGGAATCATTAGGATTTATTGTGATTTTGTTTGCTGCTATTGTTTAGTTGATCGTGTTTGGTTTTAGAGATATTGATGAGGGATTTATTGTGATTATGTTCAGTCTGATATTTCACCTATTCTTCATAAGGTTTTTTTTAATCAGATTAGAAATCAATTTCTGTAGTTATTGAAGCAATGAAGTTTTTTGGATTTCATGGTGGATTTGTTTGCTACAATTTTTACTTGATCGAGTTTGGATTTTATTGAAGTAAGAGATGGATCTAGTTTGGTTTTTTGGTAGTCTTTCCACTAGCCTATTTTATTTGTTTAAACATGAAGAAGGTGGTTAAATGAAGAAGGAATACGAGTAGGTGAGCAAGGTGAAGAGCAGCTCTTTGACAGCTGGGGTTGTTACCGGCACTGTTTTTCATTTTTTTTAAGGAAGAAAGAGGGAGGAAGAAGAAGACGGCACATGTGGCAAGGATGAGAGGGGGTGCTGACGTGGTTTCAATTATGACGTGGCTGTACTAGCTGTGCTATATGAGTCAAACTAACGGTCAAATTTAACAATAATTAACGGTAAGGCAACATTGATACTTTTTGGTAACTTCCATGGTAAAATGATCTTTAAAAAACTTTCAGGTACTCAGTGATCCTTAGCAGATACTTTCGGAGCAAAAATGACCCTTATCCCTTTAATCAAATCAAGTAAATAAGTCATGAATTTATGAAAGGGGGGAGTGGCAACAATGGAGTATGTAATAATAGTACTTATCCATAATTCCCCCAATATAAATTCATCATCCATGATGTTAAGGGGAAGGGATCCATACAAGTTTTTCTATTATGATGTAAAAGAGAGGAAAAACAAGTAAGCATTAAACAGGAGTGGAAATAGTAGCATCAGCTTCAAGGTCAACCATTTGAGAAGCCACTTCCTCTGTTCCTTGGGTATGCAAGAGATGTAACAAATACTCGTAACATAACACCAACATCACTATCAGTCCAATCGAAGACACTTTGATAAAGAGAGACCTGATGGGAGAGACCAAAACCAATAGCAGAAGCTCACACGCAATACCTCCAGACCAACGGCTCACACCAACCATTAACTTTTAGGAATGATCACTCATATGATGATATGATCTCGTCAAAGTTATTATGAGTGACATGAAGACGAAGTACACAAATATTGATATAACGAAAAGCATAATGACAGTAGGATGTTCAGTGAAAGGATCGGTGTTGGATCCTTGGTACTTTATTCCCATCAAGGTGAGAAGCAATCTAGTCAAGTAGGCATAAATGGTGTGAAGGGAAGCAATGAAATCTGCCTCGGACAGCCTTCAATCAATCCAGAAATATAATAAATAAAAAATAAATTAAAATAAGGGAAAATATCCATAAAAAAATAATTTACCTAGGTGGTGGATTGTGATTTCCCACTTCATTGCAGGGCAAATATAGGAAGAAACAGAGATAAAGAGCAAAAAACTTGACATGAAGCTTCTCAACATAGACAGGGAACCAAAAATGGTGTGAAGAATCAAAACTGAATTGGAGGGCATTGAATAAATATAAGGAAAAATGAGGTTAAAAAGAGCACTTACATATGATTTCCCTTTACCCATTATTCAGAAATTGAGACTCAGATTCCCTACAGACATTTTCGACCGTGAACCAAAGAAAAAGTAGCTACCCACGCCAACTCGGGTCGGGACTTGTGTTTTTACATGATTACCCTTTCTTCCCCACCCCTTTAACTAAAAACAAAACCCAAAACCAATAAAAACATATTTGACTAAGAAGAACCCCCAAAGCATTTTTACATGATCCCCCCGGCCAAAAAAAGAAAAAAAAAAAAAAAAGAAAAAAAAAACTCTTTGAGTAAGAAGAAACTCTAAAGCATCAGCACATACAGTTGGTCTAGAGGTTTAAGGTCCTATTAAATCTCTTAAGGTCTCAAATTCAAATTCTAAAAAAGACCTTTGTGTTGGGAGGGAAAGCCACGAACCCCAAAACTAAAGTAATCAGTTGTTCGGATGTCTACTAATAGGATTCAGATTAGTCGCTGATTCTCAGTTAATACATATTTATATATATATATATATATATAAAAGAACCTCAAAGCATTTTTACACGATTACCCATTCCCCCAACCTCTTTGACTAAAATGAACTCCCAAAGCGTTTTTACCGAATTGCCCTTTCCCGCTACCGAGACTTTTGTTTCTCTAGCCAAACTTTCACAGCATAGATTAAGGTATATTTGCCAACAAAAGTTGGATTAATTGACCAAGAGATGAATTATAATTTATGATATGGTGGGATCCAATACCAGTGATGATGTGATTGACATTTGTTAGCGGGTGATCTGTAAGAAATTCTGTAGGCATTTTTTGAGCTCATCAGTATATCTACTTCTAATTAATTCTAACTTCCAAAACTCAATATCAACATTTTGTTATAGAAAAACAAGATTACAGAACATTTTTTATTAGATATATTGATTTAATCAACTAATGATCATTTAAAAGCAAAAAATGAGAGTAAAAAAAATAGAATTTGTGTGTGTGTGTGATCAAATAAATTATGGAGACCTTCAAAAATCAAATTCATAATAGAAATAGAAGGATTAATGTTAAATTTTGTCGAAGTTTTCACGTATGACTTGTTAGTATTCAATTTTTTTTTTTTTCTTTTGGATTAATATTGCTCTAGAAATGTTAATCAATAAGCAATATCACCTATAGTTGTTGAAAATATTAATGACAATCATTAATTTTTTTTAAGTGTCAGCATGAGTTTTTTTAATAATTAAGACAAATTAATTCTTTTTTAACACTTTCAAGCAATGTTAAAAAAATTACGGATACTTACAAATCACATAAATATCTGAAGGATAAAATTAAATTTTAATTTAAATTATAAATGTATTATTACATTCAATCCTTAATATTAAACCTATAAAGTAGATCTTATATGAAGGATCAAGAATAATATTAAAAATAATGAGTTTAACCAACTTGATAATGGATTTTAGAACCTCACTCTATGTTTAAACAGATAAGTTTAGTATAATATTAAAAGTAGAGTTTTACCAAGTTGATAATGGATTTTAGAACCTTACTTTTTGTTTAAACGGAGAAGTTTAGTAATGATGATAGATTGATATGATCATTGATAATCTTGTAGTAGTACAATGTTTTATTAATCATTTTTTCGGAATTCTTGGACAAATTAAATAGGTTTTGTTTTTTTGGACTGAAGACAAATTAAATGGGTTTTGACTAATCAAGGTAGTGACTACTGACTAGTGAGTATTTCCTCTGCGGTAATTCTGTCTCTGGCCCACTGAACAGTCGCCTTCATATTTGATTATTATTTGAGGTTGGATGAAATATAAGACAAGATTCTGACAGAAGAAAGTATATACTATGAGATAAGATAATCAAATGGCCATGTGTCATGATCACTATTTAAAGATTAAGTTGGGCTGGGCTATTTCTTACATATAAATGAAGTTGAATTGGGAGCTCAAACCTCAAATAGACAAGAAACTGGACCATACCAGCAATCAATCTTAAGTAGGCCTAGCCCAGATTTTCTCCCACCGTGTTCCTGTTGTTACTTTTTATATCATCACACCACATCCTAGCCCGAACCCCTCTTAAGAACTAATTTTTATATTAAATAAGTAAAAAAAAAAAGACATCTAAAGTTAAATATAAATGTCCTTTTAAACTCAAACTTATTTCAATGGAATTATGGGTTGACTTCATTATAATACTTAGGTTGAAGCATATAAAATAAAATTATGTTAGAATAGAAAATTAAATGAAAAAATATGGTCAAAATATACTATAATTAATACCATGAGAAAATTTAATTTTTAAATAAAAAACCATAAAAATATATCACAAATTATAATATATGCTACCATTAAGATAATTTAGCACATGCCAATCATACACACAACATATATATACCAAAAATTATTAGAACAATGATATTACCAAAATGATTACAGGGTAAAGGAACAAAAATGTCTATAAGCTTTTTTCAAAAGAGTGTTAGATACCTTAAATTTTTTTTGATACAAAAATACCCATGAATTTCTTCAAATTGAGGCAAAAATGTCGGCGCTGTTAATAGAAAGTAAAGCCGTTACTTTTCACCTGATGGAACCCATATCACTATTTAAAAATGGTTATTTTTTAATGGGTGAATGAGCAAAAATATCCCTAAGCTTTTCAAAGCGATTTTTTGGGTAAAAAAAAATACCTATTTATTCTTCCTCTTCCCCATTTTACTTATTTTTATATGAAAAGTTTAGATTTTCGTTGCAATTTTCTCTCACAATTAATAGCTCCAACTGCCTTATAATAAATACCATATATCATAGAAAAGATTTTCGTGTCTCTTTTATACTGCATAATTTTTATTGCATTTCCTCTATATTAATTTATTGTTAGCCCATATTTTTCTTTAAATTTGGCCAATTAAATTTC
The DNA here is from genome assembly GCA_037074515.1 of Mimosa bimucronata. Classification (NCBI taxonomy): domain Eukaryota; kingdom Viridiplantae; phylum Streptophyta; class Magnoliopsida; order Fabales; family Fabaceae; genus Mimosa; species Mimosa bimucronata. The sequence continues at coordinate 17,635,654 of CM073440.1, read as the reverse complement.
AAAAAAGGAGTTTAATAAAAATTGTCCTTGAGTCCTTAATTTGTAAATATGAAAGTTTCACTTGTATTATAATATAAACAAAAATTTATAAATCTAATTTGTAAAATGGTAAAATTGACATATAAAGGACGTGGAAAGTATCAAATTAAATTTATATGTAACTATCATATGTGTAACATGTGCTTTTTTCTATTCCCACAATATGTAGTCATCATCCAAAATGTTAAGGGAAGGGAACGGATCCATACATATATATACAAGTTTCTGCAACATATATAGTATGAAAAAGAAAATACTTCAAGTAATAAGCAATTAAGCATTAAGCAGTAGAATTTGTAGGTGGAGCTTCAAGATCCACCGTATGATGATGAGAACCCTGACCCTCTGTTTCTTCTTCACCATGCAAGAGGAGATAACATGAGACCAACATAATTATCAGTGCAAGGGAAGACACATTGATGAGCAGTGAGCTCACTGGAGAGACCAACAGCAGTAAAAGAAGCTCACAAGCAAGAGCTCCAGACATATGGCACACAGCATAAAGCATAACCTTAAGGGGATGATGATGATTCCTTATATGATTTGATGATCTCGAAGTTATGATCAGTGCAATTACATAGACAAATACTGATGTAAGGATAAGCGTCATCAGTGTAGGGTGTTCACTGAAAGGGTTGGTGCCGGATCCTTGGTACTTTATTTCCATAAAAGTGAGCAGTGATCCAATCAGGTAGCCATATATGTTGTGAAGTGAGGAAATGAAATCGACCTCCCGCAGCCTTCTATCAATCAATAAATATAATAAATAAAAAGAAATTGAAAACCCGCCATATCCATAAAAAAACAATGCTACTGTTGTCCTTAATATATATACAACTCAATCGACTAATTAATTTGCATGGACTAATGAAGTTAAATAAATGAATTGTTTATATCATGTGCTAGATGATCTATTTGAAATATTTATATACATAATTTGATCATGATCATCAGTGGTTTATAAGTAAGAAAATTTAGTTTAAGAAAACAATAAATATAAATACTTTAAATTATTTATTTAGCTTTTTTATCTCTCCGAACTAATCCAATGGATGTTATATTAAGGATTGGGTGTAGTGCATAAATAGAAAAGGGCACTCCTTTACTTCTTAATGTAAGACATATTCATCTAACTTGAAATAATGAATGAGGAAGTTAAAAAAATGAGACCTCTCTAAAATACCTGTGTGTGACATCAAATTATACTTTTTCCCCGGTATTAAAAATGAGATTATGTATCAGTCGAGTCGATGAGTGAGGTAAATAATTCTGAAAAAAAAAATGATCAAAGATAAATAAAAAAAGTTCTTATATAAAATTCTACTACCAAGCTTGGTCTTACGCCCAGAAGCAGCACAAGAGGAGTAAGTAATAATTAATAACCTGGCTGGAATATCACGAACTCCCGCGGCAGTGTTACGTAATATTGTGGAAAAAACAGCAGAAACAGAGACGATGAACGGGACAAACCTTGAGATGAAGTTTCTGAAAGCAGAAATTAAAACTTGAGTCGAAGTAATTAAGGAGCCACACAAACAGAGAACCAAAAATGGTTTGTGTGATTGATGAAGTAGTAAAATGGAAAAAGAAGTTCTTTTTGAAAGGAAAAAAGGCATTTACTGAACCATAGCAACATAGTAGATAAGGGAAGAGAGTAAATAACTTGAGTGGCATAGTAATATTGCTGCTTGATGTTGTGGAAGTAGAGGGATGAACAGAGATGCAATTAAAAAACCCAGACATCAAGCACACGAAATCGGGCCGCGTTGCTCAAGGCTCTACAACAGGTTATATGCGAGAAGACGGTGATGGCAAAGCTCGTAACTAAACCCAGAAACAGGAAGACATTATTTTAGATATCACAGAGCAAAACAGAGGAAATAAGCAAGACACAGGACACAATTTTTTCCCCAAATTTCAGTTAGGAATACAGGTAGCTTTTGGGATGACTCGAAAAAACAAATATGGGAAAGCTAGAAAAAGCTGAGAGAGAGCCAATAGATAAGAGGAGATGACTACGCAGGGCATGAAAAAAGAAGGGAGAAGAGATCTGAATTTATAGTTGAGGCTCGGGAAGTATAGTGCCGCTATTTAGAGCTTTTTTAATCACCAAAACTGGTTATTTTATCACTTTTATTTTATGGCCTTTTTAAGGTTGATAACAGAGTGACATGAACATAATAGTGAGTGAGTGAGGGAGGAGTGAATGAACCTCGACCTTATTATTTTCGAGTGAACATATATCCTTACATCTACGTGGCACGTAGAGGTCGAACTTATGTAGTCGTTTTCTTATAAAAACCTTATGTACTAATAACTGAAAAGTGGTTAGAACTTAGAACTTAGAAGTGTAGATTATTATATTTTTTATTTGGAACTTGTATCTAACCTTTTTGGAAAATTTTTATTATAGAATCGTTGGCAGTGTGTGAATAGAGTTGGGGTATGACATTATAATATGGAAAAGAAGAAGTACTGATTGGATGTGGGTGTGGTAGTAGAGGAAGACTTTTGACTTTTCAATGTTTGAATATTTGATTGCGTGCGTACCAACAACTTAATAGTGGTCCCGGGAAACTTATAAAAATGTCTTTATAAAGGATTATGACTTCATAAAATTTCGATTAAATTTTTAGATATTGAAAATATATTTAATATATTATAATTAGTTTTGACAAGCTAAGCAAATAATATCGATTGATCTAGGAGAAATTGTGTAACTCATCCTTCACATAATTTAAACTGGGTTTTGTTGTGAAGAAAACTTGGGGAGGAGAAAATAGGAGAAAAAAAAGGGGGGAATTTATTTTATCCTTCTATGATAAGAAAATGGGCTCATAAGATTTTTAACCCTTTTCACTTTTCTCTTCCCTCTATTTTCTCCCTTAATCCAAACAGATAAAGATTTATTTTCTCTCCCATTTCCCTCATACTTTTTTCCTCCCCAAGTTTTCTCCATAACCAAACACAGTGTTAATGTTTGACAAATCATAAGTCAATATAGTGGAAATATTTTTATATGAAGTGTCATTTGTGTGAATGAACCTCGAGCTTATTATTTTCGAGTGAACATATATCCTTACATCTACGTGGCACGTAGAGGTCGAGGTTCATTCACTCACTATTATGAGAGGTGAACATATATCCTTACATCTACGTGGCACGTAGAGGTCGAGGTTCATTCACTCCTACCTCACTCACTCACTATTATGTTCATGTCACTCTGTTATCAACCTTAAAAAGGCCATAAAATAAAAGTGATAAAATAACCAGTTTTGGTGATTAAGGGCTTGTTTGGCTGGACTTATTCCAGCCAAATAAGTCCTTATTTTAAAGGATAAGTACTTATTTTTCAAAAAAGTTGTTTTGAGTATGTTTGTCTCGACTTATAAAAATAAGTAACTTATAACTTATAAGTCAAAATAAGTATAAGTTCTTTTTTTTAACTTATGACTTATGACTTATGACTTATAAGTCACTTTTTTGGTGGACCCCACAATTCTAACTTATTTTACACATCAAATCACAACTAACCCAAACATAAATCACTTTTTCAAAAGTTCATCCAAACATACACCTCATTACACAATATGACTTATGACTTATAAGTCACTTTTTTTAACAGCTCATCCAAACATAAATCTCATTACACAATCTGACTTATTTTCAGTTTGACTTATTTTCAGTTTGACTTATTTTCAGTTTGACTTATCTATAAGTCACTTTTTCAGAAGTCCATCCAAACACACCCTAAAAAAGCTCTAAATAGCGGCACTATACTTCCCGAGCCTCAACTATAAATTCAGATCTCTTCCCCCTTCTTTTTTCATGCCCTGCGTAGTCATCTCCTCTTATCTATTGGCTCTCTCTCAGCTTTTTCTAGCTTTCCCATATTTGTTTTTTCGAGTCATCCCAAAAGCTACCTGTATTCCTAACTGAAATTTGGGGAAAAAATTGTGTCCTGTGTCTTGCTTATTTCCTCTGTTTTGCTCTGTGATATCTAAAATAATGTCTTCCTGTTTCTGGGTTTAGTTACGAGCTTTGCCATCACCGTCTTCTCGCATATAACCTGTTGTAGAGCCTTGTGCAACGCGGCCCGATTTCGTGTGCTTGATGTCTGGGTTTTTTAATTGCATCTCTGTTCATCCCTCTACTTCCACAACATCAAGCAGCAATATTACTATGCCACTCAAGTTATTTACTCTCTTCCCTTATCTACTATGTTGCTATGGTTCAGTAAATGCCTTTTTTCCTTTCAAAAAGAACTTCTTTTTCCATTTTACTACTTCATCAATCACACAAACCATTTTTGGTTCTCTGTTTGTGTGGCTCCTTAATTACTTCGACTCAAGTTTTAATTTCTGCTTTCAGAAACTTCATCTCAAGGTTTGTCCCGTTCATCGTCTCTGTTTCTGCTGTTTTTTCCACAATATTACGTAACACTGCCGCGGGAGTTCGTGATATTCCAGCCAGGTTATTAATTATTACTTACTCCTCTTGTGCTGCTTCTGGGCGTAAGACCAAGCTTGGTAGTAGAATTTTATATAAGAACTTTTTTTATTTATCTTTGATCATTTTTTTTTTCAGAATTATTTACCTCACTCATCGACTCGACTGATACATAATCTCATTTTTAATACCGGGGAAAAAGTATAATTTGATGTCACACACAGGTATTTTAGAGAGGTCTCATTTTTTTAACTTCCTCATTCATTATTTCAAGTTAGATGAATATGTCTTACATTAAGAAGTAAAGGAGTGCCCTTTTCTATTTATGCACTACACCCAATCCTTAATATAACATCCATTGGATTAGTTCGGAGAGATAAAAAAGCTAAATAAATAATTTAAAGTATTTATATTTATTGTTTTCTTAAACTAAATTTTCTTACTTATAAACCACTGATGATCATGATCAAATTATGTATATAAATATTTCAAATAGATCATCTAGCACATGATATAAACAATTCATTTATTTAACTTCATTAGTCCATGCAAATTAATTAGTCGATTGAGTTGTATATATATTAAGGACAACAGTAGCATTGTTTTTTTATGGATATGGCGGGTTTTCAATTTCTTTTTATTTATTATATTTATTGATTGATAGAAGGCTGCGGGAGGTCGATTTCATTTCCTCACTTCACAACATATATGGCTACCTGATTGGATCACTGCTCACTTTTATGGAAATAAAGTACCAAGGATCCGGCACCAACCCTTTCAGTGAACACCCTACACTGATGACGCTTATCCTTACATCAGTATTTGTCTATGTAATTGCACTGATCATAACTTCGAGATCATCAAATCATATAAGGAATCATCATCATCCCCTTAAGGTTATGCTTTATGCTGTGTGCCATATGTCTGGAGCTCTTGCTTGTGAGCTTCTTTTACTGCTGTTGGTCTCTCCAGTGAGCTCACTGCTCATCAATGTGTCTTCCCTTGCACTGATAATTATGTTGGTCTCATGTTATCTCCTCTTGCATGGTGAAGAAGAAACAGAGGGTCAGGGTTCTCATCATCATACGGTGGATCTTGAAGCTCCACCTACAAATTCTACTGCTTAATGCTTAATTGCTTATTACTTGAAGTATTTTCTTTTTCATACTATATATGTTGCAGAAATTTGTGTCTATATATATATATGTGTGTATGGATCCCTTCCCTTCCCTTAACATTTTGGATGATGACTATATATTGTTGAAACGAGCTTGACCTCCCCTGTGTTGTATAGGTGATCTTCTTTCAAATGATAAAGTTATTTATGCTTCTCAACTTAAGAGATTTGGCACATATTTTCAAACCATCCTTACTCTTCACATTTAAGCAATTAATTAATTCATCTATTATATATATAGTATCAAGGAAAAGCAGAAATGAGTTGAAAGCATGAATGGTTTCCATATAAGTTTTGTTAAACAATGAAATATAAACCCTAAACCCTTTACTTTTTGAAATAGTTGTCTATGAAATAAGTAAATTAGGGTGGCTCGATTGTGAAATTTAAAGATTTATGCAATTAATCTTCAAACAATCCATGCTCTTTACGATTAATTAATTATTTCGTCCATTATGTTATATAAAGCTTCTTATAGAATTGGGTTGTAAACAATGAAATCGAAAGAAAAAAAAAAGAATTTTTATTTCAGTTTTTTTATTCATAAAATAATTGTTTTAAAAAAATTGTTTTGTCCAACAATGAAATAATTTTCTGTGAAATTAAATGACTTAGGGTGGCTTGATTGTGAGATTTGAAGCTCTATGCAATTAATCTTTAATTTTCTTAAAAAATATTACTTTTCTATAAAAAAAAATGAAATATAGCATTTACAACTCAATATTATCATTAAAAAGCTTAAGTTAGCTTAGATTAAATGATTTTAAAGAATTTTTTGAAAAATAAATATAGACCATCTAAATGAGAACTAATAATTAAAATATATTTAACTTGTCTTACTCACTTTTTGATTAGTAGAAAAACCTATACCCTTTAAAATGGTTAACTTTCTATATAATTTTTTAAAACAATGAAACCGAAAACATTATTTTAATTTCAGATTTTGTATCCATTAAAAAAAATTAAAAAACCATTAGTTTTTTTTTTTTTGGATTTCTCCTTCGGTGATCCCAGAGCGATGGCTGGCCAGGGGATTTAACATTTTTCCATACCCAGCGAGGATCGAACCCTCGACCTGGTTAAGGGAGGAGGAGCCCCATACCGCTCCACCACATGCCCCTGGTTAAACCATTACTTTTAATTGCAAGGGAAGTTGGCAAGTCTAGGCTAATTACACTAATTTAAGCTACTTACAATCATTCAGTGATTTGAAATGCTTTAATGAGCTGAATTATACATAGGTTTTTCTAAAATACATGATCTTATAATTAAGGAATCAAATGACATTTGAGCAACAAACACCCAATGATCAATGAACAAATTGTATATAAAAACGCATTCTCTCAATAGAAGAAAATAGATCTATTGCTGTTAACCTATCAAAATTCAAATGTACAACTTTTGTATTGCTCATATTACTCGAGCTTTGAACACGTGCCTCATTAAAATAAATTATCAAATTAATACAAAATATTATATTATGTTCAGTTTTAAATATTTGATTATAACATTCTACCAACGTTACAGCCAAAGCAGCACAGTTTCCTCTAATATGATAGAAAAATGTAGATGCAAAATAATTTAAGGTTGGGGTGTTGTCAGTGTATACTTGTCAACACATAGATGGCTTTTTGATGTTTTGCTTCGGCCTCAGCTTTGTTATCTACGCAAGGAATGGCTCTCTTCATGAAGATACAAAGCCATCTATGAAAGCATCTATTGGAAAACAGCATGACCACCTTTAACACAAATCAGATAGAAACTTTCAACATAATCAAAATGCATTTATGTAGAAAAAAGTGAAAATTGCAATAGCATTTACCATAAACAGGTGATCAATGAAAGAGTCCTAAAACATATATATATATATATATCTCAAAATAAGGGAAAAAAAAACTCAACATACATTATAAACGATCAATGAACTACAGCAAGTATGTCCAAACTGATTCAAGGAAGAGCAACCCAAGATCTAGTTGAAATGGTATAAAAAACAAATTAATAGGTGACATCTTGTGATATAAAACTCCCCCTTACAACGCACAAGGAGCTTGAGTGACAGAAATAAAATAGCCAAGAATAAGAAAACGAAAAAGGCAGACTGTGATAAGAGAAAGAAGTGTTGGTGAATGATGGATAATTGTTGACTATCAACCTGCATCTTCTCTAGTGAAGCAAAGAGGGGGGGTGATTCGTATGACATTGCCATGAAAGCCACCTTTCCCAATTAGTACTCCCATACCTGTAAATTGATGCAATCAGAACTTGTCAATATTGAAGATATAGAAAATCACACAAAAAAATCAGGGATAAGAGTCTGAAACATGCCTTTCGTCAGTTCCATAATCTACAACATTTCAGCATCTGGAGGAGTTTTCAACTACCAATCTTTCACAAGCTCAACGCCAAGCAACATGCCCCTACCCACCACATTCCCAATTACTGATATATCAAGTGAAATACATGATTCCAGTCATCAACACTGAAAACATCTCAGAAAATGAAAAAGAATGAGAACTTTCATGGTGTTTCATTAGCAAAGAAAGATGACCTTTTAAATATGACCCCACAATAAATGCATTCTCTTATAACTTTTCCTTTTCAATCACTCTTGAAACAGCCAACAATGGCTCAACTTTAAAATTTTTCAGTAAATATAAATTTTTTGGTCCAACAGGCCCAACAATGGTCTCAGCATGAACTGGAGGAAGGTAAACAACACCTTTAAACCTAAAAGAGAAAGTAGCTCTCACAGAAATCATATCCAAGGACTTGTATTATGAACATGACAAAAGGAAATGCTTATATTTTGAGCAGATAAATGAAAAAAGACAAATTAACATAAACAGGATCAAATCATCACCATGGAATGGCCAAGCGTAGGAAAATCATGGTGTGAACGGCAGCATCAACTGGTAACAGGCTGAAATAATTTTTTGACTCCATCATAGAACCATCTTGAAAACAGAATAGACATCAAGTCAAATAATATCGAGGTCAAACTATAATTTTCACAGTTAAAAATACAAGCAAGAATCTATAAAGCAACAATGTCAACACATTAATTAGAGAGTCAAAAGTGTCTTGATTATTAACAGGATAGGCATAATATGTACAAAGAAAAGAAGAATGTAATACACGTACACACACAGGTGCAAAAAATGGTTACAATGAAGAGGATGAATTTTAATAAGTTTAACAATCAAGTGAATGACGATTCTCTGTTTCTTACTTCCTGAATGACCTATCAAAATTGGCGAAAGATATAATTATCACTGTCTTTGTAAATATTCAAATAAATATCAGCCGTATAGAAAAGTGCGTGTGGTTCATTGTAATTGGGATATGGTTTTAAATGGCATCCAAACTTTGACACATTTTGCATTCAGAAACCTTATGCTACTAATTAGAGAGGGAAATTTATGAAATGCTGATTTAGACACACTGTTTTTAATCCTAATTTAGTTTTATAAGAAATATTGTATAATCATCAATTTTGAAAGAAAAAAAATAAATTCCATATAACCCAATTTCTTGATTGGAATGATCAAATATATATTTACAAACATATTGTCTGGGTCTATCCAAAAGCTTTAATAATGGACCGAATTCTGCCAAATCCAAATCAGCCAACTCGATAAAGGCCTGTGCTCTTCTATAGAGTGCTTTTACATTAGAGCTGTCAAGATCCAGAACCTGATTGACCAAATTCATTCAGAGATTGTAAAGAAATTTTTTGAGCTAAGAAGAAAAAATCAGAGAGAACCTACAAAATTGCAGAAACACCTCAGTACAAATTTATTTAACAGTATGCATTGAGAATGAGAGATAACAAAACACTTTGTTTCCTTTTAGATATTTGGCCAAAATGAACATAATAATGGTTATCATTATTCCAAGTGGTACTTGATTAATGTATAAGGAAAGAATTAAATTCAAACTTCTGAAGAGAAAACACAAATTGGCGAATAGAATAACCAATTAATATAAAATAACTAATTGGCATAATCACTGGAGACAACAATGAAATTTAAACTCACGAATAGCTTTCACAGAAAAAATACATTGGTTACAAGCATGACAGTAACCTAAATGCGCAGTTGTTCTGAAGTGGGGAATTAAATAAAGGGTTAAAGGGCATTTTGGACCCAAAAGTTTATTTACTTGGGCACTGGGCACCAGGAAGTTTTTGTAGGGCCAAATGTGCCCCGGAAGTTTGAAAAAATGGGTAATTTGGACCCTCCGTTAACTAGCCTTAACGGTCAACGTTGTTAACCAAAATATGCTGACGTGGCAGCGACATGTGGCATCCACATCATCTATTTTATGTTATAGGGCATTTTGGACCCGGAAGTTTGTCTACTTGGGCATTGGGCACCAGGAAGTTTTTGTAGGGCCAAATATGTCCCGGAAGTTTTAAAAAATGGGCAATTTGGACCCTCCGTTAACTAGTCCTAACGCTCAACGTTGTTGACCAAAATATGATGACGTGGCATCCACATGTGGCGTCCACACTATCTTACTCATTTCTTCAACATGTATATTTATCTTGAACATCTTGATCAATTGTTACTGCCATTTAGGTCATATGGATTTTGCTTTCTTTGCATTGGGGAAAATTTTCAAGATGGGTTATCATCCAAATCGGGTAATTGTGAATACAGTAATAAAAGTATTTTGTTTTAATCAAGTGGTTGGCAAGGCTCTGGATTTCTATGATAATATAATGGCTAAAGGCTCTTGTTTTCATACTTTCAATTCCTTCTTCCTACTCTATGTAACAGTAACTCCCTAATCCCATTATTAACCACTCACAATTAAACATTAAAACGTTTATATAGCTAACTATGTTAGGAAAAGAAATTAACTTAATAAAATAACTAACATAGTTAGAAAAATATCTTTCCATAATATTTAGATATTATCATTTTAACTCAAACCTCAACTCTAATCTCCGTCATCACAATATAATTTTTCTTCCCAGTACAATAACAGAGAATTATATTATCCATAATTAATCTCCACACATCACCCTTAAAATACCATACCATAATGGTAATTATACAATAATTCTTCCCAAAATAATAATAAGTTTTCAGCGGAAGCATCATACAAAATATGATCCTAAATGTGGCAATACCTCCTGTCCTTCTGGTCCAGAGTATCTCACGATATCAGTGAGAAGTTCCCAGATCGTTCCCTTGACCTCCTACTTCACTCCTAGGACCTGCAAAAGTGAGATCAACGGGGGTAGCCCTAAACGCAACCACTAACTACTCATCTAAGTGCGGTATGTGCTAGCAAGATGTCCAGTGGAATACATATATGTATATACATTATTTCAAACAGCATGCTCAGGTATTCACATATAATGCACGTCTTATTCTCAAAATCTCTTTTCATCGTTTATAATTGTGGAAAAACCCATCACAATTCATCCTCAATAGTATATATATAATTGATTATTACAATCAACCCAAACGAATCTTACTAGAAACGCTGGGAAAACATGTGGGACCAGTCGGGACCTTCCACCCGCCCCTGATCACCACGGTACAATTCACGAGGGACTTTCTACCCTCCCTGAATAGTACCATGGATTAGAAGGATCTCTGTCCTTTCTGAATTCGTGAGGGGCGATCTCCCCTCTTTCGTCTTTCTCTCCTTTATTTCCCATAATATATCAATTAGTCCCTGTGGCGCAACAGGGTACCTCATCACGTGATGGCACAATTTTCAATTCACCGGTATCACATACACAAATAATATCTCACATACAACACATAGATATGCAACACCACAATCAGGCACCAGGCCTTCCAGTATTTTCATGATATACATATATTAAATAATTTCCAAAACCACATATATTTCAGTTTCAAATATTTCACATCACAAATTTATGCCATTTCAAAATAATACTCCACAGGACATTTATTATAAAAATATTAATACTCCAAGATCTCATCAATCATCAATTGACAATCATATCCCAACTGTGATTCAAAATCTCATCTCCATATAACATCATAATTGTCAAATAATAATATTTCAAATTCCTCCCATAATATCCTCTTTTGAGCCTAAAAATGATCTCTCCCAAAATTATTATCGTCCAAATAAGGGAGAAACTAGGCCTTTAAAATCCTAAAAAATACCTCAAAATCCTTAAAATATCCTCATAATCCATCATTTCTCATTAATCAATTCCTATTTACCCCCACTAATCCTAAATAAATTTTTTAGGATGTTACACTCTACCACTAACTGAAGGTTCGATCTCGGAGTTTCCATTCGGAGGTTCGATCCCTTGCTCTCCGTCATCGCCGGTGAGCTTTCCACCTTTACCTCGGCTTTACCAGCTTCCGCCAAGCATCTTTTGAACCCACATTTGACCGCCCACCTAACCTCTTGGATGAGCCCGTACGTTGACTTCCCTGACTTCCCCTGCTTTAGATCAGCCAAACGTTAGCAGATCTTCAAGCTTGGTATCAACAGAGGAGTAAAGTGGCTTGGATCTGATTAATCTGAGATGGAGTTAGGTGGTTGAGGCCGAGAACGGAACTTGGTTGCCCAAAGCCGATTGTGTTTAGGCTTGGTTGCCTTGAGCTTGGTCATCGATGTGGAGCAAAAGCTGCAAGAAAACTGGGCTATGAAGGGAATGATAGAGAAGATAGGAAGGAACTGGGAGAAGAGGCAGGTGAGTGACAGAGGGAAATGGAGAGCAGAGAGAGAGTGTATGAAAGCTTTTTTTTTATTTATAAAATAGATGATGTGGACGCCACATGTGGATGCCACGTCAGCATATTTTGGTCAACAATGTTGACCGTTAGGGCTAGTTAACGGAGGGTCCAAATTGCCCCTTTTTTCAAACTTCCAGGGCACATTTGGCCCTACAAAAACTTCCTGGTGCCCAGTGCCTAAGTAGATAAACTTCCGGGTCCAAAATGCCCTTTAACATAAAACAGATGATGTGGATGCCACATGTCGATGCCACGTCAGCATATTTTGGTCAACAACATTGACCGTTAGGGCTAGTTAACGGAGGGTCCAAATTGCCCCTTTTTTCAAACTTTCGGGGCACATTTAGCCCTACAAAAACTTCCTGGTGCCCAGTGCCCAAGTAGATAAACTTCCGGGTCCAAAATGCCCTTTAACCCTTAATTGATTGATGATTGATGTGGGGACCACTCATTAAGAAACAGGAGACTTCAGATTAATTTCCACTTTTGATAGGACTTGTTTTTTAATTATGTTCTTCACATGGGATGTAGAATTAATTTCCCCTAAAAAATCTTTTTAAATCAAAATACGTTTAGCAAAATGAAAAATCTTAACAGCAATGTTTTCAATGGGCTGGAGAAAATCCTCTTCCAGAAACTATGATATTTTGGATCTTTCGATGATATATGACCTAATAATTAAATTAGAATATATTATATGCATATATAATTATATAATTTAATGTAAAATTTATAATATTTGTTTTTAGAAAAATACCTTATAAATTTTAAAATTCCATATAAATTTTAATTAGTTAAATATAGATAATAATAACAGCAAACCACCTGTGTAAGAATTTGAAATTAAGAATGTATTATTTGTAATTTTCTTTGCTTTTATTAGAAGTCTAGGGCAAGAGTAAAATGAGGCTGACTTCATTTATCTTGTCTAAACACAGCTAAGTTTATATTTATATAATATACATACTCTCTCCATTCCTTTGTATAAGATTTTTTTTTGGAAAATTAAGGAATATAAATAAAGTACCATATCATAATATATGTTAAATATTATTATATTATCTTATAATTTAAATAAATTAGTTTAAAAAAATTAAATGAATCAATTTATAAGTAATTTATTTATCATTATTATATTATTTCATAAAAGTTAGTTGTTATGTGAAAATAAGTTACATAGTTTTGCTATCATGAACTTTTTATTTTTCAGACTATCATGAACATACTATAATAAGTAAAGAATATGAATTTAAAAAATTGTGTATAGCATAAACATTTACCCTCACCCATTGTCACCAATCCATCTTTCATCTTGAGGGAAAAATTTTAAATTTGACAATTTCTAGGTTTTATTAGATATAGCTATATACTTTATTGCTCCTATTTATAATGTACTTTTAACATGTTTCACACATAACAAGTAAAATATTTAAATTTCATTAACTCAGTCTTAAATATAACAACTTTTCAACTTTATTTATATTATTACACTATATCACAACAAAATCAACTTATGATAAATAAAGGTTGAAATAGTATATCCATTTTAAAAAATTAATGACATGACTAATAATAAGTAATAAATAGGACAAAAAAATTTAGGGCTACGCAGACTGGCAGGCACCATTCGTACTTGTAGTAAAGTGGGAAAAGAAAGCAAAGAGTCTATGAAAACTAAAAAGACCATTCGAATTTTTTTTAAAAAAATAAAATAATGCCAGCTTGCTTTGTGAAAAATGATTATCAAAGCCTAATTTCTTTATTCTTTACTTCTGAAAAAGCACTATCTCTATCTTTTTCCTCCACAACATTGAAAAGCTTTACAATCCGCGGACCATACGGCAGACACCAAACCACGATCGTTGAAGACATGAAGCTCCATAATTTTATTGATCTCGTCCATGATTTTTGTTAAGTAATTTCTCTATAAATCAGCTTTATTTGTGATTAGGTATGGATTTGGTTTGATATTCCCCTCCTTCCCTCCTCTCTTCTCCTCCTTTTTCACAATTCCTTTGCTACATCCAGCTCATGCTTTGCCCGCCCAGCTTTTCACTATCCACTTCGGGTCACAGGTAAAATGGTTTTCTCATGTGTGTTTTATATCAATGAAGGCTCAACGGATGACTATACTGAGAGGTTCTGAGCCATGCTCTTATTCATCATTTTGGCGTCACTCTTGGACAAATTAAATAGGTATTGACTAACCGAGGTAGTGACTAATGAGTAATGAGTATTTGCTCAGCGGTAAAACTGGCAAACTAAACAATTGCACCGATATTTGATTATTATTTGAAATTGGATGAAATATAAGATATGATTCAGACATAGGATACTAAAATGGCCTTGGGTCATGATCACTATTTAAAGATTGGGTTGGGCTGCGCGGTTCCTTAAATGTAAGTTGAATTGGAAGCCCAAATAAACAAAAAATGGACCTTACCAATAATCAATCTTTAGCGGGCCTAGGCTCAATTTTCTCCCCCTTGTTCTGTTTCTACTGTTTAATTTTTTATCACCGCACTACATCTCTCCTAAATCCCTCGCGAGAACTAATTTCTATATTAATTAAAAGAAAATTTTTAGATAAATACCCTTCAATATCTAAATGGGAAAATTTCAGTTTACCCCCATAATAAGGAATTAATCTCATATTCCCCCCAAAACATTCTGAAATTTCACTGCACCCCCAAGGAACTAAAATGAAATTAAATGTTTTAGCTAAAAGACCAAAATGTCCTTATTGAATCTTGTACTGAATTTCTAAGACACATATGAAGAATTTCTAAGACACATATGAAGAATTTCCAAGACATTCATGGGAAATTTCCAAGACGCATATGAGGGAACTTTTCAAAACATTTGTGCTTATTTTCAACATCAATATGAGTATTTTCAAGTCTCAAAAATCATGGAATCCAATAGTAAAAGATCCAAAATTTCACAACTATATTTCCAAGACACATATGAGAAATTTCCAAGACACATATGGAGAATTTCCAAGACACATATGAGAAATTTCCAAAACGTTTGTACTTTTTCAATAAGGACATTTTGGTCTTTTAGCTGAAACATTTAATTTCACTTTAGTCCCTTGGGGGTGCAGTGAAATTTCAGAATGTTTTGGGGGGAATCTGAGATTAATTCCTTATTATGGGGGTAAAATGAAATTTTCCCCATCTAAATCTAAATTTCAGAAAGGTGATTTGAATAAGTAAAATTAAATTTTAAATTTGTATAAAGAAGTACGATTATTCTTGTTGCCTAAAATAGGTGCTAAGTTACTGACCATAAATGGACATTGAGCCCTTCAAAATGAAAGATTGGTTCCAATTCTAATGAGCAGATGATTTTCTCATATCATCTTTCTCATTTTCCTTTTATAATCGCTTTTTGACCTTTAGATTTTAAAATGAATGGTCCAAATTTAATATCTTATAAAATGTTATTATAATGTTTTTAACAATAGTTTGATAAAGTATTACATATGAAACATTCAAATTTTTGATTCAATGGTGGATGTATGATTGTGAGAAGCTAATGAGAAAATTGATTATGAGAGAAACGCAACCAATGATGTATCACGAACACTCCAAAAATTTGATTAAACATATTTTAGGATTATAGCAGACAAAGAATCTAGAATGATCATATATCAAGATTCCACTGCCAACGAAAACTACTCTTTTTTATATATCAACTAACAATCAGGACATTTGCTGGATACTATTACTAAGTATCCGAGAACCAATTACTTAATTTCGGGATTCGTGACTTCCCTTCCTGACACAAATGTTCTTTTAAAACTCGAACTTGAGACCTTAAAGGATCTAGTGAAGCCTCACACCGCTAAACCAACTATATGTTGGTACCTCCGAAAACTATTCTAAGCTAATGAAAATGTGGCCCATATTATAATTTTTCAAAACTCAACTTAAACTCCAATCCAAGATCGGCTATCTCCATATTTTCTCATAGTCCAAAGCTGAAGATGCTTTGCACTTGCATCTGGACAACACAACATATATAGAGACGTCTTTTTTATTCTCCAAAGCTTATACGTCTTACGGTATATTCAATTTTCAAGGATGGTATTTTATTTTAGGAGGACAAGGTAATGAATTGAATGTTTCCATTTCTAAGTCAAAAACATAAAATTGATACCTCCCTCATATCATAAAAAAGCCAATGAAGTACTCCATCCAAACAAGTGGAAAATTTAATGTTCAACCACCATGGGCTCTGATATCCGATGTTTCTCGATAATCTAGTCCCCAATGTGTGTATTTCAACCGCTCCAACTTGATATATTCTTATGACCTTAAATATTCATTAGTTTTATCAAGGTAACCAAATCCAGAAGAAACATTCCGCCATTTCATCATGCCATCATTTTCAGATTGTTGAAGTCATATATACTCTTATTTGATTGGGTGGCAAACAAATGTCTTTGGATTGCGATGAACACTTGAATTTCTTTAAAAATGATCTCACAAATAAAAACAATGCATTGCGCGAATTCACCATTTCAAATTTGTCATCTTTTTGCTTGCAAATAAAGGGAGGAGACTCGCCTTAAAGGCCATGCTGGGATTGAGAGAAAATAAGGAGGGAAGTGTGTTTTTTCTCACTTGGATGGGAATCATTTTCGGTGCCGATCATAAAAATGGGTAGGGGATACTCATCCACTCTCTACTGTCCATATCCAATTTGAAGGTCCAGATTTAATAATTTGAAGTTTATGATTTTTAAAACACAACTATTTTAATTGGTACAAAATCTAAAATAAAAATAATCTGTTAATTATCATTTTGTCAATAAACATATTTTTCATTTTAAAATCATATATTTGAAATTATTAAGTCTAGATCGTTTATATTGGATCTTGATTGTCAAGAGTGGAGGAGCGTCTCCTACTCACCTTTTTAACGAGCAATGAAACTGGTTCCGACTTGGATGTGAGGTAAAATGATAGGAAAGAAAAGTTAAGGAGAAATTAGGGTAGTCATACATACGTTTTTCTTTTCAACTTTTCTCTCTAGATATGGAGAGAAAAATGGAAGAAAATTTGTCTCCCCATCATATCCTTCATCTTCACCCCTCTTTACCTACCTTTACATAATATATTATTTATTTTAATTATATTTAATTTCAATTTTTTTTATTTTTCCCTTCAAGATTATTATTTTTTTAAAAAAAATATTCACCTTTAAAATATCATTATATATTTTCGCATAGAAGGGGTCATTTAGCCTTCTATATATATATATAGATGCACTCATTTTATTTCCTCACTATTTTGTCTTGCACATCCAAGCAAGTAGAGCTGTGCATCAGGGCCGGGCCGGCCCTACAGGGTTGCCCTTCAAGGGCCAGTGCCTTAAAAGGGCCGGCCCGAAAAGCCAGGATAGTGTAAATATCCCTATTTTTCAAAGTCCGGCCCTTGAATGGCAGGGCTCAGGGCCGGCCCGGCCCGATTAACGCTTATATACTATTTTTTAATCTTTTTTATAGAAAAAATTAAAGCAAAAAAATCCTTATAGTCAACATAAATATCAATTTTAATTTACAATACAAATACCAATAAGCAATAAACACTAAGAAATTATCAAGCAAAGATAAATATTGCCCATATTTTTATATAAGTAACAAAATATATGTTTGTTTTTAATTAATTATTTTAATAAAATTTGTCCATATTTATCAATAAATCACTCACTCACTAAGAAATTATCAAACAATGATAAATATCAGGAATTAGGTATTATGATTTTTTTACCTTTAATTAATTGTTTTATTTTGTAGTTGTTAATTTTTTTAATATACATATATATATGATAGGCTTAAAGGGCCGACCCTCGGCCTTGCAGGGCCGGCCCTTTGAAGCCCTCAGCCCTACAGGGCCAGCCCGTGAAGCCCAATTCCTTTTTGAAGCCTCCAAAATCAAAGCCCGGCCCTTCAAGAGCTAGGACCTAAAAGGGCCGGCCCGATGGGTTTGACCCGAATTACCAACTCTACAAGCAAGTGATGTGAAAATATTTTCTTCCCCATTTTCTCTCATCTTTTTTTTTTCCCCTCCCAACTTTCCTTCTGGTCCATGCATAGCCTAAGGTCAGGCACCCGCCCAAACAACATGCAGTTCGGTTTCTCTCTGCAATGTCTGTCTACGTCAGGACACTATTCAGATTTAAATTTAATCACTCATTGTGGAGAGTGTAGCATAATGTCTTTATATATATATAATATCTTTGAAAGGACACAAAAAATTTATTTAGAAAAATACTTCAAATTAACAAAGAGTCATGCCTCCTTTTCTGCAGCTCCAGCCTTACAATCAGCAATGGACACAGCCAATATGGCATTGACTCCAAGCTCACCCTTCTTGTCTGTTTTGTCCAGATCTATCATGGCCTGATCAATTTGGGACTGAAGTGTTGGGTCCACACCAATCAGTGCTTCAGATATTTTTTCATTAATATTTTTAACTGCCTTAGCCACGCCATTTCCAAGATATACACCCTTGCCCCCATCATGTAACTCTCCATTTATGTGGTCCATCGCCGTGTCCCTTTAGATTGAAGCTAGGCCCAAAAGAAAAAAGGCGCAAACAATCATCCCCTTTAATTGATGGAGTATATTTTAAAATTCTCTTCATTCCTAAATTTAATGCTTTACTAGAATTGGGATTATTCATCATTGATAAGTTTAAACATAAAAAATCCTACAATGTAACGGGTACTAGTTTGTTATACAACTTACTGTATTATAAAAGAAACATAGAAGTTACCTCTTTACGGTAAAAGAAATCATGTAATTAAAAAACTAACTTGTATAAGTACTCAACATCCACCATCTCTATATACACAAAATAATTCATTTCACTGAAAAATCCTTTACCCAAGAAGCCAATTCACTAGCATTATTATCCTTTACAATTTGTTTATCTTTCCTTGGTCATTTGGATGTATTCTTCATATCAGGAAAACCTGAAACAAAGACCCTCCATAGAACTATACAGGGCATTTAATTTACACATCAAAGCAGGTCAGCTTCCTCCCCAGCATATAATTCTTGTCCTCTTTCGATACACTTAAGCTAGGTAATTTCTGATGCTCATCAATCAACTATCCACGGAGTTTACACACAATTCATCATCAATTTAAAAGAGATAATTTCTAATTCATTATCACTGATTTTAACGATTTCATATTCTTCTAGGAAAAAACCATTTTTAGCAATATTATGTATTCCCTGCTATTTTCCCCTTCCTTAGGGGATAAGATACACTTCATCTTTTCCTAAATATAAAACATATTTATCTAATTTGATTAGAGTAAATATGTTAATTAAATTAGTTAAAATGACATTATGTTACTAAAACACCATATACTCTATGGACTTTTGGGTGATTAATACTTTGCATTTTGATTTTCTGACGCCTTTAGCTGTTTTAGGACATAGTGATGAATCCCTTTTTATTTCAATATCAACCTAACAAAGTAGTGGAAAACATATAATTGAAGCTGAGGGGCCATGCCCAACCCAAATGAAAAACCAAGAAAATCGAACAAATTTGTAATATACGGCCAACGAAAACAAAACTTGTGCAAATAAAAACTACTCTCTTCATGCTTACATACCTATAAGATTTAACCAACTTCTTAAAAAAAAAAATCATAAGAAAGCTATAAGTTAGCTATAAATTGTTTTTTTAATCATTCCATAAGCATTTTGTTTGACTTTCTTTGTGTAATAAATGCATTTTCCTCATTGTATCCATAAATTAATTTCTCCTACACATTCTCTTTCATTTTCTTTTTTATCATAATTACTCTATCTTGTGTTAATTCATAAATAAGGAAACTTTTGGAAAAAATTAGTATATTTCCTATACATTTATAGTTTATAACTAACTTCAACTTAATTTTTAGGAAACTACAATTCGATTAAAAGTACCTTATATATAGAGATAGAGAGCTTACTACATAAGTTCTGATTAAATACCTTATGCAAGGGATGGAAATTTCAGTGTTAAGTCAGCATATCAGATAGTGTATAATTGGCAAGGCGATAATAGGGATCACATCTGGCAGAAGATTTGGCACCTGGATAGCCCTGAGAGAGTTAAATACTTTATGTGGCAGGTTTATCATGAGAGGTTACCTACAAACTGTGTGAGAGCAAAAAGAGTGATAAACACAAACCCAGAGTGTCCCTTTGAGTGTGACAGAGAGGAAATCATATTACATATTTTGAGAGATTGTGAGGTTGCTCGAAGAGTGTGGTTATTATTGATTAACCCTTTATACCATCATATATTTTTTAGTGGTGATTTGCAGGTATGGTTGAAATGGAATCTAAGGAATGACCCAGGTAAAAGAGGCCTATCACGATGGAATTGGCCCAAAATATTCAGCCTTGTTTGTTGGATTGTGTGGAAAAACATATGTAAGAAAATCTTTGACGGAGATGCTGAACAACCGGAGACACTTAAACAGAGATGTATCTTCAAATTGATGGAAGCTGAAGTAGAGGGAAAGTATAAACACCAAATATTTCAGTTAACTGATAGAACAGACAGCAAGTGGTTCCTCCCTCCGAGGGATTTTGTGAGATTGGATGTTGATGGCTCCTCCAGAGGAAATGGAAGTGCAACGTGTGCGGGAGTAATTAGGGATGAGAATAGTGCTTGGGTGTGTGGCTTCCAAAAGCAACTGGGGTATACACCTTCATCAGCTGCTGAAGTATTTGCAATTAGAGAAGGTTTGCTTATGTGTAAGCAGTTGAATTTAAAAAAGATTTTAATGTTTACTGATTCTTTAGATGCAATGCGACTTCTCATGGGGGAATGCGGATTGGCTCACCCATTGAGACAGGAGGTTACTGAAATTAGGTCACTTCTTGCGGATGACTGGGACTTTGAATTACATCATTCTCATCGAGAAGCGCTGAGATGTGCAGACTCATTGGCAAGGGATGCTCATGAAACAAATATGGATCTAGTCATACTCCAAGAACCACCAAGATTCTGCTTGGCACTATTGAGGCAAGACATGGTCGAAGCTATTTTGGGAGTTATATCTTGATTAGTTAGTTTGTTACATTTTTCAAGCATTACGCTTGCCTTGCTATCCAAAAAAAAAACTTCATAAGTCTTTTCCAAAGTAGTTAATGAGGCCTTATATAAATTAAGGAAGAAGAGACTATTATGATCGTAGATATTCGAAGGAATCAAGGCGAAGGAGAGATTATCCCATGATGAAAGGAGAGGGATTCCAAACAATGCAAGTTCTGATACCAAACCTAAGAAACAAAGCTTCAACCATTGTGATAGAAGTGTAAATTGGTAACAGACCCACCCCCAATTCATTTAATACAAGCTGCTTAATGTGGGGATGATGAATTGCACTACAGTGATGGTAAGTTTTATTGAAATTTCCCTATTTTTGATTCTTCATTAGGATTTGTTTTTCTTTTTAGCATTAGAGTTTTCATTTCAATTTCAATTTCAATTTCAATGTTTCCCTAGTTTTGCTTAAACATCCATGTGATGTTTGTTCATCTATCATTTTCAGGTATGATTCGATTTCTTGTCACTGGGCACGAAGAAACAATTGATAGATATTAGATGTTCTCTTGACCAATTGATCCAAGCAAAAAAGGATCAGAATATGGATACGCCTATTCCGAATCAGGTCAAACGGTTAGAGGCCAATCAGGGGGAGCATTAGATGCTACTACTGGAGGTGGATTAGCTCCCGAATGGGAAGCAGGTGCTTGCTAAATGGACCGACAGAGATATCGTAGAACTAATCTAATTGCGGTCTAACTTTCCCCACCGATCACTTGGCAATATTTGGGGTAACATCCATAGCAAACTAGAGGTTGTAGGAATACAACATCCCCGGGAGAGATGCCGGGAAAAATGGGGAGCCTCCTGAAAAAAAATTTACTAGAGGTGGAGTAGCAGGCAAAGTCGGCTGGCTACGTATTATGAGGTTCTTCAATAATCTTTAGACCATCCAACGGAATGATGAAAGGTAATTTCAAATATGGTTTTATTGCTATTATGTTGTTAATCAAAGTCATGTTATGGTACTTGTTTTATAACATAGTTAGCCCATTTCATTTATTAGTCAATTTTCATAACTATGTTAATCTTTTTATTAACATAGCTAATCATATGATATTAATGAATTTTGAAAGGTTGAATGTTTTGCATAAGCTAAATTCTATAACCATGTTAGACAATATCATTGTAAGATTTTGATGATAAATGGAATATTATCTATTACTTCGGGATTAGGGTAGCTACTTTAAGTAGCTTTTTTGTGCACTGTTATGTCACCTTCCATTGTAACTTGAATGCCATGTGGGTGAAATGTCAAATATGGCAATAAAAAAAAAATTCTTATAGGAGTTGTAGTTGATATTCTATATAATAAAAAAAAAAGAAAAAGATATGGCAATAAATTGCTTACAATAGTAAAGAAAAAATGAATGAGTTGTAGGTTAATAGACTGACAAAATCACTCAGCTGTTACAGTAAAATAGGATTTTGTTTTATTGAAATTTTCATCTGATTTTTTTCAGATATGCTGCGATTTCTTGTCGCAGGTTACAAAGAAATTGTGGCCCAGCTTATAAATATAAGACGTTTTTTGGACCAGTTGATCCAAAAAGAAAAGGATTAGAATGTTGATATGTCAGAGGTCGATCCCGATCAAGGGAACGAGGTGATACTTGCGGAGGTAGATCAGGTACCAGTGGGACAGAGGGTGCTTGATAGATGAACCAATGATGAGATCGAACAACTGATCAGGTTGCGTTCTACCTTTCCCAGGCGATCACCTGGCCATATTTGGGGTCACATCCATGGCAAGCTTGTGGCCTTAGGAATACTGCATCCCCAAAAGCAATGCTATGAAAAATGAGGTAGCCTCTTGAAGAGTTACAGGATATGGAGCAGCCGGTAAGGGCGGCCGGCTCCATACTATAACCTCCTTCGAGAGTTTTTGGACTCGCCAGCCGATGCATGAAGGTAATTTCAAATTTGATATATATTTTGAAAAGGAAATGAGTTATTTTTTTGCTGTTTCTATTTCTTTTTAGGGAAAATTAATTACATAGTGTTTGACAAGTTTGTAACCTAAGGAACTTTTTTGCACAAAAAATGAATGTCATTAATCAAGAATATATACAAGAGAGTCTAAGCATATAAGAGGAATTTTGTCTATGCTATGTATTACATCAGGGGGATGAAACTATGGGGCTTCTATGTTTCTACTGTGAATTTGGTAAGAGCTAATGCTTCATTAAGAATCCTGTGGGGCTGGCTTTGTTCCTGGGCAAAGAGTGTACAGTTCCTAGCGTTTCGCAACTTCCAACACAGAATGCCAAATAGTATGCTCCAGGTTTCATTGCCATGTGTTATCTCTATAAGTTGTCATGCAGCCATTCTCGAAGGGGTCGTGATTTAAATTCAGTGAGCCGGCCTGCTGGTACAATGAGACCCCAGCGGCTAGCATTCTGAGGCAGTTCTTGGAGGGATTGTTTCATTTGATTGTATAATATCTTTAGATAACATCTACATTCTTTAGAAAATTATTATCGTATGTGATATCTCCTCAATGATTCAATATCATTAATGTTCTGCAAAGGAAATTTAGTGTTGCCATGGAATCTAGAAAGCAAGAAGGAAGCCTTCCCAGACCACCATTTCCTAAAGCTGCAACTTTCTCCTGCAATGTTTTGAGTGGAACTGTTATGAAGATGCTAAAGATATCAAATACATTTATGATATGAACCTGTCCAGCCCTTTCACGAAATGCCCTTTACTTTTATTACTTACATACGTCTCCTGTCCTTTTGAGAACAATTGGATTCATGTCCTTTATTTTTGTTACTAATATAGCTGAGTAAGAAACATAGCGCTAATAAATCACGTATAATCATTTGGGGTTGATCCATAATGGAGTCAACAGTAGTATACTCAACATGATGTTTAAATGGATTGTTTCATCCACCTAAATGACTAGCTCTTAAGGGAGGGTTTCTCATCCCACTTGGAGCAACACTCCTAATGAATTTTTGTTTATTCTATTCATATAAGCTTGTCTAACAATTACATGGTTTTTGCTTGATGGGGCTTAGAAACAATCCTTTTGTAGCATATGTTGTAGTTTTTACCTGCTCTGCTATTTCTTCAAGTTGGAGTCCGA
Source organism: Mimosa bimucronata (assembly GCA_037074515.1). NCBI lineage: Eukaryota > Viridiplantae > Streptophyta > Magnoliopsida > Fabales > Fabaceae > Mimosa > Mimosa bimucronata. Next base: position 17,611,025 of record CM073440.1, on the reverse strand, counting down.
ATTTGCACAAAGCATCAGCATATGCTTCTTTGTTTATTCAGGTTTCCAACTGCATTAGTCAAAGCTTGACCTTGAAGGTACCCCATGGATAAGTAATATTTTTGCTTAGGATCAACTTTGTGAAAATGGACTAACGTTTCATTCCATTGCTGAAAATTGGAAATATCATTAATCCAATCAACGATAAGTAATAAGCTCATAAATATTCCGCAGAGGTAACCAGTATCCATGTTTTCCTATAGGAAGTGAGTGCATTTGTTTTTCAATGTGAAACACTCAAATACCAACAAATAATCAATCATCAATCACAATTAGACTTCCTAAAAGGAGCAAGGATAATAATACAGGACATTATACCACAAGATGATGGCATTTCGATAAAATTTGAAATGAAATGTATGTTACATCTGATATGTGAATTAAAGACCTACGACATCCATAAAAGCACTATACTCGAATGAGAAGATCCAGTAATCTCCTTAGGCTTCTCAGCCAATGGGTTCGCCACAGCTGTAATTTTAGCAGAAACTGCAGAAGCAGAAGTAGCGCCGCCGCCATTGACCTCCGATTTACCCACCATTTCTGATCTTAAAATCAAGATGTCACACCATTAAAAAAATTCCATCAACCACTTCATGAACCATAACAATTTACCATTACAACGTAAATCGAAATCCTCACCAGCAAAAGTAACACAGGTGAGAGTTTTACCATCACTTCAAGCAATTCTAAGATTGATGAAGTGATGATATTTTAGGTTGGAAGAATATCATGTGAGAATATGATAGCCTTAGATATAATATATAACAATCATATATGCTATCTTTAATCTAAATAAGAAATATAGCGGAAGTCGAAATACCTCTCGCCATTGCTATTGTTTGATCAGAGAAGAATCTATGTAGAACTGCAAAACAGAACACTGTCAGAAATAACCCAAAGGCTCTTCTAACCGGAGTCTGGCACAGTGATGGTATCTGTTGTGATAGCCTTAACCAGTTAGGGAACCCAGAATTTAGAGAGAATAAACGCTCTCTTGATGTGGTTATCTGCCGTATCAAAAGATGATAGGTGTTGGTGTGTTTTCCCATCAGAAAACCCCCTTTATATAGATAACCTAGATGTGTAAAACCCTAACTTTGACTATTGGGCCTAATGTTTACTACGGGCCACCTAAAGATATTATTAATTATTAATCCTAAATATAACTAATATAATAATATAATTATATTAATATTAATAATCTAACATTCTCCCACTTGGCCCGTACTCTATATGTCAACTGTTCCCTTTAGTCAAATCAACTAAGGTCATACTGCAAGAATCATGGCGATAAGTCCTTTATCATAAAGTATTACCTTCCATGTATTACAAAGAGTATTCCTTACCTAATGGGTATCACTCCATGAATAAACCTTAAAAAAACATACATGTTTATTTGGTTCCAAAATAAAAACTAAAATGTTCATTAATCTCATCAACATCAAAAAGTGTACACAACAATCATAGAGATAAACAAAATCCCAAAATACTCATTGCACACCTCAATTACACAAAAGGACTTACAATCCCCATATGAGGTACATGTACAGCGAACTCATTCGGTCTTGTAACATTAACCTCCAATCCCACTATTAACTCATAATATAAACACTAACTATGTTAGGAAAGGAACTTGCTGAGTAAAACAGCTAACATAGTTAGAAAAAGATCTTTCCATAATATTTAGATATTATCTTTTTAATTCAAACCTCAACTCCAATCTCCGTCATCACAATATAATTTTCTCCCCAGTACAATCACAGAAAATTTCCATAACCATGATTAATCTCCACCCATCATCCACAAGATTCCATACCATAATAGGTATTATTCAATAATTTTTCCCGAGAATAATAGCAAGGTTCAGCGGAAGCATTATGCAAAATATGATCCTAAATGTGGCAATACCTCCTGTCCTTCTGGTCCAGAATATCTCACTATATCAGAGAGAAGTTCCCGGATCCTTCCCTTAACCGTCTATACCGTACCGCTCCTAGGACCTGCAAAAGTGAGATCAACGGGGGTAGCCCCAAAACGCAACCACTAACTACTCATCTACGTGTGGTGTGTGCTAGCAAGATGTCCAGTGGAATACATACATATATATCAATTCAGAAGCATGCTTAGGTATTCACATATAATGCATGTCTTATTCCCAAAAATCTCTTTTCATCGTTTATAATTGTGGAATAACCCATCACAATTCATCCTCAAGAATAGTATATATATCATTGATAATTACAGATAACCCAAACAAATCTTACTAGAAATGTTGGGAAAACATGTGGGACCAGTCGGGACCTTCCACCCGCCCCTGATCACCACGGTACAGTTCACGAGGGACTCTCTACCCTCCCTGAATAGTACCACGGATTATAAGGATCTCAGTCCTTTCCGAATATGTGAGGGGCGATCTCCCCTCTTACGTTTTTCTCTCCTTTATTTCTCATAATATATCAATTAGTCCCTGTGGCGCAACAGGGTACCTCATCACGTGATGGCACAATTTCCAATTCACCGGTGTTACATACCCAAATAATTTTTCACATACAACACATAGATATGCAACACCACAATCAGGCACCAGGCCTTCCAATATTTTCATGATATACATATATTAAATAATTTCCAAAACCACATATATTTCCGTTTCAAATATTTCACATCACAAATTTATGCCATTTCAAAATAATACTCCACAGGACATTTATTATAAAAATATTAATATTCCAAGATCTCATTTTCATATCCCATCAATCATCAATTGATAATCATATCTCAACAGTGATTCAAAATCTCATCTCCATATAACATCATAATTTTCAAATAATAATATTTCAAATTTCTTACTAACACTACACACACACATAAACAAGCAGAAAGCGGTTACCTGATAGCTGGCACCAATCTCACAATAGTGCAGCTCTCCCGTGCTAACTTAATGCAATTCAAGCACTACACAACCATACATACAATCACAATTAATTATTTATCCAACAATTTCACATGTTGGAAAATAAATTATTTACTATCATTTCTTTGCCCTTACTTATGTTAAATTTCTATTTAACATTTATTCTCCCTTTCCATCTCTAAAATTTTATCTCTACTCCATTTATACTTATATCCAAAATTATTAATATTTCCAACACCCATTTATTTTAAACCTTAACATCCAATAATCCCCTTAATTCATCACCAATACCAATTTATAAAATTCAAGCCTAAATGAAATTTTCTAAACATCCTCCAATTATTTCTTAACCTCAAAAATTCATTCCTTAATCCACAATTTATTTTTAAAACCTTAATAGCTCAACAAAGTCAAATTCAAGCCTAAAAATATTCCCTTTTCCAAATCAAGGCCTACACCAAATCTAATTTAATTAACCTCATAATTACACAATATCCCACTTATCCAAAACTTTAATCCATCAATATTTTCTTGGGTCCAAATTCTAGTCAAACCAATCAATTAAATCTCCTCATATGTCATTAATAAACATATAAAAATAATCAATTTAATTATTAGCACCTCAGATCATCAATAGCCCTATTTTTAATATATCCAAAAATCCAAAAATTCCCAATAATTAAGAAAACCTCCAACAATGAAAAATCTACTTAGAAAAACTCATAATCGAGGTCTAAGCTTCAATTTATTAATTTTAGGACTCCCAGAAATACCAATTTAGACAAAGTCTAATTTTTCAAGTATAGCAAAACGAAAAACTAATTACATAGAAAGGTAGAGGAGACTTACGGGATTCCGAAAATGTGCTTAGTTGGCCGAAAAACTAACTATTCCTATACTAACAGACTCTAATAAGTCTAGTGATAGGAATATTGGTGGTGGAAAGAGAGAGTGAGAGAGAGAGAGAAGAGGGAGAGAGAGAGTGAGGGAGAGAGACGGAGACGAGAGGGTATATATATAATTGATGCACAGTAACTCAATAGTAATGAATAGTAACTCAATAGTAATAATAATAATAATAATATAATAATATAATTGATGAATAGTAAAAAGTTTGAAATTCACGGGCGAGCGAAGGAGTCACGGGAAGCATAGTGAGATAATAGGAAAAATTGCACTATTAGGCCCAAAAATTTCAAAATTTATTTTGAGCCACAAAAATTCCATTTATTTCCAAAAATTTTACCTACCAAACCTCTTAATTATTCTCTTCCACAATTACCTCTTTTGAGCCTAAAAATAATTTCTTCAAAATTGTTATCCTCCAAATAAGGGAAAAACTAGTCCTTTAAAATCCTCAAAAACACCTCAAAATCCTTCAAATATTCTCATAATCCATCATTTTTCATTAATGAATTCCTGTTTACCCCCACTAATCCTTAATTAAATTTTTAGGATGTTACAGGTCTCATCCCTTTAGTCAAAGGATCAGCTAGCATTTCCCTTGTTCCGATGGGATCAACAGTGACCTAACCATAAGCAATTCTCTCTTTCAAGCTAAGGAATTTCAGCTAAATAAACCTTTTGCTTCCACTCATTCTTTTATTTGTTATAGCCATTGCTGCCTTATTATCGCAATACATCTTGATTGGCCTGGAGATTGATTCTACAATATTCAGTCCAGCAATGAAGTGCCTTATCCAGATAGCCTGTGAACTTGCCTCAAAACACGCGATATACTCAGCATCACAAGTAGAAAGAGCTGTGAGTGTCTGTTTGGCACTCTTCCAGGAAATAGCTCCCTCTGCTAATAAGAAGATGTAACCTGTCGTAGACTTGTTGGTGTCCACACATCCTCCCAAATTAGAATTTGAGTAACCCGTCACTTCAAGATTCTCTGTCCTTTTATAAGTCAACATAAGGTGCTTGGTGCCTTGGAGATACCTAAACACCTTCTTTGTAGCTTCCCAATGCATTTTACCAGGATTGCATTGGTATCTCCCCAGCATGCCTACTGCAAAAGCTATGTCAGGTCTTGTGCAGACCTGTGCATACATCAAGCTTCCTACAGCAGAGGCATAGGGAACATTTTCCATCTCCTTTTTCTTTAATTCTGTGTCAGGACATTGACTTAGACTGAAGAAATTTCCCTTTTCAAATGGAGCAACGTTAGGGGAACAGTTTCTCATCTTGAAACGCTCAAGAACTTTATTGATATAGGTTTCTTGAGAAAGGCCTAGAAGATCCTTTGCTCTATCCCTATGGATCTTAATGCCAATGATATAAGATGCCTCACCCATGTCCTTCATATCAAAGTTCTTAAACAGAAACTGTTTCACCTCACGTAACAGTTCTAAGTCATTGGTTGCAAGCAATATGTCATCAACATACAAAATCAAAAATATGGATTTACTCCCACTATTCTTGTGGTATATACACTGATCTACGATATTCTCAACGAAACCAAATGAAGAGATTACCTCATGGAACCTTAAATACAACTGCCTGGAAGCTTGCTTTAAGCCATATATTGATTTTCCTAATTTGCATACCAAATGTTCCATATCCTTTGCAACAAAACCCTCAGGCTGCTTCATGTAGACTTCTTCCTCATGAACACTATTGAGAAAAGCAGTCTTAACATCCATTTGGTGTAACTCCAAGCCAAAATGTGCAACCAATGCCATGATAATACAGAAAGAATCCTTAGTTGACACAGGAGAAAATGTCTCCTTGTAATCAACTCTTTCCACCTGAGTGAAGCCCTTAGCAACCAACCTTGCCTTGTAGCGCTCAATGTTACCCTGTGAGTCCCTTTTGGTTTTGTAAACCCATTTACAGCCAATGGCCTTGGACCCACTAGGCAACTCTACAAGTTCCCATACATGGTTGTTTGCCATGGAGTTCATTTCTTCATTCATAGCATTATACCACAATTTGGAGTTCTCACTTTTCATAGCCTGAGTAAACGTTAATGGATTACTATCAATTCCAATATCACAGTCATTTTCAGTATTATAAACTACGTAGTCATTTGGAATTGCCGGTTTTCTTGCCCTTGTTGATCTCATTAACTCAACCTCTTGGGTTGGGTCAGGTTGCTCGTTTGGAACATTCTCTGTCACAACTGGTGGTAAGTCTGTATTTGTGACAGGTGGAACTTCAGGTATATGTTCCACACGTCCCGCATGATCAACTATGGGTATTGAAACATTCTCAATTAGCGTGACATATCTAGCGGTAGAAATGTCGCCAACAGCCGATATCCCTTCCTCAGTTGTGCTAGGGGATCCCTCAATGTGATCGTCTACAATTTGATCACTCCCACTAATCACATCATTCTCAAGAAACTTGGCATTCCTAGATTCTACAAAACGCACTGAAGGTGGAGGACAATAAACCTTGTAACCCTTTGACCTGTCCGCATAGCCTACAAAGTAAGCTCGAATGGTCTTAGGATCCAATTTCTTTTCTTGTAGGTTATACATTCTTACTTCCGTAGGACATCCCCATACCTTAAAGTGGTTTAAACTGGGTTTTCAACCTTTCCAGATTTCAAAGGGTGTCTTAGACACTGCCTTTGTTGGAACCCTGTTCAAAATGTGTACGGTTGTCTTGAGTGCTTCCTTCCACAAGGAAATTGACAGTTTTTAGCTACTCATCATGCTCCTAACCATGTCAAGTAAGGTCCTATTTCTTCTTTCAGCTACATCGTTCATTTGAGGTGAGTCAGGCATGGTATATTGTGCAACTATACCTTGCTCTCGAAGAAAATCAGCAAAAGGACCTGGTGCTTGTCCTTCACTAATATATCTACCGAAATACTCACCACCTCTATTAGATCTCACAATCTTGATTGGTTTCCCAATCTGTTTTTCTACTTCAGCCTAATATGCCTTAAAGGCATCTAGTGCCTCACTTTTATTATAAAGCAGGTAGATATACATGTATTGCGAAAAATCGTCAATAAAGGTAATAAAATACTTTTGAATGTGTGCGGTTAGGTCTGGGCAACATATGTCAGTGTGTATAATTTCGAGCAATTTAGCACTTCTTTTAGCTCCCATATGTGACTTATTGGTCTGCTTTTCCCTTATGCAGTCCACAGTCCACACAGGTACCAAGATCCGAATGGTCTAAAGATGGAAGAATTCCTTCTTTAGTTAACCTCTTGATCCTGTCAGTAGAGATATGTCCTAATCTCTTATGCCACAAGGTAATAGAGTTCTCATTCATCATATTTCTCTTAACACCATGCATAGTAGAAAATACATTTGAATATCCAGAAACAATTTTAAATAAACCATTAATCATAACAACCTCAGCAATTGGAACAGAGTTCAAACTTAAATATTTCAAATCCTTTTCTAACAAAATACCATAATTAAACGGAATAAGTTTAGACAATGAAATCAAATTCCTCTTGTAAGAGGGTACATAAAATGTCTCTGATAAGTCCAAAACAAAATTATTTGAAAAAACAATTCGAAAAGTTCCAACTGCTTTCACCGGATCTCCTTTCCCACTACCTGATAAGACTTTAGCCTCATTGGGACGAGGAGGCCTGGTTGTTAGAAAGCCCTGCATGGTAGTAGAAATATGTATTTGAGCACCGATATCAATCCACCATGTATCCTTTTGGATACTAACATTATGTGCTTCAAAAGTAACAAAGGACATTGGCATACCTTTACACTCGAACCAAGCCTTTCTTTTATGGCAATCTTTCTTCATATGCCCTTTCTTTTTGCAGAAGAAACACTTGACATCCTTCTTTATGTCAGCCTTAGCAGGAGGAATCTTATTCTTTTTCTTTTTGTCATCCCTCTTTTCCTGCTTCTTGCCGCCACCCTTATTGGAGCTTTCCACCATATGAGCTTCCTTAGGTGCACCCTTTCCCTTTAATAACTGTCTAGTCTCCTCTTGCACACACATGGACATGAGCTCATCAATTGTCCATATATCCTTATGTGTGTTGTTGGAGATTTTGAAAGTTTCATATTGTTTTGGAAGGGACTTCAGAATTAATTGCACCAAGAATTGCTCAGTTGGCTCCATATCTAAGGATTTCAGACGAGATAATAAATCTCTCATCTTCATGATATGTTCCTGTACCCCGCCAAGACCTTGGAACTCCATAGAGCACAACTCCAACATGATGGAACCACCCATCTGCTTGTCAGTTGGCTTATATTGTTTCTCAATAGCTTCCAAGTATTCCTTGGCGGTCTCGCATTTCGGAATTGCTTCATGAAGGCATTTTTGGATCCTAGTCCTTATGAGTAGCATAGCACGACGATTAATCTTTTCCCAATAGCTATGGTACTCCTTAGTTTCCTCATTTGCTGAATTAGCAGGCATAGGGGGCCTTGGAGTCTCAAGGACAAAATCCATCTCCATGCACCTTAATTGCAAAAGGACATCATCCTTCCATTCAGAAAAGTTGTTGTTATCCAAAAACACATTCCTACTAGCTTGAGCCAATATGCTAGTGGGAAACATGTTAGTGGGTAACTGAGATGAAATATTAGATGTGTTATTCAGAGAATCAAAACAGAAATTAGATATATATTTTGAGGCAATCACAATTCACTGTGTCATACATGCTTTAGAAAAACCAATAAAAGCATACAAATATAAATACGTATCACTAAAATCTACCTGTGGGCAAAGAAATTAGCATAGCATATATTTATCCCAAAATGATGGAACTAAAACACATTTATATCTCCTAATACCTGTGGGCAACTTAGGAAATAATATGGTCATTTTATCCCACCCTAATTAAATATATTCTTATAAATATCTGCCTGTGGGCTAAGACTAATTATAATCGCATATTTAATTACAATAGATATTTTCTAACCATATGTGATGTATGCAACTTGAGAAAAGGATGTTGTGGCTACTCCTTTAAGGCAAAAGCATGTCACAAAATATCATAATGTGCAATCATTAAATTCAATTATATGCACATACTTTATTGGAAATTATTAAATTAATTTGACCTTTATTTAATTTAATAAAACTCCCACTAATTATAGCATCCACAAAAAAATATTGTTTAATAATTAATCTATAGCATATTTCACTTAATAATTCCAACATGTGAAATAGCCAAGATTAATTTTCCTAAATTTAAACAATTAAAAATGATGCTAAAATAACTACACATGCTAAAAATATGACATATATAATTAAAACAATCATAAAAGTCAATATATTTAGCCATATATAATTTCTGGAATTTAAAAACATAAATAACTTAACAATTTAAAATATTAGAAAAGCCTAAAATATAATTCCAGAAGTAAAACAGGACCAAAAATTGAATTTTCGCAGCCCAAATACACAATAAACAAAAATAGGCCTAAAATTGCAAGCCCAAAATGCATTTAGGATTTTTTTTATAAGCCCAGAAAACGCAAAGCCCAAATGGTCTAATTAATTTAATTTTTTTTTATAAAAGACCCAAAATCCAGGCCCAATACGCTCGGCCCAGAAATCCTTTTAATTTATTTTTTATAAAAGGCCCAAAGTTCCAGGCCCAATACGCGCCGGCCCAGCTGCTGCATTAGTGAAACGGTGCGTTTCACTAAGGCCCTAAACGGCGCCGTTTTGGCGCAACTGAAAGAGAAGAGTTTCCTCAGTCAAAACGACACCGTTTTGACTTAGTCAAAACGGTGCGTTTTGATTAGTTCCTTCCCTACCCGGTTCCAGAAACCCTAACCCGACCCGGAGCTTGCGCGACCCGGTTCCCTGAGTTCTCCAGCTGCAGTCCAAGTCCGATAATGGAGGCGCCGATTCATACGTTCTCAGCGTCTCTTTATGCTGGGAAAACTCAGGGTCATGAACGAAACTGATTTGAGATTTGATCTCCATGATTCTTTAAGATTTAAGCGTGGAAAAATTCGAAATCCAACGGGTGTTTATGCGAAAATCCGATTCATCTTTCCTTATGATTTTTCAAAAATTTCAGATCTAAAATATTTGCTAATCATCGACAGATTTTTCTCTCCAGAAAAAAAACATTAGTTTCCAAAATTTGGTTAATAACAATATCATATCCAAAACCAATACTAAACGAGAAAAATATGAGCCGAATCTGTAAAGGTTCTTCCCAAATTCTTTATATATGATATGAAACAAAAATATATATAGAAGCAAGATGGGAGAACACACAACAAAATTGTAAACAAAACCAGATGAGAAAAATTAAGATGATAATTCTCATGTATAAGCAGATCCATAAACGAAATTATGATACAAAAATTAATTTCATATGATCAACAAATAGCAAGGTAGAGAAAAATAATGGCTCTGATGCCACATGTGAGAATATGATAGCCTTAGATATAATATATAACAATCATATATGCTATCTTTAATCAAAATAAGAAATACAGCGGAAGTCGAAATACCTCTCGCCATTGCTATTGTTTGATCAGAGAAGAATCTACGTGGAACTGTAAAACAGAACACTGTCAGAAATAACACAAAGGCTCTTCTAACCGGAGTCCGGCACAGTAATGGTATCTGTTGTGATAGCCTTAACCAGTTAGAGAACCCGGAATTTAGAAAGAAGAAACGCTCTCTTGATGTGGTTATCTGCCGTATCAAAAGATGATAGGTGTTGGTGTGTTTTCCCCATCAGAAAACCCCCTTTATATAGATAACCTAGATGTGTAAAACCCTAACTTTGACTATTGGGCCTAATATTGACTACGGGCCACCTAAAGATATTATTAATTAGTAATCTTAAATATAACTAATATAATAATATAATTATATTAATATTAATAATCTAACATATCACAAACAATCAATTATCATAGAAGAAAGCTTAGTGCAGTTACATGTATACTAGATTTCCGGTTATCCTATCTATAAGTGTTTCTTCAAGTTGGTTTAATATAAATATGGTTTTTTTTAAGATTAAGAAAACTAAACAAGTTTCTTAATCCTAATATATGTGGTGCATTATTAGATGATATATTAACTTATAGGTCAAACAAAACAGTTGTAAGAAAAAATTTAGGTAAATTAGTTTATATGTAATTAATTTAGCCTTCTTATTTTTTTTTTAAATCAACCATATCTTATATCAAGGAGTCAACCGAATATAATTTTAAATTCTCGTTGAGACTTCATATTTTATCGGAATTCATATGTTAAAACTTTAAATCTCCCACTCTTTTCTAAAAAGAATCAGGTAACTAAAAAGCTGCTTGTACAAGTCATCAACATTGATCATCATGTCAGACAAAATGATTCATTTGGCACAAAAAATTTATAACCTTTATCTTCTTTTACAATTTGTTTATTTCTCCATGTTCATTTGTATGTATTCTCCATAGCACTTGAAACACGGACCCTCCATAAAGTTATACACGCAGTTAATTTACACACACAAAATAGGTCAGCTTCCTCCGCAGCATATAATTCTTGTCCTCTTTCGGTACACAGCACACTGTACACATGCTTACCAGTTTCTCCTACTCATCAAGGAACTGTCCACAGAGAGTTTACACACAATTCATCAGCAATTTACTAGAGGCCATTACTAACAACAAAAATCCACCTTATTACTTCATAAATTGGTGTAACATCTATTATTGAAGAGAAAATGGTGGGGAATAGTTTGAGGTTATCAGGACAAGCTCAAGAAGGCCAATAAATACAATGATGAAGAGGGTTGATCAAATAGTACAGTGTTAAAAGATGGGGAGAGATGTCAAAGAGAACATTTTAACAAAATTATTGAATGGGACCTTCTTATTAATTATTTATCCAAAAATAAAGTTTTTGATAGAGTACAATGACGTCATTCTTAGTTATCTAGTGGGATAAAACTATGTTATTATGATTCCTTAACGATTTAATATTCTTTTGATAAGAAAAAAGCCATTTTCAGCACTACTTAGTTCCTTAGTATTTATTCTTAGCACTACTAAGTTCCCTATTATTTTTTTCCCATGTTTAGGAATAGAATTTATTTTTTGTATTCAAAGCATAGAGCCTCCCACATAATTCCCGGATCAGGCTCACAAATGGGTTTAATTTTTTGCTCCAAGGATTAAGGAACATTCAACAATGTTAATTCGCAGTTGACACTATCCATCAATTTTGAATATAATCTCTAGAAATAATACAGCACCCACTCCTTACCTAACAAAAATCCAGAAAATAATGCAACTTTAAGATAAATGTAACAAGATGTCATACTCACCAGGTTCATCAAAATTTACTCTGTCTCCAGTTGAGAACAGGACATAGAAAAGGGCAGAAAGAAATTATAAGAGCGATGTAAGCAACAGAAATCCTTGGAAACCAATCAGATCAACGAAAGAACCAGTTCCAACTGTCCCGATTATAGCAGCCAATGTTCCAGCAGTGAGTGCCATTCATTATAAAAAGAAGAAGAAGAAGAAGAAGAAGAAGAAGAAGATCAGAAAACCCTTCTTTACAACATGGTATTCTGGGGTGCAAGGACAAGTAATATTCGAACTCTTTCAAAATTTTGCAAGTGCTATACACTATCCTACCATGCATTTACAATTTTCCTACACTTTAGAAATAAAGATCACAAAGTGCATTTTCAAGGCATTTATTGATTGAAAAAGTTATGGAATGTCATCATATGAATGATTATAGGATAATGACAAAATCCTACCGTGTATAACACCAGAATACTGTGGTGCAATCTCCTGTAATGAGAAAGTAGTTAATATTAGGCTGAAGTGAGAAGACTGTTTATAATTATATGGTATCTAAAACATTATACTTTAATAAAACTGGAAATAAGAACCTGAATGTTCACTAGGAAACCAAAGTGGCTGAAAGATTTCAAGCCAAATGCTAAAGTCAGCCAAGCAGAAGCAATTGACGGAATCTTGGCCGTCACCAAACCGGTAAGACATACTCCAGGACCAACAAGACCAATGGACTGCAGTGAAAAAACACAAGAAGCATTGTCCACATAAACCTGTGAGCATTGGGAAGATTGTAAATTAAAATAAAGGAAAAAGAGAAGTAGAAAAAAAACAAGAGCATAAATGACCAACGGATGTAAAATCAGGGAATAGCAATGAGAATTTCATGTTTCAAAAAACACCTTGTTGCCCCAAACTCCAATATCAAGGACGGATCCAAGATCAAAAGATGGCAATCTAGCAAAAATATAATTGAAAATTTAATGGAATCCCAGAATAAACAAGAAGAAAAGCTTTCCCAGTTCAGTATGAAGATGATATATACTTTAAGTCAGCCAGAAATAAATAATCATACTTGTTCATACTAAAAATAATTTAACAAAGCTCTCCACTATATTTTACTTTCATGATATTGCGAGTCAAAGTGACACTTATACCCCTCTGTATCATCATGTCTGCCCACAAGCCAACTACATATTTCATGATGGCCATCAGAACCCATGGAACAGCACTAAACCATGCTGCTTGTCTGAGATCCACACGATATATCTGTGATCAAAGGTTATGCATTTATGGTTCGTAAAATATTCATTTCAGCATATTTCTTATGCATGCTTAACAGAAAAAAAATTACAACTCTAAAAACAATGAGACTTACTGAGTTGAAGTATATGGGCATCTAAGAAAGAAAAACAAAAAATCCCTGTGGAATAGGAAAAAAATGTCAAATTTTGAAAGAAAAAGGGACACAGCAATTTTGATAAAAGAATAAATATAATACAATATGATACTGCCTTGCAAACAATTCTTTCAACAAATATTATATGCACTAATATACACTTAATACAATATGATACTGCCTTGCAAACAATTCTTTCAACAAATATTGTATGCACTAATATACACTCCTTTTAACCTTGTTATCATCGTACAAATTTTCCTTTTCCATAAAAAGATTCTGTTGAAGTAGGGTATATGACATTCCCCAAGGGAAAAGGCTTGCTTTATACCAAACATAGAAAACAAAAAACACACTCTCTATCACCTTACCCCTTTCCCTGGGATCTAGCTCTCTTTACCTGGGCAAACAGCCTAAGAAGTAAAATTAGTTAATCCCGCAGGGATGTAGCACCGGGAAATTATATGCCAACTCAAATGATTTAAACTCTAATTTAAGAACACTACAAGCAAGAGGCTGTTAATAGATAAGTGGCAGCAAAAGGGAAGCATTACCCAGCTGTGCATGCCATTTGCAACAAGTAAGGACCATGTTGGCAGCTTTGAAAGCAAGCGCCTGAAAAGAGGGGTCGCTTTAACTTCACTTGTACTAGGTTTTATTGCCTTCACAGCAAAGGGTTTCTTCCTTTTATTCAATATATACTCCAACTCATATTTCGATATCTGAGGACTTCTATCTGGAGTGCTTGAAGTTGCTAAATATTATATTCTTTCAAAACTTAATGTGCAAGTGTCTAACTAAATATTGATGATGTTTATTATCTATCTTCTGAATTTTAAAATTATAGTTGTTAGTGTTATTTAATTTTATTTTTTATCACTTTCATATTTTTATTCCTTATTGTATTTAATCTTGAACTCCCAACAAAATACATGCTTATCATATTCTTAAGTTGATTTAATCGAAAGTGTTTGATGAAATATCGGTAATAGTTTTTGAGATTCCTATAAGCATATCTTTTTTTTTTGGCCAAATCGTTTCGCATACACACACACACACATTACAAACAATCAATTATCATGGGAGAAAGCTTAATGCAGTTACATTAATACTGGATTTCCCGTTCTCCTATGAATGAGTGCCATGTGAATCTTTTATTCTTTTATACAATTCAACAATAATGACTTCATTAAGCATAAAGTGGTTCTCCATGTTTGTTTGATATAAATATAGTTTATTTCTTAGAGATTAAAAACACTAAACAAGCTATTTTTTTTCAGCAATAACTAAACAATCTACTTAATCGTAATATATGTAGTGCATTATTAGATTATATATTAACTTATTAGTTAAACAAAATAATTTTGAGAAAAAAAATAGGTAGATTGATTATAAGTAATTTATTTAACTTTCTTTTTTTTTACAACTATGCCTTACATTAAAGAACCAACCGAATATATTTTAAAATTATCTTATCTCCTAAAATTCATGTTATATTAGAATTGGAATTATTCATTAATCATTGTTAAGTTAAAACTTAAAATCTCTCTCCCTTCTAAAAAATTAAAACTTAAAATCTCTCTCCCTTCTAAAAATATTCAGGTAACTAAAAAGTTCATCGACTATCATTTAAGAGACAAAATGATTCATTTGGCACAAAAAATCCTACACCCAAGGAAGCCAATTTAGAACCTTTATTATCTTTTACAATTTGTTTATTTCCCCTTGTCATTTAGATGTATTCTCCATATCAGGAAAAACTTGTACTCCACATGCACTTGAAACACAGACACTCCATAGAGCTATACACGGCATTTAATTTACACACGAGAATGGGTCAGCTTCCTCCACAGCATATAATTCTTGCACTCTTTCTGTACACAACACACTGTACAGCATGGTTACCAGTTTCTCCTACTCATCAAGGAACTGTCCACACAGAGTTTACAACAATTCATCAGCAATTTACTAGAGGCCATTACTAACAGTAAAAATCCACCATATTACTTATTAAATTGGTGTAGCATCTATTGAAGTGAAAATGGTAGAAAATAGTTTGAAGTAGTTTGAACAAATTCATAGAAGGCCATTAAATGTAACGGTTCCAATGGTATAGAATTTTTTAAAAAGAGGGGGAGGCCAATGAGAACAAAATAACTTATCTAAAAATATGGTTTTTGATAGAGTATACGTCATACTTGGTCACATAGTGGGATAAGGCTATATTGTTGTTATTACGTAACAAATTAATATTCTTTTGAAAAAAAGAAGAAGCCATTTTTAGCACTACTTAGATCCCTATCATTTACTTTTAGCACCACTTAGTTCCCTATTATTTTTTCCCGTGTTTGGGAATAAGATTTATTTTTCGAATTCACAGTGCCAAGTGACTGGCACATTATTCCCGGATCAGGCTCACAAATGAGTTTAATTTGTTGCTCCAAGGATTATGGAACATTCAACACTTCGCAGTTGACACTATCCATCAATTTTGAATATAATCTATAGAAATCATACAGCACCCACTCCTTACCTAACAAAAATCCAGAAAATAATGCAACTTTAAGATAAATGTAACAGGATGTCATACTCACCAGGTTCATCAAAATTTACTCTGTCTCCAGTAGAGAACAGGACATAGAAAAGGGCAGAAAGAAAATATAGGAGCGACGTAAGCAACAGAAATCCTTGAAAAGAACCAATCAGATCAACGAAAAAACCAGTTCCAACTGTTCCGACTATAGCAGCCAATGTTCCGGCAGTGAGTGCCATTCCTAAGAGAGAGAAAAAAAGATCAGAAAACCCTTCTTTAATACATGGTATTCTGGGGTGCAAGGACAAGTAATATTCGTACTCTTTCAAAGTTTTGCAAGTGCTGTACACTATCCTACCATGCATTTACAGTTTTCCTACACTTTAGAAATAAAGATCACAAAGTGCATTTTCAAGGTATTTATTGATTGAAAAAGTTATGGAATGTCATCATATGAATGATTATAGGATAATGACAAAATCCTACCGTGTATAACACCAGAATACTGTGGTGCAATCTCCTGTAATGAGAAAGTAGTGAATATTAGGCTGAAGTGAGAAGACTATTTATAATTATATGGTATCTAAAACATTATATTTTAATAATACTGGAAATAAGAACCTGAATATTCACTAGGAAACCAAAGTGGCTGAAAGATTTCAAGCCAAATGCTAAAGTCAGCCAAGCAGAAGCAATTGACGGAATCTTGGCAGTTACCAAACCGATGAGACATACTCCAGGACCAACAAAACCAATGGACTGCAGTGAAAAAACACAAGAAGCATTGTCCACATAAACTTGTGAGCATTGGGAAGATTGTAAATTAAAATAAAGGAAAAAGAGAAGTAGAAAAAAAAAAAAAAGAGCATAAATGACCAATGGACGTAAAATCAGGGAATCGCAATGAGAATTTCATGTTTCAAAAAACACCTTGTTGCCCCAAACTCCAACATCAAGGAGGGATCCAAGATCAAAAGATGGCAATCTAGCAAAAATATAATTGAAAATTTAATGGAATCCCAGAATAAACAAGAAGAAAAGCTTTCCCAGTTCAGTATGAAGATGATATATTTTTTAAGTCAGTCAGAAATAAATTATCATGCTTGTCCATACTAAATAAAATTTAATAAAGCTCTCCACTATATTTTACTTACTTGCATAATATTCCGAGTCAAGGTGACACTTATACCCCTCTGTATCATCATGTCTGCCCACAAGCCAGCTACATAATTCATGATGGCCATCAGAACCCATGGAACAGCACTAAACCATGCTGCTTGTCTGAGATCCACACGATATACCTGTGATCAAAGGTTATGCATTTATGGTTCGTAAAATATTCATTTCAGCATATTTCTTATGCATGCTTAACAGAAAAAATTACAATTCTAAAAATAATGAGACTTACTGAGTTGAAGTATATAGGCATCCAAGAAAGAAAAACAAAAAATCCCTGTGGAATAGGAAAAAAATGTCAAATTTTGAAAGAAAAAGGGACAGAGCAATTTTGATAAAAGAATAGATATAATACAATATGATACTGCCTTGCAAACAATTCTTTCAACAAATATTATATGCACTAATATACACTCCTTTTAACCTTGTCATCATCGTACAAATTTTCCTTTTTCAAAAAAAGATTCTGTTGAAGTAGGGAATATGACATTCCCCAAGACAAAAGGCTTGCTTTATACCAAACATAGGAAACAAAAAGCACACTCTCTATCACCTTTCCCCTTTCCCTGGGCTCTAGCTCTCTTTACCTGGACAAATAGCCTAAGAAGTAAGATTAGTTAATCCCGCAGGGATGTAGCACAGGGAAATTATATGCCAACTCAAATGATTTAAACTCTAATTGAAGAACACTACAAGCAAGAGGCTGTTAATAGATAAGTGCAGCGAAAGAGAAGCATCACCCAGCTGTGCATGCAATTTGCAACAAGTAAGGACCATGTTGGCAGCTTTGAAAGCAAGCGCCTGAAAGGAGGGGTCACTTTAACTTCACTTGTACTAGGTTTTATTGCCTTCACAGCAAAAGGTTTCTTCCTTCTATTCAATATATACTCCAACTCATATTTCGATATCTGAGGACTTCTATCTGGAGTGCTTGATGTTGCTGATAGCCACACAAGAACCCAAAGAAACCCCGACAATCCAAAAATCACAAATGGTCCAAAAATACCACCTTTTGACATAAGTATTGGGGAAAGCGTGAGCCCTATTGCAGACCCAATTTGAAACCCAGCCATTGCAATTCCAACAGCTCTAGACCTTTCTGTTTGAGGAAACCACCTAAAGGGAAGAATCAAAACCAGTCATTACTCCCTAATTCAGCCTTGTTGCTTCAACAACTTCTCATAACTTCAATACCAATAATAAAATAAACAGTCATGACATATCCATTGAAACAAACATTCAAATAAGTGATCACCAAAATCAAAACTTGGTAAACGATCAATAGCCTATTGTAATACCTTGCCACCATGTTATTCATGGAAGGAAGAGCCACTCCTTCAGCAATGCCAAGCAAAGCACGAAAGGCAAGAAGTGCCCACAAGGAAGTCTCTGCAGCCCAAGGGGTAAGAAAAGTAGCCAGAGACCAAAGAGCCACACCCCAAGCCATAACCACTTTACCACCATAGTTATCCACCAATAACCCTCCAGCTATAGGCGAAACCAGATACCCCCAAAGAAAAGCAGACTGCCCAAATAGCATCAGTCCAACAAATAACCACACAGAAAGAAAGAAAGAAAGAAAGAAAGAAATAAATAACTCTCACAGGCAATCCTTCAAACATTTGAAACGCACCTGAACAATCCCAGAAAACGAACGGCTCCAACCGTTGGCAACAGACAACGGCACAATGGCCACCGACATAACCACACGATCGGCATTACATAAAGCCAGAGCTAAAGCAAGCATAGCCACCACTTTGACTCTCTCAGAAGTGATGAATTCCGCGAAATTCGGTTGCTGAACCTGCTTGTCGTCAGGAATTGATT
This sequence comes from Mimosa bimucronata, assembly GCA_037074515.1. Lineage (NCBI taxonomy): Eukaryota > Viridiplantae > Streptophyta > Magnoliopsida > Fabales > Fabaceae > Mimosa > Mimosa bimucronata. The sequence goes on along the minus strand of CM073440.1, from coordinate 17,591,922 downwards.
TAAATTGGGCATCTTCGGAAGAAACCTTAGGTGGGGGTAGACAAAAAAGGCGGCGGAAAGAAGATGAGGAATTCCAAGATTGAATTTTGGGAGTGAAAAACAGGTTGGGGGTTTTGGGGGAGAAGAAAATGGAAGGAATGAGATGGGGTTTTTGTGAATTGAGGGAGATTGGTGTGTTATGGATTTGACAGCGTTGGATTGGTTTCCGATGGATAGGGCCGTCGGGAATGAAGGCGGAGGGAGGGAGGAGGGAGGACATTGAGGCGGCGCGTGAACAGTGAAGTAGAAGGCCGTGATTTTCCTTTTTTTGGCAGCGGGAGACTCATTTGGCGACTCTAGTACCAACGAACTTCCCACTAATACCTCGTACCTTTATTTTTTATTTTCCTAAAAAAGAAAGAAAGGGGAAATTAAAAAAAAATAGTTCCATTTGAATTTGAAGATCCCAAATAAATCATTTTCACTTATGAATATTGTCACTCAATTAATGTTTTGAGATTCAAATAGTATTTTTTTGGGATCCTCCCAATGGCAAGGCTTAAGGAAAAGTAAAATCAATAATTATTGTAAATCTAATATCCATTTAATTTGTTTAAAGATTATGCCTCCCTCTGATTTTAAATATATGATGTATTTGTTTAATTTGATTGGATTACATATGTTAGTTATAGTAGTTGATATAAAATAATTTATCTAAAACATTCGAATTATCTTCTTTAATGCTCACTATTTTTCATTACTTGGTTATTGTTTTATGGGGTATTTATAGTGAAATTTGGAGGAAAAAAAATGAGAAATATATTGTATATTTATAACCAACATTAACTTTCAAAATTAGTTTTATATTAAAAACTAATAGAGTATAGTTTAGTTAGTGTTTTTTGCCTTATAGTTTACTTAGTTAGTGATTTGTTTTGTCAATGAGCAATAGTTCAAATAGCATTGCTCCTTCTTCTTGTTGAAGAAGAAGTAGGGGTTCGATCCCCACAAGTTGGGAAAGTGTGCCTGTGTCTGAGTTTGTGAGTAGCCTCTCATATGGAGAGGGTTAAGATTGGGTGAATAAAGAAAAATACTACAATTTGTTTTTGAAAAATATCTTAATTGTCTTCCTTACTTTTCTCCTCTCTTTTTTATAGCATTATTTTTTTCTCCTCTCTAATATTTAATTGTTGTTGTTAGATAATCGATAGAAATTATTTAGAAAAATATTAATAAAACTTAAATAGAAGTAAAAACTGGGATAACAATTTTTGGCTTAATATAATTGCTGCACCCGAGATATAAAATTTATTCTACGTCTGACCATACTATCATTTTATTTAATTAATGTAATTTGATTTAGTTTAATGATATTTAAAGAGATTAATTAATCGTGTATATCTCTTTTCTTTAAAAAAAAAAAGTCTTATTCATCTTTCTTAATTCTCTCCCTCACTCTCTTACTTATCATTGTTGAGAAAGTGCCAAGAAATGTAAATTAAAAAAAATTGGCAACATTTAAAAATAAATCCCTAAATTTAGGACAAATATATTAAATAATCTAAATAAATTATATTTAATACAAGAGGAGGGTATTGTTATCAAATATGAAGGCATATTATGTATGGAAATCATACCAAACGGCATTGTTCTCAAATATCACTCCGTTTTTTCTTTAATATAAGATATATTTGACTTTTTTTTTTGAAACTAATGAAATTAAATAAGTCAGTTAACCACAACTATGTTGTCTATTTTGAATTATATTTTAGCTTTTAAGTCAAAAAATTAGTTTAAAGAAACAAATCTAGGTAAATCAGTTTATAAATAACTTATTTAACTTTTCTTATAAAAAAACCTATTTAACTTTATTAAACTTTCTAAACAATCAAATAGAAATTATTTTTAGGAATGAAAGGAATACTTTCTACAGAGTGACTAGTCCAAATTCATTGAACTCCCTATTTTCTTGGGGATACTAATTAGGGATAATTTCAATATAGGATTGTGGTAGCAAATTAATTTCAAATTAGGACCAAAAGATTCTAAAATATCACTTGAGTTTTGTGGGGCAAATTGAAATTAAATTGAGAGGAGAAAAGACAACATTGACCCCACACGTCAGAGAGAGAAAGTGTCAGAGAAAAGAGAGTGTCAGAGAAGAGTAGGAACGGGAATAAGCCATGCCTTTAAAGGGAGCATACGGCCTAACCTACATGAGGCCCAGCCTCACCTATTTAGTAAGTAGGTCAGGCTCATATTCAGGCCTAGTGATAGGCCTATTTAGGTAAACAGGCCAGACATTTTTTCTTAACGCCTAGCCTACAAGCCTACAGGCCTGGCCTATTTAGTTTTACTTTGATTTATATTATTTTGTATAATATTAAATAAATTAATTATATGAATTATAACATTACAAGATGAATTTTAATTCTAAGCTTCACATCTCATCATTGATTTACAAAGCCCAATTCTTTCATTTATTAGTAGTCGTTCATCTCTTTTTTATTTCTTCCTTTTAGTCAATTAAAATCCAGTGTTATCTCATTTATTCCTTTCTAATATGTATGATATTTTAAACATTATAATGTTAACCAGTTGGAATTTTATTTCACTTGTGCCTAAATAATATATTATCTCAATAGAAATAATGTATCATAGTTTACACGGTAAAACTAAGAGAAAAATATCTAATTTTATGACAATAAGTCTTTATTGCACATATATAGGCTTTTTAAATAGGTTTTACATGTAATATATGAAATAAGATGTATAAGTTTTTTATTATATTTAAAGGTGTACATTCTTAGTAAGCTTTTAAACAGGTTTCAGGCTTTATAAGGCTTTTTGAAGACCCATGCTCAGGCCAGAAAAAAGGTATTATACAGGCCCAGGCTTAAACTTCACACTTCTGTTGCAGGCCCAGGCCTCTTTAACTAAAGCCTACCTAAGCCTAGCCTATTTCCACCTCTAGAGGAGAGAGATGGTGAGAGGAATATTTGGTTTTTTATTGAGGCTTGTTCATATAAGTTTTTCTTTGTTCATATGAGCTTTTACTTATTCATATGACATTTTTCTTGTTCATGTGAAAATGAGTGGGGTCTTTGTGTGTGTGAGAGAGAGGGAAGGAGGGAGAGAGAGAGAGAAGAGTGTGTCAGATAGAGAGAAAGTGTGTCAGAGGAGAAAGGGGTGAGAGGAATATTTGGTTTTTTATTGAGGCTTGTTCATATGATCTTTTCCTTGTTCATATGAGCTTTTCCTTATTCGTGTGAAAATGAGTGGGGTCTGTGTGTGTGTTTGTGTGTGTGAGAGAGATAGAGAGGAGGAGAGAGCGTGTCACAGGAGAGGGGGGTGAGAGCAATATTTGGTTTTTTATTGAGGCTTGTTCATATGAGCTTTTCCTTATTCGTATGAAAATGAGTGGGGTCTGTGTGAGAGAGAAGGAGAAGAGAGAGTGTGTTAGAGAGGCCGTGTGGGGGGTGAGCCCTTTTTTGTCTTTTTTCACATCAATTTAATTTCACTTAAGGACCATGAATCTGAAGTGATATTTCAGAATCTTTTGGTCCTACTTTTTAATTAATTGGCTATCGCGGTCCTATATTGAAATTCTCCCTACTAATTACATGTTCCATGAAAAAACATAATAAAGTTGAGGTCCCACAAAATCTCTTGATTAATTAAGGTCCTTAAGGACCTTAATTATATTCCCACAAAATCTCCTAATTAATTATATTAAGTTCTAAACAAAAAGATTATTACCATCTGGCCAAAAGTTGTCAGCAACTAAAAATTTATGACATTTATGAATGGTGCTCATAATGTTATTACAAAGGCCCAAAAAGTTGTCACTATTTGATCAAGCGTTGTGAGTAACCAATGATTTAAAATAGTTGTGAATTATGTTGCTAATGTTGTTACAAATGCCTAAAAAGTTGTCACCGTCCAATCAAATGTTGATTAACACTAGTATTATTAGGGTCTATAAGGATCTCAGTTTAATTGAGGGATTTCGTATTAATTAAGTTCATTCCATGGGTAATGTAATTAATTTCCTATACTTTTTTCTAATGCTGATATTATCATATTAAACACATTCAAGAAAGCATAAGAGGACATGATAAAACTAAAAAGAAATATAAATATATGAAAATTGATGTCAAAACAATAACAGAGAGGGTGGGACAACAAATAGAAAAAGAGGAAGTGGAAGTTATGATTTTGATAAAGAGAATATCACAACTAGGTCCCTCATATGGGATTTAATCACACCCAGCTCCCAAACAATCATCAAATTACATTGAAGTCCTAAAGGACCTGTGTGATATTAAATGGCTTGTCATTGAATTGTTAATACCAGTTCCTTGAGTTGTCAATGAAAGAAATGCATTGACAACTAAAGGAGCTGTCATTAACAACTATTGAGTTGTGCGTTGACAGCTTAAAGAACTAGTATTGATAGCTATTGAATTATGCATTGACAACTCAAAAAGTTGATATTGACAATTCAATGACAAGCCATTTAATATCACCCAAGTCTCTTGGGACTTCAACATAATTTGATGATTATTTAGGACCTGGTTGTAATTAAATCCTTTATAAGGGACTTGGTTGTGATTTTCCCTTTGATAAAAGGTTGTCTGTTCATATTTTTTATATCATACTGAGTACACTTTGTTCTTTATTATAAGTCCAACTACCACAAATTTTTTGTTCTACAATATAAGTCAAATTTGGAATCAATTAATGCTATTATGACTGCTTTACCCTTATGTTGGAAATAGGGAAAATGAAAGAGAAGGTTTATAATACATAAAATATTATTTTAATACTTATTCTTAAATAAGGACAAAGTTGAAATTTTTTTAAAAAAATAGTGCAAATCTAATGTTAAAACTTCCACTCCTTGGTACCACTCTGTTCCTTATTATAAGTTTACCTTAACTACTTATCACATACCAAGAAATGAAAGTTATAGCATTAAATATGCGCTATTTTAAAAGGAAAAATCAAACTTTGCCCTAATTTAAGAATATGTGTTAAAATAATCATAATAGTATTAATTGATCCCAAAGTGAACTTATATTTAGGAACAAAAAATTTGTGGTAATTAAACTTATAAAAAGAAATGGAATGGTATGTGAGAAGTTATTAGGGAGGACTTATAATAAATAACAGAGTGGTACATACTATGAATATTAATGTACTTATGGTAAAAAAAATATTAATGTACTTAAATTAATGTTTTGAATGTAAAATACATTTATATCATTATTATTATTATTATTATTATTATTATTATTATTATTATTATTTAGATTTTAATTGGTTCGTGTAGACCTTAGAAAGAAAGTAAAAAGAGAGAGAAAGAAAAAAGTGAACAAACACTAGAAGCTTCACTACTTTTTAAGATGTCTACTCTTGTCTAGTGGAGATTTGATTTAATTTCTCTGTCAATCTACAACTCTACAACTGATAATGACAGTAACTAATTTTTTTCAGACTTCGTACAATGTTATTTATACACATACTGCACACAACGTACTTACACTATTTTCATTCTGAATTATATAAATGCCTATTATTCATAATTTTTCTATATACAAGTTAAAATTTATTAAAAGTAAACCCTAATGCTTTTACCATTATCTTTTCAGTTAAGACAAAAAAAGAGAAACTAGAAGGTCTAGGCTTTAACGACATTACTAGAAGGTCTAGGCTTTAACGGCATTAATAAAGTTGAACTAACTGTGTGTACTACTATAAAAAAAGTTGGGGTAACTATAAGCAAAAAGAAAAAAAGTTGACCTATAATTTGTAAAATAATGTATTTCAATATATGAACTATAATGACTCTTTTTTTTATAAAAAAAAATATGGGGATGACCTCGTGCTTCCCTATAAGCGTGATGGTATATGATACCGAGGCTTTTTATTAGCATTTGGCGCCAACATAAGGTACCGAGGGGTTCTCGGGTACACAAAATGCTCTCATGAAGGCCAAGTGCATTAAGACACTAGAAATAACAGATTAAAAAAAAAAAAAAAAAGACATTAGAAACGGTGAGGGCTAACAATTGACACACATTATTGATTCATATACCAACAAAAAAACAAAAATTTCCAAACTTCACATCGCGTTTCCATTAGTGGGCTTTTTTTGGTTAAAAGATTGGTATATATATAGCCTTTAGAAAATAAATAATAACATTTATAATCCTAAATATAAGACTTAATTATATAATTTTATTATATTAATGATATTAGTAGTTAAGTTTGTTATAATCACATAATATTACCAATACAACTTAACCATCTACTTATATCTCTAACATCCCCCCTTATTTGTTTATTATTTAGTAGCATTAATAGCCATTATTTGAGGAAAAATTGAAAACAATTAGAAATATGTCTTATATTTAGAAAAAATCACATCTCCACAAATAGATCATATATTTAGGAACGGAAGGAAGGAGTATGTAAAAAATGCATACAAGTACGTTTTAATCTGACTTGAAACATTTATCTTAAATACACTCATATAGGATGAAGTATCTAATTCTTTCTTGAGGCCAACACCTTAGAACACTAACTTGCACTTCCTCAATTAAAATAGTCGATCCAAATTTAATAATATTATTATTTATATTTATAAATAGTTGTACAACATTTTTTTATAAAAAAATTAGATGCAGAATCTAAAACAGATATAATCCCACAAATTATACTCCTCTCAATATAGATGCTTGTAAGTGACATATTTTGGATGTCAAGTAGCAATAGGATTTTAAAACATAGGCGTTGCTGCTGGGTGACCCAACAGGTTATAAAAATAGAAAGGGTCAACTAATAGATATGCCATGTTCCCTATGAAAATACTCATACAAATAAAAGCTATCTCAATTTTTTGTTTGTTAATTTTTCAATTTACACTCATTTAATTACTCATATTATTGTATTTCATCATCATACATTCTTTTTTCTTCATACATTCTATCTTCCTTACAAATAGAGTACTTCTGTGAAAAATATTTTTATTTCGAAAAAATTAATTAGAGGTTTTAACAAAATCTCCAAGTTAAAGTGAGGTCCATAGAAATCTGTATCTAATTATGTATGAAAATGAAATTACCATCATGCACATTTCTATTTTATCTCTCACTCTCCCCCACAGTAGTCCCACTCCACCTCCAGCGCCCCCTCCTACCATTCCCCCTTCCCTTCCCTTTCCTCTTCACCTGTAAGATTCCGGCGGCCAACTCACACTATCCACCCCCTCCCTGTCGTGCAAAATCCACAATAAAGTATAAACCAAAACAGAGTCACAATCTCTCTCTCTCTCTCTCTCTAACAATTTCCTATAAAACCATCCCTAAACCTTCCATTACCTTTCAGACTGCAACAATTGCTCACTTCTTAAGGGAAGGGAATTGGGAATGGTGGGATGGGGCGCTAGAGGTGGAGTAGGATTGTGGAAAGAGAGTGAGAGATAAAATTGAAATGGGTATTATGGTAATTCCATTTTCATACATAATTAGGTCCAAGTCCCTATGTGCGTCACTTTAATCTGAAGATTTTATGGGACCTTATCTTAATTAAGTCCCTATCACGTGACCTTTAATTAATTTTTCCTTTTATTTTTGGGCTAATATAATTTTTTGTATTTAAATTGACTCTTATTTTGATTTTGGTCATCAAATTTCGAGCAAGGGATATTGATCATCCTTCTACAAATAAAATGGTCTAGTTTTTTTTTGTTAAATTATATGAATCAATATTTTAAACAAAATGAAAATTAAAAAGCTAAAGATCACATCAACCCTATATTTTCACATCTTTACTGTCTCCCACTAATTTCAACTAAGCTCTGCCATAACTCATTTAATTGTTGATTATGAAAAGGAAGGAATGTAGTATTAAAAATTAAAGGTCTTAAAATTAGATTTCATCGGCTAAAATTTGACAATGATAATTGATGAACAACATTGCATTCCTGATATGAAACCAGACCCATGTGCGATTTAGGTTTACCACGTTGAGATGTAGGATATAGAAATGGATATTATAATCTCTATATATTTATTTGTATATATTCCACTCACATCATTAAATGCAGATTTTGTTTCTTTCCCTATCAACCCCAACTATCCTAAGTGGCTGAGACCTGAGAAGCCATTGAGTAGGTAATATGATAATATTTTTTTAATAAAAGTTTAGTAGGTGAGTTGGGATTTGGGGTCATCAGGTTAGGGTAAGCCTTCATATTTAAAAATCGTTTATAAAGGTATTTACATACTGTCCACCAATAAGGTTCTCACATAAGCGGGATTCAAACACACAACCCTATAGTTATTAGTCAAACCATTTATCAAGTGGACCAACCTTTGTTGGCATATGATAAGTTTTCTTTGTCTATGTTATAAAAGGTAACATATAAAAGTTAAAATAATAAATGTTTAACTTCTAAATTTAGCCTTGTACATCCTTGTATTTTACTCCCTTCAATCCTAAAGTATAATATCAAATTGATTTTTTTAAAAGATTAGGGAAGAAAAATGTACCACAAAACCTTAAGATATGATATATATAATTAGATTATATATTAATTTAATAAGTAAGATTAATTAGTTTTGAGTAAAAAGTTAAATATAAATAATCTAAAGTAATATATTTTATATCCTTAATTAGTTTAAAAAAAGTTAAGTTGATTTTATATTTATGACCGGAGGGAATAAATGTAAAGACGCTATACAGAGGGTGTGTGTAATAAATGATATAAATAGATTGTAAAATTACATATATTTTACTCGTAATAAATAATAAATGACACAATTATTATATCTGCTTGGTTTGTGTAAAAAATGGTCTGTACAAGACGAGGGAGTCCATTAATTAAGCTATAAATGGGGCTCAATTAATGGAAAATTATTGGGTAATGGAAAAAAAAAAGTAATGGGAGACATGGAGGTTTATCAAGGGTTTGCTTCATCTACAATCTCATCGCCACTTTCTTTCTCACTTCACTTCACACAGAATCCCACTGTACTTCTCCTTCTCTCTCTCTCTCTCTCTATCTCTCTCTACTCATTGTGCCTCCCACCTTCCTTCTTCATCTATCATGCCCTCACCCTTTATTCTTCTACAAATCTTCTTCCCCTTCCAGAAGCCATGACTACTTCCTCCAAACCTCACCGTCTCTCTAGTTGCCATCGCCATCCCACCAAGCCTGTCACCGGCTTCTGCGCCTATTGTCTCCGTGAACGCCTCGCCGGCATTGAGTCCTCCTCCTCCTCCGCCGCCGCCGCCGGTGACCATGACCAAGGGCTTCACCTTCCGCCGGAGCTCCGCCGCACCAAATCTTGCTCCGGCGGCGTCCTCGCCACCACCTTGTCGGAGCCTCGCCGGAGGTCCTGTGAGGTCCGTACACGTAGCTCGCTGTGGGATCTGTTTAATCTTGATAGCGAGAAGAAGGGTTTGAATCGGAAGTTTGAGGTGGAATTGGGGAATTTGAGTTATGAAATAAGGGAAGAGGAGCAGATTGGGGATGTTAATGGAGAAATTAGGGTTTGTGGAGATGACGTGGAGGAGGAGGAGGAGACGAAGACGATGAAGGAGTTTATAGATCTTGAATTGCAGGGTGGGAGGAATACAGGGAGAGATTTTAGGGATATTGCTGGGAGTTTCTGGGAGGCAGCTTCGGCTTTTAGTAAGAGACTGAGGAAATGGAGGAGAAAGCAGAAGATGAGGAAGCATAATGGTTCTGATAATAATGCTGGTGTTGGTTTTACTGGGATGAAGATTGAGAAGCCTAGAAGTAGAAGAATGAGGGAGACTCAATCTGAGGTTGGGGAATATGGGTTAGGTAGAAGATCTTGTGATACTGATCCAAGGTTGTCACTTGATGTGGGAAGGATGTCTCTGGATGAGTCACGGATTTCTCTTGATGTGCCTCGAGCTTCTTGGGATGGATATTTAATTGGGAAGGCATGTCCTAGGCTTTCACCAATGATATCAGTTGTGGAGGATACTAATGTTTCTGTTGATGTGGTTGAAGGTATGGTTTCAAGTGAAGAGAAAGTGAGTCTGGAAGGTGTAGGAGAGTCTAATCCTGGTGGATCAGCTCAGACTAAAGATTATTATTCGGATTCTTTGTCATGGCAGCATCGGAGAAGGAGTTTTGATAGACCAAGCTCTCATAGGAAACCAGCCATGCCGGAGATTGATGAATTGAAACTGATATCTAATGCCAAAGTATCTCCTGCTACCACTGAGTTGTTCTATGGGGCAAAGTTGCTGATCACAGAGAAAGAACTGATGGAGAGGGGTTTGAAATCTTCAAATAATGTTCAAGCTGATTCTGTACAGGGATCTACATCTGAGGATACTTCTGATGCTGCTGCTGGGGTTAAAGAAAAGAGCCTCAGGAAGCTCCCAAACTGGCGCAAGATGTGGAATAAATTGGGCATAGTGCAGAAGAAGAAGGAGAATAAGTTAGAAGAAGAGTATGGTGCTGGAGATGTGGTTAATAAGCCAGTCACTGAATCTTGGCAAAAGCTGAGGAGGGTAGTTAATGGACAAGCAAGTGAATCAGTTAGTCAAAAGCTTATTCGAAGCTATAGTGTTAGCTGTAGAAACCCAAGTAGAATGGCCGGTTTGGTCAATAGCTTGGGGCCTCCTGAGAACAAAGGCAATGTTTTGAATGGAAGGCATGACTTCATGCTTCAGAGGAACCGGAGTGCTAGGTATTCCCCAAATAGTGCTGACACTGGCTTATTGAGGTTCTACTTAACGCCATTGAAGAGCTATAGGCGAAGCAAGTCTGTAAAGAGTAGCATAAAGGATTTGCACCCAACAACCAGAAGTGTCTTGTGAAGCATTGTTGACTTTTGCGAGTATATCTGGCTGTAAAAGCATATGTAATGTAATTGTCGTTGTTCATGAGATAAAGTACAATTATATAGCATTGTTAGATTCTAATGACTAAATTTCTTATGATGTTGGTGGAAGAAATAAAGTATTTTTTCCATAGAGTTATTGACATAGGAAGTATCATATTGCAGCACTTAATGTAATCACCTGACATATATTACTAGCAGAGATTTCTCCATGGTTTAATCTTTTGTAGTGATCTGCTGTCTTAAGCTTTTCAACATTTTTAGTCATGCCTTGCAAGATGAAGTTTGTAGTCACCAGATCTAGTAAGAAACATTCAGCCTAGTGCCTTCACGCTTGTAAGGGGTCATATATTAGATGGTAACCCATAGTTTCCAGTAAAAGGTTCAGCTCCACTGACTGTTATATCTGGTTGACATTGAGAAACTAACATTTTTATTTAAATCTGTGACTTCTCTTGAGATTTTGAATATTAGATTCTTTAGAAGATAAAAAGTGTGCTGTAAGTCCTGTTTATTTTGAACCTAAACAAATGTTATGAGTATTTTTTGTTTCCAAATGTTAAAGATATACGGTTAATGAGAAGTTTAGGATACCTATTCAACTAGATACAGTTTTTCCATGCATTACAGAGAATCTGAGGTGAGCAATAATGTTGATGGCTTATGAATAATATGGTTTGTTAGATATTGATTAATTGGTCGTTGATTGTCTCATTGTCATTGATCACAAAGCAGGATACTGGATTATTGGGTACCTTTTCTCCAAGCCCGCAGAATTTATAGCGTAACTTGCATGTTTAACGTGAATCTTATGAGGATTTAGTGCTGCTAACACCTTCCTGTGAGCTGTAATATCTATCATTGTCTCTGCCAGATGATGTAAAATCAAACAGGCTAGCAAAGCATCATATTCTGTCTCTTGGCTGGAATTCAGAGGTTAAGGTGTCATATTCTCCCTTGTCTGCAAAAATTTTATCTGCAGTGTTGAATGGAAAATAGGGCTAGCAGGCATGGAAATGATTTGCAAATTTTTAGCACGTCATCGTCCACTAATGAACACTTCCTTGCTGAAGTGAAGTCCCCAAAACTAATTCATTTTGTATGTTACTCTTTTGGGCATTGTATATTTGGGATGTTACTAAAATTTCTGTTTGAATAGAAAGGGGATTTTACATAGGAGGAAAAGAAAATCCTAGGGACTATGGCTTCTAGCTATTTCTGTTTCTAGCTCATCATTTTTGTGTGGCTGTTGCTTTTCCAAACCTAAAATCCAAGGTGGTACTCCTGGCTGTCGGTTCCTCTATCAATTTTCTTTTACCGGTTTCGCAGTCCATCTCAACTGCATTATTGATATATAGGGCTAGCAAGTTCTGTTTCTTTCCTTTGAGCTGATTGGCTTGAAACCATTGATGCCAATTGAAGAATCTAGTTTAGTTTTTCCCACTTAGTTGTGATAGTTCTATGTTTGTACTTGGTCTTATTCTGTTCATACATCCCTTTCTCATCCAATTTATTAGCTGCTCAGATTTTAGTCTTTATATGACATTAAAAGTCTAAAACAGGCCCTGCTTGTAGTTCAATTAAATTTCTGGCAGTCAGCTTGTTCGTCCTGTTCTGCATTTCTGGTTATAGTTGAACTCCCTGTGAGCATATGCGATAAGGTTTCTGTGAATGTGTGCACCATCTTGAAGTCAAATTCATGGTTCAATTATTGTCCATTAAGTTGATCATATATAGGGTTCAATGGGGCCTCTGAAATTGTTCAATTATTGTCCATAAAGTTGATCACATATAGGGTTCAATGGGGCCTTTGAAATTGGATTGCACTACCCTTGGTCTTATCTTGTGACTTGTGAACTAACTCGTTAGGGAAGAACTCTAGCATTAGTCTTCTCTCTGTGTAGTTTCACTGACTATTTGCTTGTGTCTCTTCCTCTTGTGCACGTGTCTCTTTTGACTTTTTCTCTTTGTTTTGTTCTAGTAATGAAGGATTTTTAGTGGTGGTTGTTTTTGGATCTTTTGTATGGTAAATTGCATTGCTTGCCAAGTGTTTCTAAAGTATTAAAAAAATTGGAAAGAGAAGAGGAACTAGGTGTAAAGAGATTAAATTTTTTTATGGATTAATATAACTTTTGGTCCCTGAAGTTTTACTTAATTTTGGTTTTGGTTTCTGAACTTTAAAATTTTTGGTTTTGGTCCTTGAACTTTCGGTCAATTTTGGTTTTGGTCCCTGAATTTTAAAATTTTTGATTTTGGTCCTTGAACTTTGGGTCAATTTTAGTCTTGATCCCTGAACTTTCAGTAATTTAAAAAAGGGTTAATATAACTTTTGGTCCCTGAACTTTCATTCAATTTTGGTTTTGGTCCCTGAACTTTAAAATTTTTTGTTTTGGTCCTTGAAATTTCGGTCAATTTTGGTTTTGGTCCCTGAACTTTGAAATTTTTGGTTTTGGTCCCTGAACTTTTGGTCAATTTTGGTTTTGGTCCCTGAACTTTCAGTAATTTTGGTTTTGGTCCCTCAGTTTAAAAAAACTTCAAAAAGAAAAAATTAAAGTTGAGGGACCAAAACCAAAATTACTGAAAGTTCAGGGACCAAGACCAAAATTGACCCAAAGTTCAGGGACCAAAACCAAAAATTTCAAAGTTCAGGGACTAAAACCAAAATTGACCGAAAGTTCAGGGACCAAAACAAAAAATTTTAAAGTTCAGGGACCAAAACCAAAATTGAGTGAAAGTTCAGGGACCAAAAGTTATATTAACCCTTTAAAAAAACTTCAATTTAAAAAAAAAACTTCAAAAAATGAAATTATAGTTGAGGGACCAATACCAAAATTACGGAAAGTTCAGGGACCAAGACCAAAATTGACCGAATGTTCAGAGACCAAAACAAAAAATTTTAAAGTTCAGGGACCAAAACCAAAATTGACCTAAAGTTTAGGGACCAAAACAAAAAATTTTAAAGTTCAGGGATCAAAACCAAAATTGAGTAAAACTTCAGGGACCAAAAGTTATATTAACCATTTTTTATTCAATTTCTCATTCTTTGTGTCATTGTATTTTAAATACATAAAATCTAAATTATTCGTCAAGTGGGTACACTTCTGGCTGTTCTTGTAAAACTTCAATGTTGTGTGACCGTTGGTAAGCTTAGAGCATTGAAAAGAGCTTCCTGACCGATGATAAGGCTTTCAAAGCATGTGCGTCATAAGTCAATTGGAAAATGTCACACGTTATGTACAACGTTCTGACTTAATATTAGATTTAATACTACCTCCGGTCCTAATTATAAGAGTCAGTTGACTTTTTTTGGGGAGATTAAGGAAGCAAATTAGACCCTTAAATCTTAATATATGCGAAATGTAATTAGATTATATGATAGTTTATAAGTAAAATAACTTAGTTTTGAGGAAAAAAGACAAATATAAACACTTCATAGTGGTGAATTTTGCATCCTTAATTTTTTCAAAAAAATCAATTAACTCTTATAATTAGGACAGGAGGGAGTATAATGTAACGCGCGCACAAAGTTAAAAGACAATATTGCATTATTGCTTCTATTTTTTACTGTCTTTTGCTAAACCCGTTTTCCAGTTCATATTGCATTCAATGACAAGGGGCGTTATGAAAATTAAGTCTACTGTTTGTGACTCTTAACATATCTCCACTTAGAGATTCGAGACTTGTGGATGATTTGTAGCATTCGTGGATTTTTGGGTTATTTGGTAGCAATTCCCCCTATTAATAATTAGATACACAGGTACACACAGAGGTTGCTTCAGATAAATGTACGCCAGTTTTTATTTTATCTGGCTCCGAGTCTTACAAGTATACTGTATTCAACTACTTGAAATCTGGAATTGCAACTCTGACCCTTTATCTCAGTGTACTGCCTTTTTTTATCCAACTTCAGTTACAAAAAGATTCCATCTTCTCTGCATGACAGTCTGTGTCATGATATTCTCTAAAAGCTGTGAAGTCTTTAAACACCAAATAATCATAGTAGTATAATACAGTATTGATGTAAATTAAGTCTTTAAAGTTTAAACATCAATGAATCTCTCCACGTATAATATAATATATAAGACACGAAGAGAATAAATAAAACAATAATTATTCAAAAATTATGAGCTTTGTGACTTATTTTTTTCACACTTCCTTTTTTTAATAATTGTTTTCCAAAAAAAGATATTTTTTTTTCCAAACTTCATAATAAATATAAAACAAACACCGTACAACTTATTTTTCAAAATTTCAGTACCCCACTCCACACCTAGTTCGATAAATCCTGGTAGCGTGAGTGAGAGCATCAAAATTGGCGCTGATTTACTCAATTACTCAAACTTGATATTCATCTTGTACTATATGGTGTCGTAGATTTGACAAAATACTTGTGAACCAAGCAATGAACATGTCCTTGCAAGTTGCAACTTTCCATGGCTTGAATTCAAAACAGGGGCATACCGACAATAGTTAACTAGATTTTAACAAAACAAGGGTTTCGGAAATAAAGATTCACCCACTACCCTATTTCTAATCCGTCTATGTTATGTTTAAGTTAAACGAAAGATCACGTAAAGACATCATAGTTTGGTCTAAATATCCATCCAATTCGATCTCAAAACAAATATATCTAATTAACCACGCAAATTTGTTTACCTATTCATGAAGTACTCAGATTTGACGTTCATCTTGTACTATATGGTACCAATTACCTGTAGGCTCACTTCTAAGTAATGAACATGTACTTACAAATTGCAATTTGCCATGGCTTGAGCAAAAATGTGTGTTTACTTAAGTGGTCGCTTTTTGCATTGAAAACAACTGTTTATTATTGGGTTAAAGTTAGAGGTGGGAATTCGGGCGGGGCGGGTTTAAACGGGCCGGCCTGCCACGGGCCGGGCCCGTTTAAGCCCGTAAACAAAAAAAACCCCTATTTGTGAAGCCCGGCCCTTGAGTCGTCGGGCCTCGGGCCGGTCCGTGGGCTTCGACTTTTTTAAATATTTTTTTTCTTAATTTTGAATATGTATTGCTAACGAAAATAATGGATCTATAATAAAAAATATAAATATATATGATCCAAATTATATTTAAATACAAACTTATCAAGCATTAGTGCATTGCTATATACCAACTTAACAACTCATAAATTATGTACTAAGTCTAGAACTAGAAGTCACACCATAATTACATAAAATATTCTTAGTAATAAGGAATTAAAGTATAAAAGTGGGACATACGGGACTTGAATCTAACATAATAAGTATTTAAATTATTATCGTATATATGTATATATACAAAAATAGCATACCCATTTAACTCTTTGAGCAAATAAAAATAAAAAAAATGTTTAAAAAAAGGGAGGGGCAATAAACGGGCCGGCCCGCGGGCTAGCCCGTCTAAGCCTGCGGCCCAACGGGCCGGCCCGTTTAAGCCCAGTCCACTTTTTTTGGTCTAAAATAAAATCAAAGCCCGGCCCTCCTCGGGCTAGGGCCTAAACGGGCCGGCCCGACGGGTTCGGTCCGAATTCCCGGCTCTAGTTAAAGTGTATTTTAGTCAATAATTTGTTATAAAAAGTGAGTCTGACACAATTATTTTTAAAATGATCTATATAAGCCAAACCATCTTTTAAAGTGGGGCAACTTGACCAACACCGTACATAATGCTGTTGTGTCAAGCGCTTATTTTTGTAATAAATTATTTGTTAAGTTACCCCATTTTAAAAGATGGTTGATTTATATGAACCATTTTAAAAATAATTGTGTTAGGCTCGCTTTTTCTAACAAATCATTGGCCAAAACACACATTAACCCTTTATTATTGCTTGCTTGGCACTTAATAAGTATGATGATACCATTTGAAACAAAATTCATATCATATTCCTACCTTACTTATCATAAATAACAATTGAAAAATTGTTAACAAAGATGGTTTGGAAAGAAAAATATACCCAGCACCCTATTCTAATTTATATATGATCGAAAGATCATGTAAAAACATAGCACTTGAGACTAAATATTTACTAGATATACTCTCACAACAGATATATATATCTAGTTATAATAATCTGTTCACATATCCATGAAGGGCCTCTTGGAAGTTGATTACATTCACAATTTCTCATCTTCAACTACACTTTCAGACTCATTGTTCCACAACAAAACCCTTCTCTTTGAGATCCTCAATAATCTCATTCTTCATTCTCCTCCACAGCTTTTGAGCTTCAAGCTCAAACTTCTCATCCTGCAGCTCCTTCTCATAATTGTAAGCATCCTTATCATTCTCAAGGAACCCTTTTGGGCCAACGGCTGTTCCAATCATCCCTCCCTTTGCAACAAACTCTTTCATGGCTTCTTCGTCGCCGGGGTACGGAAATTGCCTCCGCTCGTACAGGTGGGCTAGCTCTTTCTCCTCTTTTGGCCGTGGCAATAGATTCCACCATCCCAATGGTGATGTTTCATTGTACACCCACACTGCACCTATTATGGCATATGTGCATAGCAAAGACTTCCCTACTTGTTTCCAGAAGTAACGATCATTTTGCCCCACTCCTATTTTCTTCAGAAACTTCTCCAGCTGAAATCCTGTGTATCAAAATGTTGAACTCATAAAGATAAAGAACAAACGTCATTAACAAAAAAAAAAAACCTTTTTTTTTTGTGTCATACATTTCATCAAACACCTGGTATGCAATTCATGTTTAATACAAAATCGCTAGACTAGTAGGATACGAGTGATTTCGTCCAGAGTTTCTGAAACTAGTTTTAGGTTAATTTTTTTGTTTTCCAGGAATACATTTAATTAGAAAGCTGAAATCCAGGGTATGAACACGTTGAACTCAGAAAAAGAAGAAAGACTCTAAGTTTTGTGCCAGAGACATTTCATCAAACATCTGGTATGCAATTCGCACTAACACAAAATCGCTAAACTAGCAGGAGTAGGATACGAATAATTTCGTCCACAGTTTCTGAAGCTAGTTCTAATTTTTAAATTACTTTATTAGGAAATCATTTAACTCGACAACTAAAATCCTGTATGGGAAGAAAAATGAATCAAATAGTCTAATTCCAAGAACGAAATGACTGAAAATTTGCGATAAAAAAACGGAAATGGTAGGTAGGATTCAATTCAGAATGTGTGAGGCGAAAGATAAAATCGTTTTGATAGATGAAAAGGGTACCTTTTTCAGCTTCTGGAAAGCGCTTTCGAGGCATGGCGAAGCTGGAACTGAATGATCAAACTCAGCCTACTAGCTTTAGTGAAGAAGGTCAAATGGGTACAAAGATGGTTGTTTTGTAACTATTGGGCCAATATACTTGGGCCTTTTTTATGCTGAAGAAAGATAGGCCCAACGATTTTGAATTCTCATTTGTGCAGCCCAATTCATTATGGGAATAGAGTCATTAATAATACTCCCTTTTATTCCAAAAAGTACTGTGCAGAGATAGGCCCAATGATTTTGAATAAACATTTTTTATTTTTTTCCAATGAGAAAAATCCCTCTTATCCCCATATGCACTTTTTAGAAGACATGAGAGGTTATTATTTTAAAGTGTGATACATATTTTTTTACCATTTTCAAGATGTTGGTCATTATTTTAAATATGCATAAATTTATTTTTTAAAAACAAATTTTACTATTTAACCATCTCTACTTGCATTTTGCGAGATGACTGAAAGTGTCTTATAATATTTTATTTATTTTTATCAAAGCCAGTTTTATTCATTAGTAAAATGAGTACATAGTAAGACCTCCTTGATCAAGTAGATAAGGAAGCCAGTTCTGAAACTTAATACTAAGAAAATAAAAGCATAGGAAGCATAAAAACAAAATATTGCAGAAAAATAGGAATTAAACTCTCCAAAAGTCGACTAGGCCCAAAAAGCAATATCACAATAGCCAAGCCAATAGTTTGAAACATCCAAAAGTTGAAGTCCAAAATAGCGCTAAACGACTTTGCAGCATAAGAACTTCGTTGAAGAGCATGGCATCTGGAGATGTTGTTGTAGAAGATCTTATAATATTTTATTAAAAAAAAGAAAAAAAAAAGTCTCTTGTAATAGGGAGGGGAGGGGGAGAAGTATTAATAAGGCATTTCATTTTTATTATTATATTTAACTTTGGATACACCCACATGATTAGGGGTGAGCATTCGGTTATTCGGTTCGGTTTTCGGTAAAAACCGAAATAACCGAATAACCGAATAGGGGAAATTTTCAAAACCGAACCGAAACCGATTTACCGAATAACCAAAACCGAATTAACCGAAATATTTCGGTTCGGTTCGGTTCGGTTACTAACCGAAATAACCGAAATTTTTTTCTTTTTAATTAAATTAGACTTTTTGAATTTTCAATAAGTAAAACTCAATACAAATTATAAACCTAACAACCTCAATAACATGCCAAATAACATAATACAATATATAAACTAGAAACATAATATAAGATTTCTAGGAAAAATGCAAAATACAAAGAAAAAAAGTATTTAACATTACTTCATTTAAAAAAAAAGCATAATAAAAATTTTAAAAACTAAATATTGATGAATGATATATGACATATCATTTTTTAAATTAAAATAAGAAAAACAAAAGGTACATTTTTAAGTTTTGAATTTTTAAACTTAAGTGTATAAAAAGAAAAATATGGGAAAAATTATTATTATTATTTTTTAATATTTCGGTTATTCGGTTTTAACCGAATTATTTTTTAAGGAACCGAACCGAAAACCGAAAACCGAAATACCGAATTTAAAAAACCGAACAAGAACCGAAAAAACCGAACCGAAAAAACTGAATTTAATTCGGTTCGGTTCGGTTTTCGGTTTCGGTTTGATTTTGCTCACCCCTACACATGATAATTCACAAAATTATTTGGGGTTGGAAGCCTATTGATCTTGGTCCAATGTAATGTGAAATCAGTTCAGACAAAAAAAAAAAAAAAACCAGTTCATTATTTAGGTCTATAAAGGGTTCCAAACATGGTCTATAAAGCATAACAAACAATTTATACAAGTGAATACATGATATTAAGAACATAAAGTTCATTATTTAGGTCAATAATGCCGGGTGTAAAATAAGAAGACTGCAAAAAAAAAAAAAAAAAGGTTTACCTCCATGGTCTTAAACATTAATTGATAATAAAACAGAGCATGAGAGGACATACATTTGTAATGTCATGTACATATTTGATCTAAGTATTTGCTTCTCCTTGCATGACGCCTAATACTTCTCAGCGAAGTGTTCCAAGGGGTCTCTTGTATTTATACAACTTAGCCACCCCAAGGAAAGCCAGAAAATTGATGAAACTCAACACAGACAAAAGCCAGAAGAAATAATGAAGCTTGCCATAATTCAACTTATCAGGCAACCACCCCGGCCTCCCATTTCTAGCAGTAACTTTAGTAACAATAGTCACAAGCAGAGAACTCACATACTGTCCAAATGAAACAGTAAGAAGTGAAAGAGCAGAACACACACTTCTCATAGCATCAGGAGCTTCCTCATAGAAAAACTCCAATTGTCCAATAAATGTAAACACCTCAGCACACCCAATTATAAAATACTGAGGCACCTGCCA
Organism: Mimosa bimucronata; assembly: GCA_037074515.1. Classification (NCBI taxonomy): domain Eukaryota; kingdom Viridiplantae; phylum Streptophyta; class Magnoliopsida; order Fabales; family Fabaceae; genus Mimosa; species Mimosa bimucronata. The sequence continues at coordinate 17,571,472 of CM073440.1, read as the reverse complement.
AAAAACAGAAATCGGTATCATCTCTTTCATCTCATAATAGTCATGTTTCTGCACAACCCTGAGCCTCACAAGTTCAAGAACCCCAGCAAAGAAAACAGAGAAGATGGAGATGAATAGGCCAGTGCCCATTCTTTGTAGCTGAGTTAGGCCACGGTGGTTTCCGGTGAGTTTGGCGGCGAAAGGGACGATAAGGCGGTCGTAGATGGGGACCCAGAAGAGGACACTGAGAGTGTCAAAGAGGGAGAGAGATGCTGCAGGGATGTTGAAGGAGTGGCCAAGTTTGGTGTACATGGTTTCACCTTGGAGGACATAGAAGTTGCTCATTTGGCCGTAGACGGTGGCGAAGATTATTCCGGTGGCCCATATTGGAAGAAGGCGAAGAATGGCTTTTAGTTCTTCCACTTGTGTGACTGTGCAGAGTCTCCATGGGTTCACTGTGTTTTTCCCATCGTCGGTGCCTTCTTTCACTGCTGCTTTGTCCAAGAATCTGTGCCATGCACAATAATAGTAAATGGTTATTTTGGAGTTTTTATTCAAGAAGTTAACTAAAAATTACTCATTCATTCTTAGGGGTAAATGGTAAATATAAAATCAAGTTGATTATTAGAGAGATTGAATATATTAAATAAATATTGATATTTAACATTTTTTTCTAAAAACTAATTTACCTTACTCAGAAGTCAATTTGATCTTATATTTAGAACCGGAAGTAGTATTATATTTCGGTTATTAATAGAGTTAGTTGCCAAGCTAGTTTATGGAACTTAATATAAATAAGTTTTTTATTTAGATTCATTAATCTCCCGGATTAATCAACAAAATATTATATTAAGCACATGACATATTCCGTAAGACTTAGTTGAATAAAGCTGAATAAGCTACTTATAAATAACTTATTTGCATGAATTTTTTTTGCAAACTAGTTTATTTAACTCATAAGCTAACATACAATCTAATTAATAACATGCAACATATGTTATAATCCAGTAACTCACTTAATCTCTAAAAAAAAGTTAATTAAATTTTATATTAAGGAATAGAGAGAGTAACATTCCATTCTATCTAAATATAAGATCAAATTGATTTTTTTGGAAAGATTAATGATGCAAAATAAAATACTTTAAAGTATTTATATTTATCATTTCTTCTTAAAACTAATTTATCTTACTTATATAGATTAACTTATAATCTAATTACATACAACAATTTGTTAAGATTAAATAGTAATTTACTTCCTTAATTTTGTTTTTTAAAAAGTCAACTTCATGGGAGGAGAAGAGGCAGTATATTAGAAGGCACCTTAATCCTGAAGTGTGATCAAGTTTGCGGCTTCCAACAACAGCAGACTCTGTATCAGCCTCTACCTCATACAGAAGACGTTTATCATCTGGAACCTCAACCTTGTTCTTCCTCACAGACGCCACAACCACCTGAAACATGCGTGTCAAAGGGCTCCCACCTGGCTTCTGTCTCCTATACAACCTCGTGCCGGAGAAGAAGAAAACCACCGCGATGGCCATCGCTATCGCCGGAATCCCAAACCCCAAACCCCACCCAATATTCACCTGAATCCACACTATCACTGAAGAGGCAATGAGAGCACCAATGTTGATGGAGAAATAGAACCAATTGAAGAATGACCCCTTTTTCTCCTTCTCAGCTTTATCAGCATCATCAAATTGGTCAGCTCCAAAGGATGAAACACAAGGCTTGATGCCACCAGTGCCAAGAGCAATGAGATAGAGAGCAAGAAATGCCACCGCGTTCTGTGTCAAGGTGGTGTGGCAATTATTATCTCCTTCTATGTTGCATGTGGGTTTGATGCTGGGAATTGAAGCAGATAGTGCTAAGAGTGTCATTCCCTGTAAATGAAAAGATTCATGTGTTACATGTTTAATAATGGTTTGAAAGTGGGTAAATGACAGAAAAATACGTTCCAAACTTTAAAATCTCATATATAAGAGATTTTAACTAGTTGAATACAAATTACATCTATTTAGGATTTTCAAATTTATAATGTATTTCTCTGCCATTTCCCCTTTTGAAACTTGAATTTTGATGGAATAGAGTGTTGGAATAGGGTACTGACAATGACATAGATGATGGAGAAAGAGGCAATGGTCCAATATCTACCAAGATAGGCATCAGCAAGAAATGCTCCAATCAGTGGAGTGAAGTAGCATGTTCCACTCCAATCTGAAACGTTCTTGGCTGCTGTCGGCCCCTGCTGCCCCATTTTGTGCTTGAAATACAACACCAGATTCGTTGACATTCCATAATATGCCAATCTCTCACAACATTCATTCCCTATATATAAATAGATGTAATATCAATGACTAAGGGCGTTAGGGTTGAACTAATGGAAGGGGTTTTGACTGCTTAAATATAAGGTCTCAAACTTGAGCTCATAAAAATAAAAATGATGAAGAAAACTTTTTTGGATGACTTACCTTTTATTTTTTATTTTATTAGACTTAACAATACTCAAATCTAACCACTAACGAATCATGATATACATAAGTAATAGTTGTTACCTAAAATGAAGGGGCAGGCCTTCCATGTTCCGGTTTTTTTCTTGTTAGCCGGATTTCCATGATGATCTACGGTTCCATCTTTGGTGTAAATTTCGTTGTTGTCCCTTTCTTTGTCTTTCATCAACTGATCATTCGATGCCATTGCACTTGAGAATCTGCACAGTACACCCCATAATTCTTCATGTTCACTTGCGACCAAGCATCATAGAAATATATGCATAGGCAAAAAGAGCAATAATGCATACTGTTTTATTGGGTGATTATATGTAGTTTATTGGGAGGAAGGAGCTTGAGCGAATTATAAGCTCTTGAGTTCAAACTTTTATCCCTATATTTTCCCTTCCATCCTAAATGTACGTAGGAATTGTAGGGGTTTAGTTTAATTCTAAATATTACTTTCAGTCATAAATATAGATATCAGTTAGGTTGATTTTTTGTCTCAAATATAAAGCTTTTTTTTTCTTGTATATATATATATATGTATCATTTTTTCTTTAAACTGATATATACATCAAATTAATTATACACATAAAGTTTTTAGAAGTATCATGTAATATATGCCATAGATAATTAATTTATTTTGTTTTCTTAATCCCCTCAAATTAGTGCAGGTGGCCTCAAATCAAAGACTTGAGTTAGTATAAGATTCAAAATTTGAAAGACTATTTTTGTAAGGGGGAATAATCAAAAGTGTGTTGTTGGCATGTGAAATGAATTTGAGAACCTACCTGTGTGTTCTATGAATGTGCTATATTATTTTCAATATTTGGTCATCAGTTGATCATGCCCAAAAAAAGAAAAAGAAAAGAAGATCAAGAGATCACAAAAGAAATCAGCTGATGGAGAGACTTCAGATTTGATAGCCAATATTAAAGATCTACCAGATGACAATCATCATGTAGAGATATATTCACACACTGTCACAATCACAGAATGAAGTTAATACACACACATTTAAATAGCTGCAATTATAACACTTGCTCTATGTAAAATAAAGGTTTTATTCACTTCTATATAGAAGGTAATTGAAAAGGAAGTATATGGAATTGAGAGTAGAAAGAGATATCTAGAAATTCTTTTTTAAATTAACCTAACCTTGTGCGAATTTTGCAGAAATAGATCACAAGTTCATCCAAAACCACAGCTTCGGATGCCCAAGAGGAAAATCTTAATCTCTGTTAGTTTTAGCAGCTTACCAAATTAAGGTCCATATAATATTTAGACAAAGAGGAAATGGACTTAGCTTGGAGCTTCGTTATATTTATATGCAGTAAAACTTTAATCAAACAAACAAACTTCAGACAACTTAGTGATCACAATATACTCCCAAAATCGTTCAAATCTAAAATATATATTCAGATCAGATAGAAGATACCTCTCACCGTTAATTTTTATTTGTTGAAAGAAACGTAAATATAAATTCGGGGTTTGATGAATACTAGATTGTCCAACAATATAATGCAATAGAAAAGCTTTTCATTGTTCATGGAAGCAAATGCGTGACGTTGGGGACATTATATATTATATGAAAATTCTAATTAATTAATGACAACTAACAATTTAATTAGTTTCTGATGATGTAGACGAATTATTATAGTAATATATATCCCCACTTCGAAAAGTACGTCCAAGAATTAATAAAAATAATTTTCGGCTTCGTGTTTTCTATCTGTTTGTCTATATTCATAATCTCGATATGATGTTTGAATTTTTTTTTTTATCTACATATAAACTCGGAGATCATCATTGTGGCGAGATGTGCACATACATTTGGATGGATGAAATTTTAATACTCATCACTTTTCTTTGAGGTTGATTTCACAGCTATTATATGTGCCTCCATGGTTTTAGTTGATTTTTTCTTAAGTTTTTGTTTTTGTTTTTTTTTTTTAAAAAATAGTGAAACAATAGAACTTCCATTAAGAATCTATGTGTGTGTATTCCTAGGGTTCCTTGTTTTTTTGTTAATGTCATTCCCAAATGATAATAAGAGCAGTGACTGAAAAATCTGAGAAAGGTCCATGGATGTGAAACGAATATTTAAATAAGATGACCCTTCGTCAAGTACATCCCATAAAATATATAATGACAACCAGGTGCACTCATGTTATGATTTTTTACTTTAAACGACAATGAGAGAATCAACAATTATTTCGGAGTATAAAGTTTTACCCGAAACGGAGCCAATGTAGAAATTTTCTGAACTAACGCAACTTCCGTAGAAACTTCACGGCAAATCACCACAAAGGAATAGGGAGAAGAAAAGCCAAAGTAAGGTTGGCTGGGTGAAAAAATGACTTAGCAGTAGCTCATATTTATAAGCTCAGGAGTCAGGACGGACATTAGAATGGAAGAAAAACCACCCTCATAAATACCTTTCACAAATACTGTCACTTAGTAATAATGATATATTCTCTTATTTACATGAAAGGAAAGAATTTGATTTCTTTAAACATTTATTGCTCATTGAGTCAACTCTTCAGTTATCTCTCGACAACTCTCATCCGTTGGATCTCTTTCGAATAATCCAGCCCATCGAAGGTGGAACCGAACATATAATCCAATATTCCTGTTTTAAAGGTATTTCATCGTCTAACGATGGAGATAATTATATTATATATGTTAACCCGTAAATTTGATGACGTATTGAATTGATAAAATAAAAAACAACAACACCCACAGCTTAATATAAGAGTTAGTTAATTAATTTGAGAAGATTAAATAAGCACAATAAACTATTTAATTATAGTATATGATATATAAAATACGTGTGTATATCATTATATTATATACCAGTTTATGGGTGAGACAAATTATTTTTTAAAAAAAAATGATAAATGAGAGATAAAATGGAGAAAAAAAATTCATATACTTATACTTAGGATCAAAATTACTTTTAAACAAGTTGTTATATTGAAGAGTATCATATACCTCGATGATGACTTTAAATAATAGTAAAATATAATCTAATATCATTTGCGGTTCGATAGTTTGGTTTCAGATGGCATGAAGGTTTTTTTTTCCTGTTTGATTTGTCTTTAGGCCAACCATATACGTTGGGGTTTAAACTTTGGTATCTTGTGATTTAAGCAAACAGGGTAAAATGTGGATGTCACATATGGACTACGGTTCACCCCAATTGACATGAATTCTTTAAGAGCATTTTTCCAGACAAAATTTCTAATTCTCCCAAACATCGCCTCTACATGCCCATAAAAATTGCAAGGAAAAACAAAATTAAATTCTCACATCAAAATAAGTTACATGCAAAAGGAGGAAAGACTTAATCGCCGGAAAAAGAGAGGCACAGAATTTCCGTCAAATTTGGATTGGAACCTTTTGTAAGAATCTGGATTTAAACCAAATTTAATATTTTGGATGCAGTAAATTTTATGGATTTAATCGAAATCCAAGTACTTTTTTTGTCACAGCTCCTTTAATAATATGGAATAAATAGGGCTAGTTTAAAAAAAAATTAGTATCAATTTGATAGGTAAAATAGATTCAGATATTATATTTAAATTAAGAAAAATTAATTATAGATCCCTTAAAAAGAACTTAATTAAGATGAAAACCCATGAAATCTTCTAACTACACTGAGGTAGTACAAAATCACCAAATTAAATTAAGTTCCCTAGTTCTAGCCAAAATTTTGCCATCTTCTGGCAAAACATTGTTAGTACTAAGGGTTTAAAAAGTTGTCGTTGATACTCATGATATTGTTACTAAGGCCTAAAAAGATGTTATTGTCTGACAAAAAGTTGTGAATGACCAAGAATTTATAACAATTGTGAATTATACTCATAATATTGTTACAAAGGCTCAAAAGTTGTTATCATCTAGTCTAAAATTGTCAGTGACCAAAAATTTAAACTCATCACAACTTTTTAAACTCTTGTCGCTAACAACTTTTGGTCAAACCATAACAACTTCCAAACCAAAACTAAGAACCTTAGTTTCATTAGAAGATTTCGCATGACTTCAATTTAATTAGGAGGTTTTGTGGGACCTCATCTTAATTAAATTTTTTTCCATATGAACTGTAATTAATCCCCCCCTTAAATTGTAGATTTGGCCCTTTAATATTCTTCAGAGATGTTACACATTGAAAATGGTGAGTTCTTGCTATTGCTCAAATCCGAGGGAGAGTTGTGCTTTATTTGTTTAAAAGTCTATATTTTTCTTAAAAAAATTGTTGATTGCTTTAGAATCTAGTTTAGACAGTTTAAATATGCTTAGACCTTCCTACTAAACACTTCAATCATAAGAAAACTAGGTCTGAGGCCGCAACTTTGTTTTTTAACGTCATTTCAATGGGGTACGATGTTTTGCATGAGGTTATCCAAGAATTACTCCATTTTCTATGTTCTCAAATATAATATGTTTAGTTAAATGGATTTATTCCTGTATTTAATATAAGAATCGGTTTGTTAGGCATATCTTGACTGCCCAGATAGAATCTAAATGGCCTAGATACGCATGGTTCTCTCTCCACTCATCTTTTTTGTTGAGTAAGGATGCCAGTGTTTACATGTGCACTATATTTGTGCTATTACTTTTCCAGTAACGTGTGAGTATTCTCATTATTAAAAATAGAGTCGATCTTCAATATCTATATATACATCACATCAGTATTAGAAACTATAGCCTCAAATTCAATCAAATACAAATTATGTATTCAGATCAGATCTGAAAGTATTGGGGGTTCGAAAGTTGGAGACAGATGAGGGACGGATATAGCAATTCTAATGACAACCAACAATTAGATGTACAAGATTCTGACTTGGATGAATTACTAGTAAAATATTATCCCGACTTTGAAAGTAACTTATTGGTGTATACTTTTTATATATCAGCCAAATAAAACTTTTAAGTACATGGATTTAAAACGTGAGATTCTAAATCTAAAAGTCGATTATAAATCTATCTATAGCTCATACCACCGCTGCTTTGAAGAAATTAAAACATTCCCATTGTTTCCACCAGTTTAGAAGACACGAGTGACTGATAACAAATTTTCCTCGAACTCGGAATTATGAAATAAAATGGGGCAATCTTGCAAATTCAGATTTGTTAAAGATAAAATGGACCAAATTAAAATATTCGAGGGTATCTCATTTTTACTTGTTATTACGTAGACTTTATACCTATGAGGCATATTGTATGCTAGATATAAGAAGAATTAAAAGGTTGATAGATTTTAAGTCTTAATTCTAGTGAAATGTTAGAAGTAATTTACAAAATTAAAAAAATATTATAAGAGAATATCTCATTTTTCATAAAATTAACTATCCTGTAGACGGGCTGGGCCTAGACTCACGAATCTTCTTGAATCCATTCACTGAAAGGAATAAAACAGGTCTGAGTTTGAAAATTAAGCCTTGTTTGAAAGTAGTGTTATCAGTTCGAGACCAACCATTAAAAATTTGTGAACCAATCATACGAGTACTTTTAATGTTATAAAAAAATATTATTTAAATTTGAATGTTTTGTTATTAAACTTATTAGTAACAATTTCTTTAATATTCTATATGATATTTTAAAGTATAAAATAAAAAACATATCTATTAAATCATTGGCACGTGGAACCAATCAATTTGGAATCATGACATAATCATACTCCTTCCGTTCTTAAATATAAGATCTAGTTGATTTTTATCAAAATCATAATAAAGCTAAATAGGTTTTTTATAAATTGATTTGACTGAATTTTTATCTAAACTAGTTTATTTGACTTATAACTAACATATAATATAATACTCCCTCCGGTCCTAAATATAAGATCACTTTGATTTTTTTTTTGTGGAAGTTAAGGAAGCAAATTAGACTACTAAATTATAACATATGTCACATGTGATTAGATTATAGGTTAGTTTATAAGTAAAATAAATTAGTTTAGAGGAAAAAAGATAACTATAGACAATTTAAAGTGATTAATTTTGTAACATTAATTTCTCCAAAAAAAAGTCAAAGTGATCTTATAATTAGGAGCGAAGGGAGTAATACACAAAATACGTTAACCATGTTATACCATTTCGCTTCTTAATCTCTATAAAAATGAAATGGGTCTTATATTTAAGAATGGGAAAGTATTAACAAACAATCAACTTTGATTCATGACTTAGTCATATCACTAACTCCCACAATTTTAGAAGGATAGCCTAGAGGGTTCTAACTGACATGTCTCTTTTGCCTGCAAAACTTATCTACAGAGGCAACCAGCCAGAATCCAGATTGATTATGATCAACAAATTATTCTATACTTAATTCATTTATATTACATAAAAAAGAAAAATAAAATCAACAATGAATAAGTACACATGCATGCCAAGAAGTAATTATATAAATCAGTGCAAGCCATCAAAATTGTACTAATTATAATTCGCAACCAAGCCATATAATGCATGTGAAAAATGGGCACAAAAGGCATTCTAGAAAGCCCAATTTAAAACAACAATCATGTTTCAACTACATGAGCATATGGGAATAATTAAATAAATGATGTGAATACGTGAGTTGAGGGAACAAAGAGAAACTCTTGTGTACAAGAACTATTATTCTCTCTCAGTTAAATAATTAAAAGAATTAGAAAGAAACTCTTAAGAAATATGATTACTATCTGTTATTGACTATATGCTCTGACCAGCATAAATAGTTATTATAAATTTAAAATGGTAGATTGAGTAATTTTTTATTTCCATACAAGTTAGTATTTAATTAATATTTTGGAAAGGATGCAGCTGAGACTAGAAAAAAATGAGAAACACAAGGGTGTTAAATAACTAATCAGGGGGACAGCGGTCAAAATGAGAGTTTGAGTTTATAGTTTGTATTGAGAAAGAATGGCAAGCAACCAATAAATATCAGCCAGCTATACCTGAAAACCATTCTTCACCAATAACTATACTTTTTTGTTGGACTAACAATCCCTTTAGTGCATATTACATTTCACCTACTATATACCACCACCCCCACCCCTGTTTTTTTGCCTTTCTTGAACGCCAAAACCTTTGAAATTTTTTCTCCGCTCGAACCAAAACGGCAATTAATGAATTTCATTCTACTCATTCCTCTACTTAATAATACCCCTTTCCACATATCTCAACCAACCGATTGCATATACCAATTTACTTTACATTATATAAAGTCGTAACTGTTTATAAGTCACTCTCACTATGTTTTTACGCAAAAAAGAAGAAAAAAATTAACTGCATGAGAAAATTATTTAACTTATAATAAACTCCATGAAAAGAAAGTCAATGTGATAATAAATATAGAGTAAAATTATGTATTCAAGTAAAAAAATTGAATGATATGATTTATAAATAAAACTCTCTCTCTCTCGGGCCGAAGGAGTAATTTAATATGTATCACCGCCACAGGTATGTTACGGTGTCTGAGTGTTTGATGGTGATACTAAGTAAACTAACACCGCCACAGTATTTAAACATTATTGAATTATCTGTGTCAATACTTTTTAAAAGTTGTTTCTCGGGCAAAATTAGTTTTGTACCAACTAGGAATAGCAATGACAAGCTAGAGTTATTTTTCAATGTTAAGGCTATTATATTCATAATTGTTTAATTTATGTCACATCTTGGCTCAACTGATCATCAAGCAGAAATCTGTATATCCATTCGACTCCGCCAATTGGCATATGTTAGATGGGATTGTTGTACTTTACCCAATATGGTTGGACCAAACTCAGCATCAGACCACCTAGTTATGTAGAAAAATTAAAGAAAAAAGGGGGGCATCACACTGAAGCTCAACTGGCTTTAGCTTCGGAAGATGTCTTAGTTTGACGGATAACTACTTTGTGTAATACACAAGAAAATAACAGAAGTTCCAAGCCAGCTTTTCAATTTTCTTCTCGGTTCCTTTTTTTTTATTGATTTTATTTTTTGGAATTAGTATATTATAGACCTTACGTCTGAATTAGTATTACTCCAACCAACTGATAAAAAGGACACTGCAGCAGTGAGTCTACTGCCTCTTTATATATAAGATCAGTTCTTCCATTTCATAGCAGCCATCCAAAGAAAACAGAGGCATCTGTTTTTCTGTACAAACACACATAGAAACAGAACTCAACCAATGGGTAAAGCTGCTATGTGGATCCGAGTCATTCTGCTAGCTGCAGCTTGCTTGCTTCCTCTATCTGTGGAGGCCAGGGTTAGGCACTACAAGTTCAACGTAAGTGCATTATAATGCAGTTTTAATATGCATGTTGCAACCATGATGCAAGTATAGAGATAAAGAAATGAGCTAGAAAAGGAATGAAAATGAGCTTCATATTTTATGTCCATCTCCATTTCGTTACATTTTGATTAGATTAACTGATTGCATGAATATTAATTGGAAAGAGATTTCAAAGTTCCCTTGAAAGAGTAAATTCTCCATGTGCAAAGAACAGTGAGTTTTAAATTATGTCTCATATTCAAATGTTTGCGCACGCAGTAGTGTTATTTCAAGTAGTCATTGTTAACAAATGATCTGTAGTTAAGGTTGAAAAGACACAAATTATGAAGGGAAGTGAGCGTCTCTTTCTATTGAAATTGCATCTTGATAACATTCTGCAATACTTACAAGCGATAGCTAAGCATATCAGTAAATGTCCACATATTAATTTGATTGAACCATTTTCTTGCAATTTACTCCGGCCCTAAATATACGATTATTTTGACTTTTTTTTATGGAAGTTAAGGAAACAATTTAGACCACTAAATTATAATATATGTCACATATAATTAGATTACATGTTAGTTTATAAGTAGAATAAATTAGTTTTGATAAAAAAGTTAATTATAGATAATTTAAAGTGATTAATTTTACATCCTTAATTCCTCCAAAAAAAAGTCAAAATAATCTTATACTAAAAAAATGCCCGTACAGCAATATAATTTTTTTTCTGTTGGCCAAAAAAAAAAAAAGAATTATTCCCTTTTTTGTATACATTTTCCACCCATTAGTTCAACCACAAAGTGACGCAAAGGCCTATGGTACAAAATATGACTCAGCAAGGCTTTATCAAACAGCAAATTGCTGATGATATAGTTGAGCAACGCACTCAAGTTTGGTGAACTTTAATATTTTATACAGGTGGTGATGAAGAATGCCACGAGATTGTGCTCAACCAAACCCATTGTAACAGTCAACGGAAATTTCCCAGGTCCCACCATCTATGCTAGGGAAGACGATACTGTTCTGGTTAAGGTGGTCAACCATGTCAAATACAACGTCAGCATCCACTGGTGGGTACTCAAGTTACTGATTTAACATCTATCTTTCATTACTTTTTACTTAAATTTCCTAAGGAAATAAATAAAATATTTAGACAAATTCGATCTACAGAATTTTCCCATTTGAAACGTAATATAAATATATGCGAGTAAACATGTTTTCTTTTAGATCTCATCGACATCTTCATGATGATTTGCTTTTCATCTTTTATAAATCCGAATCTACATTATAAAAAGGGTTAATATCATTAGTAATCCTTATAATTTGATCGAATTTTTATTTTGATCTATGTAATTTTATAAAGACTTATATAAGTTTAAGTATACATAACAAAATCAAAACTCAATAAAAGTATAGAAACTTGTCGGTAAACTCGAATTAAACTTTTATGAAATTATAAGGATCTAAACCAATTATTTGAAATTACAGAAACCAAAATTGATCAAACTATAAGGATTAACTATGAGAGTAACCTGAAAAAAAGTTAAGAAATTATCAAGGTTTAAAACTTTTTTTCTGTTACAGGCATGGTGTTAGACAGCTAAGGACAGGTTGGGCTGATGGGCCAGCATACATAACCCAGTGCCCAATTCAACCTGGGCAGGTCTATGTGTACAACTTCACCCTCACAGGCCAGAGAGGTACACTCCTTTGGCATGCACACATCCTCTGGCTCAGGGCCACTGTCTATGGAGCCTTAGTCATCATGCCCAAGCTTGGTGTTCCTTACCCTTTTCCCAGACCCCACATGGAACAAATTATTTTGTTGGGTTAGTTCTACCACCTTTTCTTTCATTTTTCACTGGTAATCAGTTTAACTTGCGTAACAGTCAAACAGGGATGAAAATCACACCTCATAAATCTCATTTCACTTGTTTTACTTCAATTTGGGTCAGGTGAATGGTGGAAATCAGACACAGAGGATGTTATCAATGAAGCTCTGAAGTCTGGGTTGGCCCCTAACGTCTCTGATGCTCACACCATCAATGGCCACCCAGGTCCTGCCCTAGGTTGTGCTTCACCAGGTAAAAGCAAAAACCTTACCCTTAAATAAGCTCTACCTATAAAATTAAACTGACTAAAGATAAATTTCCCTCAGAACATGTCCTGTCACCTCTTCTCATAATTGATTTAACTTATCTATCTTTGGTAACAAATTTTCTAAAACTTGGGTAGCTACATGAAGCCTATAATCGAGACATAGGCTAAAAAAAAAAAATTAATCATTGATTAAACCGAAGAAGCAGAAAAGGTGAAACTAAAAAGTTGTGTCTAGTTCCTTTACCATAAGAGACTCATTATCATCTTTCATTTGCAAGCAGGATTCAATTTCCAAGTTGAACAAGGAAAAACCTACCTGCTGAGAATCATCAACGCTGCACTGAATGAAGAACTCTTCTTTAAGATTGCTGGTCACCAACTGACAGTGGTTGAGGTTGATGCAGTATACACAAAGCCATTCAAAACAGACACCATAGTCATAGCACCAGGCCAGACCACAAATGTCCTTGTCACAACCAACAGAGCCACAGGCAAATACTTAGTTGCAGCTTCTCCTTACATGGATGCTCCCATCATAGTAGACAACAGAACAGCCCAAGCCACATTACACTACTCAGGCACTCTCAGTTCTACCATCACCACCCTCACTTCCCTTCCTCCCAAAAACGCAACACCAATAGCCACAAAATTCACTGACTCTCTCAGAAGCCTAAATTCAAACACCTTCCCTGCAAAAGTCCCCTTGAAAATTGACCATTCCTTATTCTTCACTGTCAGCCTCGGAATCAACCCTTGCCCTACTTGCATCAATGGAAGCCGTGTGGTAGCAGATTTCAACAACATTTCCTTCGTTATGCCCAAAATCTCTCTCCTCCAAGCTCATTTCTTCAACATTAAAGGCGTTTTCACCGACGATTTCCCTGCAAAGCCTCCGACTATGTTCAATTTCACTGGGAATCCGCCGGCGAACTTCGCTACCAACACCGGTACTAGGCTTTACCGTCTTCCGTACAACTCAACCGTCGAGTTGGTTTTGCAAGACACTGGAATGATAGCACCTGAAAATCATCCAATTCATCTTCACGGATTCAATTTCTTCGTTGTCGGAAGAGGAATCGGAAATTTCAACCCTAAAAAGGATCCGAAAAACTTCAACCTCGTCGATCCTGTGGAGAGAAACACAGTAGGTGTTCCAGCAGGTGGATGGACAGCCATTAGGTTTAGAGCTGATAATCCAGGTAACGATCTTCTAATGCCACAAGTTTTAATTAAACTAAAATTGTAAGAATATTTAGAGAACAAGTTTGCTTACTGGTGATTTGTGATTGAATTGATTAGGGGTGTGGTTTATGCATTGCCATTTGGAAGTTCACACTTCTTGGGGATTGAAGATGGCATTTGTGGTGGACAATGGTAAGGGGCCAAATGAGTCTCTGCTTCCACCTCCAAGCGATCTTCCCAAGTGCTAAGAAGATTAAGAAGAAGAAGAAGAAGAAGAAGAATGTGCACGTATTTTGATCGACCAGAAAGGCTTATGACAAGATTTTCTTGAAGCATCAGAAAGAGGACAATGAGAAGGAAAGACTGTAGGGAAATAAGGACTAGACATGATGTAACTTCACTCTTATTCATACTGTCATTATTATTTCATTATTTGTTATTGCATTTATGCTTCTTTTCTTGTTTTGGGTCTCCATGTAATTATGCATACAATGGGAGAGGAAGTACCAAGGATTTGTACTAAAGTTGGGGGGTTTTGCATTGCTTGATCGATAATGGGATTAATTCTGACTTGGATCAAATTCACATCCACTAATACATGATTGGAAAATGATTCGTTAGTGCGGTTAATCATGTTTCTTTTTTATATATAAAATACAAAATGATATTAATACCATAAAAAAGTCTTACAACAACGAAAAGGAAAGTGAACAAAAATGTAGCAAATCAGACCTATTTAGATAGGTTGAGGAAACAATAACTACATTAAAAGCAGTAAAATCTTGATGTAAGGTTTGAATGTTTTGAAACACCACATTAATGCTGTCTGATTGAATTATAGACCTGGAGATGAATGATTTCTCTAAGCCCCAAATATTCAAATTTCCATTATCCTGGTGGAGATACATTATGTGTTTTATGATCCATAGGATTGAAGTTCGAAGACACTTGTAATAGAACCATATATCATCTGAATATTGTTTCTTCCAGGTAAATTGATGAAGAATTGAACCTTCCAAACATATCTCCATGTAACAACCTCTAATATTCCTGTGGTCCTTCATTTTGTGCATAATAATTTTCAGTCCGGAGAATTGAATTCATCACTGCTCATTAATCAAGATTTCTTCAATGTTTCATTGTTAATGAGGTTAAAAATGTAGTGTAAACTAGCACTCTACTTGTGCAAGCAGGGATCACAATGACTAACTGTAAGAAGATAAAAATATTTGAAAGTCATCTCTCAAATATAGTATATATCAATGGGAGGGAAAAGAACCACATCAAAATGAATGTGTTTTTTCTCCACCATAGCCAAGCACCAAATACTTTTTTTCTTATAAAGGGCTTGAGTTAAGAACTTCAAACTTTTTATGAACACATACATATACTTGTGGTCTAAAATGTAGGACATTTTCTAAAAAGGATAAGGGCCTAAAATACCTTGAAATTTTCCACCAAGGGACACTAAGCATCCGAAAGTATTTTTTGGGCCAAATCTACCTCAGAAGGCCCAAAAACACGGCAAAAACGACCTAAACTGACGGAGCCCCAATGACGCACATTAAGTGTGCATGTAGCATGTGATAAGGATAACACGTGGAAGGTGATAGGTGTGAAGGAGCGACACACATGGCATCCCTATATTATCTGTTATGTTTTTTTAGGAAAACATTGCATTTCATATCTGATAAACACAAGATCAAACGAAAAGAGGAATTAAGGCACACTTCGACGAAACGAAAGAGAATAGGGAAGAGCGAAGAGTAAAGAACGAGGTGATTGGCTTGCATGTGACTTTGGATTTTCAAAGGCGATAAGCAGAAGGCAACAAACCCAGAGATTCATCCTTAATGAGATATGCAATCGAATCTCTAACAGTACAAGTAGATAATGATTTACTAAAATATCTATTGAGCCTTTGCTTTTTCCTAGTCATTTAATACGATTAGTTGTTAATGTTTTATGTTTGTTTAATTAATTTGGGTTAGGATACGATGGAGTCGGATGGTTGAAAGGATGGTCCAAATGGTGGTCCCAAGAGTAATAATGACAATTTTGTGGTTCTGAACAATGTTAAAGAAGATGAAATGTGTTGGAATGACCGGATATGTATGTTGGAGAATTTAAAAGCCGAACATGCAGAAAGGAAAAAGGAATTGTTAGAGGGTCTAGTCAAAGAAGTTAGGGAGGTTGATGAGGGTAATGAGAAAGCATATGAAGTACCTGAAGTAATTTATAAAGGAAGTCCAATTGAGGAAGCACATAAAGTACCTAAAGTAATTAACAAAGGGAGGGCAATTTATGAAGGCATTGACTTGATGCACAACAATGGGGAAAATGATGATTTGGAAGACGGTGAAGGTGATGATGAAGAAGTAGTAGAAGATGGTGAAGGTGACGATGAAGAAGAAATGGAAGATGGTGAAACTGATGATGATTCTAACAGTGAAAACGAGGCTCGTGATGGGAAAGAGTTGGATAGTGATGATGAGTTGGTTGTTGATGAGGGAGATATATCTGAAGATGATAATGATGTAGAGTTATTTAGAGGATTGAGCTCAAATAATGTAAGTAGGCCTATAGAAGAGGTTAGAGTCCAAGAGGAGACGGGTCCTATCATGATTGGTGCAACCTTTGCAGACAAGAAGGAGTTGGTGTGAGCAATTAATGATTTGCAATAAAGGCTTGTGTGAAGTTAAAATTTACAAAGAGTGATCATTTTAGAGTTAGGTTAAAGTGTCAGAAGAAGTGCATTTGTGATTTATGCATTCAAAGAAGGATCAAATCCAGGCCTAATTGTGAAGACAGTACTCTTAGAACAGAAATGCAATAGGTTTTTTAAGAACCCAAGGGTTACAGTAAAGTGGTTAGCATTATATTTTAAAAAGAAGTAGCAAGAGAGGCCACAACATAAGATTGGAGATATGAAGAAGGACGTGGAGGATGACATGAAGCTGCATGATAGCATATGGAAGTGCAAAAGTGCTAAGATGATGATTATGAAGGAGATGGCGGGGAGCTATGTAGATGAGTTCAACAAACTCAAAGCTTACTGTAATGAATTAAATATTTCAAATGCTGGGTCAGATTTGTCATTTGAGCTGAGCAAAGATGCTTTAGAAGAAGGGAGAGGTTGTTTAGTAGAGTTTACATATGTTTCAATGCTTCTAAGGTTAGGAACTTTATATTTCTTGAGGGGTATGTGTATGCTTAAAGCTTTAATATTTCTTCCAGTGAGTGTATGCTTTTAATTGTTCAATAATCTTCTAGTTTGATAATGTCATGAATTTGTTTTGTGTTTTTAGTTGTTTATTATTGTGCAGGACAACTTCTTACCTTGAATATGATAAGATAAAGAAATGTAAGAAAAGTAATGTGAATAAAAGTTCAACAAACTTTGTTCTATTTTGTGCTTTTAGGTGTTTACATTTAATTGATTAATGTGAAGAAAAGTAGTAAGAGTCAACAATTCGAGTAAACCCACTGGATGTAGATTCTGCTCTTGCAATAAATCATATTGAATTTTAATTGATCTATTCTGTTCTAATAAGCGTTGATATGTTGAAGCTTAAAAAAATTTATCAATTGAAATTTTGAAGTTAATATCAGTATGTGCAGTTGAAATGTTGAAGTTAACATCAGTAGGTACAGCTTGGTAAGACAAATCACTTCATTCGGGAAACTGAAATGTTGTTTTATTACATGAGATTAGTAACTGTTGTGCAATGTTGTTTTGTCCAAACTGGGTGGAAGGCAGGATGCAGAAGCATAATTAGAGCTGGTGGTACTTTCCTAAAGGAGAAAGTTAGAGGTATTATGCTAACAGCAACTGGTCTAGACGCTGTTCCCAATTTCCTTTGCTATCACACAAAAAGAAACAAAGTAAACTGGAAGTAGTTCATTGAATGGTTAAAGAAATCATTGCACTTGGGAGATGGGGGCGTATGACTATTATGTCGGACATGCAAAAGGTATGACATAATTCATGCTTTATTAAAAACATTGATTAAGTTCTATTTCATTTCAATAACATATTTATATTTGAACAGGGATTGATGGCTGCAGTAGGAGATGTTTTGCCTGAAGTTGAACAACGTCTATGTGCAAGACATATATATATATATATGCGAGTTGGAGCAAGAAATGAAAATGAGGCGAGTTGAAGAGGACTTTCTTAGCATGTGCATGGAGCATATTTGAGGAAAATTTTAAGGATAACTTGAAGGCACCAGTGGAACATAGCCTTCAATCTGCAAAGGATTTGCTATCCTCCCCATACACGATCTATAGCATATTTTAGGACTACGAGTAAAAGTTGGATTGTGGGTAATAATAGTATTGAAAGCCTAATTGCATGGGTAGATGATTTTAGGTATTTGCCTATAATTCGAATGATAGGTGGGATTCGGGTTAAGTTAATGGCAAAATAGGCTGGTGCAGAAAACAAGGTAAAGAAATGAAGGGGTAACTTTAGCCCTAAGTGCGTTGAAATGTATGAAGAGAATATGTGTCTTTCAAGGAGTTGCTCTATATATCTTAATGGGGATAATGGTTACGAGGTGACTGAAGGTGATGATAGGCATAGCATTTTCATTAACAACAGACAATGTACGTGTAAAAGTTGGGACTTAACTGGTATACTCTGCCCCATGCCATATGTGCACTTCTTCATGCAAAAATAGATCCAGTAACTCTCAAATCGCGTTTCTACCACAAAGAGACATATTTAGCATCCTACAGGACTAAATTTTAATCTTTCAGAGGGCAGAGGTTTTGGAGCATTGAAAGGTTTAAACCACTGGAACCACCTCCGGTGGTGAAATTGCTAGGAAGACCTAAGGTCAAGAGGATCTGAACTGACGAGCCAGGGAAGAGAAGAAAAATTGCCACTGCTGAGCAAGGAAGGCTCCCAACATAAATGTTCTATTTGTAGGAAGGAAGGACATAATAGGTCTAAGTATTCATATGTGGGCATCTAACACTCATATATAATAAGAACCAACTCTAATGTTTGAATAATTTCTCCTTGTAACTTTGACTTTCGTTTTGCAGAAACCAACTCAGTGTGAACCTCCACAACCTACACAGTTTACACAACTTTCTTAGAATTTACAACCCATTGAACCTACTCAACTGACACAAGAGAGTTCAACTACAAATGAACCTCGTGGAGTTCGAGCATTCTATAGAACCAAACCTCCCTTTAGGATGGGCCTCACTGTTGATACACATAGTGGAAGGACTGTATTTAATGTATGTGTTGCCTTTATATATGAATATTTTTAATTTTTGTAGCTTGAGTATTCCTAAGGGTATGCTTGGATGAGAGGAAAAGTTGGAAGGAAAGAAAATGGGAGGAGGGAAAATAGGGAGAAGAGAAAAGTGAAAAGAAATATTATCACTCTCTTTGCTTGGATGAGTGAGGGAAAAGTGAGAGGAAGGAAAATGAGTGAATACTTGATGACTAAAATGTCCTTATCTCTATACTAAAATAATTATATTTAAAATTAAATTAGATGTTATAGTGAAAAGATGTTATTTTAGGAAAATTAATTTAAAATTAAATTATATATTAACATCAATGTAGCAAAATGTTTTTTAATATATAAAATGAATAAATGAATAAATTTTTAAAACTTAGTATATGGGAGGGGCCATATGAGGGTAAATACGGGCAACAAGTTTTCTCCCCCGAATCTCTCTACCTGTGGAGAGAAAAGTTGGGAGGAAAATGTGGTGGGCCCCACACCCCCTTTTCCTCCCCACTTTTCCTTCCTCTCCCCTTTTCCCTCGATCCAAGTAAGGGAAAATGTTCTCTTTCCCCCACTTTTCCTCCCCACTTTTCTTTCCTCTCCCATTTTCCCTCCATCCAAGCAGACCTTAATTATTCATGCATGAATTTCTTATGTTTTGTAGCCTGGTATGCCTTCTCAGCAAGTCTTAAGTTAGGGTATATCTATTATTAACACACTACAGATATTGAGACTTGCATGCCTATGCCAAATGAATAGGAGATGAGAAGAATCATTACAAGGTCTCACAGTGAGCTATCAAATGCACAGGAGATGGAAAAACTAATCCAACTCCTTCACAGCTTCTAATCATCCCTCCGTATCTTATGTGGAATGGACAACCAGCCATAACTACATCCCAGCTTCTTGCAAATAGGGACAAGACACTCATTGCTTAAACAAGCAGAAAGAAAGCACCAACAAAGAGAGGAAGGCACTAACTTAATTGCCCCAACTTTTTGTTGTAATGTTTTTGAAAAGGCCTAAAATATTGGACCTATTCATGTAATTTTGTCAAGGCAACAACTATTGTCTTTATATGCCTTGTTAGCTTCCATGTTTCTGCCTCATGTAAAGGCTAAAACTACTGGACCTAGACATATATGTTTTGCTCATATATGAAAGTACTCTTGTTAGCTTCTATGTTTATGCCTCAGGAGTGTTTATTTTGTAATGTTATTTCATTTCCCTTTCTATCATAAAAATATATGGCAGTACATTTCTAATACTACATTTCCATTTCCATTTCCATCCAAAAAAACAAATGGCCATTATGTGATTCGCGTGTGCTAATTTCTTTTTCTGTAATGTTATTTCATTTCTCTTTCTATCAAAAAAAAAATAATTGATACAAGTTGGATGGCAATAATCCCACTTTGAAACTCCACTTCTTATTGCATAATTTACAATTTTAACACATTTAAACTCAGCTTACAAGTTGGATGGCATTACCTTTCTAACACTACATTTTCAAACCATCCACCCATTATAGTCATCTAACCAAATATATAATTTAGAAATATGCATTGCCAACTACCCACTACTCCAACAATTACAACTTTTAGAATCTTCTTATTCTTCTTCATTTGAGCAACTATACCACTAACCTCTGTTTCAGCATTAGAAGCAGTACCCATATCTTCTCTGACTAATCTAATATTCTCATCATGTAGCTATCAACATAACTAGGTAGCTCATTAATCACCATTTTCGACCTCTCCCCCATTTTCTCGTCAATCCAGTGAAAAAACCCACAACCTCCTCCGTGCATGTAACACCTAAAATTTTCTACTGTATTATAGCAATTTTTAATTGAATTATAACAACTTTTCAATATCAGAAGCCCAAAAATACGAAAAATTTAAAACTTTTTCTTTTAAAACATTAGACCAACCTTCCATTGGTCAGAATGGGCTTTTCAGACAAACGGGGAATAATTTACAACTCTTTATAAAATAAAGTGGTTAACAAAACAATTAAAGTTACACTAACCCTCTTAGGGTATCTATTCTTAATTCATAGTACTTTGGAAATTTAAATTTCTTTTTATCAATTTATACTATTCTATTTTCCATGTTTTCTACTATTAATTTAATAATAATTTAAAATTACATCATAAACAAATAACCTTGCTTTTCAATTATCATCTTAATTCCTTCATCTAATCTTCTTCCAGCACTCCTGCCTTATCTCAACCATCTTATCATCTACTAGCTTCTCTGTAAAACAGCAGTTCAACGCAGTTAATGTCATTAACTGTAAATTTCATACATGCATTGCCATGTATACATTTTATAAATCTGCACATATAATAATAATCTTTATCCTATTATTCTGGGTGACATAAGCACCTACCAACCACTGATAACGATATCCTCGTTAACTAGTGGAGGTTCTACCTGCAGGACTTCTCGTTATAACTATCCCGTTATAACTAACTGATTTGGTAAAGGGGTAGCGAACCACCTAAGTCTGGAGTACTCCAACTGAGGAATAAAAGACATACCAACTAAATACAACAGATATTATAAAATTATACATGCAATTTAGTGTAATGAGATAAACTGCTACCTGGCTTCTTTAAACCTTAGTCTTGTACCAGCTCCTTTCCTTTATATTATTTCGATGAACTCTAATCACTATTCAGAACCTATATACATATACAAGTTTATTAAAATCATATTTATAAATTATTCTATACGCCTCTCTCGAAGCCTAACTTACTTAATACTACCCAAAACTTGTCTTCTAGGCAAATTATGTTGTGCTTATATTTATTTAGAATTATAACCATTGAGTTACCTTAATAATTTACTTATATTAAATATTCTTATTCTCAATGTTTGACCTATAGTTTGGATAAAAATCATTCTTTGAAAACCTTAGTCATTTATTTAGTACATAATTTAGCATCAAGTTCAAACTTAATTATTTATTTCAAGGTTTATAAACCAACCATATAATAATTCTATTTATTTTGCTTTTATATTCCGCCCTCCAGAACTTCGAGAACAAGAACAGAACAAGACTTTCCAAATTCATTATATCACAACATAACATATATATACGATCTTCTTTAACTTTCAGAGTATATTTATTATTTTTTCCCCTTCTTTCTGGTCCCAAATCTTCCAATTTCATACACATAGATATATTCATAATCTAGAATCTTCCATCCCGCTTAACAAATTTGGGATACTTACTTAAGACCTAGAAACTTCAACTAGAAATAAAGATCAGCTATTGTTTCCAAAACCAGACTATAGCACCTACTATACCTTTTATGCATAAACACCAGTAATTGTATTTAATTCCAAAGAAATTAAATCACTTTAGAAATGCTCCTTAAAACGATAACTCTAAATAATTGCTAAACTAAAATATTTAATTCCTAAACATCAAACCATGATTTCCATTTCATATATATCTCCAATTCAATCTTTGCTTCAAAAATTCCAAGAGCCTCCAAGGAAATCTCATACCATTTCAACAAAAATCATTATTAAACCACCTTCTTAACTAAACTCTCTTGTTCTAAAGTATATCAAAATCAACTTCTACACCCTAAACCTTGATATTCATCATTAACTTACATTCTACAAACATCATCTAAATAGAATAATAAAAATCCTTAACTTCAAATAGCCTTGATGCTTAGTTTTCTACCCTTACATAGACTGAACAATTCCTACAATAGAGATTTACAACTTCACTAAGATAAATAATCTCCAGGTAACTAAACAAATACTTGCTATACTTCCAGTCAGGTTCCCTTTGCTAAATTGAACCAAATCAAGGAAGTACTCCTCGGAGTACTCATCCCTCACAACAGAATATAAATACTAACAAGACTCAAGCTCTTAAGTTAACAACTCATCTTTCATGCTACTTATTCCCATCACTAATGCAAATTACCCAGAATAGAAAATAAATAACAATTAATTTCTAAAATCCCTTAAAACCCTTTATTAGACCCTAAACACACTTTCCCAATTTATATCACATCTCATCCACTGAAACATAACATCCTCCACAATTCATTTCCATCATTCATTAACCATCATCAAAGTCCCACATCTCTAAAATCATACCAACCAAAGAAAAGAGTAATTTCATGCCAAAATACTATTGACACTACTATATTCAAGTTAGAAAATTATTTCCTTTAATCAAGAACCATCCAATTCATCGATTCAACCGATTGTATTAACATAACCTCAAATAAAAAAATCATAGATTTTCAACCAGCTTACTTTCTAAACCTCTATTTCCACTAAAATCTATTCACAATACTTAAGAACAACAAACAGTAAATCTAACATACAAATTTAAGATTTGAAATGCTATTTTAGCTACCCATAACCCATTTTCATTATCTTGTAAGTACTATCTCCATAGCTTAAAAAAAATCCAGCTTCATTGTCCTATTCATGCTCTCATATTCTTCAGAAATCATGTTCGTTCAAACTTAACTTTAAGGGATAAACTTTAATAATGATGCAGATGTACCAAACTTCCAATTCACTTTAACCTCAAACACAAAATGACACCTTAACAGTTCAATACACCATAAACAATCACACACACTAACATCACCATCTCTTCATTATCCTCAAACTCCCCTTCACTATCAATTCCTCTATACCATTAAACCTCAATCAAACCATTAATAATTTCCTAATCCCAAATAAAAACTAATCCTATCTCCTATTTTTAATCCATAATTAACTATCATACTATAATCATCATCCATTCCAAATTCATCATCCCCATTTCCTCATTACTGAACATCAAACATCAACTCTACACAGTTAAACATCAATCTTCTCTAAAATTTCCTCCCAAACTTCATGTCTTTAATTTACAATGTTTGTCCATGCTTATACAACTTTAATCACAGAAATTGGAACTCAAATTCCCTATCAGAGCAATCCGAAACAGAGGAGAAAACCTTCAAATCATCTTAGAACTTCAATTATATTGTGTAATTCCAATCCACTTCCCGTATTATAAATTCCTCTCTTTTCTACCTACAACCCAAGAACACAAACCCAGAGAAGAAATGGAAATCTTCTAACCCTCAACATAGTACTCA
The DNA here is from genome assembly GCA_037074515.1 of Mimosa bimucronata. Taxonomy (NCBI): domain Eukaryota; kingdom Viridiplantae; phylum Streptophyta; class Magnoliopsida; order Fabales; family Fabaceae; genus Mimosa; species Mimosa bimucronata. The sequence continues at coordinate 17,547,083 of CM073440.1, read as the reverse complement.
ATTACACATATTAAATCTCTAATTTATACTTAATATCAGTCAAACCTTCTCCTCATTTCCCCCCTGAATCCGCTGGCCAAAAAGCAGAAAAATAATAGAAAAATTCCCCAAATTCATATATTCCACCAAACCTTAATCCTTCACCATTACCATTAAGTTTATCCTTCCTAATCCCAAAATCAGAAACGGAAATCATAGAAAAAGACCACAACATTTTCGGCCAGAACAGGGGAGAGTTGAACAAGCAGAGAAGCAAGAGAAAAAAAAATCAAAATCAGACATGCAACCTCAAATAACACATTTAATCAACACTTAACATCATTCAAGCACTAATTAATTTCATTTTGGATGAAGAATTGAAGAGGAATGTCGATGAACAGTGATCCGATTTGAGCTTCCGAAACAACCCGAGGAAACACGACTCCTTCCTCAAAATCACTCCTCAAATCGTTGAAACCAAAACCCAAGCATCATTTCTATAAATTTTGGAAACCTTAAATACCCCAAAAATCGAACCAATTTCTCTTAATACTCACACGAATCGAAGGAACGAAGGGTAGAAATCACGAGCAGAAAGTCACCTGAACTTAGGTCCGGCCTTGCTTGCTCCATCACGTCCTAAGCCGCCGTGAGTCGCCGTCGAATGCCGTTGATCGTCGCTGATTCTTGCCAGAAATCGCAAAGAACGGAGAGAGGAAATGGAGAGTGAAAGCAGAGAGAGGAACAGGGAGGAATATCGGGAATGAGAGAGGTAGGTGAGAATGAGAGAACACATGGGAGTATATTAATAAAGGAAGGTGTTGATATTTTTAATGGGTATTTTACCATCTTGCCCTTTCTTTTATAATTGAAGATATTTTTAACTAGGGGCAAATATTGTCTTTTTCATTTTCCTTTTTCTGTTTTTCCCTTTAATGGGAATTTTATTTATCATTACCATTTACAAATAAATCTGAATTTGTCCCCAAAATAATTTCTCTAGATATACTTTAATTTCCAAATTTATTTATAAGACTTTTTAACTACTAAACAATACCCCAATGTTCTAAATATGCCCTTATTTAAATTTATCTTCTAAATATTTTTCCCCAATTAATAGAGAAAACAAACCTTAAAAATTATTAAAAATACACCTGACCTCATAAATTTATTTATAAGCCTGTTTAATTTCTATATGCCATCCCAAGACTTTAAATAAACCATTATTATTTCTTTTCTCCAAATTAAGTTTTATCTCCTAATTATTTCTCTTTATTTCTAAAAGAAAATAAGCCTTAAAATTATTAAAAATACCTAAATATCATAAATTTATTTTTCAATGCTTTTTAATGTTTTAGTAATATTCCAAAATCTTAAATAATTCTTTATTTTTCTATTTTCTAAAATTTGGGATGTTACAGTGCAAATTTTCACAAGATCAACTTTACAAAACCCAAAAATTACCTCCATTATCATAACAAATGTTACTAAGAATTATACCTATAGAAACTTTCCACACCCATGAAACCTCATCCGTGGGTTTTGAGTTGTCCATGATGTTTGTATAAGAGCAACCACACCACAATGACAAACCCTATTCGGCCCTTCGTTTTCGCTATCTCCACTCCGACTATTCAGAAATTTTAGCCTCCTCATTCCTCTACTTGCTGTTGACGATGTCGAGTCTGCCATTCCTCTTTCAGGTCCAGCTTTTTGCTTCCTCCATTCCAAGCCTTATGAATCCTCGAAGAATTAAAAAGCGAAATTGAAGAAGTGAAGAAATGGAGAAAGTGATATGTATATAGGTGGGGACCCTCAACTTTGCCAATCCCAACTGGAATGCTTAAGTGGCAAAAATTTCCTATGTGACAGACAATCGTTGGGGCTCCGTCAGTTTAGGTCCTTTTCCCCCTGTTTTGGGCCCTTCCGGAGTAGATTTGGCCCAAAAAATACTTCCATAGGCTCAGTGCCCCTTGGTAAAAACTTCCAGGGCATTTTAGACCCTGATCCCTTTTCTAAAACAAACTCTTAGGAGGAAAGAAGAGTATGGAGAAAAATGGGAAAGAGAAAATATTTTCCCCTACTAGGATAGAAGAAAAAATTAGGAGGAAGGAAAAGTGGGAATGAAAATGAGGTGGTTTCACACCCCCATTTTCCTTCCAAGCTTTATATATACTCACAAGTGGAGAGATTTAGGGCCAATATTCGGCTGGATGGAAAGGAAAGGAATTGATATGCACATGAAAGGAAATAAATGAAATAAAAAAATTTCCATTTGGTTTGTTGAAAATGGTAGTGAGGAAATTCATAAATACATACAAATGCCCATATTGCCCTTAATAAATATTTTTAGTTGAACTCACTAATATATTATTTTAAAATTTTTTAAAATCAAATGATCATAAAATAAATGAGTAAATTATTTTTGCTTAATCAAAACATATTAAATGTAAATAAAAAAAAATTTACCTGCACCAAACATTGGAGAATCTACCTGCACAAATTCAAATTTTATTACCCAAATTTAAATTGTATGCAGAGCAAATGAGTGTCAAATTCGCATTTGATTGTTCAAATTCTAATTTATACCTGTCCAAAACTCTGCAGAATTTCAACTATACTCTCCACTACCCAGATTAGCAATGAAAAAAATCAAAATAATCAAAAGTCAACAAACTTAACTCAGATTTGATTCAAAAACCCAGCACAAACCCAACCCACGCTTTCGGGTAGCAAGCTGCACACAAAGATGCAAGGGATAGTCAAATAAAAAAAAAGAAATAATGGGATAACACCACACAATACGTTCTGAATAAACAAAGAAAAAAGGAAAACCTATTGTTCATCTTCTTCCACAGCCGAGAAGCCGAGTCAGAATTTTTATCATCTTCGATCTCCATCTTCTTGGCAACATCTTCAACACGCACGGGCTAGCAAGTTTAAAGAGGGTAGTGGGTGAGCAGAAATGACGAAGATGTAGTTGAAGGAGTAGAAGATAAAGAGTAGAGGTGAGAGCAATATTGCACTTTTTCTCCACCATCTTACATCATACGTAAGAAAATGGGTTCCCACCATTTTTTGTATGAACCCATTTAAAGGAAAATGGATGGAGGGAGGGAAATGAAACTTCACGGATTCCGTGAACCAAATCCATTTTGCTCGCAGAAAACTCTTTATTTTCCTTTTCCTCCCCCGGCCTTCTTCAAACCAAACGAGCTCTTAAGGGAGAAAATGTACTCCCACACTTGCCCCTAGCCTGCTCTTTCCTGTCACTTATTTTCATTTTTTTCCCGATAAAAAGCTTCATTTGTTTTCTCTTTTGTGCACATGAACCTTTTTTTAATTGCAAGCACAGTTGCATCTATCTTATGTTTATTTTAAAAAAAACAATGAACTAATATTTAAAAGGGTTGTTTTATTAATTTGTTATAGTAATACTTTAGTCCTTCCATTTTTTATTAATTAGTTAAAAATGTTGGATTATTATAATTTATTAATTTATTTTTTAAAAATAAAACCACTTTTTATATTATATATTTAAAAAATAACAATCAATATCTAATTTAAATTAAAATTATTTTTTATCTTATAAAATGATATTTTTGTCAGTATAACATCTAATTTAAATATAATTTTTTAATATAGAAGTAAGGTATTTTAGTCATCAAATATTTTCTCATTTTCTTTCCTCTTAGTTTTCTTTCACCCATCCAAGCAATATGAGTGATAACTTTTTCTTCTTATTTTTCACTCCTCCCTATTTTCTCTCCCCCTTTTTCCTTTCCTCTCAACTTTTCCTCTCATCAAGCATAGTGTTAATTTATAAGTTATTTAAAGTGTCATCAGTTATTATGTTAATCCAATCTATTGGTGGTACTCACTGTACATAAAAAAGATAGATTAACATATTTGATGAGTTAATCATCCTTTTTAGCTTCAATAAAATAGAGATTATTGAGAGTGGCTTATATTTTAGATTAAAATGAGTCTGATAGAAATATATTATTTTTAGCACAAATATCGGTCATTCATCAACATCCCCCAATATCAAGAAACTATATAAAGCGTCTTTGTCAAAAAAAGAAAAAGAAAAAAGAAACTATATAAAGCGTGGGCAAAAAGAAAGAAACTATATAAAGCACTTGCAAGCTATCGATCACTAACGTTTTTATTCACAATAATTTGAACTCTTACCATTATAGGATATATGTTAAATCTTTAGTAAAGTAAAAAGTTTTGCAGGCACGGTCTTCCTACTACGTTAAAACAAGCAACTTTTTTAATATTTTCATAATTTGGTTAATGATTATGAATTATGCATGACTTTGTAGGTAAAGTGTCTTGTTTAAAGTATATTTATGTTGATTACAACGGTGGGGCTCACTCACTGAACTTTACGAATTATCAACTTCAAAATTAAATGTATTTGTTTGGGCTGTATTGAGTCGCAAAATATGAGGAAAAATGAATTTGGGTTGGTTGGGTCCAAATTTTAGATTCATTTGTTAAAATAGAATCTGAACATTCTCAAAGGCAGGCGAGAGGAAAAAAAGGAATCCTAACGAAGCCCAATCGGAAGGAGAAAAATGGTGGGGAGGTTGAGGTTGCTTATCCCTCTTTTTCTTGGAATAAATGCTGTGGCCTTGGCATTATATGAGGGAATGAGACTATGAGAGATTGAGAGTTACTGGAGTTGACTTTGCAGACGAGTTTCGTTTTATAATTAAGTCCCATCACACCATAATGATCGACTTCTCTGTTAGATTAGTTATATTATTATTTATGCAAAGCGACCATTATAAAAGTAACATACCAACGATCATCACCGTGAGTTGTTTTTTTTTTTTAAATAAAAATTTAAGAAAGAGATTTAGATCACTCGTGTGTTTCAGAGCAGCGTGAACTCATTATTTACAACTTTACGGATCAGATATGAAGGTACACATGCCTCCATCTTCCCCAATCAAAAAGCATTAACCACATGGGATTGGCCCCATAAGACTAAAGAGGCCGCTTTATTTAGTTATCGGATATCTGTTCTATCGCTGCGACTAACCCAAGGATTGAACCCTCTCTCTTTGAAGGGAGTGTCCAATTCCCTTGCAAGTTGGATCCGATACAAGTGGTATTGTTAGTTTTAGTTAAAGAGACTATGGTATTTGGTTAGAGGATTTTGATTATGATTATACTTTGATTATAGATTGACAGTGCTAAACTATGATTTGGTAGTATTGGATATCAAATATTTCTCAAATTAATTTGCATAGTGTTATAAAAATAAAGAGAAGAAGAATAAGAGAGAATATAATAACAAGAAAGAAATATGAGAGGAACAAGAAAATATGAGAGCATGAAAATGATATTTTCATGCTCTCATATTTTCTTGTTCCTCTCATATTTCTTTCTTGTTATTATATTATCTCCTCTTCTTTTTCTTCTCTTTATTTTTATAACACATAACTTGTTAAATTGAAAAACTTAGTATTATTACTAATGGCCTTTGAATTTTCACTCGATTTTTTTTTATAAAATCGGTATTTTTTGTTATTAAACTTTCATTCAATTTTATTTTTGGTCTATGAACTCTATAATCGGTAGTTTTTGTCCTTTAACTTTGTGTCATTACTTTTATAAAAACATATAATCATGCGTATCATTACATTATACTACCTCCGGTCCTAATTATAAGAGCTAGTTGACTTTTTTTGGGGAGATTAAGGAAGCAAATTATACCCTTAAATCTTAATATGCGAAATGTAATTAGATTATATGATAGTTTATAAGTAAAATAACTTAGTTTTGAGGAAAAAAGACAAATATAAACATTTCATAGTGGTGTATTTTGCATCCTTAATTTTTTCAAAAAAAGTCAACTGGCTCTTATAATTTGGACTGGAGGGAGTATTATATATATTAACATATTAGTTTATGATTAAAAAAATTAGTTTGGAGAAAAATGATATATATAAAAAAATGAAAAATTATTATGCTTAAGATTTTAAACAATTTTAATTTTAATATTTCTCTTAAAATAAAATTATCACAATATGTATACTTTTTTCTTTTTGCCAAAGAATCACAATATACATACAAAAGCTTTAGTTTGAGAATAGTCCTTAATATTATCATCAATCAAAATATAAATCCCATCACACAATTTAACTTACATCCAATCTTACTTTTATAAAAATAATATTAGCAAAAAGTCAATTGTGTTGTTATTCCAAACACACTCTATAATCCTCCCATGTGACTTTTGAAATTTCTTATATAGTTGAAAAGGTTTTGTTGATTTGATATTGAGCTTTGTATAATGAATGCAACATGCTTGCACTTTGAGCATCTTAAGAATCAACAAAATTACTTCGTCTATGATATTTAATTTTTATTTTACTACTATATTTGGAGCTCATGTTGAATGAATTGTAAAATAAACCTAAAAAATAAATGTGCTCTTCAAATTATTCGTACAAATATAAATGAATAATGACTCTTCAACACGTGGTTCAAAATTGGATAAACAATCAAAAGATAGTGTGATACATTCATATAGTAAAAATCAATTTGAATAATTGCGAATAATAGATAATAAACTATGTGTACGTTTTTCCTAATCAGGATAGTTGAACTAATTTATTCTGATTAAAAAATGGAATGAAAAAAGCATTATTCTTGTACCAAATTCCTCACACACATCCATTAAATTAAGTTCTTAAGTGAGGTGTCCTGTTTATTTAATATAGATTTGTAGTTAAATTACAATATATTTGTAATAATAAGAAGGAGAAGGAGAAGGAGACATATGGCCGCATATGATTGGAGAAATTGATAACAAAATAAATACAAAAAAACTTGAGTTACTCTTTGGTCTTTATTACAAACATTAACTTCTTACATACTTATAAAATTGGTTAAAAACATTAAATTTGTACTGAAATTCAGGTAGTAATTTCGAATATTAAATCACAAATTGAATTAAAATCTAATGCTATATTACTTACTACTCCTTCCCCCACTACCCCTATTAAATAAGGGTATGAATGAAAAATAAATAAATAATACACTTAAAAAACTAACAAGTACTCTCTTCCACTCCTATTTATAAGAGTCCGGCCGTCAAAACACGCTTCTTAAGAAAACATGTTAAAGTAATTAAATGTATATGGAATATACTACTTTATTCCTTATTATAAATCTACCCTAACTACTTCTCACATATCAATGAGTGAAAGTTATAGCATTAAATATGTCCTTATTTTAAAAAAAATTCAAATTAACCCTTATTTAAGAATAGGTGTTAAAATAATATTTTATGCATTACAAACTTTCTTTCTCTTTTTCCCTATTTCCAACATAGGGGTAAAATAGACACGGTAGCATTAATTGATCCCAAACTCGACTTATATTTAGGAAAAAAAAATTGTGGTAGTTGGACTTATAATAAGGAACAGAGTGTTACATCCTTTTCCAATATTATCTTTATTTATTATGAGTCTATTAAGAGAGAGAAGTATATGAGCAGTAGTAAATATGAAAGAGAATTAGGGGTAAAATAGGAAAAACATTAAATGATGAAAGAGTATAAGGTGAGCTCTTATATTTTGGATTAAATCAATTCAAATTTTGAGCTCTTATAAATAGGATCGGAGGGAGTACCTTATAAAACGAACAAAAAATCTTTTTAGTTCGGATTTTACAATAAGGATCAAAGGGAGTAAATATTTACCACCAAACACTTGGTTCAGCTGATAAGGGGTTCTACCAACTTAACCAAAGGTCGCGAGTTCTCTAGTTCTAGGAACGTGGCAACATCCAGGATACCTGATGCTCCACATAGAAAAAGGGAGTAAATATTTTTAAGAAGAAAATTAAGGGCACATTCGCTTCGCTGAAAGCTGGCTCATGGAAAAGGAAAATCATCATTTTCCCTCCTTCTCTGACGTTTGATTAGCTAAACCTTCGGTGGCTTCCTTTCCCGCCTCCCTTCATTTTCCTTTAAAAGCCAAAAAATAGGTTTCCACCATTTTGGTGGGATCCCATTTTCCGGCATGTGATGAAAGAGGATAAGGACCATACTGCCCCTCACATCTGTTCTTCATCTTCTCCTTCTTCGTCTCCCCCCTCCCTCCCTCTCTATTTCACTCACATCCACCCAACTCCCCTTCCCCGTTCTCAACTCTGGCGACGATGAAAGAATGGCGGTGTTTGCGCAGGATCTTGCGGCCATGGTGCTAAGTTTTGAAGAAGACGCAGAAAAAGAAAAACTTTTGCCGCTCCTCCTGTGCTTGAAGAAGATTAATAGTTTTAGGTTTTTTTCCATTTGTTCAAAACACAATGTATGGTGTGCTTTCTCAAGTTTTTCTCTGTTATATTTCTTCTTTTCGTCTATACACATGTGGCTGCCAAAAATTTTGAATATGAAATTGTGTATATAATCTGAGCAATAAATTATTATTTAGATTTCCCAAAAATTTTGATACACGTAAATTTAATTTGAGCAATCAAATTTGAATTTAACGTACTCATTTTCCTTGAAAACAAGTTTCAAAATCAATATTAAAACTTCAAAATGGATTTTCAAAAGCAAAAATTGAAAATTCAACTACGCGAATATTTATTTGTGTCTATTATAAATTTTTATTAGCATTTAATATTTATTGAAATTATAGTTAGTAAATAATTTATTCATTCATTTTTATTATTATTTAATATTAAATATTATATTAACGAGTTTAATTAAGAAGTACGGCTCATTAAAGGTAATATAGTTATTTATATATTTTTATGAGTTTACTTACAAACATTTTCAATCAACAAAACATAAAATTTTCTATTATATTCCTTTTCTTTTCTGTTCATAACAATTAACAAACATATCAACCTTCTTTCTCTTCGAATCCTTTCTTTTCATTTTCATTCTGCCCAAATATATTTTTGTGAACTAAACAGGCTCTAGCTGATACTAAAGTGTCGTGCACATATTGGTTGGGTTAGGTTACGTGGATCCTTGATGGTTGAGAGTACACGCACCTGCACGTGAAATGATGGATTGTACGCACTCACCGGAGACTCTAATTGGAATGCATCGTGTGAAAACGAATCTTTCCTTTTTTGGAAACTTATCGGGGTCCGCGCCATCATAATCATAATAGTAATTTATTATAAATTCCATGATATTATAGGGGTGTTTTAAATTAATAAATTCTAACATTTCTTATTTTTAAAATCTCCAAATATATAGCAAAAAATAAGGCCTGTGTGAATACAAATAAATGTCCCATCCCTACGGGACCCCGAAGGGACATCAGCAGCTCATATGTCCATCATTAAATTTGAGCAAACATTTTTAAATACTAGTAATTTTCTAATGCTCTTTACTTTTAAAATAAAGGATTTTTTTTAGTACTTAATTTATAAGAATTCGAAAGGTAGTTAAAATAATTATTTGTAATAAATATGTTATAATCTCTTGACATTTTTCATTTTTTACTTAGATGTCCATACAATTATTTCAGTATTTTCAATCCTTTCCCCTGACGAGAAAAAATGGGGCAATATTAATTCTGAATATTATAAAAAATATTTATTGTTTAATTTTATATCCTAACAAATTTTTTTTTGGATAAGAAACATTAATAAAATATTTTTTTTAATGAATCTAAACACATATGTGGGAACATACGTGATTTATTCATTTTTTAAATTTGAAACCTATAATGATTTGATTAAAAAATAGTGAAAAAATAAAATCTGCTCTCATACAACTTTGACAGCAATCGACCTATTTATATTGCATGATAGAATGGGATGTCATTTGTAATTACTATAATAAATGACGCAATAATAATAACAGTAAATATATTCTTATATGTTTATTGTTTTTAATTTAGGTTATTTTAAAAATGTACATATTTTATGCATTTATTGTTTTAATTATTTTTAAATAACAGTAATTGTTGCTTATAAAACTTAAAAAGGATCATAGCGGTATGTTTGCATATGTCTTTTAATTTCATTTATTTCTGAATTATTAGTTTTATAAAATTAATAGTTGAAAATTTATGTCATTTTTCTAGAAATAAATGAGAATGCCTGTATTAATTTACTGTTTAATTTCTTAAAAAATATATTTTTTGGGGGCAATCTAAGACAAACTACAAGGGCATTTGTTGAACACATGTAATAAAATAAATTTGAAGAGACGTCATATATGGTTTGGGAAGTGGTGGCTTGACATTTTGTTCATTAATTTATTTATTTCTTTGTTTTGTTGTATTCATCCACTTTTTCTGGAATTGAATACATTATATAGACCACTCAGTATATATACAAATAATTATTGCCAACGTAATGCCAAAGAAAAGCGTTAATGCATTCAAAAGTATTTTTATTTAATTCTTACGACTAATCATCTTCAACATAATGCCAATGAAAGCGTCGTTTGTGCATTCAAAAGTGTTTTTTAGTTGGCCTAAAAAAAGAACTCAAAAGCGTTTTTACTGTTCAATTAAATAAGTGCTTGAAAATTATGAATATTTTTAATTAAAGGAATTAAAGTTCTGTCTCTTTCTTGAAATAGAATATTGATGGTGCTTTTCTGTACAGATCAAGAAATTAATAATGTTCAATACACACACATACTCCTCCGGTTCTAATTATAATATCATTTTGATTTTTTTAGAGAAATTAAGGATGTAAAATTAATCACTTTAAATTATCTATAGTTATCTTTTTCTCAAAAATAATTTATTTTATTTATAAACTAACCTATAATCTAATTACATGTGACATATATCATAATTTAGTGGTCGAATTTGCTTCCTTAACTTTAAAAAAAAAAGACAAAGTGATCTTATATTTAGGACCGGAGGGAGTATAGTAGAAATAATCATTCCAATCTTTTTATACAAGAATATACTTTTATGAAAATTCAATTTTTTGTTTTGTTGGATTTTATTAAGGGTACTGAATAATGACATTTATTTTAATTAGATGAAAAACAATAACATGCATGTGGATTGTGGGGGCACACAAATTTGTTTTATTTGATTTTATTTTCCAAGAAGTGGATGCATGAACCATCGAACTCTGATAATGTGAGTACAAAGTGTAGGACAAAACAATATATCTATATATTTATACACACACACATATTAATTCCCTAGAAAGCAGTTAACATAATCACATTTTTAAGTATAAATAAACAGGCATGAAACTAGACTCTCAATTTCATTAACATTTTTTAAGTTAAAAATTGTTAAATTAATTAATTAAATTGCTATTCTAATTTGATATGAGAGTTTCTCATAAAGCACAAAAAAAATTTCTTATTGTCTGATGTATATTTGAATCACCTTATTTTAAATGATTTTGTATTATATAAAATAAATACAATATGAGATTATCTCATAATACGCGATTTTTTTTTTATTCCCAAACTGTCACTCGGTCCAATTACAGTGAATATATGCCATCTAATAGTTTTTCCAACAAATATACTCTATAATAATGTGCTCCTTATTACTATTATGAACTCATCTATGATCTATAAACCTGATGAATCTATTAGACATTGTGCATAAATTTTTGTAAGTGTTTGGTCAAAATATAATAGGCATATGATTTGTCAACTCAAAGTCATAAATTTTTATATTAGAGGTGTTTCTTTTTTATTAAAAAATATACTGCTATATATATTAAAGGTGTTATGAGTGAAGAAGTAAAAGAGAACACGTGTAGTGGAGAAATGAGTTGAGTGCAATGTATGTAAGGAGGGGCGTCAGAGGAATTGAAAGCTGCAGCTTCCCACCAACCCGGGATATGAATGCAATAATTGGAAAGTCTTGCCCAAATGGAAATCTCTATTTTTGGAAAATAAAATTTAAAATCCACTGCATCATCATGTTCAACAGTCTTGATTTTTCACACATTGAACTCTACGTCTAAATATACTCCATTCGGTTCTAAATATAGGATCAATTTGAGGAGGTGAGTTTAATTCTAAATATAAGGCCTCTATTGAATTTTTCTCAACTTATTCTCAAATTATCTCTAGCGGTGCTCCTCAATAATGAACAAACAAGAGAGGAAGGGTAAGAATAAAGGTAGATTGTTAGGGTGCTTTAGAAATATCATATGATTTTAACTAATTAAAGTAACAATTTTAATCTAATCAAATTAAGTAACTAGGTATTATATTTAGGACTGAAGGGAGTAATAAACTGTGCTGGAACATTTTAGTTGATTATATTTACAAGTCACATCATGAATTTTTTATACAAATATATACCATTTTACCTTTTATTTATGGGTATAGGGTCAAAAATACCCATGTACTTTTGTCAAAAGTGCACCCAGCACTATAAACCCTTTTTTTAGTGCAAAAATATCCATGAACTTTTTAAAATGGTGCAAAAATACCTATAAACTTTTTAAAATAATGTAAAAATGCCACTCCGTTAAAAAGGACTAATCGCCATTACTTTGGAGTTTAGTGAATCCCACCTTATAATTTTATATTATTATTTTAATGAAAAAAAAGCTCATTCTTCACTATTCCCTCCCTTTGTCAAATCCGTCCACCTTCTCTCACCATCATTGCTCACTTCTCACCCAACAATCACTCTCGAGTCTTGGCCTCAAAACAAACCCAGCATCTTCCAGATTCATGAACTCTTCATCATCTTCTTCTTCTTCTTCATCATCATCATCATCATCATCCACTTCTTCTTCCAGAAGCCTCAACTTTAGTTCCCAAACAACTTAATTTCCTCACCTATAACGCTAACCTTCCAAGGTCATCGACAATGGTAAATACCTACAGGCTACCTTACATGCAAAAGAGCCCAACTCATCCTCCCCAACTTGTTGCCTTGCTGCCGGAGGATAGTATCATCGCTACCGCTGCCAAGGCCATCACAGCCGACACAAAGTTTTAGTCGGCTTTAGCAGTTGATTTTATTCTTATGTGATGTAGTGGATATTAAATATAGAAAAATTCAGGAATTTATTAAATTTTAAGGGAAAATTAAATGTCTCATGCCTAGGAGCTTGTAAATTTTGCGGTTTCTTATTTATAAGTTTTTGTATTGCCTATAATCCTATTTGCAGTAGAATTGTTTTAAAAATAATATGTGCCTATTAAAAAAAACACTAATTGCCTATACTAAATTTTTAGTAAGAATACATTTTTTTACTATTTTCGATTTCATTAACCATCACTCAATCTCACTTGGTTATCTATTCTTCGTTCTTTTTCAAACTAATCCACGGGTATTCAGCATTACTAGCAATAAACTAATTCAATTCGTGGAAATGTAGGGCCACAATGGGGGAATATCGCTCGCTACCTTCAAGTAATTATCGCGCTGCATACCCAGAACTCGAATTTAAGACCACTGGTTAACAACCCAAAGCCAGTTGTTCTAACCGCTTGGTGGTAACTATTTTCTGTTGGAGAAAACTTATGTCCAATATTGGACGTAAGTTAGATCCAGTTAGTTAATAAAATGTTGTCACCTAATAATTCTTTTCATATAGCACTTACACAAAAATTCTCAATCCTTTTAATCACCCTCCGTGCAAATTCACCTCTTTTTGCATTGGTATCGTTAGCCCAAACATATCCTCCCAATTTCTCCTTTGTCTTTAACATTTGTTCGTCTCGAGAGCTATTATGGCCATTACCTTAAGTCGATGTCGTTGAAGGTGGTGGCCTTTAGTGGTCTGGCCGAGTTGGGTAGTGAAGAGCTTGAGTTCTACTAGGACATGAGCAAGGACAGGGAATGTGGTGGTAGAGAGGGAGACTCCCATTAACACCAAGCTTTTTGTCGGTGGAGGAGTTACTGCTTGCGAGTTGCTTTCTTAACTTTCTTAACTATGAAGGTCTTGTTGATAAGAAAGATAGCTCTGATGAGAAAGAAAGGAGAGGGGATTTTATTTTTCTATGAAGGATCCAGTCCAGGTTTTCCAATTATGACGCTGAAGGGGAAATTTTTTTAACATTGCTCATACAATTAAGTGCTGAGGTGTGTATAAGATTAGGTGGCAACATTTGACTACTTAACTGGTCCTAACTTATATCTAGTACTGGACATAAGTTTTCTCTTTTTCTATTCTCTCTCAAACACTTTTCAAAACAAGTTGCTTTCAAAAAATATTTATTGATCTACATTTTTATTTATGCATTTAACTAATTTTTGCCAACTTTTTGACTCCCTCTATCTATAAAGAAAAGCCACTTACAAAATCGTTAAAAAAATATTACACACTACTACAAAACAGGGTTTTCACGTCACAAATTTTGGACTTTTTACATCACTTTTTGGTGTGACATAAATTGAAGTGACGTGGAAAACTGGACTTTTAACGTCACACAAAAAAGTGACGTGAAAAGTCATATTTTTCACGTCACAAATTACAAAAATTGTGACGTGGTTTGTCCAAAATTAGATTATATTGATAAAGATATGACAGAGAAACCACGTCACATTTTACAAATTTGTGACGTGGTTTCAGAAAACCATGTCACACATTACACTATATGTGACGTGGTTTCTAGAAACCATGTCACAAATTGGTAGTGTGTGACGTGGTTTCTGGACATTTATAAAATGTGACGTGGTTTCTTGAAACCACGTCACATATAGTGTAATGTGTGATATGGTTTCCTGAAACCACGTCACAAATTTGTAAAATGTGACATGGTTAGTTTTTTTTTTTTAAAAAAACAACGATGGTTTAATTAACTTCTTTTGGTTTTCTAATCTGTATTCATTGCAAATGTCACAGAAATAGATATAATGCAGATCAACAGTATACATTATTCACACAACATGTATACATAGCTATATTATAACTAAATCAAACTAAACATATATATACACACAAAAAATTCCATGTTTACACAACAAAGTATTTTCTGCAATGATCACTTTTTAACCAACCACAAATGAAAGAAAAAATTGAGCAATACGGTCACGAAGTGAATCAAGGTCTTTGTCTTCAAATGAGTTGTTTCCATCATAAAACTGCAACAATAATGGATGCTATGATTACTGCAAAGTTAGATAAATAAATCATATAATTATATAATGATTGTATCAAGCTATAGATAAGAATTTAATTTATACTTGTGTAAAGGATCCGGTACGATCACTCTCAATAATGTCACACATATACTTCATGACGTAATACCCACACTCCTTATTCGTCGGTTGCTGGGGGCACTTTATAAATCACAAGAAATAGTATAAATTAATAACAAAGTAAATAATATCTCAATTGACTAACATTGAAGGAATTTAAATTAAAGGTAGTTACTTTAGGTCTTTGTGTCACGATGGCATCATCCATTTCACCGGTTTCTGATGCAAAATGCCATTGTTGAATGCCCCTAAAATAGAACTAAAATTAGCACATAAACATGAAAATAATTTATGTAGCCCAAAGTAAAAAGTCATTAAAAGTACTTACTTAGATAAGAGGGTTTTATAATATGAGGTTATATTATATCGTAATGGGTCAAACCAAACCAGACGATGTTGTATGGGGGCAAACGACAGCTAATGACCAGTGTTTAGTGAAAGACATTAAGAATATTATGTCCACACAGAAACATAACATTTGTAAATGTGCAAATAATGAAAAGTTGGCAAAAGGTAATAATCACACTTACTCTTGAAGAATAGGCGAAAAATAGACAGATCCTCGATTCGCTGACATTTGATGTATGACATAAGCCCGCATCTCATCCTCATACTCCAACTTAACCTTGTCGGTTTTAAAATCATCTCTCATCACCAAGGCTATTGGACTAAGGAATCTGTATTGTCCCCTGCCTAATTGGTTGCACAGCTGGTGGAAGTACCTATCGTAAAATGATTGAAATTATAAAAGGATAGACGTAAAAATATTGCACAGACATAAAAAGTAACAGTCATTTACAAAGTCGCTAATTCGAGCCAGGCGAGGTCAATTTCTTCCATCGTCAAAAACTCTACGATATCTCTGTCACCATCAAGTAGAAAATCATATGAACGATACGGACTGACTATTCCTGGAGGCATCTTAATGGTTGTGGAGTGCAAAGTTAGCTGCATCTCCCGCAGGAGTTGGAGAGAAGGATATTCATCTGAAATGAACTGCGGGTGATGAAAAAACCAATGTTATATATTTTTACAAACTGTAATATATGAAACAAGGAGTCTCAAAAGTTAAGTGTACATACCACATCAATCGGCGCCTTTTGTGGAGTGTTGTGTACAAGTCGTCTAGGCCATATGATGAATGTCCTGATCTCCTCGTATAGTTTGGTGACTTCATTATGGGGAAAGGGTACATCTGTCCGCCCTCATCATTTAGGATATTTGTAACAGACACCTTCACTTGGTCCTCCCCAATAAGCTTATTATGTATGAAGGAGGAGTTCGGGAACTGGCGAGCTTCTGCGACCGGGTGCAGGAGAGGGAAATCGAGATGGAGATAACACTCTACTCCAACTTCAGGGTCATTGTCTGGTGTGGGATTTGATTCATTCTCACGAATTGATCGTAACGGCACAGTCTGATTGCAGCTGTCTTTGTCGCTTGGACCGCCGGTAGCAGGGGACTCCTACAGGAGATGGGAATATACAGAGTGAGTCTAATTGATAAACCCATAATTCGGTAATTAACATATATAGGAGACGGTCAAACCTGCTGTCTTTGTTGAGAAGAATTTGATGACAGTCCAAGCTGCATGGTAGACGCTCTGACCTGTGCCTCAATCTGCGCTCAGATCTGCTCCCCCATATAACCCCAAAGAGCTTCCTGGACCTTCGCGGCCAGCTGCCCATCGAACTGTGCTTTCATCTGCTGCTTGGATAAAGCAACCCTCTCCTCCAACTGGGCCTCCATCTCTGCCCGAGCCTTAGCCAATATCTCCTCAGTAGAATCTGTGCAGGTGGATCGGGATCTACGGCCGAAATACTTGGTAAACCCTACAGTCCAGGTCATGAGTAATGAAAGAACAGGATATTCGAGGTTTTTTCATCATCAATTTCACACAAACACTCCGTTGGTTCACACACAAAACAAGAAAGATATACATTCCAACTCTTCTTCCGCATTAAAACTACGGCTAAATTAACGTAGTTGATTAAATTTTTCAGTTGATAACCATGCCAGAGTTGGAGAATCGCTCATCCTTAGTCATGCCATCGCAAAAAACAGAATAAGATTCAATTACAGGAAAAAAAATTAAGAAGAAGAAGAAGAAGAAGAAATACGGGCCGATTGAATAGAAGGAAAGATACGATTTTTTTTTTGCCAGCAAAGGAAAGATACAATTTTTGATATGGAGATTGGTTGTTTCATGTAGAGAAAGTGAGATGAAAACAATGGCAGAGAAAAAGGGTACCTAAGAATTGTTGGAGTTCAGACAGAGACAAATAAAAGGGGAAATAAAAAGGCTACCATGATTAACACAAGAGAGTTTGAAATTGCGAAGGTTAAGAGTGTTCTTGAATCTCATTATCCAAATTAGCAACAGGAATTCAGATCAAAAGGGAAAAGAAAAAAAACATTACGTTCGATGGTGGGGCAGAGCAGAATCAAGCCGTATCTCTGGAGAGAAATCTTGGGGTCATCAGCGAGCTTGAAATCGAAATCGAAGCCACGGGATTGGAGAGACTTGAAGAACAGCCAAACCTCCAAATTAATCGAACCTCTTCCACTCAAACAAACCTAAAATGAGAATATGAAGATGGGAGAAGACAGGGATTGACGAACGAAATGGAGGAAGAAGGAAGAAGATGCATGTGCCATCGAAGCTCAGACCAGAACGAGAGAGTGGGAGAGGAATTGAAAAATGGAAAGGGAGAAGGGCGAAGAGGTGAGAGGTTTGCAGAGGGGTTTGGCGGAGCTGAGGGCGCGGGGTTTGGGGGAGCTTGGGGTTTTGGGAGCTAAGGGCGGGGGAAGGTGTGAGCTGGGGGCGCGAAATGAAAATAAAATTGGGGGGGGTTGAGCTGATAAACGACGTCACACATTATATATGTGTGACGTCGTTTCTTTTGAAACCACGTCACACATATATAATGTGTGATGTCATTTCCAGAAAAATGAAAAAAACGAATTTTTCTAAAAAAATGAAAAAAAAAATTTCGGTGACTTTCAACGTCACACTTAAATTAAGTGTGACGTTGAAAGTCACAATTTTTTTTTTAAAAAATGAAAAAAAATTTGTTGTGACGTTGAAAGTCACCGATTTTTTTTTAAAAATGAAAAAAAAAATTCTGTGACTTTCAACGTCACACTTAAATTAAGTGTGACGTTGAAAGTCACCAATTTTTTTTAAAAAATGGAAAAAAAATTTCTGTGACTTTCAACGTCACACTTAATTTAAATGTGACGCTTAAAGTCACAAATTTTTTAAAAAAAATTAAAAAAAAAATTGCTGTGACTTTCAACGTCACACTTAAATTAAGTGTGACGTTGAAAGTCTTTTTTAACATACAACGTCACACATATTTAAAGTGTGACGTTGAAGCGTTCAACTTAATTACAAAAATGCCACCGCGTTTTTTTCCATGTCACTTTTATAATTATGTGACGTTAATTGGTGACGTGAAAAGTCTGTTTTGTAGTAGTGACACTTGTTAAATCTAAGTAATTTCTAAAATATTATCTTTATTAGCAGCTTTGAAATTTTTTTTCAGTTGAAGATATAGTTACTAAATTAATTGTTCCTTTTTAAGTTTTGATTAAGGTGCTTATAGGTGACTTATATGTTATTACATTCTAGTAAGTACTAAATACTCACATTTTAACAAAAAAAAGTATTATATACTCATCTAATTTTATCTGTAAGGCATAGAGGTAATGTTTTATTTGGTCATATTTATAAGTCACATAATTAATTTTTCATAAAAATACATTATTTTACCCTTCATTTATTATATATTGATTTTGTTTTCTTGTGATGCAGTGGATATTAAATATTGGTAAAATTAGAAAGTTATTAAAATTTACGTTACGATTAATTATATTTAAGATTTTCCTTTATCTATATGGAACATGTTAGAAGTGCTTTATTATTAAGACCAGAAGAGTTCCATAAAAAAGCACACATTAAATAGTATCAAACATTTAGATGGGCTGGTTGTCGGTTGTTTTAATCTAACTAGTGGTCTTGAATTCAAGACCTAGATATGCATCCAAAATACTCAATCTGATTCTTATCATAAGAGTTCGAAATTTGAATTAATTTGGTCCAAAATATAAGAGCTCGCATTGTATTCTCTCATCATTTAATGTATTTTTTCCTATTTTACTCATAATTCTCTTTTATATTTATTAATGATCATATATTTATCTCTCTTAATAGACTTATCATAAATAAGGTTAATATTGAAAAAAGATATATATTCCAGATGCATTTACTTACTTTCACTTGAATTCTTAAGAGGTGTGTTTTGGCGGCCAGACTCTTATAAATAGGACCGGAGGGAGTACTTACTTAGAGGTAATAAGGCTCCCCCAATGTGAGCCAAATTTTTTAATAAGATTAATCGATTGTTAGTAGCTTAAGACACCAATACATAAATAAGAAAACATATTAAATAATTGTATTAAAAAGCACATTAAAAAGTGAGAACTGTGGGAAACGAGGGAGGATGTTGGGGGAGGTAGATTTTCAAAGAGAGGCATAGTACTATAGAGTATAGACCCCATTTAGGCACTGAAAACCGACAAATTCAGTGCAGCAGTTGGTCACATCCCTATACCCCCACGATCTCTTTCCTTTCTCCGCTTTCCATCGCCATCGACCGCCACCTCTTGCTGCGCGCGTCTACTCCACGCTCCGATCATACACCCCCACCTTATACATACACCTTTACTTTCCCACGCGCCTTTCCTCACAGCATCACGCCCGTGATGTGCTTATTAATATTATAAGACATGTCCTAGTAAATTTTTGTTGCCTGTGCATAAAAATCGGTCGCTTTGTGAAAAAAAGCCAAAAACATTGGATTCTTTTACACAAATGCCTTGATTAATTGTGATGTGGAGAAGTTATATAGGAAAATGGTGTCTATTTTTAATTTAAATGATGGGTGATACAGAAAAACAGTGATAATGCTCCACTCCATTATTTTAATGGTAACAATTACTTTTAACAACTTCTTTTCGTTCTATTTATAAGCAACATTTTCTCACATATGATGATCACTCTTTTGTATAGACAATAATTTTCTTTTACCTAAATTTTAAGGGTTAATATACATCTAACACCCTAAAGTATTCTTATACGAATCGGGAGATACACCTACAATGTACCAAAGAATATTTTAAGGTTTTGGATACAAGTAAAAAATATTTATTGTGCTGGAAGCTCCAAAAGAATCTTATGATGTTGGATCCCTTGAAAAATATTTCAGGCCAATAAGCAGCATAAATTATTTTAATATACTGAATATATCTAAAAAAATTTTAAAAAAAATGTTAGGCGCATTATAACCCAAATTTTAGTGCATTTTTCTTCTTTTTTTTTTTTATCACAATTAATTTTACATTTCTTTTTTAAATCTTCATTCTCATTATCTCTCATATATATTCGTATTTAACTTATCTCATCTAATTTTAAGTATCAATTTATTTTACATGATTTGGTCCTAGAGCAATTGAGCGGAAATGTGAAAAGAACCATAGGAGCATGACCATGGTTGGGGACCCACCGCCTTACGTGTGTACAGATCATTGGTTGGTGGGGTTGTCTCCCTTTGTTTGGGACTGCGCTGTTTTCAGGTGATGCCTCCAATAATGGAACGCCACGTGTAGAAATCGTGTTCACTGTGGAGGGCCCACTGCCTAGAGATCGTAAACCTACAATTATTTTGGAGGCTGTCCAATGACAAGCGTCTGTATGCTTGCAACCCTATGTGGGGCCCACTGCATCAATTTGCGGGTCTCTCATTTCCCTATCTATCTCAATTCGGAACCGTTGCCTTGGCGGCTACCGGGCAGTCGGGCACCTTAATTTTTTTTTTAAATAAGTTTTTTTTTTTTACCAGAATTCTCGTTTTTAAGTTGAAACTTCAATTAAATTTTATTTTGCGAAAATATGAAATTTTATCAATAAAAAAAAGTGTTACGATAAAAGTGTTTTAATACAAATATATTTTGAATTTTTTCAAAATATCAGTAAACATGTAAAAACGGAGCAAAACAACACACGCAATTATTTTTTCTAAAGGCCTTCTTAGTAGGGAGAAAAATAAGCGGATAGAAAATTTTTGTGACTTGAAGATGAGATTAAAATTTTTTAATTAATATTTATTACTCTTTTATTTTATATATTATCTTTTTTAAAATATTATAACACCACTTTTTTAAATTTTAAAAATTCAACTTACAAAAATGTTTCTTCCCCTCCCCTTCCCTCTAAATCCCTCTTACAAAACAGATCTAAATGCCGATCAGATTATGCATACAGTCGCTAGGTACCTTTGAGGTGAGATATAATCTATTTAATATACCAAAATAATTGAACTTATTATGAAAATCTTCCCCTTCTATTTTTCCATATATTTTTACAGTTTTCAAAAACATTATATATTACTCCCCCCCTGCTTACATACATCTTAATATAAGTAGTATTTAATAACTAATTTACATAGATAGATAAACAAACGAGTTTAGTTGTTTATTTATACAAAATACATTTTAAAATCCAGAAGTGCTATTTTTAATGGATCGTAAACTTCTACCTAAAAAAATATCTTCAATATATCTAATTAATATAAATATTTTAAAAAAGAAGTTATGAATTTATTAAGAGACAAAATAAATTAGAATTTTGTATTTATTATAAAAAAACTCCCTCATTCATTCTTATTTTTAGTACCTTTAGATTAAATAAAAAACACAGAAAGATGACAATGGCCTATACTTGAGGGTGCTTTTAAGCTGAAATATTGGTAAGCCACGGCTATGAGAGGCGTGGAAGGAGCTTTGTCATACTTTTGGATTTTGGATTTGGAATCTGCGAAGCACTAGAGCCTGAATTACAGGGACTCATAATTTTGTTTCTTAAGTCAAGGCGATATCCAAAATATAAAGAAAAAATAATAAAAGAAATTGTTGAAACCGAGCTTCAGTTTATGGCTATATGCTACCCCTTTCTCTTTTATGATACTGTTACCTACATTATCAAGTATCAAGTAATTAAAGAAACAATTGGTTCATCTTTAAAACACATCGCCTTTCATATTCCTTATTAATTAAATCCAAGCTATTTTATTTATTTATTTAACATGATTTTACTTCAATTATACTCTTTGCATGCAACCAGGATAGTAATTTAAAATTGACTTTCCTGATTTTTAATTCACGACCTTCGAATCAAATCATCCATGATTTTACATAAAACTTTGTTGGTTGAAACTAGTTACTCCCTCTTATCCTTATTATAAGGCATCAACTAACAAATTTTACATAATAATAAAATTAGTTAAAAGCATTAAATATGTCTTAAAATTCAAGTGATTTACAATATTACCCCACTAACACACTAAACTCCACGATCATTTAATTATTGCTGTCTCACACTACCTCTATTAAATATGGGTATACATGAAAAAAAAAATTAATGCATCTTTGTTAATACTCTATTAAATAATATATAAGAACAAAAAATTTGAATGGTTTTGTTCTATTTTATAACATCCTGTATAAATTTGTCAAATTATTTAATGAGTTTTTTCCCACTTTACCCATCATTATTCTCTCTATTCACATTTTTTTCATACTCATTTATAACACTATTATCACATTTCTCTCTCTTATATACTAAATCATAAATAAGGGTAAACTTGAGAAAACAAAACTATTTCAGACATATTTATCTCTCTCAACCACTTCTTTTATGTGTGTGATATTACCTCTTTGGCTTTTATAATAAGGGACAGAGAGAGTATAATCTTATTATTAACGGATTATTCAGAATTATATTACTCAAGTGTCCTTGACCTTTTAGTGCGTTGGAAAATAAATACTTTGTGTTGATTCTATGTTGCACTTAAAAGCAACCAAATTCAAATAGTAGTAGTGTTTAGAAGCTACAAAGTCTGAAAGGAAGACTAATTCAATTATTGGTTCTTAACTTCTTATCTTTTTGGCGAAACTCTTTAATATGTGACAATTCTCACCTATTTAACGATAAAAAATTAAGGATGATGATTGTTTGTTGTTGAGTTTTCATTAATTAGTGCAAAACACCAGTGAGCCTCCCACCTCAATGATGTGCCAAAGCCTATTTTTTGGGGGCAAATTTTATAAAAAATAAATATTTAAATAATAACATAATGCTAGCATATATCACAAAAATATATATTTTTCTGTTTATAAATACTTTTCAAATAATAAAGTACACAAAATAGAAAGTGGGTATTATAATAGGAGGGAACTTTTTCTGTTGTTGCAGGATCCATAAGCCCATATGCTCCAATCACAGCTCACCACCTTCATTCCTAACTTTTTTCATCTGCACGTTCTCTCTCTCTCTACTTTGTGTTATGTATGCTAAGCCAAAATTATAATTCAGATTCAATGGGAACGCTCTTTTTTTTTTTTTATGATGGCAAAAAAAAATAATAATAATTTTTTTATTTCCTTTTCCGTTTCGGATTGCCATCCTTTTTTGGCTTGGACTGTTTATTATTATTTTTTTCTCTACTCCCTCCGCAAATTGCTTAAATAAAGAAAATTAGAAGTAAAATATTTTTTCTAACATACCAGGTTAAATGAAAAAATGAGTAAAAAATGAGAAAGCCTATAAAAAAGAGAATAATCAGTCAAAATATGTAATAATTAACGCAAAGACATATAATAACAGAAAAGAAATTGAAAAGTTGATTTAAAATATTAGACTAATCTTGTTTAATCTTTTTGGAAAAGTTGAAGTAAAACAAGTATTGAAATATTGGAAGAGAATAGGGTAGAGAGGTAGAGCCTATATAAAAAAAAGAGAATAATTAAAATATTGTAATTTTTTTTTACCTGTCAAAAAGTTGTAGTAAAACAAGTTTTGAGATATTGTTTATCTTGTTTAATGTTCTTAAATTATATATATTTATATATATATATATATATTAATAATAATTTAATATCTCAATTTTATCAAAAAATGTTTTAATTTCTAAATTTATTTAATTTCAAGTTAATCATTAAATACGCTAAAACCGTACAACATGGCAGTAACCTGATTAAAAAATGACATGCACAAAAATAGAAAATTGACAGGAACATTGATTTTAATCTTACAGCACTCATTCGTTCTTAAATATAAGACATATTTACCTAATTTGATGAGTTTAAGATGTTAGTTAAATTAGTTAAAATCACATGATATTATCAAATTAACAAAACCACTCGCCTTTATTCCCACCCTCCCTCACTTATTTGGTTTTTAGTGAGGAACATTAATAGAATAATTTGATAAAAAGTTGAGATAAATTAAAAAAAGGCCTTATATTTAAGAACAAACATACCTCTATAAATGGTTCTTATATTGAGGAACTGAGGGAGTATTTTTTTGGTTCTCATAGACCTTTCTATCATGACGTTGTGAAACGAGATGCTTATTGCTTAATGGAATGCTTTTATCAAGTAAAATTAAAACAAAATAAGAATAGAATATAAAAATAAGATGAGGGTTACCTATTTTGCTCAAAAATTCTTAAGTGAACTTGAATTATTACGTTATTTGTGATCACACAAATCACAAACAAACATGTTACATTTCACGTAGAGATTTTATTCTGGCTAGCAGCCTTAACCAAATCATTTGACAAATTAAAAAAAAATTATCTCCTTTTTGTAATGTTTTCATAATTTTGTTAGTTGAAAAAAAATAAATTTATTTGCATATAATTTTTAGTGTACCAAATCAGAGTAAAATCTCTACATATTATACCATATGTTTTTTAGTGATTGGTGAGATCACGAACAACAGTTTATTCATCTAATAACTTCTCATTTCGCCTTTTATTGGCCAGAAAAAGTGGAAATTAAAGCAATTTACATTTCTTTTAAATGACAAATGAAGAAAAAGAGGGAAAGAAAGAGAGTTGTTATTTCTTTTACCATTTCTCTTTTTTTTTTCTCTCCACCATAGCACTCTCATAAATTTAGACTTGCTTGTTTCCTGAATGGGTATTGTATCTTCATTGCTTTTAGCTTCTCCCTCTTTTTGGCTTTCCCCAAGTTTCCAATTTCATACCCAATTGGACTATTATTGAGTTAAAGCTCTCAGATTCATCACTTCTTTCCCTATAAATTCCAAATTTTTGTTACAACAATTCCAATTCTTCCACACTTTAGTTTTCTGGTGTTCTTCTTCTTCTTCACCTTCTCTCTCTGTCTCAGTTCATTGGTCTCAGATCTCTGTGTTTACTTCTAGGGTTATCTCCAAACAGCAATTCCATATCATATCATTACTTTAATTTTCATTTCCGAACCTTTCTCCATAGATTTTTTAAAAAGCTAGTCTTTTCCAGATTCCTAAGGAGTATTGCTTGCCCACAAAAAAGTATTCTGATTCCTCTCAAATGCCTTCCGATTTATCCTTTAAATTGTCCCAGTAAATTTTTTCAAATAAACTCATCCTCTCAACATTTCTTCCTTGCTCCTTCTTCCTCTGTTTTAATTCTTTTTTCCAGAATTCATCTCTATGCCTCAAATTGTTTGAGCTTGATATGAAGTGGGACACAGGAATGTTCTCACCTTCACAATACATCACCGATTGCAACACCAACTGGATTGTTGAAGAGAATCGGAACACGAAATGGACTCGAGCTGAGAACAAAATCTTCGAGAATGCACTTGCTCTTTACGATAAGGATACACCAGATCGGTGGCAGAAAGTGGCTGAAATGATCCCTGGGAAGACGGTAGGCGATGTTCTGAAGCAGTATCAACAGCTTGAAGATGATGTTTGTAACATTGAAGCAGGTCTGGTTTCAGTTCCTGAATATTACAATTATGCCACCACCACTACCACCACCACTAATCCTTCCTCCTCACCTTTCACCTTGGATTCTTGGGCTAATTTCTCTTCTGGGTATGATCCCTCTCTCGGATTTCATGCAAAGAGAGCCTCCTCTGGTAGACCACCTTCTGAAAATGAAAGGAAGAAAGGAGTCCCTTGGACTGAAGATGAACACAAGTAAGTCTTACATGTTGAAATACGAATTAATTGTGTGTGTTTGTATTAGATTTGTCTTTCCATCAATCACTGTGAGGGGAATCATTTCAACACATATATACAATTAATTCATATTTCAACGTTACCTTCTAGTGCTTTGCAATTCTGGTGTGCCAATTTGTGCTGTTAATGATTCTGATTTGGTGTTTCAAGTTTTGAATTGTTTTTGTTTGGTTAAATTGGGTTGATTGGTGATAAGAAAGGGGTTAGGTGTATTTGTTTAGTTTTTATGCACTGAAGTTTGATGATGAAATGTTTCACAGATTGTTTCTTTTGGGGCTGAAGAAGCATGGGAAGGGAGATTGGAGGAACATATCAAGGAACTTTGTGGTGACTCGAACACCGACTCAGGTAGCTAGCCATGCTCAAAAGTATTTCATAAGGCAACTTTCAGGAGGGAAAGACAAGAGAAGAGCAAGCATCCATGACATAACCACAGTGAATCTTGCAGAAGCTTCAATGGCAACAGTAAATTCTCATTCAAGAAACAACACCAAGAAGTCATCATCTTCTTCTTCTTCTACTACTTCTACTTCACCGAAACAGAAAGAGAAACCCATGAACATGATGATGATGCCCTCTTTACAGCAGCAGAATTCTGCAGTTTCCAGCACAGAGTTTCAGTGGACCCAACAGCTCCAACAGCCACTGATGGATGCTCTGAGTGATCCTGTACTTGATGAACTGTTCATGTCTAATTCTTACGAGATTGGTGATGACTTATCATCATTTGGGTTTAGAATGCAGGACCAGAATCTGTACTCAAATTCTCTTCTTAATCATGAATCTTCTTCCTACTTAGGGCCTCTCAGTCAAAACATGGTTTTCCAGATGCCATGAGGGAAAGAGAGAGGGAGAGAGTTTTATTGTAATATTAATCAAATCATTATTGATGGCTAGACTGGAAGTAGTATGATCTTGAATTGCTGATGAGTCGACTAGTGTAGTGATTCTGTGCTTGATGCTTTCCTCTGTAGTTCCCATGTGAATATCTTAATTTAGCATATTGAAATTTCATGGTTTATGGTCCTGAAAAAGGCCTAGACAATTTGCTTTTTCTTGTTTTGATAAATCCTTCCTTACTTGGGTTTTAATTTCTTCCTTGTCATCATGGTCTTCGCCTCAATCAGATTTGTTGTGAAATTTTCAAAATGAAATTATGATGAGTAGACTTTTTTTATTTAGATTTATATTAAGTGATAGTTCAATTTACAAAGAAAATCAGTGAGAAATATCCCTTAAAGAAATTATTGATTAAGATGACTGATATATTTTAATACAAAAAAGTATCAATAGTTTACAGAATTTCTCTTAGAAGTCGTTAGTACTCAAATTTAGGTCATTTTTACTAATAAAATTTTTATGTGGGAACTTTTCGTTGATTTTCTCCAATTTTAATAAGCTAAAAGGTTAAATATGTTTATGACGAGAGTTAATTACAAGATAAATCTTAAATACAACAAATTACATGTCCTAATTTGTCAAAAGGTACTTTAAGCATATAAGCTTAATTATCTAAGTAATTTATTAATAATTAATTATGGGGTATTAAAAATTAATCATCGGTGTCTAAGCTACGGTCTCCATTAGAGAGATAGCCATGGATGTTGAAAGACGGGGGCTTTTGTGATGGTGAGTGACAAAAGAAAAGAAGCACTAACACTAGTGTGTTCAATCATGAGCTGAAAAGTGTAGGGAAAAGAAGGATTACTGTTTGTATAATATGACATATAAAGTAACCGAGGCTAACAAAGCTGAAATTAAAGTTTATTCCAGCAAGTTGTTAATTACTTATTTAAAAAAAAAAAAACTTATTTAAAGTGTGTGGACGTGTTACTTTTCCAAACCGTAAGGATGTGATTTGTGAGGACATCAAGGATTAAATTAATGAGATTATGAAATGAAGTGAGGTTAACAAAAAAAAAAAAAAAAGAATATTGATTATATATTATAACTTATATATAAAAAATATATATTATAATCCCACCATTAAAACGTGTCGATAGATCATGGGACCTGAAAATTTTTATTGAGGTTCAAATGCATCTTATAGGTCTAGTGAGGAGTGGGGGAAGGCTTGGGTTGAAATACTTTTAAGAAGTTTAAAGTATATTTTTGGTCTTTTATATTTGTATAAAGTTTTAATTTAATCATTTAAGTTTGAAAAGTGTACTTACAGTTCTTTTTGCTAACAGTTTCTTTTGATGAAAAATGTTGACTCAAAAAATTTAAAAGATGAATTTATGATTGAATGTTGACAAAAAATGGTTAAATTAAATTTTTTAGGATAATCATTCTTATATTTTGAAAATTAGACATTTTTCATCCGCATTTAATTATAAAATCACCTTTTGGATTTCATAAGTCATCATTTTCTATTAAATGAAACTAAATGTGCTAGCAAAAAATGATTAAAAATGCATTTTTCAAATTTAAATGAATAAATCAAAACTTCACGCAAATATAAAGGACCAAAAGTATATTATAACATTTTTATTTTAAAAAGGCAAAACTACTTTACCCAAATTTTTTGGCTTCATATAAAATAAAACTACTTTTACTTTAATTTTATTTCTTGTGAGTATAGTTTGATGAGTTATAAAAGAAATATTTAAAGTAGGACAAATTCAATAATTACATGGTATCCATGTCTGATAGATCGATAGGAATGTTGTTTGACTCAAAAACAAAACCTACTCTCTTAATATTTCCATATGTAAAATACACCACTGTTTGTTAGAACTGCTTATCATAATTACATTTATCCGAGTATCAGACAGACTCTTTTTATATACTTACCATTTAGCTTGCACTATAAATATAATTGAAAAGTCCTTTTTAAAAAATCCAGTGATAATTTGATTAATTTCAACCAGTCCAAGTAGTAGTGGGTAGTGCAAGTTAAAAACATTATTTTTGTTGTTCAATTTGAATAAGTTATAATAAAATATGGCTTTAGATAAATGAGAATGCAGATGCAAAAGATGGGAAAAAAAAAAATGGTTCAGGCTTGTGAGGTCACTTTTCTCAAATTTTGATAATTTTCTGGTCAAGTCCGTGACAAAATTGGGTGAATTGAAAGAACAAATCTATAAAATCTGGGAAACTTGGTTGGATTTAATTGCTTGAAAAATATAAAAAATACTTATACACCATCCCTAATTATTTAAAAAAACTAAAAAATTAACAGAACAAGTAATTAAAATAATAAAACAAAAACAAATCAGCTCCAAAATGTAAAAAAATAATCAACAAATCTTGTATAAATCCAAAATAACCCCATCCGATCCACAACTTCTTATTACTGTCATATTAAATATAAATCACTGTCACACAAAAATGTTCACCTTAATATTAATTAATTTCAATTTAATTATTACCATCACATTAGGAAATTATAAATTTATACTGTCGACCAAAAAAATAATACTAGGTATATTGAAAAATAAAATGTCATATAAAATAGTGAGTCACGGAGCACTCCAATTTAGGTACATCACAATTTAGGTACATCAAATATAGGATCTAATGAACCTACTTGCCTTTCCTTGGAATCCTATCATGTCTTACACTAATTAGTATAAGCATTAGACTTAGACAGTACTGTATGTAATTAAGAATAGCCAAACACTTTGTTTGACCTTAATAGTCTATCTGCTGACTATGCATCCACCAATTCAATTTCTCTCTATGAGCATGGGTTTTTTTTAAGTGATTCCCTTATGACAAAGAAGATCCTATTCCAAATCCATTAATTAAGTGCTTAATTAACATTAAAATATTGCTTCATGTGGGGGATTACATGGCTAATATATTCTTAAACTTAGATTTCCAATCACTTCATTACACATAGCATGGTGTTTTTTGTGTCTTTTTTTTTTTTTTTTTGTGATTCTTCTAAGTGTACGGAACAGAACCAGACCAAATCCTTTTAACTAGACTTAATTTTTAAAATGGTTAGGCATGATACTGTTATTATTCGTCGTATCTGGTTAGAAATTTTTTGATGCCATTTATGGAGACAAAACTAAAAGACGTCCTTATACGTAGCTTTTGTTGAGATTCCTGTGCTTTTTTTTTAACATTTTCTTTTTCTTTTCCTTTTCATGAGAACGTTTTTGTGTGTATTTAGATTAGCCATTAGAAGAATAGATGTTGGATGAAATTGGTTTTCTTGAATTATGCCTTATAAAATCGATTCATAACAATTGATCGTCATAAGTTTCTTTGGATATATAATTAGATCATTAAACGTGTGAATTCATGGATGTTACCACGTGCTTTATAATCCAGAAATATTTATAGAGATTCTAATAATTCTTTAACATAATTCTTGTGTGTTATGATAAAGCACTCTTTAGGTCTAACATGATATCTTGGATTTGACGCAGATTATGTGCATGGACAAGATTTTGTTGAGGGAGACAAAGCTCACTTTAATGATTTCGATACCTAATGATTAGTTTATAACTATTAATTCAAGGATACCATTAGTTTCTAAAAAGAGGTATTCATCGACGAACACTTTGAAAATGGATAAAAATGTTATATTTAAAACCAAAACTAACATTCTTATATTTATAACCAGGGATCGGAGGAGCATGAGGCTAGTGTTTATTATTAACAAGGCTAATTTTTATGTGATGGGTTTGGAGATTCTCTTTTGGGCAAAGATTGAAAATTCTTCGGCCTTATTATTGCTTTTATTTTATTTTTTTGCTTTCAAAGCAAGAAGAATCTTACCGTCCCACTGAGAATTATGTTGTGGGGAGCTCGGGATACTTTGGGTCCAATCGCTAGAAAGTAAGAATCAATTGTGAGGCTATCATTATTCACAATTGTTAACTAGTTAAATTGTTATTTAATACAGTACTTTTTCTATGGTTTACATAATTATTTGGGAAAAAGACAAATAAATACCCTCCAATTTGCAAAATCCCATTAACAACTTCGTGATAGGTATTAACAACTTCATGATAGGTTGTTGTGTTGTTAATACTTATCATGAAGTTGTTAATGGGATTTTACAAATTGGAGGGTATTTATTTGTCTTTTTCCCTAATTATTTTTGTCTATTCCTGATTAAATAAGAGGCGCATATGTCGTGTTTAATTTGATCATACAAAATTGATGTGTGATGTTATGATAAATGATGGTTTGAATGGGTCATTGAATATTTTATGTTTGTTTTGGCGTGTATTAAGTTAGTTCATAACTTGAGCCTACCATAAATTTTCCAATTAAACCTATTATTTTAAATCTAAGTATAATAAACATATAAATTTATATAGATTATGTGATTTTTAATTAGGTTTCTGTAGTATTTTTTATTTTTTTTATTAATTTGCTATAGTTTTTTTTATAAGTCTTTGCAATTTTACCAAATCATTACACCGTTTCTATAGTTTTTTTTTTATTTCCCTCTTTTTATCAATCATTTGAAACTTTATGGGTCTGATTAAAAAATAATGAGAAACTATAAGAACGTGATAAAAAGACAAAATATATATATATATATAAGGACATAACTAAAAACAGTAAAACTACATAAGGCCTTGATGAAAGAATAAAAGGACAGAGCTGATTAAAAAAGCAGCTAAAAGTATGACTAATAATTATCCCTTATTATTAAATATATTATATATATGCATCAACCACTCTATCTATTAATTATCATTTTAAAATAATGGTTAAACTGAGTGATGAAGTGACAAATGATCATAATCAATAATCTACGAGCTCTTCTTCTTATTTATTTATTTTTTTTATAGAAAATAATCTCTGTGCTTTCACTCTTCTTTTCTTTATTATTGCTTTGTTTTGTCTCATCCATTAGCACAAAGACAAGCTCTGAGTTTGATTTCCCCCTCGGAAAAGAATCTTCACAAGTTAATAAGCTCCCATGCTGAAATAGCAGCAATAGATGGCTTCCACATATCTGTTTGTAATTGATGAGAAATGAGCTTATTTTGACCACATTTGTAATAACTTACTAGGGTGTCTTTTTTTAAAAAAAAAAAACATGATATGCTGTAATAAGGTCATAATATGGATTTAAAAGGGGTATCATGTGAATTGAATTTATTTGCCCAATTAGAAAAGAATTGAATTTATGAAATGAGATAAATAATCTTCGCGTGTTTGGTTTTTTCCTCCTTGTTTTGCTCGCCGTTTAGAAACACCATGATGCATCAACAGGAAAATTCTATTATTTGTGACTAAAAGTTGAAACTTTTTAAAAAGCATAATCACACACTTTGCGATCACTTTTTTATGAATTATTCATGGAGATATTATAGAAACGTTTAGTCATTATCAAGTTTTACCTGAACTATTTAAATCTGATCCCTCATTCCCTTTTTTCCTCTCGAAGTATTTTTCAACAACTTTGGCTGAAAAACTCTGTAAAAGTGTAAAACATCATTAATGTAAATATCTGTCATTTGGGAAGATTGATATGCAATTTTTTATTTTAATTTGGGTAAAGGGTAAAAAATGACTATATATTTATGTCAAAGGTGCATCTGGTATGTTGTACTTTTTTTAGCTCAAAATTGTCTATCAACTTTCAAATTCTGGTCAATAATGACTAATCCGTCAAACTGGCCCAACGGATGTTTCAAATTCGGGCTAATAATGACTCGTCCGTCAAACGGGCCCAGCGGACATTTCAAATTAAGATCAATAAGGACTCCTCCGTAAACTTGCCCAATTTTCGTTACTTTTTTATGGGTAAGTCCCACACTGAAATTTCACACGAATATAATTTTTGTTGGGTCAGTTTGACGGATGAGTCATTATTGACCCAAATTTGAAACATTTGTTGGGCCAGTTTGACGGAGGAGTCATTATTGGCCCGAATTTAAAAATTGATGGACAATTTTGAGCCAAAAAAAAGTCCAAGGTGCTATATGCATTTTGGACATAAGTACATAGTCATTTTTTACCCCTTTCAATTTTTCATTCTTAATCTTTTAATACTTTTTATTGGGTACTTATAGTTCTCTTAATTTTAGGTATTGGTCTATGTACGCTACATATAGATTAACCTTGCCTCTATCATTTTATTTTTTTAAAAATATTTTTATTTTGTATTTTGCGGCAAATTAAGCATTTACATAAACCCTAGTTAACATGTCATCATCATATGAAATAATATCTCCAATTTAGAAAACTATAAAGACCCCGATAAAAAATATTGCACGTATTTTGATAAAAAATAAGATAAAACTATGCCAACTAGGAATTAATTTTCTCATTTTATTTTTTGGTGTAAGAAAAAGAAGCCTGAGATAAATAAATAACAACAACAACAACCAAGCCTTATCCCACTAAGTGGGGTCGGCTACATGGATCGCACGACGCCATTGTGCTCTATCGATAACCAAATCTTTAGATATATTATTTACTAAAAGATCTCGCTTTACAACTTCACTGAGTGTAAGCCTCGGTCTCCCTCTCCCTCTCTTGATCGGACTCCAGACTGTTTGGTCTACCCTCCTCACTGGCGCATCTAATGGCCTTCTTTGTACATGTCCAAACCACCTCAGACGATTTTCTACCATTTTCTCACTGATAGGTGCCACTCCAACTTGCTCGCCTATATGATCATTCCGAATCTTATCCTTTCTTGTGTGACCACACATCCATCTCAACATCCTCATTTCAGTTACCCCCATCTTATGCTCATGTTGACACTTCAAAGCCCAACATTCACTACCATATAATACTGCTGGTCTTATAGCAGTGCGATAAAACTTCCCTTTTACCTTATGGGGTACTTTTCTATCGCAGAGAACTCCAGTAGCTTTCCTCCACTTATACCACCCATCTTGAATTCTATGATTGACATCGTCATCAATCTCACCATCTTGTCTTATAATTGATCCCAAATACTTAAACTTTGTCACTTGAGGGATTGTTTGCTCTCCCAATTTAACCTCCAAATCACCTCTAAGTTGTCTATTTGCAAAATTGCAATGCATATATTCTGTCTTACTCCTACTTAAACGGAAACCCTTCGACTCCAGCGTGTTTCTCCATATTTCTAATTTATCATTAATCTCCTCTCTTGATTCGGTCAGAAGGACTATATCATCCGCAAAAGCATGCACTTAGGGACCTCTTCTTCTATAGGCTCAGTTAGAACATCTACTACTAAGTTAAACAAATATGGTCTTAAAGCTGATCCCTGATGTAGGCCAATTCCTATAGGGAAGTCTTTTGTCTCACCTCCCGGCGTTCTAACCTTAGTCAACACCTCATCATACATATCCT
Organism: Mimosa bimucronata; assembly: GCA_037074515.1. Lineage (NCBI taxonomy): Eukaryota > Viridiplantae > Streptophyta > Magnoliopsida > Fabales > Fabaceae > Mimosa > Mimosa bimucronata. Next base: position 17,512,586 of record CM073440.1, on the reverse strand, counting down.
GTATAACTTTAATATAAGCAACACATACTCCTTTCTTTTCCAAGGCTTTCCAAAGTACCGATCGTACGCCTTCTCTAGGTCAATTAAAACCATATGTAAGTCTCTTTTTCTACTTCGATACTTTTCCATTATCCCCCTTAGTAGATATATCGCCTCTATTGTGGATCTTCCTGGCATGAACCCAAACTGTCTCTCAGAAATACTAGTTTCTAAATTTAACCTATGCTCAATCACCTTTTTCCATAGTTTCATTGTAGACTCATAAGCTTAATTCCCCTATAATTTGCACAATTTTGTATATCGCCTTTGTTTTTATAAATTGGAACTAAAGTATTTTTTCTCCAATCATCAGGCATCTTCTTGGACCGTAAAATCTCGTTAAACAATTCAGATAACCATAACACACCATCTTCCCCTAAACATTTCCAAACCTCAATCGGTATACCATCAGGTCCAACCGCTTTACCATTTTCCATTTTCTTAAGGGCTTCTCTAACCTCCCAAACTCTAATTCTACGATAAAACAACCTATTAAGTCCATCTTCACTAATTGTCAAATCGCCCAACTCACAAGATAGACCTTCGCCTCCATCATTGAATAACTTAGAAAAGTAGGCCTCCCATCTATTCTTAATATCTTCGTCAGTAATCAAAACTTTACCTTCTTCATCCTTTATACATCTTACTTGATCCAAATCTCTCAAATTTCTCTCCCTAATCTTTGCGATCTTGTAAATCTTTTGTTCCTCAACCTTTGTCCCTAACTCCTTATAAAACCCCTCGTATGCTTTAGCACGAGCTTCACTCACTGCCTTCTTAGTCTCCTTTTTAGCTAAGCGGTATTTTTCCCAATTTTCAGCATTATTACATAAGTGTATAGCCTTAAAACAATTCTTTTTATTCCGCACCTTTTCTTGGACATCCTTGTCCTACCACCAAGTCTCCTTATCTCGTGGGCCAAAACCTTTTGATTCTCCTAAAGTAGCTTTAGCAACCATTTCAATCTTTGTAGCCATATTCTTCCACATGCTGTTAGCATTTCCTTGTGGCTCCCATACCCCTTCATCCAATAGATTTCTCTTAAAAATCTCTCGTTTCTCCCCCTTTAACTGCCACTACTTAATCTTTCATTTTAAAACTGCTCAGCGCCTTTGTTTTACACATTTAATTCTCACATCAAGAACTAAGAGTCTATGTTGAGCGGTCTCTCCATGCCCAGGGATCACTTTGCAATTAGTACATAACCTTCTATCAAGGTTTCTTACCAAAAAGAAATCAATTTGTGACTTGTGAGTTCCACTTTTGTATGTAATTAAATGTTCTTCCCACTTCTTAAAACATGTATTAACAATCTTAAGATTGTATGTTAAGGAAAAATTGATAATTGTTTGCCCTTCATTATTCAACTCCCCATTACCAAAACCACCATGCGCCCTTACATATGGTCCCGCCTCTTTCCCAACATGTCCATTAAGATCCCCTCCAATAAAAATTTTCTCAGTTGCCGGTATACCTTGAATCAACCTTTCAATATCTGCCCAAAACTTCTCCTTAAGATGTGCTTCTGCCCCTACTTGGGGTGCATATGCACTAATGACATTTATTGTATCATTTCCCACAATTACTCTCACATATATGATTCGGTCCTCAATCCGCTTAACTTCCACTACATTCTTCCGTCATTCTTTATCTGCAATGATACCAACCCCATTCCTCCCATTTACCTTTCCTGTGTACCAAAGTTTACAATCAGTAACTCCGATTTCTTTAGATCTCTCTCCAGCCCATCTGATTTCCTGTAAGCACAATATATTAATCTTACGATCCTTCATAACTTGTGCCACCTCAAAAAGCTTCCCATTCAGCGTCCCAATATTCCAAGAACCAAATCTGATCTTACTCTCATGAACTAGCTTCTTTAGCCGCCTCCGTCCATTAGAGTGCGGTAGCCCTTGCTCATTTAACACTGCATTCGAGCGAGGATGCAGCGGCTCTTGCTCTCTTATCACTGTACTCGAGCCATACAGCGCGTTACAACCAGGCAACGACCTATCCTTTAGCCCTTGCTCTCTTAACACTACATTCAGGCTAGGATGCAGCGGCTCTTGCTCTCTTCTCACTGTACTCGAGCCATACAGCGCGTTGCTTACGGGTAACGACCTAGCATTTACACAATTTCTTCGTTGATTCATGTTCATGAGATTCGACGGGGTTTTTACGTTGGTTGTTGGGGCCTAACACAACCCTCCTCCTTTACCCGGGATTGGGACCGGCTATAAACACAGGCGGAGTTGAGATAAATAAATAAATAAATCATAAATAAAAAATGCATGGCCATAGAACCAAATGGTTATGGTTCTACATAGTAGCGTTCCCACACAGTACTATATGACAAGACTAACCAACGTCTTTTTGAAAAGGCAGCGCTTTTTGGCAAAGTGGAATTTAAAGTATTTCGCCCACTTTATTCTTATTTCTATCAAAAACTTCTTGTGATAGCTACCACCAATTTCATGATGTCACAATTTCATTTCTTACAAATATTAGTGAAAGAATATAAAAAATTTGGAACGATAAAAAAATATTGGAATGGAAAGAAATATATTTTGTTTGATACCATTTCTGATGAAGAAATTCTTGTCCTTTTCCGTTTCTTTCGAATTTCCAAATAGGACCTCCATGGTGTCTATCCAAAATATTGACTTTGACGTAGTCATGATTTATAAAAAATCTAAAATGATAAATTTATTATAATTATAATATAGACATTAAAATAACATGCCTCTCCTAACAAGTTTGACAATTGGCTAAAAGTCAATAAATATTTTTCCCTTTTCCTCCGGCAAAAAATTTGCCCCTCTTCAGTTGTTTGCATGTAATGAATTAAAAGTTAAAACTCATATCTCATACTGAATTTAAAATAATGTTTTTTGCCCTCTTGCTCTCTGGTGAAAAAAGAACAGAGTGAATTGAAGAAGGTTAATGATCTTAGGCATCTATGAGATATTTTCGGTTGGCTGAGGATAAAAATACTGAAACAAGTACTTAGTATGAATGTTCATGATTTCACGTTCTCTGTATTATCATGCAAGAAAGATTAATCAATTGAAAACTCAAAATCTTGTTTATGTTTCTGTCTCTATGGATTTCAACAAATTAAATGATGAATAGACTAAGTGAATACACGTGTGAGAATTTGAGATCTTCACACTCCCTCCAGATTCTGCTCATGACCATGCAGAAACATTGTTCTTGGCCTAATAATGATTAGGTGAATCAACATGATTTTGCCATGGAAGAAAGAAAGAGAATGACTTGTAACTTAATATTTATTTCTAAGGTGTTGGTAAGTTTATATTAAACCATGACTAGAATTTATGTAGGTGAAAATGGAAACAACGAAATATGTGAAGCATATATATATATATATGATGGTATGAGAGCATTACGGATAGCATATATCATCCTAAAAACAATAAAGTTGAAGCAAGATTTGAAGGTAAAATAACTTTTGTCCAGAGAGCAAGAATCTGTTTGCATTCAGAGTCTAGTAATCCATAAGGCAATTTCCAATTATTATTATTATTATTTTTTTTTTTTGCTGGAATTTTCCATTTTTACAAAACATACAATCTCAACAGCAAGTAAATGAGACAACTGCATATCTTTAAAAAATTTAATGCTCTTTATATAGCTATGATTTAAAGAAATTTAAAATAATTAACTTCAAAATTAGTATTGTTTTTGTCTCATTGACAAATCAACTTTCAGAAGGTTCTTGATTTTGGTAATATCAACTTTCAATTTTATCGAGGAAACATTAGCAGAAAAAGCTATTCAGAAGCAAACATCTTTAACATGTAGTAAAAGGAAAATTAGCTACAAGAAGATATATTGGTAGAAGCTGGAGAATACAGGACTAATGGTGTACCTGACAATGTTCTTTGTTCTGCCAAAACCTCTTAAGCAATAGAGAGAGAGAGAGAGAGAGAGAGAGAGAGAGAGAGAGAGAGAGAGAGAGAGAGAGAGAGAGAGGAAAACCAGAATGGTCTTCTCACTGATAATTGTACAATGACACAATTGAAGATTATAATCTGAGGAAATGGTGAAGATCGTTTACAGACGAGGAATCTGACACCTACAATGAACTGTGTTATTATTATTTGCATCTTACATTTTATGTGGGGGATGTGAGTCTGGTGTGACCAGTAATAGAATGGTATACCACTACAGGGTGCACTTCAATAGCTTCCATCCACTTTAAAATTGTTAGTGCATGTAAAGCTTTATCATACTTTTCTCATGAGGGTAACTTCAACCTGACAAAGTGAACCAGTTCATGAATCTTCTCCGAGGTTTTCATTTTTCAAAATTAACTTCCATCTTCACTTGTTCCTACTGAACTAGATGAAACCGTGGCTTCCTTATTGTTTGATTCTTGTTCAATGACTTCATTATTTTTTGCTTCTATTGAACTGGTTACTTCATTAACCTTTGACATATTGACACTAGCCCATTTGTGCTTCTCCATACCATCTTAAACCTCCATTTTGGCTCTTCATGTATATCACTCACTTTTTCTAGGCTAATGTTTTGCTCTGATGAGATGTTATTGTCTAACTTCTCTTTGATTTCTGACTTTGCTGGAGTGTCATTGTTTAAAGGCTTGTTGATTTTCTATACCTTGTTGCTCATTTCTGGATTATTTTGTTTGGGCACACTCTGTACTTTACTCACTTCTTCAGAGCTATCATCTGGTTGATTTGGCTTTCTTGGGGTGTCATTGTTTAGCTGATCTTTGATTTCCTCCTTGTACTGATTTTTGGATCATTCTTCTTTGACTCACTTCATGCTTCATTTGCTTCTTCTGAGCTATCATCATTTATCTCGCCTTGTTTTTCTGGGATATAATTCTTCAATGTTTCATTGTTTTCTGCATCATTCTTCATTTGCTCACTATGTACATTATTCATTTCTTCTGAGCTATCATTTAATGTTGAAATACCAACATATTCAGTCACTTTTGAGGGAATCAATGTTACCTCATCATTCTCAACAACTACTGATGATTTATTATTGATTTCCTCTGAAGACTTCATTTGACATGAAGTGAGGGATTGTATAGAATCCTCCTGTCCAATAACTGATGTTGATTCCTCTTCACTTTTTTCTTCGGCAGGATCCTAGTCAGTTGCCAAAATAACGGGCACATTAGATCAAGCTTTTCTCTTATTGTTTTAACTGGAAAATTAGGTTATGTGTGAACAAAAATTTACAGAACATTAACCACACACACACAAACCATGTTTCTGGATATGATCAAAGTGCCATTCTCCTTCCTATACACATCATCAAAGATTATTCTGCTTGATTTTTCTGTGGTGTTGTAATCATCTGCCATTGTTGACGAGCAAGTAGGTTCCTGTCCATAAGGTACAGTGATTAATGTTCCTTCTTGATTTGCAATCATATTGAAGCAGTAATATGTCAACGATTTGTAAATTTCTCAGCATATTTTTTAAAAAAAAAAGAAATCATAATTTGCTACAAAGAATTCGAACCTGAAAATCACCAGAGACACAATTATGTGTCAGGGCAACTTGATCAATAGACAAGGGCTGCATAATGGTGTTGGAGGGAAGTTCACTAGTTGGAGGATCTTGTGCCATGTCCTCTATATCTGCAATCATGTGTTGATTAAAACCAGACGAAGAAATATGATCCATAATAAGGGTATTCTCTAGGGACAATGATCCAGGTGAAAGGGATGAGAACATGTTCATAGAAGCCGCGTCGATTGATTCTTGATGTTGATGTAAAACTGGAGATGACCTTAGATCTTCATTTCTATCTGAGTTCTCTATGTCAGCGTTTAATGAATCAGTCACATGCTGATGATGATCCAAAATTTGTGCTTTAGTTTCTGAATTTTCAGAAAGGCTTTGCCTTTCCTGTTGAGCAGCAGAAAAATTCTTTTGAAATGAAAAAGAAACAGTACATTTGTGTTTGCTGAGCCAAATCAAATGATATTTTTCAAGCCATAATGACTTACCTCTGGCATTTCTGATTGTGATTCATGAGGTGGATGATCCACAGACCTACTGACAAGAAAATTTGAACGATGCGTTGCTTGAGTTTCCACCTCATCAGATTTTCTCATATCACTGAAAATGTTATAATCATAATTGATTTTTGCATGAGCTGGACTGTCCCCATGCAAATCAGATGTTGAGGAAAGGGAACTCACATCTTTAACACTTTCTTCTTCTTCTTCTTCTTCAACTTTTTGCCACAAAGGAATGGGACTGCTCTTTGGGCTGTTATCGTTGCTCATTTCTGCAATACCCTCATCAAAAGATCTCAACTTGAAAGAGATTGGCCCTAAATCATCACTCTTAGAAGTAAGAACGTGCTCTTTATCAATATTCTCATCAAATTCCATACATTCTCCATCTATTGTGAGTGCTGTAGGTGAGCCAATTTCTGAGAACTCAACTTGTAAATCAGAAGCAATTGAATAAGTTGGCTCATGAAAAAAGCGTCTATCTGGGAAAGGCAAGTCCTCCTCCTCATGGTTCTTAATGGTTGGAGATGAAACCTCACAAACAGCAGTACCAGTAGTAGCTATTGGGAAGTTGAGGAATTTTTTATTGTTAAAAAGTTTATGATGATAATGATCACGAGTCTTTGATTCTTCTTCTTCTTCATCATCATCCTCCTCTTCCTCTACTTCTTCTATCTTCTCTGGGACCCCAAATCTGTCATTATTTGATGAGAAAGATTTTTGGAATTGAGGAGAATTCAGCAATTTCTTTCCTTTCAGGCCAAATTTGTTTTCAGTTTTGCTTTTGGTGTTGTTGTAATTGTTGTTCTCTTGATCTGTTGTTGTTTCAAATTTCACCAAGAGTGGTTTGGGAGCTTTAACTCCAGTACTCTTATCAACGCTAGTATCAGTGCTTTCGGAGAACAATTTTTCTATTATCAGGTCATGGTTTCCCTTATCTGCAACTGAGAAATGCAAACAAGATTTTATAACAACTTTCAATCAAACCTCAATACACTTTTCCATCAAACTAATAAACGCAATAAAAACTTATTCAAGAGTTATAAACAGTGTTGTTATGAGATAGAATTATAAACAGTGATCTTTTTTTTTTTAAAAAAAAAAAATCATGTGCAACACTATTGTGTTCTGTTTATATACAAGTCAGTGAGTTACCTCTGATTAAATTATTATTTTTTCAAGAACATAGAGAAATGCTATGTTAAGTTTAAAATCCCATCTTAATAATTTATAAAAGGTTAATGTTTAAATACTATATAATATAATAATACATAATATATGTTATGATTAAATGACTTATTTAAATTTTTTAATCTCTTCAAAAAAATTCAATTATATCTTATATTAAGGAACAGATGTAATATTAAACTTTGGCTAGTGATGAGTCCTGACATTACAAATATTAAGAAAAATCCATATAACACATGATTAATTAATAATTACTATGAAGTATGTTAGCATGGGTTTATCAAGAGTTTTGTTTTTCAGTTTTTCATAGAAAAAATTTTAGGAAAGTGGTTGGGCTCCTCATAATTCTACGATAAGGCTCCCAACTTATAATTCAATGGGGCATGTCCCTGTGAACTCTAGAGTATGACAAACAAGTCATATGATAAGCAAGCCATTTTTTTCTGTCCACCCAGTTAGATTTAATTTAATTTCATTTAACTGTGGAGATGCCCTTAACGCCACCACTTGAACTACAACTAAGTGATACTTTTTAAGAAGGGATAAAAGCCAAAAATACCTCGGAAGTATCCACGAGGGGACAACTGGTGTCTGGAAGTTTTTTTAGGGGCAAATATACCCTAGAAGTTAACAAAAGAGGGCGAATATGCCTTGGAAGTAAAAAAGAGAGGGTAAATGCATAACTTCCAGGGCATATTTGCCTCCAAAAAAACTTTCAGGGTATATGAATTTTTACCTGGGTTGGGTGGAATTACCCTTTTTTGTTGACTTCGAGGGCATATTTGCCCCTAAAAAAACTTCCAGACACCAGTTGCCCTCTCTTGGATACTTCCGGGGCATTTTTGGCCTTTATCCCTTTTAAGAATTGAACACTTTCCAAAATGGTCGAATGTTCGACCCTTTCGCCAGTTGAACCCACATGATGGGTCAAGAGACTTTGTTTTACTCCCTCCGTTTCCAAATATAAGATCTATTTGGGAGGTGACCTTGTTTCTAAATAAAAGATATTTTTCTATTTTTTTCTCACATTTTTTCTGAATTATCCCTATGCTCCTCGATAATGAACTTGTAAGAGGTGGAGTGTAGGAATAAAAAATGTAGTTAGAATGTTTTGATAATATCATATGATTTTAATTAACTTAACTAACATTTTTAATCTAATCAAATTAATTAAATAGGTGTAATATTCAGTAAACTTACACTCTTATGTTTACAAAGGGAAACGTGAAATTACCAAAAGAGCCATTACTGTTTCAAAATCAGATAAGAAGAAAAAGGCGGGAAAGAGTGGCAGTTATATACCAGGAAGCCTTCTGAATCTATCTGAAATCTTCCTTCCATTGATGAAGAAAGGGAATGAATCTTCATCAAACTGTAAAGAAGAAGCTCCATAACTGAAGCTTTCATGTCTACGAAACGCCATTTCCTTCGGCGTGAATTCTTGGTGGAAGCTATCTCCTGTGAGATCTGGTCTCTCTTCTGAAGCATCGTACGGAAGATCGAAAGGGTTTCGCGATGGTCGCAGAGCCGACGGAGCTGAACCAGGTATATCTAATCCATCAATCCCTCCGTAATTTCTTGGTGATTTAAATGGATCTGTTCTTGCGATGTTTAGAGGAGTCATTCGGAGTGGAGAATTTCTTAAATCGGTTAGATTCAGACCTTGTTCTACCTGTCTTGATCTTCTTCTTGATATCAGACTCTCCAGCCTTCGGTTTCTCTCCATCTCTGAAATTCCTAGATCCATCAGGCTTTTCTGATCATCCTTTGACCATTCCACCGCTTTGTTCGTTTCATCTTGTGAATCTTCTCTATCTCTTTCATCTTCCACTTCCTCTTCTTTTGCCTCTGTCGTTTCTTCTTTCTCGAGAGCTGGCTTACCGCTGCAACTATCTGATTTGTTGTTTTGTTGACCTGAATCAGAATTTTTAAATCGGTCGGTAATCGTAGGCTCAGATTCTGAGGGCAAGACTTGTGCATCCGTATTCTGGGATTTTCGTGCATGATTGGGAGAATTATTTTCTTTCTCGGACGTAAGTCCATCGCTAAAGCTGTCTGATTTGTTGTTTTGTTGATCTGAATCAGAAGCTTTAATTAGCGCATTAATTGAAGCTTCAGATGGTAAGGGTGAAATTTGTGTATCAGTTTTCTTCAATTTTTCTGTAGAATTGGAGGAATTCTCTTCATTCTCACTAGATTTTGTATCTTTCTTCTTAGAAATACAACTATCTACGGTTGATGATTCCTTGTCTTTTGCTTCTTCAAGAACATCTTGCATATCCCATTTCTTATCTGTGAAATTTCGCCTTCTGCTCGTAGCATGTCTAGTTGAATATTTTCTTTGGAGAAGCATGTCGCTTTTCCCATAACTAGGTAATTTTTGAAATTGCCTTTTGATTTCTTTTGGCTCTTCTTTCTTCTCATCCTTTTTGATAGAAATGAACAGGCCATCCTCAGAACTCCAAAATATTCTAACAAAAATGGCAGCACAGGCCAGAAATGGGGACAGATAGACTAGAAGGTGGTAAATGTAAGAGAGGAATAAATATAGGCCGCACAATATTAACAGAACACCAGAAATTAATGGGTGCATTCTAATGAATGTATAGCTAGCGTCGATTGAGACCTCAATCATTCTCAAGAAACAAATTGGAATTTCTTTCGTATTCAAACCCATCTTTGTTTCTTCGAGCTAATGCGTATAGAACAAAGGATAACTTAACTGGGGAAGCTTAGGCCTTAATCGTTTGAAAACATGTAATTATGGTCATCATGGTAGTAATCCAGGGGTACTGACATGTTTGCTACAAAGGTCCATTGACATTTATGAAGAAACTCAGTTTTTCTGCCATGGAAAAAATTTTTTGAGAAGAAAAGGAGGGAGCTGAAATAGTCTAATAGAGATGGGGTTTTGATTAGAAGCTATGGAATTTAAAACGTGGAAATGAAAGTGTTATTATAACTGATGCATAAACTATAGCGTTGACGCCAATATCTTCATGTTTTCACAGGAATCCATCAGAAAAGTGAAAAGAAGCAAAACCAACAGATGAAATAAGAGAAAATGTTTTGACCAAAAAAAAAAAAAAATAATAAGAGAAAATGGGTTGACTAGCCCCCAAATCCTGCTAAGCAGAAAGAATTATTTGATTTTCCTCTCGACATATGGTTAGCCGTAGAACCAAGAAGTGTTTAGTTCGTCCTTTTTAAGAAACCTTTTTGTTCGGCTGAGAACTTCATGGGATCCACAAATTTAGGAGAGCTGCGGATTTATCTTGAGGAAAATTAGGGAGAAAGGCCCAGTGAGAAAAATATTTATTAACAAGGGCCATAAAAATTATAATTATAATTATTAAGAAGGATCAAACATCAAAATGTAAGTTTTGAAATACTGAATTGCCCTTAATTAACACCCAACATTCTCTCCCTCAATATCTCTCATCGGTCCGAAACGTCTGCTTTTTTTTTTTTATATATATATATATAGTGCTTTTCTTTTACTTTTCCTTAATTTTAGCCATCCATCAAATCAAATCTGATAACTGAAAAATTATAAAATATTGGTACACAAATCTCTCCCACTATATGTCTCATCCCTATTTTCTAATTTACACTATCTTTATATTTTTACCTCTTTTTTTCCTTATATATTTTCAACCATCAAATTTGATGAATGGTTAAGCTTAAAGAAAAGTAGGAGAAAAACACCATAAAAAAAGCAGGATTTCCGAACCATTCATAACCTCCCTAACCTTCCTAAATAATTACAATTTTTTGTTGTTTTTACTAATAAATAATTTTTTTTAAGGTCCCTCCCTGGCTCCCTCCCATCATTTTACCTTTTGAAGATGTCGCGATGAGAGGGACTGTATTTTCTTGGGTACAAAAAGAAAGAGTTAAGATGAGACAGAGGTCAATTAAATGTAATTGCTAATACTCCTTCCCATCTTAATATAAAATTTAGTTGACTTTTTCTTAATAGATTAACGTAGTTAAATAAATCAGCTAATCATAACATATATGATATATCATCAATTAATCATAACTATTTGTTGGTAGATTAAAGAATCTAACTAAGTTGGCTTTTTTATTCAGATTAAGATAGAATAACTGTCATCAAAGTTCGTGAAAATAGCAGTAATTAAAGTTACAGCAAGTAAAGAAGAGTCTTTGCATAAAGAAAAAAAAAGTAAAGAAGAGTCTGAAATTAAATTACTACGTCTTAGGACTCTGATTGACCGAAGGTATAATAGGTGACTGAACTCATCCACGGTCCTCTTTCTGGTTTTGTGAATAAAACTTGCGGGTCCTTGCATGCAGGATGAAAGCCATGAAGGACCCTAAGAGACAAAGGGAACCCCATATGACGAAAGTGCTTCTATAGCATTCCATGCCCATACATAATTCCCCATCTCCACCTTCTTTCCGATAGACGAGAGCAGCCAAGAAGCCAAATAGAAAAGAGCCTATGGGAATGTTGGCCACCACCACGTTATGGTTCACTGAGAAATTCTTGGTGCCAAATAGTTCAGTTGTTGTGGAAACAGAAATGGAAGTGATGGCTCCAGTACACACTCCAATTATCGCAGTGCTGGTGTAGAGAGCAAGCTCATTTTTGTTAAGCAGCAAGAAGAATGATCCTGCTATTGGAACCATGAATACCGCCATTGATGCTGTTCTTGAAATCTGAATAGTACCCCTGAAATTTTCAATACAGGTAGAAACAACCATAATTTTTAAAGATTCAATCATATATAATATTGTATGTAACTAGAAGAATTCGATACAGGAACATGTCGTTGAAGGAACTTTTGACTGTTTAAGCACGATGTTTCAAAGTTTGAATAAATGTTAGGCGTAGGTACAAAAATGCACATATAGTTTGGTCCAATGTGTACCCAATACCGTGAAGTTTTTTTTGATTCAAAAGTGCCTATGTAGTTACCAAAATGGATCAAAAGTGCACATGTCGTCAATATCCCAGCGTTAAGTTTTTCAAAGTTAGGAAAAATAAAAGGTGCAAAAATCCCCATCAAGTTTGGTTCAAAGTGCACCCAACACCGGGAATTTTTTTTCTTTCCAAAAGTGCCCACGTAATTGCTAAAATGATTCCTTCAGTGCCTATGATGTTATTTTACACATATTAGGTAGGAGAAATACATAAGAGGGAGTGTGAATTTTATATTTCAATAATTTTTTTTTCTTCAAAACTGCAAGTTCAAAAGCAATTTTATAAAATTGATGGGAAAGAAAAATAGTATTGAAATCTTAGGCAAATTTTTTACATCGTTCGTTAGCATTCTCAAAAACCTATATATATTTATTGATGAAGAA